>OU342742.1:540842188-541442188 GCA_910589775.1 Avena eriantha
ACTTTTGAGGCGTGGATTTTTGTGATTCTGCCCCAGGTTGTTATCTAACTTTAGTTAGTTCAACACTCTTTGATTTGAGCAACATAAGGTCTTCCAAAAAATCATCTTTACCTACTGGTCTGTTTTGACAGATTTCTGCCATTATTTGCATTTGCTTCTTGTTGGTTCCTTTTTGAGTTCTTTTGGGGAATTGAGTTTTTTGAGGGAAGTGCTACAGTAGCTTGTGTTTTAATGGAAGTTTTATCGGTGTTGGAACTGAACCTAAAGACTTATTATCTTTAGTGCACTAATGTTGCTAATAAAGATTGTGTGAAGTTTTGTATGAAGGAAAAATTTCAGGTGTATGGAAGGAATGAGTAAAGAGATGAATACGGACTAAAGATCAAGCTTGGGGATGCCACGCGTGTCACCCGAAGAAATATCCAAGAAGTACAAGCGTTAAAGCTTGGGGATGCCCAAGGCATCCGCTTCCTCACCAATAAAAATTCCAGGTTTCTTCCAAACACTTCATTTTTATTGTTTCATACATAGTTGTGTTGTTCTTGGAGCGTCTTATTTTTCGTTTTTGTTTTGGTTTTTCGTTTGCTTGGTTTGTTTAGTTTGCTGAATAAATTGGTTGGACCCCCTCTTTAATACATTGGTTTTAAAATAGTTTGGTTTGGATTGGAAAAGAGTAGGAAAGTTCATGCTTAAGTGGTAAAGAGAGCTTGTTTTTGACTGTGGCCCATGCTTTGTCATGCCATGCTTGATATTGTTTTAGATTTATGCTTAGTATTCTTTGCTGTAGCATGACTTGTTATAAACAATTGAGATTGCTTAATGTGCCTTGGAAGGATCATGCGTTGTTTTAGCATATTACATCATAGTATTGTGGTATTCTCCTTTGATGCTTTATTTGGGTTGACTTGGCACATGCTCACACCATGTTATGACTATCCCAAGTCACCATAGCCTTTATGATCCTTTAGTTTTCAACTTGTAGTATCACTTTATGCTGTGATCAATGATGTTTTGTCGCTCTGCATGATTATGGCCATTATTGCTCTCTTAGTTGGTCGCTCCCAGTCTTTTGCTAGCCTCCATTACCAAGTATGAGTTCCACTCATGCATCCAACTCCAAATAAAACCAAGTTATTCCAAAGAGTCCACCATACCTAACTATTAGCATTTGCTATTCCAAGTATATTCATGTTTTTATCTACCTTCCAAATTAAACTTGTTATGAGAAAACTAGTGATTAAAGCTCTCACGAACTTGATGGCACACTTTACTTTTCTTGCACTTAATAAACTTGAACCATTGTGTCGTCTATGTTGTATATACTTGCACTTATTTTTTGGGGATTAGCAGAACCATGTTGTCATGGGGAACGCTTTCAACATTGCACTTGTACTTTGTACCTAGTTGATATCATGCTCTTTTGTCTATGGATGTCGTTGGTGTGAAATGAAAGGGGAGCTTGTAAGTCCATGGAGTTATGTATATGTGTTAGAGAAACGCCTGGGCCGCTGGTCTAATCCATGTTGACATGGTGGAAACCTGCAGCGTAACCATAATGAGTTGTTTATGGAGCAATCTTCTTATAAAAAAAGAGACAGATGTTGAGAAAAAGAAAAGAGAAAAAAGAGATATATGAAAAGAGGAAAGAGAGAAAAAAGCACCATATTCCCATGGTAAATAAGAAGATTGTTGAGATGCTCATTATCTGCTTGCCTTGTCATTTTGATATGGGGATTCTTCCGTATCATTGGGCAAGGGGTACCCCATTGGCGGTTCTCTATGATACACATGTACTTACGATGCCAAGAACTTACCGGTGACTAAACTTGAGTAGCATGAGGAGCGACCCTCGTATTCAAGGGACATGAGATTTCCAACTTATACTTCGTCAAGCATATACACCATAGTTTGTTCACTTTAACCTTAATCACTTCAAGATGCTTATGATAGGGGCAATGAGAGCTGAAAGCTATTAAGTACCATAATTTTTGGAAGCTCTTTATGAAACTTGAATCCCTACTTCCTTCTATGAAGGCCTTTCTTTTACTTTTATGTTGAGTCTCCACCTTCTATCTTTATGCACCTACTTTGAGAGCATAGTGGCCATTCTTAGTTCTATGTGCATTGTCCCAAGACTTGTTGATTGATGCATAGCTTTGATATTGCTTGTTTTAAACTATTTGTATCTAGTCACTCTTATGAACTTTGAAGGTGTCCTATGCATTTATGTTTGCTACTCTATGAGGGACAAGCTGAATGCCAGTATGCTATGTTTTCTTTATGTGAAACAAACAAACGTCTTGCAAAGCATTGTTATTCATGAATATTTTGTTTGTGTCTTTTCATGTTGCAACATAGTTGCTTTGCCTTATTGTTAGAACTTTGTCTTTCATGTTATGATTGAAGTACTATGATCCCAGCTATCAATGTTTTACAAATACTTTGATCAAGTTTATGATGGTGCATGTCACCTCAAAAATTATTCTTTCTTTTTATCACTTACCTACTCGGGGACGAGCAGGAGTTAAGCTTGGGGATGTTGATACGTTGCTAATGTATCCATAATTTTTGATGCTCCATGCTTGGTTTTATCTACTTTCTTATGTTTTTTCCACACTTTGGAGTACTTTTCATATGATTTCTTGGACTAACCTATTAACAAGTGCCACAATGTCAGTTGCCTGTTTTCTGCTGTTTTTGGTTCCAGGAAAGTCAGAAAATAAATATTCTCGGAATTGGACCGGACAAAAGCCAAAGTCGATATTTTACCGGAAGACTCACAGAGCCAGAAGACGAGACGGAGAGGGTCCATAGGGTGGCCTCACCATATGGTCGCGCGGGTTAGCCCTGGCCGCGCCACCAGGTGGTGTGGCCCCCTGGCCGCCCACCGACCTTGCATCTTCGCCTATAAGATGCCTCCCGATGCAAAAACCCTAAATCGTTAAGCCTCCAGCCACGAAAAGTTCTGTAGCGCCGCCGCCACTGAAGGGGAGATTCGGGGGACAGAAAGTCTCTGTTCCGGCACCCTTCCGGGACGGAGAAGTGCCCCCGGAGCCATCTCCATCGATCTCCACCACCATGTCCATCGCCGTTGCTGATTCCCATGATGAGGAGGGAGTAGTTCTCTCTAGAGGCTAAGGGTTCTACCGGTAGCTATGTGTTCATCTCTCTCTCTATGCATGATCATATTGTGATCATGAGCTTTGTAATCAAGTAGATCTACCTTGCTACTCAAGTGCTTTAATAGATCTCTTCTCTCCCCATGTGTGTGAAGTTGACAGTGTGCACACCATGGTGGCACTTAGGCTAGAGATTTCAAATACTTGTTATGAGTTATATTTGGAGTTGGATGTCTTTATGAAATTGTGGTGTTTGTTGGACCCATCTAGTGCTCAAGGTGACAGTGTGGGGTTATCTAGAGGGGAAGGCTTACTTTGAGTTGTGCTGTTATAGCCCTACCATCGATTAGAGTGTTCAACCGGAGAGTAGTTAAGAGTAGTATCATAAAGAGAATATATTTATATGAGAGTGTTCACTAGTGAAAGTATGATCCCTAGGCCTTGTTTATAAGCACTGAAACACCGTTTGCTATTAGATCTATTACATGTTTGCTTGTTGCCATCTTTATTTCAGTTTGCCTTTAGTCTCTTCCACGCTATCAAAGTATTTTCTAGCACTGTTATCTTATATCCATACCACTTGTATTTCACTATCTCTTCGCCGAACTAGTGCACCTATACACCTGACAAGTGTATTGGGTGTGTAGGGGACACAAGAGACTTCTTGTATCTTGGTTGTGTTGGGTCCGCATCATAGAAAACAAAAAATTCCTACGATGAGAACTATACGCCAAGATCTATCTACTAGATACAGAGCAACGGGTGGACATACATCCATGGAGAACTTACCCTCAAAGACAACGAGTTTTGTTAATGAGTAGGAACTCGTGGTTGATGTAGTCGTACGCTTGCCGATCTCAAGATCGTGTGGAAGTCCGAGCGCCGCAAATCAGCAGCGCATCCGTCCTTGCACACACGTTCAAGCTACGGGATAACCTCCACCTCCTCGCTCTAGTGAATCAGCGGAAGCAGCAACTCCTTCTAGACGCAAGGCCACCGGGAACATGTATCTCGCTAATCCGAGACCATGAGGAAATATCTAGAGGGGGAGAGAGATCCTTCACGAGGAGGTGTGCATTGTGAGGGAGGAGAGGGGGGCCTTTTATAGGAGAGGGGGGACTCCTCCCCTACCATGGTCGGTGGCCAAAGAGGGAGCCCCCTCCTCTTCCTCATTCATGTGGTGGAACCTCCACTCACATCAATTCAAGCTCCACCCAAAGTTCCACTCACATGCATTAAATTTCCACCAAATTTAATGCCACTCTCAATTAATAAAACTCTTTTATTTATTTAATCCAGAATTTTGGTTAATTACTTTAATTAACAAACATTCACATAAAACCCCTTGCAACATTTCAATATCACATGCATAACCACTTTCTGCAATTTCACCCGAAACAATTCCGGTTTCTATCAAAACATTTCCTGCGCTTTGCAAACCTTTTGTCTGAAACATATGTGCTCCTAAATGGTGTCCGACAACCCTTAAGTGTGTCACCCTATGGTTCGCGAATAATGCAGACATGATTGAGACTCCTCTTAGATCAATAATCAGAAGCGGGACCTGGAGATCCATACTAACTCCTGCACATTCAACGATGACTTCTGTGATCGTGAGAACCTTTAACGCTAGTAATTTAATACCTTTGTCTCATGATATAATACATGTCCGAGATTCGATCATTGGTATCCAAATACCTAGTTTGATCTCGTTACCTACATGCACTCTTTTCTCGTTCCCGTGATATAACATTCTAGTGATCACATCACTTGCTTGCAAGCTATTTCAATGTGATATCACCGAGAGGGCCCAGAGTATATCTACCCATCATCGGGATTGACAAATTCCACTCTTGATCCATGAGCCTCAACATAACACCTTCATAGCACTTAACCCACCTTTATAGTCACCCTGTTATAGTGTGACGTTTGATGTTATCAAGATACTCTTCCGGTGTTAGCAATTAACATGATCTCATGGTCTAAGGACTAAGACTACTTTGTATGATGTTATAGCAATATAAACATAATGACTTGATCGTAATGCTATACTTTGGATGAATGTTCATCACATCATTTCACAAATGCTGTGACCTTGTTATTAACAACATCCAATGTCCATGATCAGGAAACCTTGATCATCTTGTTAATCAACAAGCTAGTCTATAAGAGAGGCAAAACTAGGAACCCTTTTTGTTTATTAAGCACACATGTATTGATGTTTCCTATCAATACAATTATAGCATGCAAAATAAACATCTATCATATACAAGGAATACATAATAACAACTTTATTATTGCCTCTCAGGGCATATTTCCTTCAGTCTCCCACTTGCACTAGAGACAATAATCTAGTTTACATAGTGATAAATCTAACACCCATGGAGTTCTGGTGTTGATCATATTTTGCCCTAGGGAGAAGTTTAGTCAACGGATCTGCTACATTCAGGTCTGTGTGCACTTTACAAATCTTTATATCTCCATCCTTGACATGCTCGCGGATGGAGTGAAACCGACGCTTAATATGCTTGGAATTCTTGTGAGACCTTGGTTCCTTGGCGTTGGCTATGGCTCCATTGTTGTCACAATAGATCACCATTGGGTCCAACGCACTAGGAACCACACCTAGTTCTGTTATCAACTCCTTCATCCAAACCGCTTCCTGCCTCGCTTCTGAAGCAGCAACATATTCCTCCTCCATCGTTGATCCAGCCACCACAGGTTGTTTGGAGCTCCTCCAACTAACTGCTGCTCCGTTCAAGAGAAATACGTATCCGGATTGAGACTTAGAGTCATCCGGATCAGTGTCAAAGCTAGCATAAACATAACACTTAGCGACTAGCTCTTCTTCACCTTCGTATACAAGAAACATATCCTTAGTTCTTCTCAAGTACTTAAGGATATTCTTCACCGCTATCCAATGTTCCAAACCTGGATCAGATTGGTACCTACTAGTCAAACTAATAGCATGTGCCACATCCGGTCTTGTACATAGCATGGCATACATTATAGAGCCTATGGCTGAGGCATAGGGGATCTTATCCATTATCTCTCTTTCTTCCGCCGTAGCCGGCCTTTGAGTCTTACTCAATGTCTTGTCTTGCAACATAGGTAAGAACCCCTTCTTACTTCCATCCATATTAAACTTCTTTAATATCTTATCAAGGTATGTACTCTGCGATAGCCCAATTAGACGTCTTGATCTATCTCTATTGATTTTAATGCCTAATATATATGAAGCTTCACCAAGGTCCTTCATCGAAAATTTGCTGTTTAGATAACTTTTAACACTGTTTAAAAGATCTATATCATTTCCAATCAATAATATGTCATCCACACATAATATTAGAAATGCCACATTGCTCCCACTCACTTTCTTGTAAATACAAGCCTCTCCATAAGTTTGGACAAATCCAAACTCTTTGAGCACCTCATCAAAGCGGAGATTCCAACTCCGGGATGCTTGCTTCAGTCCATAGATGGATCGCTGAAGCTTGCAGATCTTATCGGCATCCCTAGGATCGACAAAACCCTTAGGTTGTATCATATACAACTCTTCTTCAATATTACCAGTGAGGAACGCAGTTTTGACATCCATCTGCCATATTTCATAATCGAAATATGCAACAATTGCTAACATAATCCTAACCGACTTAAGCATCGCTACATGAGAGAATGTCTCATCGTAGTCAACTCCTTGAAATTGTCGAAACCCCTTTGCGACAAGTCGAGCCTTATAGATGGTCACATTACCATCAGCATCAGTTTTTCTTTTGAAAATCCATTTATTCTCAACGGCCTTTCGATCATGAGGTAAGTCTACCAAGGTCCAAACCTGGTTTTCGTACATGGATTCCATCTTAGATTTCATGGCTTCTAGCCATTTGTTGGAATCAGGGCTCATCATCGCTTCTTCATATGTCGTAGGGTCATCTATTTCATCAATCATGAAATTCATAGCAGGATTGCCGTACAGTTCAGGAGCTGCACGTGTCCTGCTTGACCTGCGAGGTTTGGTAGTATCCTCTTTCGGAGTT
Source organism: Avena eriantha (assembly GCA_910589775.1). Taxonomy (NCBI): domain Eukaryota; kingdom Viridiplantae; phylum Streptophyta; class Magnoliopsida; order Poales; family Poaceae; genus Avena; species Avena eriantha. The sequence goes on from OU342742.1 coordinate 540,849,345, forward strand.
TCATGAGCAATATCATTAGCTCTCTCTTCATTACGTGAAGTCAACTCCGAAACAACTTCCGGTGCTGCGCTACTCGCCATTTCATGAAGAGAAGGTTCAATAACCTCTTCGAGTTCTACCTTCCGACTACTCACACCTTTCACGAGAAACTCCTTCTCAAGAAAGGATCCATTCTTGGAAACAAAAACCTTGCCCTCGGATCTGTGATAGAAGGTATACCCAATCGTTCCCTTGGGGTATCCTATGAAGACGCATTTTTCCGCTTTGGGTTAGAGTTTATCCGGTTGAAGTTTCTTCACATAAACATCGCATCCCCAAACTTTAAGAAATGACAGCTTAGGTTTGTTTCCAAACCATAATTCATACGGTGTCTTTTTCAACGGATTTAGATGGTGCCCTATTTAAAGTGAATGCAGCGGTTTCCAGTGCATAACCCCAAAATGATAGTGGCAAGTCAGTCAGAGATATTATAGATCGAACCATATCCAATAAAGTACGATTATGACGTTTTGACACACCATTACGTTGTGGTGTTCCAGCAGGCATAAGTTGTGAAACTATTCCACAGTCTTTCATATGTGTGCTAAACTCATAACTAAGATACTCTCCTCCACGGCCGGACCGCTGAAATTTGATCTTTCTATTACGATGATTTTCCACTTCATTCTGAAATTCTTTGAACTTTTCACAGGTTTCAGACTTATGTTTCATCAAATAGATATACCCGTATCTACTCAAATCATCCGTGAAAGTAACAAAATAACGATATCCACCTCGCGCCGACACACTCATTGGTCCACACACATCAGTATGTATGATTTCCAATAAATCTGTCGCCCGTTCCATTGAACTGGAAAACGCGTTCTAGTCATCTTGCCCATAAGGCATGGCTCACATGTATCAAATGATTCAAATTAAGTGATTGCAAAAGTCCACCAGAATGGAGTTTCTTCATGCGTTTAACGCCAATATGACCTAGACGGTAGTGCCACATATATGTAGATATATCATTATCAAGTTTAATCCTTTTAGCATCAACATTATGAATATGCGTAATACTACTATCGAGATCCAACAGAAATAAACCATTCAACACAGGTGCATGACCATAAAAGATATTATTCTTATAAATCGAACAACCATTGTTTTTAGACTTAAACGAATAACCATTTTGCATCAAATATGATCCGGATACAATGTTCATGCTCAGTGCAGGCACCAAATAACAATTATTTAGGTTTATAACTAATCTCGATGGCATATGGAGAGGCAGCGTCCCGACGGCGATCACATCAACTCTTGATCCATTGCCGACCCGCATCGTGACCTCATCCCTTGTCGCTTGTTCCACAGCCCCTGATCCGAGTTACATATATTAGCAACTGATCCCGTATCAAATACCTAGGTGCTACTGCGATTACTAGTCAAGTACACATCAATAACATGTATATCACATATACCTTTATTTGCCTTGCCGGCCTTCTTGTCCGCCAAATACTTAGGGCAGTTGTGCTTCTGGTGGCCAGTTCCCTTACAATAGTAACACTCGGTGTCAGACTTAGGGCCAGCTCGGGGTTTCTTTTCAGGTGTGGCAACAGATTTGCCACCCTTCTTTCCCTTCTGCTTGCCTTTCTTCTCCTTCTTTGTGGCACCCCGCAAAACCACTACTAGAAAATCGCGTTGTTTTTGTGCATTACACCATCATGACCGCATGCTCATGTCATCATGCCACATTGCATTTGAGCATCGTCATGTCATTATGCATGTGTTTGTACAAAACTATTTTCGGAAAACCTGGTTTTGTTTTCTAAACGCCCCGCCTTTAATTCAAATTAAAACCCGGGTCTCCGGAATATTTTGTTTCGTCTACAGATGGATTTCAAAGGCCTCGTTTTTAATAAATAAAATTATTTGTTTATTTTTAGGAGGCAGCCCACCAGGCCCGAAAGCCCGGCCGGCGACCTCCACGCCCTAAAATAAAACCTAAACTAAATCCCAAAACCTTCGTACCAAATAACCTACCCAGCCTATCCTACCCAGCCCCTCCACCTCACCTGCACCAATTGGTGCTTGCCACCTCACACCCTCCACATCACCTCAACCAACCCCGGGTCGCCACCTCCCCCTCTCTCTCTCCTGGACCCACCCCACCAACACACGCACTCACACACACGCCCCGCGCGCAGCCAGCCGCTCCCAGGCGCTCACCCCGCCCACCTGGTCCACCTACCCGACCCGCCCACGCTCCCCTGTCGCCTCCCTCGATTCCCTCCCCCGCAGACCCACCACTTCCCCACCCGCGTGGCCCGTGCCCATCCTCCTCTGCCCTCATGTTCTTCCTCCACCACCGAGCCGCGTCGCCCCGACGGAGTCCGCGCCCTCTGCCTCGCTCGGCTCACCCCGCCGCCTTCCTCGCCTCCTGCCGGCAAGCAACGGGCCCTGCCTCGCCTCCTTCCTCCTCGGGCCGCAGCCACCGGTCCGCTGCCACCGGTCCGCCCTCATCTCCCTCGCCGTTCGCCGCTGGTGCCCTCCCGAGCTCGCCATGTTCGCCGCTGTCCAGGTGCTCCTGCCGTCCTCTTCGAGGGGGCCGCGCCTCGCCGGCCATCGTCGCTCAGGTCCCGCGTCGTTGCCGCCCTCGACCAGCAGCCCCGTCTCTATGCCTCTGCCCGTGGTGGTGCCCTGTTATTAGAGATGTGTGAAGAGGGGTAAGATGGTGACGTGGATAACTGTGAAGATGGTACTGCCGAAAGACTACGCAAGACCATCGACGCCACACCCGAGTCCGGCACCGACGCCCGAGAACCTCAACAGATGACGCCAAGATTGCCACCGGGACGACAAGCACTTCGCCACGGAACGCCAAGATCCCCGGATCCGACGGCGAACCCCCGAAGACCGATCCTGCCGAGACCGAACCCGGCATGCCAAGTTCTTCCTCTCGGACCCGAAGATGCCGAGACCCGGGACGCCAAGATCTCCGCTGTGAAACGACAAGACCGACGACATGACACGACGACCGCGGATACGCCAAGTACTTCCTCGAGGATGCCAAGTTCTTCAACCCGAACGCCAAGACCGACCCAATACGCGGACCCGACAAGATCTTCGCAACGACAAGATCGACACCGACCAGGGCGGATCCGATGCGCCCCCGACGCCGAACCAAGTCCTTCTTCCCGGAACGCCAAGCTCTACTCCGTTGTCCAAGAACGTTCCCATCGAACCGAACCCCCGATCTCGTCGAACCCTGTCGAACCCCGAACCCCCGGAACCCAAGATCTTCCGGACCCAGATGTGTGAACCTTTTCCCGAGCGCTATTTTATAAATGCTATATATAAAACTTGTTGCATATTAATTGTTCATCTTGCATGCATACATGTCTGTGGTTTCGGGGCATTATAGTCGATTCAACTAAATTGAATATGGAGTCTATATGCGGGCTATTCTAGTCTTATTCCGGACTCCATTTAAATTTATGTAGTGAACCGATACCATGCTCTGGCTTGTTAAGACAACATTTAAATTGCGGGGGTTCTAAATAAATTGAACCGTTTAATTAATTGTCAGGACCCTGGTTCCGCTTAATACTACCTAATTGCACCGCATCTGCATCATATCATAATCATGCCGAATCTTCTGCCGTAATATTAAAAAGTGCATCCGATGTTTCTTCTAGTGTTTGCTTCTTCGCGGATTAGGCCGATGAGATGTTGTGAGATTCGACAAGCTCTCCGGTCGCGATTCATCAGCAGTGTTTCCCAGGCGAGCATCTCTTCCCCTTCTACCTATTTTGCATTTATAGTCTTTATTTCCCTCCTATTGATCTATTGTTATCCGTGTCCTGATGCTTTAGTTTCCGTGCACCAGTTATATCCTGTGCAGCCTCTATATTGCCTTGGACACCTCCTATTACTTGTGTTTGGTAGATAGTTGTCCTTGTGAGTCATAGTTGCTTGCTCAGGTGCGATCTCGTGTTGTCGAGTACCACCGTTGTTGGTACGCTGGCAGATGTTTATTGGTGGAGATGCTTATTGCAGGAGATGATCATGTCTTTAAATATAACTATTAAAATGCTAGATATAACTAATTCAGAGGCATCGGTGGGCAATAGATGTTATTTGGTTATTCCACGCTCACTTGTGTCCCATAGGACCCCGAGTACTTGATACCTGTTCCTTGATTTTTCGCACTATCCACATCCGGGAGGCCTTATGGACCCCCCTGAGCCAGAGCTTGATTCATTTATATTTCTTGGGGCCACAAAGTAGTTTGGGGCTTTATTACTATCATGTACTTATGCCATGCTTTACCGCTTTATTTAAGATTGTGCGTGGAGCACCTGTACTGTTTAGGATCGCGGAGTGTTTTCACGGTATCGACAAGCCCAGTCACACTTCCGGGTTCCCAGTCGTTTACAGCCATTGACGCAAACCTTGGGTCCGTTTCGGAGCCGGCCAACTTCGTTGCGGGTAGCTTAGTGGGGTGGCCCCCTGAAATATTTATGAATCATGTGATTGCTTTGTCGTGAATGCCTCGTTGGGTTTTGTGTTGGTTTTTCCGAGGTTAATCGAGTGTGTGTTGCTATTTGTGCACCCCTGCAGGGTAAACTTTTTGAAAGCCGTGTCCGCGGTTATGGACGACTTGGAGCACAGTATCTCGATCATAGACAAGCATAACTAAAGTAGTGCTATAAATTTGACTTAATATGTGACTAGTAATCAGCTTCAACTATAACGGAATGGATATTAAAAATGCCAACAATTGGTGGATCTGCGGTGATCTGTGTCATACTATACCTGCCTAGTAAGTATTGCTACTCCAATGGAATGTGATAAAAGTGCCAACAACTGCTGGGTTTTGGGATTCTTCAGGACAATTATATCTGACTAGTAACTGTTCCAACTACAATGGAATGTTAATTGAAACGGCCCACTACTTATGCTACAGGATGACTCATGCTATCTATATCTGATTAGTAATTGTTGCAACTATAATGGAATGAGTAAAATTGCCAACGGTGTGAGTTCCTTGGTCCGACCTCCTCGTTTGGTCTCGAGGGGGAAATACCAGGATGGGTTTGTTTGGTGTTAGCTTCAGGTTGGATCCGAATAGGTCTTTCTTATCCCACTCTGATAACCGCCAGTTGTATCGAGTCTCTATAGGTTGTTTAGTGCCACCGCGCTACCGCTTCAGCCCACCATACCTATGTAGGCGAGAGCCGCCGAATTGTAGCCTCGCCGTGTACTGGCCTCAGTACTGACGCTCCTATTTTTCCTTTGCCCTTTGTCGGCTCCCCTTTTGTTTTAGCAGGTTCGAGATCGACGTCGTTAGCAGGGTTACCCTTTTGGCTTGGCTTGGGCAGGGTTATGGACGCCATTGGTTATTCTTCAGGGCTCTTAGCCCCATTTGCATCTTGTCCGTAGTCGGACGCCCTATCGATTTCAAGGTGATTTGGATCTTTGTATTGTATATTTGTATTCTTGACTCGTGGAGTCGTTGTTGTATATATATATCTGTTCTGTGGGTCCAATCGAGGACTGTTGTGTAATGGTATTACTTCGTTTTCCATCCGCACGAAAGTGCCTGGTGGGCGTCCTTGAATCGTTTCTATGCGGGTTTGGCGGAAAGGGCTAAAACTTGCATAGGGCCGATTCGAGGGTGTTACTTAGTGGAATCAGAGCTCAGCAGTTGCGATACCCCACAAGTCCAGCCTGTAGGATAACCTAGCTAAGGGACGATCTAGAGTGTCAAAACTATTTTGCAAAATCGGTTGGATAGACTTGATTAGGTCTGATTTTACTTCTTACCCCTATGCTGTTCTCCCCTTACCTCTGCGTGTTTTGATTCTGCTCTCTTATCTTTTCTTCGAGTCCAGGGTTTCTCGTGGTTGGGTTTCCGTCATACCTTCAGGGTTTCGCTTCCTCTTTTGGTAACGGTGTTTCTACATCCGGACTTCATGCTATCTGAGTGATCCTTTATCTGTGGTACCATTCTTTGTTCCTTGTTTGTGCCTTCCGGTGTTTTCCCACGCGACGACATTGTCTACGCCAGATCCGATGTAGAGTCTGCATCCCGCCTTTGTTTCCGAACCTCGCTTGTCGAGATCTACAGTCTGATTCCGAGAGTTGGTTGCATAATTCTCCTATTCATGTACAAAGTAATGTTTTGAGTGCGGGATGGAGTCATGACCATACCACTACTCTTATCATTCGCTTTGTACATTGAATTGGAGGATCAATGCAATTTCACTCCTTCCACGGAAGCTAGAGGTGGCTTTATTTGTTGATACCTCTTTCTTCGCCCTTTGTTTTCTGGAGTGTTTTCTCGACGATCACGGACAACGACACCTTGTTGGTGGTGTCGCCGATTTCAAGATGGATCAAGAATCATTGTTAGTGGTGTCGCGAGGATCTACACGAAGCGATAAGATTCAGATCACCGACCTTCTTCCCGGTACTATGAGGCGGATCTCGAGGGCGAGATCCATTGTTAGTGGTGTCGAATTGTGGCGCCCCACAAAACCACTACTAGAAAATCGCGTTGTTTTTGTGCATTACATCGTCATGACCGTATGCTCATGTCATCATGCCACATTGCATTTGAGCATCGTCATGTCATCATGCATGTGTTTGTACAAAACTATTTTCGGAAAACCTGGTTTTGTTTTCTAAACGCCCCGCCTTTAATTCAAATTAAAACCCGGGTCTCCGGAATATTTTGTTTCGTCTACAGACAGATTTCAAAAGCCTCATTTTTAATAAATAAAATTATTTGTTTATTTTTAGGAGGCAGCCCGCCAGGCCCGAAAGCCCGGCCGGCCACCTCCATGCCCTAAAATAAAACCTAAACTAAATCCCAAAACCTTCCTACCAAATAACCTACCCAGCCCATCCTACCTAGCCCCTCCACCTCACCTGCACCAATCGGTGCTTGCCACCTCACACCCTCCACATCACCTCAACCAACCCCGGGTCGCCACCTCCCCCTCTCTCTCTCCTGGACCCACCAAACCCACACACGCACTCACACACACGCCGCGCGCGCAGCCAGCCACTCCCAGGCGCTCACCCCGCCCACCTGGTCCACCTACCTGACCCGCCCACGCTCCCCTGTCGCCTCCCTCGATTCCCTCCCCCGCAGACCCACCACTTCCCCACCGGCGTGGCCCATGCCCATCCTCCTCTGCCCTCACGTTCTTCCTCCGCCACCGAGCCGCGTCGCCCCGACGGAGTCCGCGCCCTCCGCCTCGCTCGGCTCACCCCACCGCCTTCCTCGCCTCCCGCCGGCAAGCAGCGGGCCCCGCCTCGCCTCCTTCCTCCTCGGGCCGCCGCCACCGGTCCGCCCTTGTCTCCCTCGCCGTTCGCCGCTGGTGCCCCTCCCGAGCTTGCCATGTTCGCCGCTGTCCAGGAGCTCCTGCCGTCCTCTCCGAGGGGGCCGCGCCTCGCCGGCCGTCGTCGCTCAGGTCCCGCGTCGTTGCCGCCTCGACCAGCAGCCCCGTCTCTATGCCTCTGCCCGTGGTGGTGCCCTGTTATTAGAGATGTGTGAAGAGGGGTAAGATGGTGACGTGGATAAGTGTGAAGATGGTACTGCCGAAGCCCCCCAAGATCGTCGGGAACCGCCAAATTTGTCCACCGCCGCTCAAGACCGACAACATAAGAAGGAACCCGAAGATCTTCGTACACGGATCCTCAAGATATCCTTGCGGATGGAACCACAAGATCGTCTACATGAGTCTGACGACCAAGACCCCGAAAGACTACGCAAGACCATCGACGCCACACCCGAGTCCGGCACCGACGCCCGAGAACCTCAACAGATAACGCCAAGATCGCCACCGGGACGACAAGCACTTCGCCACGGAACGCCAAGATCGCCACCGGGACGACAAGCACTTCGCCACGGAATGCCAAGATCCCCGGATCCGATGGCGAACCCCCGAAGACCGATCCCGCCGAGACCGAACCCGGCACGCCAAGTTCTTCCTCTCGGACCTGAAGATGCCGAGACCCGGGACGCCAAGATCTCTGCTGTGAAACGACAAGACCGACGACATGACCCGATGACCGCGGATACGCCAAGTACTTCCTCGAGGACGCCAAGTTCTTCACCCCGAACGCCAAGACCGACCCGATACGCGGACCCGACAAGATCTTCGCAACGACAAGATCGACACCGACCAGGGCGGATCTGATGCGCCCCCGACGCCGAACCAAGTCCTTCTTCCCAGAATGCCAAGCTCTACTCCGTTGTCCGAGAACGTTCCCGTCGAACCAAACCCCCGATCTCGTCGAACCCTGTCGAACCCCGAACCCCCGGAACCCAAGATCTTCCGGACCCAGATGTGTGAACCTTTTCTCGAGGCCTATTTTTAAATGCTATATATAAAACTTGTTGCATATTAATTGTTCATCTTGCATGCATACATGTCTGTGGGTTGGGGGCATTATATTCGATTCAACTAAATTAAATTTGGAGTCTATATGCGGGCTATTCTAGTCTTATTCTGGACTCCATTTAAATTTATGTAGCGAACCGATACCATGCTCTGCCTTGTTAAGACAACATTTAAATTGCGGGGGTTCTAAATAACTTGAACCGTTTAATTAATTGCCGGGACACCGGTTCTGCTTAATACTGCCTAATTGCACCACATCTGCATCATATCATAATCATGCCGGATCTTCTGCCGTAATATTAAAAAGTGCATCCGGTGTTTCTTCTAGTGTTTGCTTCTTCGTGGATTAGGCCGATTAGATGTTGTGAGATTCGACAAGTTCTCCGGTCGTGATTCGTCAGCAGTGTTTCCCAGGCGAGCATCTCTTCCCCTTCTACCTATTTTGCATTTATAGTCTTTATTTCCATCCTGTTGATCTATTGCTATCTGTGTCGCGATGCTTTAGTTTATGTGCACCAGTTATATCCCGTACAGCCTCTATATTACCTTGGACACCTCCTATTACCTGTGTTTGGTAGATAGCTGGCCTTGCGAGTCGTAGTTTCTTGCTCAGGTGCGATCTCGTGTTGTTGAGTACCACCGTTGTTGGTACGCTGGCAGATGTTTATTGGTGGAGATGCTTATTGGAGGAGATGATCATGTCTTTAAATATAACTATTAAAATGCTAGATATAACTAATGTAGAGGCATCGATGGGCAATAGATGTTATTTGGTTATTCCACGCTCACTTGTGTCCCGTAGGACCCCGAGTACTTGATACCTGTTCCTTGATTTTTCGCACTATCCACATCCGGGAGGCCTTATGGACCCCCCTGAGCCAGAGCTTGATTCATTTCTATTTCTTGGGGCCACAAAGTAGTTTGGGGCTTTATTACTATCATGTACTTATGCCATGCTTTACCGCTTTATTTAAGATTGTGCGTGGAGCACCTGTACTGTTTAGGATCACGGAGTGTTTTCGCGGTATCGACAAGCCCAGTCACACTTTCGGGTTCCCAGTCGTTTACAGCCATTGACGCAAACCCTGGGTCCGTTTCGGAGCCGGCCAACTTCGTTGCGGGTAGCTTAGTGGGGTGGCCCCCAGAAATATTTATGAATCCTGTGATCGCTTTGTCGTGAATGCCTCGTTGGGTTTTGAGTTGGTTTTTCCAAGGTTGATCGAGTGTGTGTCGCTATTTGTGCACCCCCGCAGGGTAAACTTTTTGAAAGCCGTGTCCGCGCTTATGGACGACTTGGAGCACAGTATCTCGATCATAGACAAGCATAACTAAAGTAGTGCTATAAATTTGACTTAATATGTGACTAGTAATCAGCTTCAACTATAACGAAATGGATATTAAAAATGCCAACAACTGGTGGATCTGCGGTGATCTGTGTCATACTATACCTGCCTAGTAAGTATTGCTACTCCAATGGAATGTGATAAAAGTGCCAACAACTGCTGGGTTTTGGGCTTCTTCAGGACAATTATATCTCACTAGTAACTGTTCCAACTACAATGGAATGTTAATTAAAACAGGCCACTACTTATGCTACAGGATGACTCATGCTATCTATATCTGATTAGTAATTGCTGCAACTATAATGGACTGAGTAAAATTGCCAACGGTGTGAGTTCCTTGGTCCGACCTCCTCGTTTGGTCTCGAGGGGGAAATACCAGGATGGGTTTGTTTGGTGTTAGCTTCAGGTTGGATCCGAATAGGTCTTTCTTATCCCTCTCTGATAACCGCCAGTTGTATCGAGTCTCTATAGGTTGTTTAGTGCCGTTGCGCTGACGCTTCAGCCCACCATACCTATGTAGGCGAGAGCCGCCGAATTCTAGCCTCGCCGTGTACTGGCCTCAGTACTGACGCTCCTCTTTTTCCTTTGCCCTTTGTCGGCACCCCTTTTGTTTTAGCAGGTTCGAGATCGACGTCGTTAGCAGGGTTACCCTTCTGGCTTGGCCTGGGCAGGGTTATGGACACGATTGGTTATTCTTCAGGGCTCTTAGCCCCATTTGCATCTTGTCCGTAGTCGGACGCCCTATCGATTTCAAGGTGATTTGGATCTTTGTATTGTATATTTGTATTCTTGACTCGTGGAGTCGTTGTTGTATATATATATCTGTTCTGTGGGTCCCATCGAGGACTGTTGTGTAATGGTATTACTTCGTTTTCCACCCGCACGAAAGTGCCTGGTGGGCGTCCTTGAATCGTTTCTATGCGGGTTTGGCGGAAAGGGCTAAAACTTGCATAGGGCCGATTCGAGGTTGTTACATTCTTGAAACCGGCGGTCTTATTGATCATCAACACTTGATGTTCTTTCCTAATGTCCAGTTCTGCAGTCTTAAGCATTGACAGAAGCTCAGGAAGAGACTTCTTCATGCCCTACATATCATAGTTCACCACGAAGCTCTTGTAGCTAGGTGGCAGAGATTGGAGAACACGATGTATGCCTAAGTCAATGGGAATCGTTATTCCCAAGGACACAAGCTTATTGGCGTACCCAGACATTTTGAGTACGTGCTCACTAACGGAGTTGTTCTCCTCCATCATGCAGCTAAAGAACTTTTCAGAAGCATTATAACTCTCTACGGCAGCTTGGGTATCGAAAATCGTTTTCAATTCTCCCATGGTATCAAAGGCATTGCCATTTTCGAAACGCTTTCGAAGTTCTGGCTCTAGCCCATACAGTATGTCACAATGAACTAAGTTGTGGTCCTCTTGACGAGTTATATAGATGTTCTTTTCCTCGTCAGGGGCATCAGGAGTTGGTGGGGGGCCTAGCGGCGCCTCTAGCACATATTGCTTTTGTGCAGCAGTGAGGAGAATCCTCAAATTCATAGCCCAGTTGGTGAAGTTGCTACCATTCGCAGCAAGCTTCTCTTTCTCCATGAACACATTGAAATTAAAAGTGTAGCATCCCAATTGTCTAACAATGGTAATGCTACTTGGTCTAGTAAGATAATGGCTACTCCTTACATATAATTGTTGCATCATAATTATATCATGCTCATGTCATCATGCCACCTTGCATTTGAGCATCATATAAACCCTTTTCCATTTGGTTCTTCTCTCATATGCATTATTAATTGTATTTGTCCCTTGATAAATTGTATTTGAATCTTGATAGATGCTTGATGCCCAAATTGAGTTGGGGGAATATCCTTCATTCCATTCCACCACCTTTCTTTGTCACCACCTTATAATTACACCATCCTATGTACCCATGAGCTTTTAATTTCTTTTGGAATTTGATCTAGATCATGTGAGTTGGGAGGGATCCAATTCTATTATTTTGGCTTGACCTAGATCCATATTTTTGGAATGCATAAGAATAATGCCATGTTATTTATTATTGTTTTCACAAGCATAAACATGGCCATTAATTATTATGCACGGGCCATGCAAGAGTACCACCACCTTTAGCCCATTTGTTTTTCTCTTTGTTTTAGTGGTTCTTTCTTTGTGGGATCATCTCCATCTTTGTCCACCATCCCCATGTTCCCAACAAAACCATTTCCCCATCATGCATGATCAAGTGGGACCTTTTCCCATCAACCCCACCTCCCACTCTTTTTTCTGGAGTTTACCTTCACCATCATCTTGAGGTAAACCAAACCCTCACCCCTTCTTCTTGGCTTGATCTTACAAGCATTTGGTTAAAACCTAAAAACTCTAATAAAACCCTAACCCTAGCTCTTCTATATTTTCCTCTCTCATCAAACCCTAACCACCCTAGCTCTAGTCTAAACCCTACCCTCACCCTAACACTCACCCCTCCACCTCCTCTCCCCATGCCGAGGCTGGCCCCTCTCCCTCTCCCTGCCAGCAGGCCCCACCAGCCCTCTTCCTCCAACCCCAAGCCGAAGCATGCCCTAGCTACCCGACCCTCTCTCTCGGCCTCTCTCCCTTTCTCTATGCCATGCTAGCACCAGCCCGAGCTTGCCCCGCCTTGTCCTCTTCCTGGCCCACCTGCCATGCCCTTGCCCTGCCCAAGCCGAGCCCCAGCTAGAGCACGTGAAGGAGAGGAGGAAAAAGGTGCCGAGGTCAGTTTATCCCTAACCCGCTCCCCCACGGCATCCTCATCTATCTCCCTCGCTTTATCCATCTCCCCACGCCTCTGCCTCGCCAGATCTACCCCAGGCCGCTCCCTTCCTCCCCAGCTACACCCCTGCTTCCCTATCTCCTCCCACTCCGGCGTGCACCGTTGGCCTCCACCTCCCCTTCTTATACAAGCCGATGGCGTGGCGATCGCGGGTGTCGAGGAAGCCCAGCATGCTCCACTGCATCGACCAGTACGTGCCAGCGAGGAGGAAACGCCCCACTGCCACCAGAACCTCGCCGCTCTGCCGCAAAACCCTAACTCCATGGCCTCTGCTTCCTCGCCGCTCTGTCGTCTCTCGCACCGATCCGCCGCCGTCAACCTCCCCGCGGTGAGTCCCTCCCCCGCCTAGACAACCTCTGCCTCGCCGTAGACTCCTAGCCTCGTCGGGCGTTTCACCGAACGCTCTCGGTGCGTTGTGGCCGCGGGCGTCTGCACGCCTCCGCGTCGCGTACCGCTCTTCTAGCTGCGCTTCCCCGTCCTGTCAGCAACCCCCGCCTGCCACAGTGGCTGCCGCCTCCGCGCGCGAGCCCCAGGTCCCCGGTTCGATTCCCCGCGCCGGACCGCCACGGCCGCGCACGGATCTGACCTTCAGACCGTGGAGAAGATCCACAGTACCACCCCCCTTTTGCACTTACCCCATGCGTCTTTTGCCGCCTCAACCTGCGGTCCAGCCCGACCCCACCTGTTGGTGTCTGTGAACATTTTACAGAAAGGGACTCCGGTTTTCGTAACCCTTAACCCGTGCTCTAGCACGTCCCCACCTGTCAGCCTCTGCGGGCTCAGCCGCTGGCACGTGGACCCATCGCCCGCTGGTCCCACCTGGCAGTCACAGTGGCTAGGCAAGCCCGCGGTGTAGAAAGTTCTCTACGCGCTGCATTGCCTAGTCAGGCCGGTCCCACCCGTCAGCGACTGGGGCTGGGTCTGGCTGAGTAACAAATGTTTTCTGCTTTTCTGTTTTTAATTAAACTTTTCCAGAAAATTGTTTAAATTCAAATTCAAATCTTTTTTAAAATAACTTTTAAATTATAAATCCAAATAATACAAATGATATATGTTTTGGAATCAGAAAAATGTGAGGATTTCAAATATGCCATTCAAAATATTATTTGAGCACTTTAAATTTTCGAGATGGTTAAAATTACAATAAAATACCCTTTTCTTAATAAATTAATAACTTTAAATCTATAACTCCAAATTTGACAAATAATATGTCTAAATCGATCAGCACGACGAGCCCGTTCTATCTATGCATTCCTTGTTCTGAATTGAAGCATGCATCATGTCATTATTAAAAATCAGAACTGTTATGGCAATAAAACTTGACTAAACAAATAATAAAATGCTTTATTCTTGTACCCCACACCTCACCATGCCATGCTACTTTAAAGCCATGTAAATTATGCATCATTCATCATGACATGCTTGTTTGCTTGTCGCATTTTAATTCATATGCTTGTGCACTTTGTTTACGTTCGCCCTTGTTCGTTTGGTTCTTCTTCGAATAGGCGCCTAGTAGGAGAATTACCAGGAATCACAGGAGTTCTACCCAGATCCATATCTCGCTTCAACTGAGCTGCCAGGCAAGCACTACCACATGCTTGCATACATATAGTACCTATTGCCTCTATCTAATTCTTGCATCATTGAGTCGCGATTGCATTAAATTGAATCCCAAGTATTGCATAACCTTTACTTTTAAACCCCACCGAAGCTTGTTCCTCCATCCCATGAGCCATTACTACAGGAGTTGTTTGAGCCATGCGAGTCGTAGAAAAGCACGTGTAGGGTATGTGAGTGTCTGGTGGAGAATGAGGTACCTAAACAACTTAACCTGAGTAGTAATGGGATAACTAATGAAAGAGGCACCGGTGAGCAATATTTGCTATTTGGTTTTTCATGCTCACTTGTGTCCCGTAGGACCCCGAGTACTTGATTCCTGTTCCTTGACTATTCGCACTATCCACATCCGGGAGGCCTTATGGACCCCCCTGAGCCAGAGCTTGATTCATTCTTATTTCTTGGGGCCACAAAGTAGTTTGGGGCTTTGTTACTATCCTGTACTTATGCCATGCTTTACTGTTTTATTTAAGATTGTGCGCGGAGCACCTGTACTGTTTTCGATGCGGAGTGTTTTCGCGGTATCGACAAGCCCAGTCACATTTTCGGGTTCCCAGTCGTTTACAGCCATTGACGCAAACCTTGGGTCCGTCTCGGAGCCGGCCAACTTCGTCGCGGGTAGCTTAATGGGGTGGCCCCCTGAAATATTTCTGAATCTTGTGATCGCTTTGTCGTGAATGCCTCGTTGGGTTTTGAGTTGGTTTTTCCGAGGTTGATCGAGTGTGTGTTGCTATTTGTGCACCCCTGCAGGGTAAATCTTTCTGAAAGCCGTGTCCGCGGTTATGGATGAATTGGAGCACAGTTTCTCGATCATATACAAGTCTAACTAAAGTACCGCTTTTAAATTGACTAAGTACCTGACTAGTAAATAGTGCAATACTCACGGAATGGTTAATAAAACTACCAACGGATGGGGGTTGTTCGTCCGCTTCCTTGTTGGTAAGCGAGGAGGAGGATGGATCTGTTAATTATACTGTTATAACTGTTGTTCTTAATTCATGGACATCCGTCTATCATTGGTTAGGCGGATGGTTAGCGAGTATCTATAGACTTGTTAGTTATTATCTTTTGCTACAATTGCGTCACCCCAGGTTCTGTCCCCTTTAGAGGCATAAAGACTTGCTGAGTACCCCTAGGGTCTCACACGATAAATTGATTGATTCAGATGAACATGTGTACTCACAAGAAGGATACTGGGTGGAGGAGACAGATGATGTTGGCAACGATCACTCGGTGTAGAGATTCCGGGAACGGGGATCCGTGAGATCTGTGGGCGGGATGTGTTTATTTATGTGGCATCTTATGCCGATTTGCTTCTTATCCGTACTCGGATCTTGTTTTCCGCTTCCGCCTGATACTCTGATGTTTGATGTATGAGGAGCTATCCGAAACTATTATATCTATCTAGGATATTTGGATCTTGCCGTATGGCGTTGCAATATTTCTATTTCTTTTAGATGGAATGGCTCTGAGGACTGTTGTATGTGGCTTGCATACATACTCACTTGTGTATGTAGTTGATCCCTTCGCCTGCCGATTACACCGCTCGTTCTTGTCCCGATGTTCTGAAAGTGGTTAGGACGGCCGAAAGGTCTACCTGTGAGTGGCCCTTGGCCCCACCGTACTATTTTAACCACTTTCTCTCATCCAGGCTTGCAACTAAGAGCGTAATTCACCGAGGTAGTTACAAAAAGCAGGTAGTGCCATCTACAACATAATTTTTAAAGTTTATTTAGAGTAAGTTTATGATAGATTTAGTTCAACTAATCCAAATTACTATTGAACTCCCACTCAAAAACGACATCCCTCATGTCCTTTTGGTGATTACATGAACCAAATCCACTACACTAAGCCCGATCATCACGTGAGTCGGTGTAGCTTCAAAGGCGAGCATCTATATGGTCATCATATCAACTATATGACTCATGCTTAACCTTTCGGTCCATGTTCCGAGGCCATGTCTGTACATGCTAGACTCGCCAAGTAAGAACCTTAGTACCCGCGTGTGTAAAACTGTCTTATACCCGTTGTATGAAAGAATAGAGTCAAAAACACCCGATCATCACGTGATGCCTTGACACAACGATCCATAGAACGGTGCATACTAAGGAAGAACACATTTTTATCTTGATATCTAAATGAGGGATCATCTTATAATGCTACAAAAACGCTAAACAAGCAATATAAGATGCAAACATCATATGCATAAAGTGGAATGATATGGTTCTTGCACTTGATCACTATCATGTGCATCATGGTATGATCTTTATCATTCCTTTGTGTGTAAGGCCAAGGTCTATGGAATTTACACGTTAGGTGTGTTGTAAGAGTATCTAACATACATCTACTTACAACAATACCATATCAAGACACTAGCCCAGCAACGATCTAAACTAGACGCCTCTAATTTATCAATTGCAAGTTTTGCGTGGCTTAGGGCTTTCGGAGATAGAACCGTTCTTACCTACGAACATGAACCACAACGAGGATAACTAAGTTATTAGCAACTCGTTGTAAATAAGATATTGACTATAGTAGGAGAGACAGACACCCGCCAGCCACTTATGCAAAACAAGTTGCATGTCAGTCGTGGAACCGGTCTCATGTACGATGACATGTAAGGTTGGTCCGGGCCGCTTCATCCCACTATTCCACTAATATCCAAAATACATAGAAGATGCAATAACATGATCATCATCACCCACATATAAACATATGTGTACTACCCGTGCAAAGCACCTACGCATAGATCAGGCTCTGATACCACTATTGGGTCCGCAACATAAAAAACAAAAACATTCCTACGATGAGAACTATACGCCAAGATATATCTACTAGATATAGAGCAACGAGTGGACATACATCCATGGAGAACTTACCCTCGAAGACAACGAGTTTTGTTAACGAGCAGGAACTCGTGGTTGATGTAGTCGTACGCTTGCCGATCTCAAGATCGTGTGAAAGTCCGAGCGCCGCAAATCAGTAGCGCATCCGTCCTCGCACACACGTTCAAGCTACCGGACAACCTCCACCTCCTCGCTCCAGCAAATCAGCAGAAGCAACAACTCCTTTCAGATACAAGGCCACCGGGAACATGTATCTCGCTAATCCGAGACCATGGGGAAATATCTAGAGAGGGAGAGAGATCCTTCACGAGGAGGTGTGCTTTGTGAGGTAGGAGAGGGGGACTTTTATAGGAGAGGGGGGACTCCTCCCCTACCATGGCCGGTGGCCAAGGAGGGAGCCCCCTCCTCTTCCTCATTCATGTGGTGGAAGCTCCACTCACATCAATTCAAGCTCCACCCAAAGTTCCACTCACATGCACTTAATTTCCACCAAATTTAATGCCACTCTCAATTAATAAAACTCTTTTGTTTATTTTATTCAGAATTTTGTTAATTACTTTAATTAACAAACATTCACATAAAACCCCTTGCAACATTTCAATATCACATGCATAACCACTTTCTGCAATTTCACGCGAAACAATTCTGGTTTCTATCGAAACAATTCATGTTTCTATCGAAACATTTCCTGCGCATTTCAAACCTTTTGTCTGAAACATATGTGCTCCTAAATGGTGTCTGACAACCATTAAGTGCGTCACCCTACGGTTTGCGAATAATGCAGACATGATTGAGACTCCTCTCAGATCAATAATCAAAAGCAGGACCTAGAGATCCATACTGACTCCTGCACATTCAACGATGACTTTTGTGATCGTGAGAATATTTAACGCTAGTAATTTAATCCCTTTGTATCATGATATAATACATGTCCGAGATTCGATCATTGGTATCTCCATACCTAGTTTGATCTTGTTACCGACATGCACTCTTTTCTCGTTCCCGTGATATAACATTCTAGTGATCACATCACTTGCTTGCAAGCTATCTTAATGTGATATCACCGAGAGGGCCCAGAGTATATCTATCCGTCATCGGGATTGAAAAATTCCACTCTTGATCCATGAGCCTCAACATAACACCTTTGTAGCACTGAACCCATCTTTATAGTCACCCTGTTACGGTGTGACGTTTGATGTTATCAAGATACTCTTCCGGTGTTAGCAATTAACATGATCTCATGGTCTAAGGATAAAGATTACTTCGTATAGTGTTATAGCAATATAAACATAATGAATTTGATCGTAATGCTATACTTCGGATGAATGTTCATCACATCATTCAACTAATGTGGTGACCTTGTTATTAACAACATCCAATGTCCATGATCAGGAAACCTTGATCATCTTGTTGATCAACAAGCTAGTCTATAAGAGAGGCATAACTAGGAACCCTTTTGTTTATTAAACACACATGTATTGACGTTTCCTATCAATACAATTATAGAATGCAAAATAAACAGCTATCATATACAAGGAATACATAATAACAACTTTATTATTGCCTCTCAGGGCATATTTCCTTCAGGTTGCAGGGTTGCTTGAGAGGGGATACCTTTAACCACTTCCTCCCTGAGTTCTATAAACCTTGGGTGATCCACTTAAGGGAAACTTGATGTTGTTCTACAAACCTCTACACTTGGAGGCCAAACAACTGTCTATAAGAATAGAAGTGCGTAGACATCAATACTCTTACAACACACCTAACGTGTAAATTCCATAGACCTTGGCCTTACACACAAAGGAATGATAAAGATCATACCACGATGCACATGATAGTGATCAAGTGCAAGAACCATATCATTCCACTTTATGCATATGATGTTTGCATCTTATATTGCTTGTTTAGCGTTTTTGTAGCATTATAAGATGATCCCTCATTTAGATATCAAGATAAAAATGTGTTCTTCCTTAGTATGCACCGTTCTATGGATCGTTGTGTCAAGGCATCACGTGATGATCGGGTGTTTTTGACTCTATTCTTTCATACAACGGGTATAAGACAGTTTTACACACGCGGGTACTAAGGTTCTTACTTGGCGAGTCTAGCATGTACAGACATAGCCTCGGAACACGGACCGAAGGTTAAGCTGAGTCATATAGTTGATATGATGCCCATATTGATGCTCGCCTTTGAGACCCCACTGACTCATGTGATGATCGTACTTGGTGTAGTGGATTTGGTTCATGTAATCACCAAAAATACATGAGGGATGTTGTTTTTGAGTGGAAGTTCATTCGTAATTTGGATTAGTTAAACTCAATCTATCATAAACTTAGTCTAAATGAACTTTACAATTTCTTTTGTAGATGGCACCACCTGTTTTAATTTCAATGTGTTCATAGAGAAAGAGAAACTTGCCGCAAATGGTAGCAACTTTACCAACTAGGGCATGAATTTGAGGATTCTCCTCACTGTTGTACAAAAGTAATATGTGCTAGAAGCACCGCTAGGCCCCCCACCAGCTCCTGATGCCCCTGACGAGGAAAATAATGTCTATTTGACTTGTCAAGAGGACCACAACTTAGTTCATTGCGACATACTGTATGGGCTAGAGCTAGAACTTTGAAAGATTTTCGAAAATGGCAATGCCTTTGATACCATGGGTGTCGTCAGATTGATGACAAGTACGCCATGAGGGGGTCCTCGAGGCGTGTGGAAGAGAGGGGTGTGAGACGTACGATATTTCGGGACGGTGAGCACACAAGTTTTACCCAGGTTCGAATCCGCCGTCTTTGGACGGATCCTACTCCTGCTAGCAATCCAATAATACGGCAGAGCCAGAATATGGGTTACAAGGGTTTCGCCTGTGCGAGTTGAGATTGTAGACTATTGTGAGGGTGCCCTAAAGGCTCTCCCTAGGTCGTCTTATATAGATATCTGGCCTAGGGTTTACAGGAGAGGTATATCCAGCTACGACTAAGAGTCGGTTACTTTGTACATCTTGAACTACAAGTAACACTATGGGCCTATATCGGTAAGTCTTTTGGGCCTTCCCGTAGACGGACTGGACTCTGTCTCTTCTCCTTGACTGGGTCGCCCGTGAGGCAAAGCTCTAACCCGAAGTGGGACACCCTGGTTAATGAGGCATAGTGAGGATACCCGGAAAGTATATCCCTAACAGCAGCCCTTGGAAGTCTCCAAGATCCAAAGTCAGATTCATCATCATCTAGCTTGATCTTCGGCTTGCAGAATCTTGAAGGGTTCCTAAAACTTCAAAAGAAAAGATACGATCCGGGTCTCAAAAAATGAGTCAGACCTTATGAATACATTATTTGGGTTTCCAGCTCGAAATTCAAACTAAGCCGGAGCTTGGTCTCTGATGTAACCTGACACTAGTCATGGTCAAGTCACGTCACTGACAGACATTCCTGTTAGCATGACCATTGGTGGATCCACTTCGCGCAGAACCGAGACGCCGTTTTAATGCGTGCACGAAGATCGATGCGACGTAATCCTCGTGAGGAGGTTACCCAGCTCCTTCCACGATGCGTGGCACTGTTACTATTTATCTTGCACGAATCTTAGCGCAAGTGAGGGATATAAGGGGTCAAGATCTCCTCTTTCTTCCTTACCAGCACCTCTGTGCTAGTAGCCCCCGGAGCGCTCCAAGATCTTCAGTCGGATTATAGATCTCTTGATCCATTTTCTGCCTTTAGTCGTCAGCGGTCTTCAACTAGAGCATCTTGAAGCGGTCTTGAGACTATAATATAAATTTTATCCGAGTTTGATGAAGTCGGATAATCAATAGTCATTTATTATTCTTTCCTACTCAATTCAAACTAAGTCGAAAATATTTTCTTAGTCAACCGAGGAGACCGATGTTTTGCCTAGTTAGAAATAAACTAGCCATATATTTAGTTAATCATCCACGAAGGGTTATGAGTGAACCAGATAATCATCGGTATCATCATTTAGTCCTCCTTTGTGGGTGTACATGCGCCAACAAAGATGCCGGCAAAATCATGCCCGAGACACCAGCGTAAAGGCTGCCAGGTTATGGACTTAAAGATTGCTGAATCACAGACGCTAAGGCCGTCGCATGTTATGCTAGGCGAGAGCATTATTAATCTCAAGCCCCCGAGTACCATTAGCTAGATTTTCCAGATATACAGGGAGCTCTCCAAGCTGGCTTGATTTTAATTGCCTTCATATGAAGATCTCAAAACATGAATTTCCAAAGGAAATCCACGAATTGGAATTTTTTTCGATTATCCGTAAACTGGATTTTTGTCGAGACTGGGACACATCCCCCAGTAGCCCTCGAGCGTTGAGTTGACTTGCTCGAAAGGCGGCTCGATGCTCAGTAGTACCTGCGTCGTTTGTAGATCGAACGGTAGTAGCCCCCGTGGCTCGAAGTGACTAATAGTCAATTCGAGACTCAGTAATCTTCTTGGATGTAGCCCCCGAGGGTCATGCCGGTTTAATCAAAAAACGCATCGGCGATCGCAGGCCCCGAGGGTCATGCCGGTTTAATCAAAAAACGCATTGGCGATCGCAGCCCCCGAGTCCAAGGATAGGCTAAAACTCCAAGCATCACGTACCTGAGACAAAAAATAAATGTACAATTGTATTAAATTGTTTTGTTGGTCAAGTCCAATAAAGGGACGCAATTAAAAACTTGATATTATTATTGTGAATTGTAATGGAGTTAAACAAGTAACTTAAGCATGATAAACTATGCAGTTATATATTTTGCTTGATAAGACTTAAGAAAATTTTCCAGCTTATCGTTTATCTGGCTTTTTCTGCCTCGTCCCTTTCATGAGCCGACCAACCATTAGCACGGAAACACTGCCGAGCAACGGAGATCAATTGCTAAACCAGTTTAAACTCGGAATCAGAGCGGACTTCTAGTACCAATAATTTACTACTCGGAAAATGCCCACGTCTAAGCAATCAGACAAATAACCAAAGGCAGAAAATATGTCAGACTTGTGCCTGAAGGCAGCATATATAATGGCACAAAGCCGTTAAGGCGCAAATCCAGTTGAATAAAACACGAGCACATTACTTTCGAGTATTATAAGATTTGCCAGAAAATATGATCAAGATGAAATAGTATACGCGGTACATAATTTGGAAACAACGGTTTTATTTCATGATCATAAGAATTTAAAATATTTAATAAATAAGGACTTAGCTGTTTTAAGCGGAGTTTTGGTAGCAACGAAGTTGGATCTGGCCGTAGTGGATTTTAATCCGACCATGGTGAAGTTGAAGTACACCATAGCGAGGCCGAGATGAACACGAAGTCGACACGTTGTTAGTGTCGAAATAGATTCGTCGGATGTCGAGTGGATGATACATCACCGCCAGCCGGAAAATTCATGCATAGATTGACATCGTGCAGGAAAATCCATGCATGAAGGTCTAGATCAATACGTGATCAGATCATTGAATGCATACAGTACTTGCACGTGAGGCAGCCAGTAGCTTTGATTAATCTGATTCTGGCTTTGATCTTTGCTTCGCACGAAGGCACCCTTCACGAGGCATAGCTAGTTTTCACGATCACTTGGTTACTAGCTCTACTTCAGGTTTACGCGTCTCCAGGTTTCGGCCAATGAATTTTGACGGAAACTGTATTGGTCTGTCCGCTGCCCCACGTACATGCCGGATACATTACCGATGATGGCGGGTTTAAACATGAAGATGGTCGCTGAATCCTCCAACTTGACCTGATAAACCTTTCGTACAATCCGATCCAGCCTAATTATGACTGGGAAGGATCCACGAAATTTAATAACTAGAGCTTTTTCAAATTCCGATGTTGTAGATTGGGTCAGCTGCGTACGAGGGTGTCAGCGATATTGAGCCCCTGAGCACGCAACAGAATTTTCTTCGTCACTATTAACGAGATTGAAGTAGATCTTGATGATATTCCACCCGGATCGTAGATCCGAAGGTCTCTTGCCCCACAGTGGGCACCAACTATCGTCGGGTTGATGACAAGTACGCCATGAGGGGGTCCTCGAGGTGTGTGGAAGAGAGGGGTGTGAGACGTACGGTATTCCGGGACGGTGACCACACAAGTTTTACCTAGGTTCGAATCCGTCGGCTTTGGACGGATCCTACTTCTGCTAGCAATCCAATAATACAGTAGAGCCGGAATATGGATTATAAGGGTTTCGCCTATGCGAGTTGAGATTGTAGACTATTGTGAGGGTGCCCTAAAGGCTCTCCCTAGGTCGGCTTATATAGATATCCGGCCTAGGATTTACATGAGAGGTCTATCCGGCTACGACTAAGAATCGGTCACAGAGTACATCTTGAACTACAAATAAAACTATGGGCCTATGTCGGTAAGTCTTTTAGGCCTTCCTGTAGGCGGACTAGACTCCGTCTCTTCTCCCTGACTGGGCCGCCCGTGAAGCAAAGATCTAACCCGAAGTGGGCCACCCTGGTCAGTGAGGCATGGTGAGGATACCCGAAAAGTATATCCCCAACAATGGGTGAATTGAAAATGATTTTCGATACACATGTTGCCGTAGAGAGTTATAATGCTTCTGAAAAGTTCTTTAGCTGCGTGATGGAAGAGAACAGCTCCATTAGTGAGCACGTACTCAAAATGTCTGGGTACGCCGATAGGCTTGTATCCTTGGGAATAACGATTCCCATTGACTTAGGCATACATCGTGTTCTCCAATATCTGTCACCTAGCTATAAGAGCTTCGTGATGAACTATAATATGAAGGGCATAAAGAACTCTCTCCCCGAGCTTCTATCAATGCTTAAGACTATAGAAGTAGAGATCAGGAAAGAGCATCAAGTGTTGATGATCAATAAGACCGCCGGTTTCAAGAAAGACAAGAAGGGAAAATAGAAGGAAAAGAAGGGCGGAAAATCTATTGTTGTACTTGAAAAGAAATCCCGAGCTGGCCCTAAGTCTGATACCGAGTGCTACTATTGCAAGGGGACTGCCCATTGGAAGCGCAACTATCCTAAGTATTTGGAAGACAAGGAGGCCAGCAAGGCAAACAATGGTATATGTGATATACATATTATTGATGTGTACTTGACTAGTACACGCAGTAGCACCTGAGTATTTGATACTGGATCGGTTGCTAATATATGTAACTTGATTCAGGGGCTACGGAACAAGCGACAACTAGCAAGGGATGAGGTCACAATGTGTGTCGGCGATGGATCAAGAGTTAATGTGATCGTCGTCGGTTAGTTACTGATACGTTGCTAACGTATCTATAATTTTTTATGTTCCATGCTTAGTTTTATCTAATTTCTTATATTTTATCCATACTTTGGAGTACTTTTTATACACTTTCTTGGAATAACCTATTAACAAGATGCCACAGTGCCAGTTGCATGTTTTCTGCTGTTTTTGGTTCCAGCAAAGTCAGAAAATGAATATTCTCGGAATTGGACGGAATAAAAGCCAAAGTCAGTTTTTCACCGAGGGGACACAGAGCCAGAATACGAGACGGAGAGGGGCCAAGGGGAGGCCACACCACCTGGCCGCGCGGCCATGCCTAGCCCATGCTAGGGGGTGGTACGTCCACCCAGGGCACCCCCTCGGCCTCCCCTTTCACCTATAAGATGCCTCCGATACATAAACCCTAAGGACCCAATCAAAATTCCACGAAAGAGTCTGTAGCCACCGTCATCTCCATCCCTAGATCAGGAGGGATCTGAAGCTCTTCCTAGCACCTTGTCGGAGGGGAGAATTCACCCTGCAGGCCTTCTTCATCATCATGCAAGCCTCCAGTGTGATGCGTGAGTAGTTCATCCTTGGACTACGGGTCCATGTAGTAGCTAGATGGCTGGTTCTTCTCCTTTGTGCTTTCATGTTTAGATCTTGTGAGCTCCGTTCATGATCAAGATCATCTATTTGTAATCCTACATGTTGTGTTTGCGGGGATCCGATGGATATTGAGATGCTATTTCAGATTAATTATTGATTCTATCATGTCGTTGTTATTTGTGATCTTGCATGCTTTCCGTTGTTAGTTGCTATCTTGGCCAAGTAGATGCTAGCAACTCCAAGAGTTAGTATTTACGCTCGATAGTGGGTTCATGCCTCTAGTAATCTGGGGAAGTGACAGAAATCTCTAAGGTACTAGATGTGTTGTTGCTACTAGGGAGAAAACAACAATCCTTTGTTCATAGAACAATCGTATTGTTTACTTTACATGCAATGCGTAATGCAATTATCTATTGCTTGCAACTTAATACTGGAGGGGGTTGAAATGATAACCTGAAGGTGGATTATTAGTCATAGATGCAGTTGGATTACGGTCTATGTATAATGTTGTAATGCCCAATCAAATCTCAAAGGAGTCAAGATGATTAGTATATCCATGATTGCTTTCTCGATGTTTGTCAATTGTCCCGCTATAATTTGTTCACCCAACATGTCATCTATCTTAAGGAGAGACACCACTAGTGAATTATGGACCCCAATCCTTTCTTTTACCATCAATCTACAACTGTTTACTGTTTTTTGTTTACTTTCTGCAAACTATTACTTTCTTCCACACAATACGTTTAATTCTTTGTTTTCAGCAAAACCGGTGAGATTGACAACCTCACTGTAAGTTGGGGGCAAAGTTTAGTGGTTGTGTTGTGCAGGTTTCCACGTTGCTGCTAGCACCGGTAGTGCGCCCTACCAAAGGCCAGCTAGCAACACCTTGGAGGTGTTTCCTTGCTCCTACTGGTTCAATAACCTTGGTTTCATAACCGAGGGAAACTTACTGTTGTGCTCATCATACCTTCCTCTTGGAGTTCCCCAACGAGCTCGTTATTACACGAGTCAGCAGCTACCTCTCCATATGTCATCGGGATTAGTGATTAATCTAAATAATTTTTATTTGGTGCCTGCACTGAGCATGAACATTATATCCAGATCATGTTTATTGCAAAGTGGTTATTCGTTCAAATCCGAAAACAATGGTTGTTCGATTTATATGGATAGTATCTTTTATGTTCATGCACCTGTGATGAATGGTTTATTTCTGATGAATCTTGATAGTACTGATTTCATATTCATAATGTTGATGCTAAAAGGATTAAACTTGATGATGATATATCTGCGTATATGTGGCACTACCATCTAGGTCATACTGGGTTAAACGCGTGAAGAAACTCCATTCTGATGGGCTTTTGGAATCACTTGATTTTGAATCATTTGATATATGTGAGCCATGCCTTATGGGCAAGATGACTAGAACCCCGTTTTCCGGTACAATGGAACGGGCGACAGCATTATTCCAAATCATGCATACTGATGTATGTGGTCCAATGAGTGTGTCGGCGCATGGTGGATATCATTATTTTGTTACTTTCACATTTGATTTGAGTAGATATGGGTATATCTATTTGATGAAACACAAGTCCGAAACCTTTGAAAAGTTCAAGGAATTTCAGAGTGAAGTGGAAAATCATCGTAATAGAAAGATCAAATTTTTGCGGTCCGACCGTGGAGGAGAGTATCTTAGTTACGAGTTTAGCGCACATATGAGAGATTGTTGAATAGTTTCACAACTCACGCCTGCCGGAACACCACAACGTAATGGTGTGTTGGAACGTCATAATCATACTTTATTGAATATGGTTTGATCTATGATGTCTCTGACTGACTTGCCACTAACATTTTGGGGTTATGCACTAGAAACTGTTGCATTCACTTTAAATCAGGCACCATCTAAATCCATTGAAACGACACCGTATGAATTGTGATTTGGAAACAAACCTAAGCTGTCATTTCTTAAAGTTTGGGGATGCGATGTTTATGTGAAGAAACTTCAGCCTGATAAACTCGAATCCAAAGCGGAAAAATGCATCTTCATAGGGTACCCAAAAGAAACAACTAGGTATTCCTTCTATCACCAATCCAAGGCAAGGTTTTTGTTGCAAGAATGGATCCTTTCTAGAGAAAGAGTTTCTCATGAAAGGCATGTGTAGTCGGAAGGTAGTACTCGAAGAGGTTATTGAACCTTCTCTTTATGAAACAACAAGTAGCATAGCACCGGAATTTGTTCCACAGTTGACTTCACCGAATGAAGAAGGAACTAATGATAATGATCATGAAACTCCGAAAGAGGATACTACCGAACCTCGCAGGTCAAGCATGACACATGCAACTCCTGAACTGTGCGGAAATCCTGTTATGAATTTCATGGTTGATGAGATAGATGACCCTGCGATGTATGAAGAAGTGATGATGAGCCCGGATTCTAACAAATGGCTATAAGTCATGAAATCTGAGATGGAATCCATGTACGAAAACCAGGTTTGGACCTTGGTGGACTTACCTCGTGACCAAAAAGGCCGTTGAGAATAAATGGATTTGCAAAAGAAAACCTGATGTTGATGGTAATGTGACCATCTATAAAGCTCGTCTTGTCGCAAAGGGGTTTCGATAAATTCAAGGAGTTGACTACAATGAGACATTCTCTCCCGTAGTGATGCTAAAGTTAGTTAGGATTATGTTAGCAATTGCTGCATATTTCGATTATGAGATATGGCAGATAGATGTCAAAATTGTGTTCCTTAATGGTAATATTGAAGAAGAGTTGTATTTGATACAACCAAAGGGTTTTGTCGATTCGAAGGATGCTGACAAGGTATGCAAACTTGAGCGATCCATCTATGGACTCAAGCAAGCATCCTGGAGTTGGAATCTCCGCTTTGATGAGGTGATCAAAGAGTTTGGATTTGTCCAAACTTATGGAGAGGCTTGTATTTACAAGAAAGTGAGTGGGAGCAATGTGGAATTTCAGATATTATATGTGGATGACATATTACTAATTGGAAATGATATAGATCTTTTAAACAGTGTTAAAAGTTATCTAAACAACAAATTTTCGACAAAGGACCTTGGTGAAGCATCATATATATTAGGCATTAAGATCTATAGAGATAGATCAAGGCACCAGGCTATCACAGAGTACATACTTTGATAAGATTTTAAAGAAGTTTAAAATGGACAAAAGTAAGAAGGGGTTCTTACCTATGTTGCAAGGCTAGACACTGAGTAAGACTCAAAGTCCGGCTACGGCAGAAAGAAAGATAATGGATAAGATGCCCTATGCTTCAGCCATAAGATCTATAATGTACGCCATGCTATGTACAAGACCGGATGTGGGACATGCTATTAGTTTGACTAGTAGGTACCAATCTGATCCAGGTTTGGAACACTGGATAGCGGTCAAGAATATCCTTAAGTACTTAAGAAAAACTAAGGAAATGTTTCTTGCATACGGATGTGGAGAAGAGCTGGTTGCTAATTGTTATGTCGATGCTAGCTTTGACACCGATCCGGATGACTCTAAGTCTCAATCCGGATACATATTTCTCATGAACGGACCAACGGTTAGTTGGAGGAGCTCTAAACAACCTGTGGTGACAAGGTCAACAATGAAGGCAGAATATATTACTGCTTGATACATTGCAAATGTATCTATAATTTTTGATGTTCCATGCTTTGTTTTATCTACTTTCTTGTGTTTTGTCCACACTTTGGAGTACTTTTCATATGATTTCTTGGACTAACCTATTAACAAGAGCCACAGTGCCAGCTGCCAGTTTTCTACTGTTTTTGGTTCCAGAAAAGTCAGAAACTGAATATTCTCAGAATTCGACGGGACAAAAGCCAAAGTCATTATTTTACCAGGGGACACCTGGAGCCAGAATACGAGACAGAGAAGGGCTAGAGGGCGGCCACACCACCTGGCCGCATGGCCAGGCCTGGCCCGCGCCAGGGGGTGGTGTGTCCAGCCTAGGCACCCCCTCGGCCTCTCTTTCCGCCTATATATGGCCTCTGATACAGAAACCCTAAGTACCCGATCAAAAATCCACAAAAGAGTCTATAGCCGCCGTCATCTCCATCCCTAGATCGGGAGGGATCTGAAGCTCTTCCCGGCACCCTGCCGGAGAGGGGAATTCACCCTTGAGGCCTTCATCATCATCATGCAAGCCTCCGGTGTGATGCGTGAGTAGTTCATCTCTGGACTACGGGTCCATGTAGTAGCTAGATGGCTGGTTCTCCTCCTTTGTGCTTTCATGTTTAGATCTTGTGAGCTCCGTTCATGATCAAGATCATCTATTTGTAATTATGCATGTTGTGTTTGCGGGGATCCAATGGATATTGAGATGCTATTTCAGATTGATTATTGATTCTATCTTGTCGTTGTTATTTGTGATCTTGCATGCTTTCCATTGTTAGTAGCTATCTTGGACAAGTAGATGCTAGCAACTCCAAGAGTTAGTATTTATGCTCGATAGTGGGTTCATGCCTCTGGTAATCTAGGGAAGTGACCGAAATCTCTAAGGTACTAGATGTGTTGTTGGTACTAGGGAGAAAACAACAATCCTTTGTTCATAGAACAATCGTATTGTTTACTTTACACGCAATTCGTAATGCAATTTTCCGTTGCTTGCAACTTAATACTGGAGGGGGTTCAGATGATAACCTGAAGATGGATTATTAGTCATAGATGTAGTTGGATGGCGGTATATGTATAATGTTGTAATGCCCAATCGAATCTCAAAGGAGTTAAGATGATTAGTATATGCTTGTATTCTTTCTCGATGTTTGTCAATTGCCCGGCTGTAATCTGTTCACCCAGGATGTTATCTATCTTAGTTCACTATCAGCATAAATACTAACTCTTGGAGTTGCTAGCATCTACTTGGCCAAGATAGCTACTAACAACGGAAAGCATGCAAGATCACTGATACGTCCATTTTGCATCACTATTCTATATCATAATTCACTGTTATTTATTGATATATTTCATATTAAGAGATGATACTTATGTTATTTCATCTATTTTTGCATGGTTGATGACTTTTGGAGGATGGACCGCTATAGTCAGGATTCTGATGGAAAAGGTGCTATTTGGAGGCAAAATTCGCGAAGATCAGAAAATCCGGGAAAATACAAGGAAAATCCTTTTTTTCTAGAAGATGAAGGAAGCCAGAAGGGGAGGCTGAGGCGGGCCACGGGGGGCCACACCACCCCCTGGCGCAGGCCACCCTAGGCCGCGCCACCAGGTGGTGTGGCCGCCCTGGCCCACCTATAGCTATCCCCTCTGGTGTATATATTCCTCCCGAAACCCTAAGACTCGGGGAGCGACCACAGAAAGATTTTGCCGCCTTTGCGGGGCGGAAAACACCGAGAGAGAAAGATCTCTCCGGCGGACAGATTTCTGCCAGGGGAATTCCTTCCCGGACAGGGAAGATCGTCGCCATCAACACCACCATCAAGCTGGACTTCTTCGGGATCATCATCATCATCACCACCATCATCACCATCATCACCATCTCCATATTGCTGTTACAATTGGGTTGAATCTTGCATAGTTCTTAGGGGAAACTTTCCTGGTGTTGATTACTCTTTATATTTGATGCTATTGAGTGAACCATTGAATTATTGTTTATGTTCAGATTGTTATACATCATTATTCCATCTCTGATCATGATCCATATGATGTTTTGTGAGTAGTTCGTTTTGTTCTTGAGGACATGGGAGAAGTCATGTTGTTAGTAGTGGAGTTTTGTTGAGAAAGATTCAATAGTTTGATATTTAAGTTGTGGTGTACTTCTTCTAGTGGTGTCATGTGAATGTCGACTACATGACACTTCACCTATATGGGCCTAGGGGAATGCATTGTGTATTTGGCTACTAATCGTAGGGGTTGCCAGAGTGACAGAAACCTGAACCCCCGTTAGGAAACCATTGCACAAGGGACGTCAGGGTCTTAGAGTTTAAAGTTGTGGTTAGGTTTATACCTTAATTACTTTCTTGTACTTACGGATGTTTGCAAGGTATAATCACAAGTATGTATTAGTCCTAGGAAGGTCGGTACATTAGCACAGGTTCACCCACACAACACTTAGCAAGCTAAAGAAGATTAATCAACTATATGAAGCGAAAGCACTTGACAGTCTTCCCATGTGTCCTCGAGAACGTTTGGTCATCTTAAGTAATACAACCGGCTTGTCCTTTGCTGAATAAAGGATTGGGCCACTTGCTGCATTTATTCTTATTGTCTTTTGTTTACTCGTACTTTATTTACTTGTATTATCAAAAAACCCTAAAAATCCATTTGATAAGTATTTGCAGAGAATTCCTGATCCATACCACTAGCCAGCACCTTCTGCTCCTTGTTGGGTTTGACACTCTTACTTATCGAAAATACTGCGATACACCCCCTATACTTGTGGGTCATCAAGACTATTTTCTGGCGCCGTTGCCAGGGAGTGAAGCGCTATTGGAGAGTGGAACTGCTAAAGAAAACTTCTACTGTCAGTATTGTTTATTCCTGGTAGTTGCTTTATTTTCGTTATGGACAATTTGCTGAGTTTCTTATTTGGTAATGCTACTAACACTGCTAAGGTAGTAGATGAACCACCACCTGCTGAGAATGATGCTTTTAAAATACCTACAAGAATTATTGACCGTGTTATGGATAACTACTATGTTGGGGATGGAAATATCCATCCTGGTGATCATTTACTCTTTATACACGAATTATGCGGGTTGTTCAAGTGTGCAGGTATTACTAAAGATCAAGTTAAGAAGAAGTTATTCTCATTATCACTGAAAGAAAGAGCTGAAGAATGGTATAAGCTGCTGAAGAATGGTCAGGTTCTTGAATGGGAGGAAATAGTACCTCTCTTTTATTCAAAGTTTTATCCTCCTAGTGAGATTCATAAAGATCGGAATCAAATATACAACTTTTGGCCTCTTGATGGAGAGAGTACAGCTCAAGCTTGGGGGAGATTGAAGTTACTAATGCTCAAATGTCCCATTCATGAGCTCCCTAACAATATTATTATCAATAACTTTTATGCAAGACTCCCTCTACACGATAAGGATTTATTGGATGCTTCTTGTGCTGGATCATTCACTCGCATGGAAGAAGAAGCTAAATGGGATCTTCTGGACCATATTCAAGATAATGCTGAAGCTTGGGAGAATGACAAAGGTAGAAAGTTAGGTATAAATCATGATTATGAATGCATTGAATCTTTTATGGGAACTGATGACTTTCTAAATATTAAAAATGCTTATGGTCTAGACTCTCAAGCTATTGCTTCTTATTTTGAGGCTTTTGCTTCCTATATTGAAGTGCCTAAAAAGAAGTGGAATAAGTATCATGAACCTTATAAAGATACTGCTAAGAGTGTTCCTGCAAGAAATACTGAAGTTTATACTGCTAATCATGTTTTACCTAAACCTTACATTGAGAAAATGCCTTTCCCAGTTAAGATAAAGGAACATTCTATGATAGCTAGTATGGTTGATGAAAGTACACATAAAGCTGTTGAACCTGATAAACAAATGGTTGATGAACCTATAATAGAAAATGTGAAAGACTTTGTTACTAAATATGAAGAAAAGGGACACACTATCCTTTGTAAGGATACCTCTAATGTTGTTTCGCAAAGTAATGTTATGAGAGCTATTATACCTCGCTTACACTAATGTTGCTAATGAGAATTGTGTGAAGTTTTGTGTGAAAGAAATCTTCAGGTTAGTGGAGAAAATGGTGTAATAAGAAAGTGAAAGGTTTCATGACTCAAGCAATAAGTGTACGAAGATGAAGATATTGATGTTATTCAAGTTGTAACTCTAGAAAAATTTATCAAAGACCAAATTCAGAGACCTGCAGAGTCCGTTTTCGAATAGGTAACAGTTCTGGTAAGAAAAGTTTCGCGAAAATTCTATCCTGTTATATTTTTGCAGTTTTTATCCAACAAGGAAATCAACGAAGCGAAAGACGAACGGAAACGGAGCCTGGGTGGCTGACACCACCCTGTGGAGCGGGCCCACCTGACCGTGCCACCAGGTGGTGTGGCCGCCCGGACTCCGTCTCCAACCCGTTTTCTCCCGGTACCTTCCTTTTGTTGTAAAACTTCATAATATATAATTCCCTGGACCCCCCGAGGTTTGTATATCGTGTTCTCGTTGTGTTTTCGTTTCGATATGTTTCTACCAGGAACTATTCTTGAAAGTTTAGAAGCACAATGGTGTCCTCCAAGGATAAGGGAAAGGAGCCTATGGAGGAAGATCTCCAAGACCCCGGGCAGGAGGAGGAGATCAAGAGTCAAGATGAAGAGGAGGCAAAGCAAAGTCAACATCCGCACACCGGCACTACCATTGCAAGCATTGGAGTGTTGGCGAACCCTGCCAAGGTTAAAAGGACTGCACGGATGTCAACTGAAGGGAAGCCTCTGCGTCATTGTTTGGCTCCACGGTCACTTCCTCCACGCACCAAGAATCTCTTCCATACCCTTATTCATGAGCATCAATACCAGAATATGCCCAAGGATAAACTACCATCCAATTGGGATTTGCCTTGTTCTAGCCATGCAGGAAAAGAAGACTTCAAGGAGGAAGAGTGGGGAAAGAACCGCAAGAGCTAGAATTCGCAACCCGACATGATCATGAGCCGCATTGAGCAAAACTCACAGTTGATTCGTAATCTCACCTTCGAGATTGAGGACTTGGGGAAACTAATCAAAAAGCTCATCGAGAGAATACCACCACCACTGAAGGAGTAATTCGTCATCGGGTTTGGGCATCCCCTTGGTTTGTTCCAAGCTTGGGGGATTGCCGCGGTATCATATCACTATCTTCTATCTTTTTACCTTTTTAGTAGAGTCATATCATGAATAGAGAAGTTATAATGTAGGATGGTTTGCATTATGGAAGTGTCCCCCCTCTCATTAGATATATATGTATCCCTTGGGATGAGTTGCCGTTATGGAATATTAATGAGAAGTTCTATCATTTACTATTTTGCATATCTTATATTAGTTTTCAATTCATGGTTATTTGATTGATCTTGCTGTTAGTATTGGTATCACTTTGGGATCTTGGAGTTAATTTAGTTGGTTTTGGCAAACCTGGCTCGGTCAATAGCAACACTATTCTGAGAATTGAACAAAAAAGATAAAAGTACTCTTAGAGGAATATAATTTCATCATCTTTCTTTCTTGATTTGCTCATAAGTTTAGTATTCTCTAGTTAAGATCTTTTGTGCTTCCAAGGAAGATTGCATGTTAGTTTTTATCACTTGTATGTTTGTTTGTTTCCTTCAACTCTTATACTTGCTACCCACCCTTGCTAGCCAAAAACCTGTACTGAGAGGGAATGCTTCTCGTGCATCCAATCCTTAAACCAAAACCTATGCCATTTGTGTCCACCATACCTACCTACTAGAACTATTGTTATTCCAAGTAAATTCATGTTTTTATCTACCTTCCAAATTAAACTTGTTATGTGAAATTAGTGATTAAAGCTCTCACGAACTTGATGGCACACTTTACTTTCTTGCATTTAATAAACTTGAACCATTGTGTCCATCTATGTTGCGTATATGCTTGCACGTTATAAGTTGAAGTTAGCAGAACCATGTATCATGGGGAACACTTTCAACATTGCACTTATATTCCGTTGATATCATGATTCTTTTGCTTATGGATCCCGACAGTGTGAAATAAAAGGGGAACTTGTAAGATCATGGAGTTTGTATGTGTGTTAGAGAAACGCCTAGGCCGCTAGCCTAAGCCATGCCTAATCATGGTGGAAACTTGCAGCATAACCATAATGAGCACTCTATGAAGCATCCTCAATAAAAACCTATGCAAATAGCAAATAAAAAGATGGCGGAGATGCTCATTGTCTGCTTGCCTTGTCATTTCGATTATGGGATAGCTCCTATATCATGTGCAAGGGGTACCCCGTTGGTGGTTCTCAATGATACATGTGTATTTACAATCACAAGAGCTTACTTGTGACTGAAGTTGAGTAGCATGAGGTTCGGTACTCGTAAGTAAGGGGCATGAGATTTCAACTTATAACTTGTCAAGCATATCCTCTTAGTTATGTCACTTTAACCTTAATCACCTAAAGATGCCTATGATAGGGGCAATGAGAGCTGAAAGCTAATAAGTACCATAATTTTTGGAAGCTTTTTATGAAACTTGAAATCCCTGCTTCCCTCTGCGAAGGGCCTTTCTTTTACTTTTTTAGTTGAGTCAGTAAACATATTCCCTTCTACCTCAGCAAGTATTTTGAGTTGTTGTGTTTCATTCATTCATATGATGATTTATTCAATCATGTTTCTTATGTTCCTTGTTTTGCACATTGCTCTTATCTTAGTGTCTACTACTTTGAAAGCTATCATTGAAAACCAGTTATTTGTGAACTCCAGCAAATTGTCAACTATTCTTTGACCAAGAGCTAAGTTTGCCATTGCCAATTATGATTTACTTTATGTATCTTTATTGTGTTTCCTTTACTTATTGCAAGTTAAGTTATATAATAGTGAGTTGTCTTCTATTATGATTTGTGTATTGATGAATGTGATGCTTATTTTCCGTATTCTTTTATCGACTCTTCACTCCATAAACCTGAGGTCATGTTTATTGCATTCAGTTTCGCTTGGGGACAAGCGAAGTCTAAGCTTGGGGGGAGTTGATACGGCCATTTTGCATCACTATTCTATATCATAATTTACTGTTATTCATTGATATATTTCATATTAAGAGATGATGTATGTTATTTCATCTATTTTTGCATGGTTGATGACTTTTGGAGCATGGACCGCTGCAGTCAGGATTCTGATGGAAAAGGTGCTATTTGGAGGCAAAATTCGCGAAGATCAGAAAATCCGGGAAAATACAAGGAAAATCCTTTTCTTCTAGAAGATGAAGGAAGCCAGAAGGGGAGGCTGAGGCGGGCCACAGGGGGGCCACACCACCCCCTGGCGCAGGCCACCCTAGGCCGTGCCACCAGGTGGTGTGGCCGCCCTGGCCCACCTCTAGCTCTCCCCTCTGGTGTATATATTCCTCCCGAAACCCTAAGACTCGGGGAGCGACCACAGAAAGATTTCGCCGCCTTTGCGGGGCGGAAAATACCGAGAGAGAAAGATCTCTCCGGCGGACAGATTTCTGCCGGGGGAATTCCTTCCCGGACAGGGGAGATCGTCGCCATGAACACCACCATCAAGCTGGACTTCTTCGGGATCATCATCATCATCACCACCATCATCACCATCATCACCATCTCCATATTGTTGTTACAATTGGGTTGAATCTTGCATAGTTCTTAGGGGAAACTTTCCTGGTGTTGATTACTCTTTATAGTTGATGCTATTGAGTGAACCATTGAATTATTGTTTATGTTCAGATTGTTATACATCATTATTCCATCTCTGATCATGATCCATATGATGTTTTGTGAGTAGTTCGTATTGTTCTTGAGGACATGGGAGAAGTCATGTTGTTAGTAGTGGAGTTTTGTTGAGAAAGATTCAATAGTTTGATATTTAAGTTGTGGTGTACTTCTTCTAGTGGTGTCATGTGAATGTCGACTACATGACACTTCACCTATATGGGCCTAGGGGAATGCATTGTGTATTTGGCTACTAATCGTAGGGGTTGCCAGAGTGACAGAAACCTGAACCCCCGTTAGGAAACCATTGCACAAGGGACGTCAGGGTCTTAGAGTTTAAAGCTGTGGTTAGGTGTCTACCTTAATTACTTTCTTGTACTTACGGATGTTTGCGAGGGGTATAATCACAAGTATGTATTAGTCTTGGATGGGGCGGTACATTAGCACAGGTTCACCCACACAACACTTAGCAAGCTAAAGAAGATTAATCAACTATATGAAGCGAAAGCACTTGACAGTCTTCCCATGTGTCCTCGAGAACGTTTGGTCATCTTAAGTAATACAACCGGCTTGTCCTTTGCTGAATAAAGGATTGGGCCACTTGCTGCATTTATTCTTATTGTATTTTGTTTACTCGTACTTTATTTACTTGTATTATCAAAAAACCCTAAAAATCCATTTGATAAGTATTTGCAGAGAATTCCTGATCCATACCACTAGCCAGCACCTTCTGCTCCTTGTTGGGTTTGACACTCTTACTTATCGAAAATACTGCGATACACCCCCTATACTTGTGGGTCATCAAGACTATTTTCTGGCGCCGTTGCCAGGGAGTGAAGCGCTATTGGAGAGTGGAACTGCTAAAGAAAACTTCTACTGTCAGTATTGTTTATTCCTGGTAGTTGCTTTATTTTCGTTATGGATAATTTGTTGAGTTTCTTATTTGGTAATGCTACTAACACTGCTAAGGTAGTAGATGAACCACCACCTGCTGAGAATGATGCTTTTAAAATACCTACAAGAATTATTGACCGTGTTATGGATAACTACTATGTTGGGGATGGAAATATCCATCCTGGTGATCATTTACTCTTTATACACGAATTATGCGGGTTGTTCAAGTGTGCAGGTATTACTACAGATCAAGTTAAGAAGAAGTTATTCTCATTATCACTGAAAGAA
Organism: Avena eriantha; assembly: GCA_910589775.1. Lineage (NCBI taxonomy): Eukaryota > Viridiplantae > Streptophyta > Magnoliopsida > Poales > Poaceae > Avena > Avena eriantha. The sequence continues at coordinate 540,886,741 of OU342742.1, forward strand.
AGAGCTGAAGAATGGTATAAGCTGCTGAAGAATGGTCAGGTTCTTGAATGGGAGGAAATAGTACCTCTCTTTTATTCAAAGTTTTATCCTCCTAGTGAGATTCATAAAGATCGGAATCAAATATACAACTTTTGGCCTCTTGATGGAGAGAGTACACCTCAAGCTTGGGGGAGATTGAAGTTACTAATGCTCAAATGTCCCATTCATGAGCTCCCCAACAATATTATTATCAATAACTTTTATGCAAGACTCCCTCTACACGATAAGGATTTATTGGATGCTTCTTGTGCTGGATCATTCACTCGCATGGAAGAAGAAGCTAAATGGGATCTTCTGGACCGTATTCAAGATAATGCTGAAGCTTGGGAGAATGACAAAGGTAGAAAGTTAGGTATAAATCATGATTATGAATGTATTGAATCTTTTATGGGAACTGATGACTTTCAAAATATTAAAAATGCTTATGGTCTAGACTCTCAAGCTATTGCTTCTTATTTTGAGGCTTTTGCTTCCTATATTGAAGTGCCTAAAAAGAAGTGGAATAAGTATCATGAACCTTATAAAGATACTGCTAAGAGTGTTCCTGCAAGAAATACTGAAGTTTATACTGCTAATCATGTTTTACCTAAACCTTACATTGAGAAAATGCCTTTCCCAGTTAAGATAAAGGAACATTCTATGATAGCTAGTATGGTTGATGAAAGTACACATAAAGCTGTTGAACCTGATAAACAAATGGTTGATGAACCTATCATAGAAAATGTGAAAGACTTTGTTACTAAATATGAAGAAAAGGGACACACTATCCTTTGTAAGGATACCTCTAATGTTGTTTCGCAAAGTAGTGTTATGAGAGCTAGTATTCCTGTGTTTTCTGTTAGAATAAGTGATCATTGTTACGATGGTCCTTGTGATAGTTATATTGTTAAGTTTATGCATGATACTGAAAGTTACTATGAGAGAGGGAAAAGTGTTCTTATGCATCTCAATAATATCAAGTTTCCTCATTTTATGCTGAAAGTTTTTATGTTGCACTTCTTTTGCCTTCCTATGCTAGTAGCCTCTAGTTTCAACAACTTGTTTGTTTACAAAATTCCCTTGCATAGGAAGTGGGTTAGACTTAAACGTGTGTATTTTTGCTTCTTAATGCTCTCTTTCACTTCAATTCATATTCCTATGTGAGCGTCTTCAAAATTATCATGTCCATCTTAATGGCTATAAAGAAAGAGCTTTTTGAGAGACAACCCAGTTTATTTTTGCTTTTAGTTTGTTTTTGTTTCTTTGAGTCTTTGAAGTTATTACTTCGGTAATAATCTCTCCTTATCCGTTTTGTTTGGTTTTTGTGTCAAGATCAACCTCTAATGAGAGAGAAGTAATATTTGGGAAGTTGCTGTCTCGAAACAGATTTTTCTGCTTCACCATAAAAATTCGTGAGAGATCTCTGTCTTTCGGATTGAGCTGTAATGTTTTGTGCTTCTTCCCCAGGTTGTTATTTAACTTTTTTTAGTTTTGCACCTTTTGATTTGAGCAACAGATTTTTTTTGAAAAAATGATCTTTACCTGCTGGTCTGTTTTGACAGATTTTGCCACTCTTGCATTTGCTACTTTATTTGATTTCCTTTTTGAATTCTTTTTGGGTTTTCGGAAGGATTTGCTACAGTAGTTTATGTTTTGATGGTTTTCAGTTGAAGATGGTTTCAAAAGGTTTTATCATTCTACTTATACTAATGTTGCTAATGAGAACTGTGTGAAGTTTTATGTGAAAGAAGTTTTAGGGTTAGTGGAGATAATGGTGTAATAAGGAAGTGAGAGGTTTCATGACTCACAATAAGTGTATGAAGATGAAGACATTGATGTTATTCAAGTGGTGGCTCCAGAAGAATGTACTAAATACCAAATTCAGAGACCTGCAGAGTCCGTTTCCAAATAGGTAACAGTCCTGGTAAGAAAAGTTCCGCGAAAATACTATTCAACTATATTTTGGCAGTTTTCAGTCAATAAGGAAAGCTACGAAGCGAAAGAGGGAAGGAAACGGAGCTAGGGTGGCTCACACCACCCTGTGGCATGGGCCCACCCCTGGCCGCGCCACCAGGTAGTGTGGCCACTCCGGACTCCGTCTCCGACCCGTTTTCTCCCAGTACCTTCCTTTTGTTATGAAACTTCGTAATATATAATTCCCTGAATCCCCCGAGGTTCGTATATCGTATTTTCGTCATGTTTTTGTTTCGATCTGTTTCTGCTAGGAACTATCTTTGAAGCTTAGAAGCACAATGGTGTCTGCCAAGGATAAGGGAAAGGAGCCTATGGAGGAAGATCTCCAAGACCCCGGGAAGGAGAAGGTGATCAAGAGTGAAGATAAAGAGGAGGCAAAGCACACCAGCACTACCATTGCAAGCATTGGAGTGGTGGCAAACCCTACCAGGACTATGTCAATTGGAGGGAAGCCTCCTCATCATCGTTCAGATCCTTGGTCACTTCCCCCACGCGCCAAGAATCCTTTCCATACCCTTATCCATGAGCATCAATACCAGAATATGCCCAAGGAGAAATTACCCTCCAATTGGGATTTGCCTCATTCTAGCCATGCAAGGAAGGAAGACTTCAAGGAGGAAGAGTGGGAAAAGAATCGCAAGAGCTAGGATCCACAATCTGATATGATCATGCACCGTATCGAGCATAACTCGGAGTTGATTCGTACTCTCACGTTCGAGATTGAGGACTTGGGGAAACTGATCAAAGAGCTCATCAAGAGAATACCACCACCACCAAAGGAGTAGTTCATCATCAGATTTGGCATCCCCTTGGTTTGTTCCAAGCTTGGGGGAGTGTCACGGTATCACATCACTATCTTCTATCTTTTTACCTTTTTAGTAGAGTCATATCATGAATAGAGAAGTTATCATGTAGGATGGTTTGCATTATGGAAGTGTCCCCTCTCTCTCGTTAGATATGTATCCCTTGGTGTGAGTTACCGTTATGGAATATTAATGAGAAGTTCTATCATTTACTCTTTTGCATAGCTTATATTAGTTTTCAATTCATGGTTATATGATTGATCTTGTTGTTAGTATTGGTATCACTTTGGGATCATTGAGTTAATTTAGTTGGTTTTGGCAAACCTGGCTTGGTCAGTAGCAACACTATTTTTGAGAGTTGAATGAAAAAGATAAAAGTACTCTAAAGAAAAATAATTTCATCATCTTTCTTTCTTGATTTGCTCATAAGTTTAGTATTCTCTAGTTAAGATCTTTTGTGCTTCCAAGGAAGATTGCATGTTTGTCTTTATCACTTGTATGTATGTTTGTTTCCTTTAACTCTTATACTTGCTACCCAGCCTTGCTAGCCAAAAACCTGTAGTGAGAGGGAATTCTTCTCGTGCATCCACTTCCTTCAAACCAAACCCATGCCATGTGTGTCCAACATACCTACCTATTAGCACTATTGCTATTCCAAGTAAATTCTTGTTTTTATCTACCTTCCAAATTAAACTTGTTATGTGAAAATTAGTGATTAAAGCTCTCACGAACTTGATGGAACACGTTACTTTCTTGCACTTAATAAACTTGAACCATTGTGCCCATCTATGTTGCGTATATGCTTGCGCTTTGTAAGTTGTGAATTAGCAGAACCATGCTATCATGGGGAACGCTTTCAACATTGCATGGGTACTTTGTACCTAGTTGATATCATGTTCTTTTGTCTATGGATGTCGTCGGTGTGAAATGAAAGGAGAGCTTGTAAGTCCACAGACTTTTGCATGTGTGTTAGAGAAACGCCTGGGCCGCTGGTCTAATCCATGCTGACATGGTGGAAACCTGCAGCGTAACCATAACGAGCATCTATGAAGCATTCTTCTTATAAAAAAAGAGAGAGTCCTATATTGAGAAAAAAGAGAAAAAGGAAAGAGAAAAAAAGAGATTATGAAAAGAGCAAAGAGAGAAAAAGGCACCATATTCCCATGGTAAATAAGAAGAATGCTGAGATGTTTGTTGTCTACTTGCCTTGTCATTTTGATATGGGGATTCTTCCGTATCATCGGGCAAGGGGTACCCCGTTGGCGGTTCTCTATGATACACATGTGCTTACGATGACAAGAACTTACCGGTGACTAAACTTGAGTAGCATGAGGAGCGGCCCTCGTACTCAAGGGACATGAGATTCTCAATTTACAACTTGTCAAGCATATCCTCGATTTGATCAATTTAACCTTAACCACCTAACGATGCCTATGATAGGGGCAATGAGATCTGAAAGCTAATAAGTATCATAATTTTTGGGAGCTCTTTATGAAACTTGAAATCCCTGCTTCCCTCTGCGAAGGGCCTTTCTTTTACCTTTTAGTTGAGTCAGTAAACCTATTCCTTTCTATCTCAACAAGTATTTTGAGTTGTGTTCCATTCATTCATATGATGATTTATTCAATCATGTTTCTTATGTTCCTTGTTTTGGACATTGCTCTTATCTTGGTGATTACTACTTTAAAAGCTATCATTGAAAACCAGATATTTGTGAACTCCAGCAAATTATCAACTATTCTTCAACCAAGAGCTAAGTTTGTCATTACCAATTATGATTCACTTTATGTATCTTTATTGTGTTTCCTTTACTTATTGCAAGTTAAGTTATATAATAGTGAGTTGTCTTCTATTATGATCTATGTATTGATGAATGTGATACTTCTTGTCCGTATTCTTTTATCGACTCTTCACTCCATAAACCTGAGGTCATGTTTATTGAGCTCAGTTTTGCTTGGGGACAAGCGAAGTCTAAGCTTGGGGGGAGTTGATACGTCCATTTTGCATCACTATTCTATATCATAATTCACTGTTATTCATTGATATATTTCATATTAAGAGATGATACTTATGTTATTTCATCTATTTTTGCATGGTTGATGACTTTTGGAGCATGGACCACTGCAGTCGGGATTTTGATGGAAAAGGTGCTATTTGTAGGCAAAATTCGCGAAGATCGGAAAATCCGAGAAAATACATGGAAAATCCTATTTTTTTAGAAGACGAAGGAAGCCAGAAGGGGAGGCTGAGACGGGCCACAAGGGGCCCACACCACCCCCTGGCGCGGGCCACCCTAGGCCGCGCCACCAGGTGGTGTGGCCGCCCTAGCCCACCTCTGGCTCTCCCCTTTGGCGTATATATTCCTCCCTAAACCCTAAGACTCGGGGAGCGACCACAGAAAGATTCAGCTGCCTCTGCAGGGTGGAAAACACCGAGAGAGAAAGATCTCTCTGGCAGATAGATTTCTGCCGAGGGAATTTCTTCTCGGAGAGGGCAGATCGTCGCCATCAACACCACCATCAAGTTGGACTTCATCGGGATCATCATCATCATCACCACCATCATCACCATCAGCACCATCATCACCATCTCCATATTGCTGTAACAATTGGGTTGAATCTTGCATAGTTCTTAGGGGAAACTTTCCCCGTGTTGATTACTCTTTGTAGTTGATGTTATTGAGTGAACCATTGAATTATTATTTTCAGATTGTTATACATCATTATTCCATCTCTGATCATGATCCATATGATGTCTTGTGAGTAGTTCGTTTTGTTCTTGAGGACATGGGAGAAGTCATGTTGTTAGTAGTGGAGTTGTGTTGAGAAAGATTCAATAGTTTGATATTTAAGTTGTGGTGTACTTCTTCTAGTGGTGTCATGTGAATGTCGACTACATGACACTTCACCTATATGGGCCTAGGGGAATGCATTGTGTATTTGGCTACTAATCGTAGGGGTTGCCGGAGTGATAGAAACCTGAACCCCCATTAGGAAAACATTGCACAAGGGATGTCAGGGTCTTAGAGTTTAAAATTGTGGTTAGGTTTCTACCTTAATTACTCTCTTGTACTTACGGATGTTTGCAAGGGGTATAATCAACAGTATGTATTAGTCCTAGGAAGGTCGGTACATTAGGACAGGTTCACCCACACAGCACTTAGCAAGCTAAAGAACATTAATCAACTATATGAAGCGAAAGCACTTGACAATCTTCCCATGTGTCCTCGAGAACATTTGGTCATCTTAAGTAATATAACCGGCTTGTCCTTTGCTGAATAAAGGATTAGGACACTTGGTGCATTTATTCTTATTGTATTTTGTTTACTCGTACTTTATTTACTTGCATTATCAAAAACCCCTAAAAATCCGTGTGCTAAGTATTTAGAGAGAATTCCTGATCCATACCACTAGCAATCACCTTCTGCTCCTTGTTGGGTTCAACACTCTTACTTATCGAAAATACTGCGATACACCCCTATACTTGTGGTCCATCAATCAAAAATAACAAAGACATGATAGAATCAATAATCAATCTGAAATAGCATCTCAATATCTATCGGATCCCCGCAAACACAACATGCAGAATTACAAATAGATGATCTTGATCATCAACGGAGCTCACAAGATCTAAACATGATAGCACAAAGGAGGAGAACCAGCCATCTAGCTACTACATGGACCCGTAGTCCAGAGATGAACTACTCACGCATCACACCGGAGGCTTGCATGATGATGAAGAAGATCTCCAGGGTGAATTCCCCTCTCCGGCAGGGTGCCGGGAAGAGCTTCAGATCCCTCCCGATCTAGGGATGGAGATGACGGCGGCTATAGACTCTTTCTTGGATTTTTTGATCAGGTACTTAGGGTTTCCGTATCAGAGGCAATATATAGGCGGAAGGAGAGGCTGAGGGGGTGCCTGGGCTGGCCACACCACCCCCTGGCGTGGGCCAAGCATGGCCGCGTGGCCAGGTGGTGTGGCCGCCCTCTGGCCCTTCTTCGTCTCGTATTATGGCTCCAAGTGTCCCTCGCTAAAATAATAACTTTGGCTTTTGTCCCGTCTAATTCCGAGAATATTCATTTTCTGACTTCCTAAAAACCAAAAACAGCAGAAAACAGGCAGCTGGCACCGTGGCTCTTGTTAATAGGTTAGTCCAAGAAATTATATGAAAAGTACTCCAAAGTGTGGAAAAAACACAAGAAAGTAGATAAAACCAAGCATGGAACATCAAAAATATAGATACATTTGCAATGTATCAACATCCCCAAGCTTAACTCCTGCTCGTCCTCGAGTAAGTAAGTGATAAAAAGAAATAATAATTTTTGAGGTGACATGCACCATCATAAACTTGATAAAAGTATTTGTAAAACATTCAAAGCTGGGATCATAGTACTTCAATCATAACATGAAAGACAAAGTTCTAGCAATAAGACAAAGAAACTATGTTGCAACATGAAAAGGCACAAACAAAAGATTCATGAATAACAATGCTTTACAAGACATTTGTTTGTTTCACATAAAGAAAACATAGCATAGTAGTATTCAGCTTGTCCCTCATAGAGTAGGAAATATAAATGCATAGGACACCTTCAAAGTTCATAAGAGTGACTAGATACAGATAGTTTAAAACAAGCAATATCAAGGTATGCATCAATCAACTAGTCTTGGGACAATGCACATAGAACTAAGAATGGCCACTATGCTCTCAAAGTAGGTGCATAAAGATAGAAGGTGGAGACTCAATATAATGGTGAAATAAAGGCCTTCATAGAATGAAGCAGAGATTCAAGTTTCATAAAGAGCTTCCAAAAATTATGGTACTTATAGCTTTCAGCTCACATTGCCCCTATCATAAGCATCTTGAAGTGATTAAGGTTAAAGTGAACAAACTATGGTGTACATGCTTGACGAAGTATAAGTTAGAAATCTCATGTCCCTTGAATATGAGGGTCGCTCCTCATGCTACTCAAGTTTAGTCACCGGTAAGTTCTTGTCATCGTAAGTACATGTGTATCATAGAGAACCGCCAACGGGGTACCCGTTGCCCGATGATACGGAAGAATCTCCATATCAAAATGACAAGGCAAGCAGACAACGAGCATCTCAGCAATCTTCTTATTTACCATGGGAATATGGTGCTTTTTTATCTCTTTCCTCTTTTCATATATATCTTTTTTTCTCTTTTCTTTTTCTCAACATCTGTCTCTTTTTTATAAGAAGATTGCTTCATAGACAGCTCATTATGGTTACGCTGCAGGTTTGCACCATGTCAGCAAGGATTAGACCAGTGGCCCAGGAGTTTCTCTAACACATATACATAACTCCATGGACTTACAAGCTCCCCTTTCATTTCACACCAACGACATCCTGATACGTACAAAACGAACCTACTTTCCCGAACACTTTTGCTATTGTTTCTCCTCTAAACTTGTGTGATTTGGATGCAACTAACACGGACTGACGCTGTTTTCAGCAGAACTGCCCTGGTGTCTACTTTTTGTGCAGAAAATCAACTATCAGGAAAAATCCCGGAAAATATGCCAAAAATCATATTTCACCAGAAGACTCCCGAAGCCGAAATACGAGACGGAGGGGGGCTAGGCCCAGGCCACACCTCCTGGCCGCGCGGGCAAGCCTAGGCCGCGCCAGGGGGTGGTCTGGCCGCCCCAGACTCCCCCTCCATCTCTCTCTTCGCCTATAAGTTGCCTTCTGACCTAGAAACTCAGGGGGGGTTCGATGTTTTTCCAGAAGGAGTTCTGCTCCGCCGCCACCACCAGATTCCACGAAACAGCACCAGAAACTCCGTTCTGGCACCCTGCCGGGACGGAGAATTGGAGGAGATCATCGCCATCATCATCACCATCGCTTCTCCATCGACCATCCATGTTTCCCCCATCTATGAGTGAGTAATCCCCCGCTATAGGCTATGGGGATGGTAGGGATTGGATGAGACCGTTCATGTAATGGCATCGGATTGTTAGGGCATGGTGCCTAGTATCTTTTATTAGTGCTTTATGACTTTGTTGCGACTTGTTATGCTTAATGCTTATCACTAGGGCCCGAGTGCCATGATTTTAGATCTGAACATGTTATTGTTTCATTATGATAGTATTATTTATGGTCTTACCTGCAAGTTGTATACACACGTTGATGTCCGGAACCAATGGCCCCGAAGTGACAGAAATCGGGATAACCGGAGAGATTGGCTTTGATGTGAGGATCACATGTATTCACGGAGTGTTAATGTTTTGCTCCGATGCTCTATTAAAAGGAGCACCTTAATTGCCAGTAGTTCCCTTGAGGCCCCACTACAAACGGGCTGGCAGGACAAAATATGTTGTGCAAGTTCTCATTGCGAGCACGTATGACTATATATGGAACACATGCCTAGAATTATCTAGTACTTGGATGCTTTATCTTATTTATCTGCAATTGCCCTATGTTCTGATTGCTATGTGAATTGTCTTGTCCATGCAACACCCGTCCATCCATCCCTATGCCTTCCGCACTCGAATCCTACTATTACTACTATTGTTACTGTTGTCTTTACTTTACTACTACTGTTACTTTACTATTGCTACTAGAAAACTGTTGCTACTGATAAACTGTTGTGAGCAAGATTGTTTCCAGGTGCAGCTGAATTGACAACTCAGTTGTTAAGGCTTATAAATATTCTTTGGTTCCCCTTGTGTCGAATCAATAAATTGGGTTTCACTTCCCTTGAAAATACTGTGATACACCCCCTATACTTGTGGGTCATCAAGACTATTTTCTGGCGCCGTTGCCGGGGAGCATAGCTTTATTTATTAAGTTCACTTGGATTCTCTATTGTTCGCTGCTATCCATCCTGAAGGGAATATGCCCGAGAGGCAATAATAAAGTGGTTATTATCTTATTCCATGTTTATGATATATGTTTATTTTGCATGCTATAATTGTATTGATCAGAAACGTCAATACATGTGTGTTTAATAAACAAAAAGGGTTCCTAGTTATGCCTCTCTTATAGACTAGCTTGTTGATTAACAAGATGATCAAGGTTTCCTGATCATAGACATTGGATGTTGTTAATAACAAGGTCACAACATTAGTTGAATGATGTGATGAACATTCATCCGAAGTATAGCATTACGATCAAAGTCATTATGTTTATATTGCTATAACACTATACGAAGTAATCTTTATCCTTAGACCATGAGATTATGTTAATTGCTAACACCGGAAGAATATCTTGATAACATCAAATGTCACACCGTAATAGGGTGACTATAAAGATGGGTTCAGTGCTACAAAGGTGTTATGTTGAGGCTCTTGGATCAAGAGTGGAATTTTTCAATCCCGATGACGGATAGATATACTATGGGCCCTCTCGGTGATATCACATTAAGATAGCTTGCAAGCAAGTGATGTGATCACTAGAATGTTATGTCACGGGAACGAGAAAAGAGTGCATGTCGGTAACGAGATCAAACTAGGTATGGAGATACCGATGATCGAATCTCGGACATGTAATATATCGCGAGACAAAGAGATTTAGTTACTAGCGTTAAAGGTTCTCACGATCACAGAAGTCATCGTTGAATGTGTAGGAGTCAGTATGGATCTCCAGGTCCCGCTTCTGATTATTGATCTGAGAGGGGTCTCGATCATGTCTGCATTATTTGTGAACCATAGGGTGACACACTTAAGGGATACCAACACCATTTGGAGCAAATATGTTTCAGATAAAGATTTAAGAAAGCGCTGGAATTATTTCAATAGACACCGAAACTGTTTCGGGTGAAATTCCTGAAATTGGTTCTGCATGTAATATTGAAATGTTGCAGGGATTTTATGTGAATGTTTGTTAATTAAAGTAATTAACAAAATTCTGAATAAAAATAATAAGAGTTTTATTAAATGAGAGAGCATTAAATTTGGAGAAATTTAATGCATTTAAAGTGGGGACTTTAAAAGGGAATGTGAAGAGGCATTTTATTGTGGAGGGGTTACCACCACATGAATGGAGGAGGTGAAGGGGCACCCCCTCCATGCGCCGGCCATGAAGGAGGGGCACCCCCTCCTCCTATAAAAGGCCACCCTCTCCTCACTTCTCAAACACACCTCCTTGTGAAGGATCTCTCTCCCCCTCTAGTATTATTTCCCCATGGTCTCGGATTAGCGAGATACATGCTCCCGGTGGCTTTATCTGGAAAGGAGTTGCTGCTTCCGCTGCTTTGCTGGAGCGAGGGACGGAGGTTGTCGGGGTACCAGACGTGTGTGCGATCACGGATGCACCGCTGCTTTGTGGTGCTGGACTTGGTGGTGCTGGAGCTGGATCTGATGGACGTGCTGGAGCTGGACCTGCTGGACTTCATCATGATCTTGAGATCGGCAAGTGTACGACTACATCAACCACGAGTTCCTACTCGTTAACAAAGCTCGTTGTCTACGAGGGTAAGTTCTCGTTGGATGTATGTCCACCCGTTGCTTTGTACCTGGTAGATAGATCTTGGGGTGTAGTTCACATCGTAGGAATTTTTTTGTTTTCTATGCTGCGGACCCAACAGTGGTATTAGAGCATGATCTATGCGTAGGTGCTTTGCACGGGTAGTACACATATGTTTATATGTGGGCGGTGATGATCATGTTATTGCATCTTCTATGTATTTTGGATATTGGTGGCATACTGGGATGAAGCGGCCCGGACCAACCTTACATGTCATCGTACAGGAGACCGGTTCCACGACTGACATGCAACTTGTTTTGCATAAGTGGCTGGCAGGTGTCTGTCTCTCCTACTATAATCAATATCTGATTTACAACGAGTTGCTAATAACTTAGTTATCCTCGTTGTGGTTCATGTTCGTAGGTGAGAACGGTTCTATCTCCGAAAGCCCTAAGCCACGTAAAACTTGCAATTGATAAATTAGAGGCGTCTAGTTTAGATCGTTGCTGGGCTAGTGTATTGATATGGTATTGTTGTAAGTAGATGTATGATAGATACTCTTACAACACACTCAACGTGTAAGTTCCATAGACCTTGGCCTTACACACAAAGGAATGATAGAGATCATACCACGATGCAAGTGATAGAGATCAAATGCATGGACCATATCATCTCACTTTACACATTAGATGTTAGCATCTTATACTGCTAGTTTGGCGCTTTTGGTAGCATTATAAGATGATCCCTCATTTAAATATCAAGATAAAATGTGTTCTTCCTTAAGTATGCACCGTTTTATGGATCGTGTTTCGAGACATCACGTGATGATCGGGTGTACTCGACTCTACGCTTTCATACAAACGGGTGTAAGACAGTTTTACACATGCGAGTACTAAGGTTCTTACTTGGCGAGCCTAGCATGTACAGACATGGCCTCGGAACACGGACCAAAAGGTTAAGCATGAGTCATATAGTTGATATGATGCCCATATAGATGCTCGCCTTTGAAGCTACATCAACTCACGTGATGATCGGACTTGGTGTAGTGGATTTGGTTCATGTAATCACCAAAAAGGCACGAGGGATGTCGTTTTTGAGTGGGAGTTCATTTCTAATTTGGATTAGTCGAACCAAATTTGTCATAAATTAAATCAAAGTGAATTTGCATAGTTTGTTGTAGTCATTGGCATTCGTTTTCTACCTTATGCTTAGTTTTTATTTGAGATAATAGAACTATAGAATTCTAGATATTTACTTTACGAACTAGTATCGTATTGTTTTGAATGTCAATTTAAAGTTTATAAGTCCTATTGCAAACTTTCAGCAAACTCTATTTACTCCATGAAGTTTAATAAGTAGTATTAAATCAAGAGTAAGAATTCCACTATTAGTATCTAAAGTATCATGTTTGCCTCCATGATTATTGATATTCAAAAAGTTGTTTTAATATCAAGATTATATTGGAGCTGAAAATTGTTTCAGAAACCATCATGTGTGAAAGATATTGTGATATCTGAAACAATGTTTTTGGTTGCATTATGATAGAGTATAATTTAGCAAAATACATGTTCTCATATTTTATGAGAATTTGTGAAGGATGGAGATGTTAGGCATCCGAATCTACCAAAAAGGTATTGGGAACTGATATTATACTCGCAATTCTTCCTTATAGGCTATAGTAGCTTGATCATGAAAGTTGTCATGATAAGGATGAATATAAGATGTAAGTAAAATGTTCACTACACTAATAGATTACTAAAGAATGGATTTTTTAAAGAATGCCAAACATTTGATGATGGTGATCCACTTCAAAGTGTAAGTCCAAAGGTATTAGTATTTGACTGTATACAAGCTTTGTATCATGTGTCATGTTGATGACACCACTATTGATGTTGATAGATTCTTTTAAAAGAAAAGGAATTGCTGAAAGAGAATCTATAAAATATTTGGCAGAAAATAAAAAGGTTGGAGATGTCCAACTTAGGTATATAGAAGATATACATGTTATGGCTGTATTCCTTGCTTGTTAAACAATGTGGCTCTTAGGTATTGGATACTGGTATTGGATACCTAATTGGTTGGTATGAAGTGTCATACAGGACAATGCAATTCATGAACTACAATGGCCTAAGTAACTAGCAAGAGAATGAGTGATGATGTTCATCGAAAACAAATAAAGTGTTATTGTGTTTTTCGTTGTCGTCAACCCTAGCCTTCAAGATTTGTTTTAATATTTGTTATTTTGTTCCGGTATTACGAGAACAATGGTTGTTCAAATAATTACCGTATTCCATAAAGGATGGATGAACTTTTACAAGTCTAGTGGGAGAAATCACATCCATAAACACTATTGCTAAAATGTCGCAAGACAAATGATTGAAAGATCACTTATGAAGTGACATCGCTGTTTAAATTATATTTGAAAGAAAACATGAAGAAACTCCATGTTGATGGAATTTTAGAGTCTTTGATTTTGATCAATTGACGCATGTGAGACTTTGCTTGAGATAATTGAAACTCCGTTCATAGGCCAAAGAGGAACAGATGACTAGCTTATTGGAAATTGTGCATGCTGATGTGCATAGTCCATTATGTGTAGCCATATGCGATGGATCTTTTTGCTTCATATGCTTTCTCCAAAAATTTGAGTGAATATATCTGTATATTTACTTAATAAGGAAGAAGTATGAAACATTTGAAAATTGTTCAAAGACTTTCAAGATGAAGTGGAAAATCATTGTAACAAGAAAATAAAGAGTTTATGATTCGATCATAAAGGAAGATATTTGAGTTACATGTTTAGCAAAAACACCTAAGACTTGAGGAATTGTTCCATGATTTCTGTTTTCCCAATAAACCATAGGAGTATGGCATATTCGAGAGATGAAATCAAACCATGTTTGACATGGTAAGATCAAAGGTGTCATTTATAAAACTGCCATTATGTTTTAAGGATTGAAGCTTTAGAGACTACCGCTTTTACACTGAAAAGAGCACCATCGTGATCCATTGAAATGACACCATATGAGTTATGGTTTGGGATAAAACCCAAATTGTCTTTTCTTAAATTTTGGTATGCTATGCATAAGTAAAATGTTTACAACCAAAGTTGGATAAGCACGTCTTTGTAGGTTATCCCAAATAATTTTTGGGAATTTCTCCATAACACCGAGGACAAAAGAGTTTGTTACTTGGAATGTCAAGTTTCTTGAGAAGGAATTTTTCACGAAAAGTTAAGTGGGAGGACAATAGAACTTTGATAAGGTTGTTGAACCTTAGCTATATGTGTTAAGTAGCGCAGCGCCGGAAAGTGTCCCGGTGGCGGCCACAATGCTCATGGCTCCTGTGATTACAAAAGGTGTGATCTCGGAGATTAGAGTTCCTATTGAACCGTGTGGGTCGGTAAGAATCAAATAGTGTGATTTGATAAGCAAGTCGTTATTGTTTTGACAATGATGAACCGACTACATGCAAAGAAGCGATGATGGGCCCTGGCTCCATAAAATGACTAGAAGTCATAAAATCCGTGATAGTATCCATACACGAGAAATCAAGTTTCTGAACTTGGAAAACCCTCCAGAAAGGCGTGAAGCCTATCGGTTGTGTTTGGATCTATAAATAAATAGACATAGATGTTTAACATCTATGAAATAGTCGACATGTCGGAAAGAAGTTTACGATAATGTTCAAGGAGTTGACTATGACAAGATTTGATCTTTCATCGCGATATTTAGTCTTCACGGATTAATGTAGCAACCACTACATATAATTTGGTATATGGTAGTTGAATAAACAAAACAAGGTTCTTCTAATAGAATGGTTACCTAGGACGTGTACATGACATGGTCCGAAGGGTTTTTGTTAATTCAAAGGGTGCTAAAAGGGCATGTAAACTTCAATAGTTGAATTAAGCATAGCGGAGTTGGAATCTTCACCATGATGAAACCGTTAAACGAGTTTAAATTCATCGGAGATGATGAAGATGCTTGCATTTGCAAGAAATTAAGTGGGAGCGCTGAGACATATTTCTAATACATTATGTAGATGACATATTGTTGATTGGAAATGATGTATCTTGTATTGAGACAAGTTAAGAATTTCATTAAAATAAGATTTCGATGAAAGACTTGGGCAAACCCAGAATATTTGGCATCAATATCTATATGGATAGATTAAGGCGCAAATATGGTTGTGCCAGACATACATATATGAGATATTGAAAGGGTTCAATATGGAAACAACAAGAAAGGTTCTTGCTGTATGGAAAGGATTGTATCAAAATTGAAGTGTTTCAACACTTGGTGAGTAAAATCACATGAAGATTTTGATCGATTATGCCATGATATGTATATATCCAGAATGTCCTATGCTCTAAATGTTATGAGCATATACCAGAATGATTCATAAGATGATCATTGGACAATAGTAAAGATATTCTTATGAGCTTTGGAAGAACTAAGAATATATAATGTATAAGTGACAAATAGTTAAAGGTAGTTCATTGTAAAGTGTTACATTGATACTAGTTTTGTCACAAGATACAAATTACATTTATCTCAATTTAGACTATGGGTGGCACAATGTAATGGAAAGGATGTTCCATGATGGATTTGGATGAGTTCCAAAGTTGAGACATTGTGACGGATACTACAACAAAAGGCTAAGTATATAACTGCTATAGTAGCAGCAAAGGATGGCATTTGTGTTAAGTAGTTTGTTATCAAACTAGGTGTGGTTCAAAGTGGGCTAATACTATGAAGATATATTGTGTGACAATAATATCAACATATTTTGAGACGAACGAACTAAAGGTCTCACCAAAGGACCAAATTTATACAATGCCATCTCATTTGAGAATGAGTGATGCGTAGACACGCAAAGACATGCAAATACACACGGACCTGAGACTGTCAGATCCGGAGATTATGTTAACCACTAGCAATAGCGTATATGCAACACAAGAAATCCATAGGTGTTCAATATGCAAAGTTTTTCAAACTAGATTATTGACTCTAGTGCAAGTGGGAGACTGAAGGGAATATGCCCGAGAGGAAATAATAAAGTGGTTATTATCTTATTCCATGTTTATGATAAATGTTTATTTTGCATGCTATAATTGTATTGATCGGAAACGTCAATACATGTGTGTTTAATAAACAAAAAGGGTTCCTAGTTATGCCTCTCTTATAGACTAGCTTGTTGATTAACAAGATGATCAAGGTTTCCTGATCAAAGACATTGGATGTTGTTAATAACAAGGTCACAACATTAGTTGAATGATGTGATGAACATTCATCCGAAGTATAGCATTACGATCAAAGTCATTATGTTTATATTGCTATAACACTATACGAAGTAATCTTTATCCTTAGACCATGAGATCATGTTAATTGCTAACACCGGAAGAGTATCTTGATAACATCAAATGTCACACCGTAATAGGGTGACTATAAAGATGGGTTCAGTGCTACAAAGGTGTTATGTTGAGGCTCTTGGATCAAGAGTGGAATTTGTCAATCCCGATGACGGATAGATATACTCTGGGCCCTCTTGGTGATATCACATTAAGATAGTTTGCAAGCAAGTGATGTGATCACTAGAATGTTATATCACGGGAACGAGAAAAGAGTGCATGTCGGTAACAAGATCAAACTAGGTATGGAGATACCGATGATCGAATCTCGGACATGTAATATATCGCGAGACAAAGGGATTTAGTTACTAGTGTTAAAGGTTCTCACGATCATAGAAGTCATCGTTGAATGTGTAGGAGTCAGTATGGATCTCTAGGTCCCGCTTCTGATTATTGATCTGAGAGGGGTCTCGATCATGTCTGCATTATTTGCGAACCGTAGGGTGACACACTTAAGGGATACCGACACCATTTGGAGCAAATATGTTTCAGATAAAGATTTAAGAAAGCGCTGGAATTATTTCCATAGACACCGAAACTGTTTCGGGTGAAATTGCTGAAATTGGTTCTGCATGTAATATTGAAATGTTGCAGGGGGTTTTATGTGAATGTTTGTTAATTAAAGTAATTAACAAAATTCTGAATAAAAATAATAAAAGAGTTTTATTAAATGAGAGAGCATTAAATTTGGAGAAATTTAATGCATTTAAAGTGGGGACTTTAAAAGGGAATGTGAAGGGGCATTTTAATGTGGAGGGGTTACCACCACATGAATGGAGGAGGTGAAGGGGCACCCCCTCCATGCGTCGGCCATGAAGGAGGGGCACCCCCTCCTCCTATAAAAGGCCACCCTCTCCTCACTTCTCAAACACACCTCCTTGTGAAGGATCTCTCTCCTCCTCTAGTATTATTTCCCCATGGTCTCAGATTAGCGAGGTACATGTTCCTGGTGGCTTTATCTCGAAAGGAGTTGCTGCTTCCGTTGCTTTGCTGAAGCGAGGGATGGAGGTTGTCGGGGTACCGGACGTGTGTGCGATCACGGATGCACCGCTGCTTTGCGGTGCTGGACTTGGTGGTGCTGGAGCTGGATCTGATGGACGTGCTGGAGCCGGAACTGCTGGACTTCATCACGATCTTGAGATCGGCAAGTGTACGACTACATCAACCACGAGTTCCTACTCGTTAACAAAGCTCATTGTCTACGAGGGTAAGTTCTCGTTGGATGTATGTCCACCCGTTGCTTTGTACCTAGTAGATAGATCTTGGCATGTAGTTCACATCATAGGAATTTTTTTGTTTTCTATGTTGCGGACCCAAGACATCCATCATGGGTAAGTCTCGTGATGGCAAGGTTCCTATTTTACCATCCACTACAAGAAGAGGTATGGTTCTGAACACCTATGTTGCTCTCGATTCACCATCTGTTATGAGTAAGCTCGTTACACCACCACATACGCATGTTACACACACTGCTACTACTGCTGAATCTAAAACTTCTGATGATTATGATGCTGCTTCTACTGTGCTTGATAAGAGTGGTTCATTAGGTCCTTTCCTAGATGCTACAATTTCTAGAACTATAGCTGGAAATACTGAAACTCCTAATGAAGACACTACTATACATGTTAGTTCACCTGAGTCTAGTGAAAGTTATGATATTGAAGATGGTTATGTTGAGATGACCGATGAATTTATTAAAGAATGTAAAAACTCCCATGACAGGAGCGCTGCTAAGAGTCTCCTTGAGAGGCGTACTATTAGACCCAAATTGTCCCCTATTGCTAAGTTCGTTGCTTCTCCTATAAACATTATAGATGAAGATTATGATTTCTCTCTCGATATATCTTACATAGCTATTGTTGAGAAAGAACCTTTTTGTGGGACTAAGAATGAAAGTGCGGTAGCAAATATGACTGAGCTTTCTACTATGAGTGGCCTGTTTTCTGATGATATTAAGATGCTTACTTACTTTGTTGCTAAGATTTTCTCCTTTTCACTAAAAGGAGAAGCTAAAACTTGGTTTATTAATTTACCTCCTAGATCTATCGATAGCCCTGATTGCTTGATTAGTACTTTCCTGCAGAAATATTTTCCTCCTAGTGCTAGACATGCTATTTTGCAGGAACTTTTTGATTTTAAATAGGGAGAAAAGGAGATATTGTCTGAATCATGGGCAAGGTTTTTTGCTTTGATTCATGCACAGACTCGAAGTCCATTACCTAAGAATGAACTTCTTGATATATTTTATAATGGACTAACCGAAGAATCTAGGACATACCTAGATAGTTGTGCTGACTGTGTTTTCAGGAATAGGACTCCTAAGGAAGCTGAGGAATTAATGGCTAAAATAAGTAGGAACTATGAAGATTGGACTCCTCCTGAACAAGCTATACCTGAAGTAATTGTACCTGAACCTACTATACCAATGCCTATTCCAACATCAAATAAGAGGGGAGTTATTGAATTAAATGATGAAGTGATGAAGGAATCTAAGAAATGTCTTAAGGAGAAGGGAATTAAAGCTGCAGATGTCAAGAATTTACCTCCTATAGAAGAATTATGTAATCCTATTCCCTACTCATCCACTATCGAGGTACACTCTCTCCAACACATTGATGAAGGTGATATCCCTTACTCTAAACCTCCTGATCAATGCTTAGAAGAATTCGATATCTTTATTATTAAGCAAGATAATTTTAATAAAAGGGTGCAAAATCATCTAATGGAAAACACTGGAGCTATTGTTGAGTTAAAAGATATTGTGGAAAAACCTCTAATGATGTTAAAATGGTTGTTAAACACTTTCAAATGGTTCAAACTCAAATAGATCAACTCATTAAAGTGCAAAAAGACTTGCTAGTTAATGCTGCTAAAGAAAAACATGCTTACGAAATTAGAACTAGAAGTGGAGCTGCTACCTAGGATCCTCTATATCCTGAGGGGCATCCCAAAAGAATTGAGCAGGATTCTCAACAAGCTGAAAATAGTGGCTCTACTCGTAAGAAAAGGAAAAAGAAACATAAAACTGTTGAAGAACCCTCTGAACCTGCTATAGACCCTAATAGTATATCTATTTCTGATGCTGAAACTGAAAGTGGTAATGAAGAAAATGAAGCTCCTAATGAAGAAAAAGTTGAAGAAGAACCTGAAAAGTACACTAAGAATACTAAATACACTAAAGAATATTTTGTTGCTAAGAAACATGGTAGTGAAAGAGAGCCTTGGGTCCAAAAACCTATGCCTTTCCTTGATAAGAAACACAAGTCAAAGGAAGATGAACACTATAATAAGTTTTCTGAGTGGATGAAACCTTTATTCCTGCAAATTCCTTTGACTTATGCTATTAAATTGCCTCCTTACTCAAAGTATATGAAGGATATTGTCTCGAATAAAAGGAAGATACCTAATGAAGAAATTTCTACTTTGCTTGCTAATTATTCCTTTAATGGTAAGGTTCCTAAGAAACTTGGAGACCCAGGGATTCCAACTATCCCTTGCTCTATTAAGAACAGTTATGTTAGAACTGCTTTGTGTGATTTGGGAGCTGGAGTTAGTGTTATGCCTTTCTCTCTCTATAAGAGACTTCAACTTGAAAAACTGATACCAACTGATATATCTTTGCAAATGGATGATAAATCTACCACTATTCCTGTTGGTATATGTGAGGATGTACCTGTTCAAGTGGCTCATAATTGCTTGATATTAACTGATTTTGTTGTGCTTGAAATGCCTGAAGATGATAATATGTCTATTATTCTTGGGAGACCTTTTCTTAATACCGCAAGAGCTGTTATTAATTGTAATCAAGGAAAGGTGACTTTCAATGTTAATGACAAGGAACACACTGTCTATTTCCCCAAGAAGATTGAAAGGACTTATGGTTTGAATTCAATTTAACATGTTGAGGGCATTCAAGTTGGAGAGATATATTGTCCCATACCAAAAGAAAAATTTGAAACTATTATGATTGGGACCATTGCTATCAAGGTTGAGGTAACATAATCATTAGTGGAATACAAAGTTTTGTCTCATATGAAATTTTTTTGGTAACAAGACTTGATCAACCTTGTTAACAAAAGGATTTCGTTGAACAAAACAATGTTTTCACTATGATTATCTCCGCTTACTTCTATTCTATCCAGCTAGTTTTTGCTTTCGTTTAGTTTTTAGTTGCTTGCATGTTAGAGTGTCTTAGAACTCCTGTAGTTCTAGCCTTGTTTTGTCATTGCATCATTTCCAAAAAAAACTGTCCGTCAGAAACTCATTCTTCTATACCTGAAAAATGCCCAAACATAAAGTGTCTCGAAAAATTCCAGAAAATTCATATTAAATTTTTACATGAAAAAAGGGACAGAGGAGTGCCTAGAGGGTACCAGGGGGACCCACCAGGCAGGCTCACCACCTGGTGGCGCGGCCTTCCCTGGGTGGCGCCATGCCATGGTGTGGGCCACCCCTGGCCCTCCACTAACTCTCTCACCTGCCACTTTCTTCTCTCTCCTGAGTAAGCTCCAGTTCATTGCTCAAAATCGCGTTCTTGCTGTGCTTGCTCTCATTTTTTTGATCTCCTTTCTCAGCCCATCTTTATTGCTAAAATTTGGAGCACTTGTTCTCTGGTATGTGACTCCTCCCCTTGTCCAAGTAGATTTGTGTTTAGTGGATTATATCTTGAGTATTTTGCTGCGGTAGGTGACAGGTTATGAGAGCTTTTAAGCTTGTTCGATGCTTGGAGATATATTTTTGATGCATGTTTAGGCCTCTTACAAGTCCCTATGAGTAGCATCCTTCATTATATTCACTTTGTAATCACTTGTTTAATAGGTGTTTAAATTTCAAAACACCAAGCATGAACAACCATACCTTTGGAGAGATATTTGAGAGGGGTGCACCTAGGAGGTCGAGGCCCTCAAGATCAGCCTCTCAGTTTAGGCCATCATACAACGAAGATCTCATTGCAACTCGTATTGGTAATGAAATGGATGATGGGGATGCTCACCCATCTACTTTTCCTTGTTTTACTTTCTTACAAGTTGCAAGGATTCTTGATGATTTCTTGCTACTGATTGAGAGGGTTGGTTTGACCTCATATATGCAAGATGAGAGTGAGCAATACGCTATGCTCACCAAAACCGTTGTTGAGAGCTTCGTGTTTACTAACACGCCCTATCAGTCAACTGTCTCTTTCAAAATTTATAATTTGCCCTTTACCATGCCATTGGAAAGATTTTGTAGTATTGTAGGTGTAAGCATGACAGGGATCGTGAAGAAAATTCAAGGGCGACCCGCTGATTTGCTGGAGCTTTATAGAGGGGTGACCGACGATGATGACCACGTGGCGCAACACAGAAAGATAAGAAACATCCAACTCCCTGCTCTTAGATACTTTGCATATTATCTTGCTACTAGCGTACTTGGTAGGGAGAACACAAGTAATATCTCCAACTATCATTTAGCTTTCCTTGCTGCTGCGCTTAACAATGACACTCGGTACAATCTTGGCTCGCTTATTGCTCGCCGCCTAGCTGCTAGGGGGCCTATCTATGGGGGCATCATTGCCTCGCATATGGTCAATGCATTAGGACTTTCAGTGGACCCCAATGATACTGTATTGGCACCACAAAGGCTTGACCTTGTTGCTATGAAAACTCATCACTTTGTCACTGCTAATTCTGATTTGGACAGTCTAGTATATAGGATGATGTTTACTGATGGGGATGAAAGGGAGATCCCTTTGCCACAGTCTTCTTTGTTTAGTGTTCACAGGAGACCGTGGTCGCGCTCCAAGGAGGAGGTGGACGAGCAGCTTCGCTAGTTCGGTTTCCATGAGCAGCATTAGGAGGATGTACCCTCCTACGATTACTCCGCGCACTACGGAGGGACGTACTCGAGCTCACACCAGGATGAGGGTACCTCCTCGTCATACCATGGTGACACTTCATCCTGGCCAGCTTGGGATTGACACCCACTTAGGCCAAAATCCTAAGCTTGGGGGGAGGTACGCCGGCATCACACTCATCTCTTTATCATGTTGCGTTGGTACTTTGTATATTCATGTTTCGTTCTCCTTTTAGTTTTCGTTCTTTCTTTGCTATCTAAAACACAAAAACCAAAAATATTTCTGTTGTTTCTCTTTGGTTTGCTTCTTCTTATTTTTTCCTTGGTTTGTTTTTCCCTTTTTGCCTTGTTTGAACTATTCGAAAAACCCAAAAAGATTTTGCTTTGCTTGTTTTTCTTTTTTGGTTCTTGCTTTAAAAAATCGAAAACACTAAAAATATTTGTTGTTCTTCTTTGGCTTTGTGAGTTTGTTGCAGGGTTCAGCAGTCCTTAGTGGATATTGGTTTCATATTATTATTCAAGCCACACAAGTGAAGAGTAATAATGAGGATTAATGACAACTTGAGGTGTGGTAAGAGGCTGGTAACGAACTCTATTTGTTTTCATTTTTGTACATATACTCATCATTGTGGGCATGCTTAGTCTGTTTGTGTAGGGTGTATGTTATCTTTGGATGCTTAGTAGTTCTTGCTTTCGTATGATTAGTTCCAGCTTGCTAATAGTTCGTAGCATGTCTTATGAATGTTTGCTTGCATTACTCTATTCATAACTTGGTATGACACTGTGATATCCTCCTCTGAATGTTTCATTTGAATTGACTTGGCACATGCTCACGCATGCATATGACTGAAATAATCAGTTAAGCCTCGATGAATTATTTTGCCTTGAGGATCTTGAATCACTTTCATGCCATGATTAGTCCTGTTTTGTTGCAAGCATGATTATGACAGCTATTGCTCTCTCGTTTGTCGCTCCCTTAATATTGCTAGCCTTCACTTTCGCTGAGTATTTTACTCATGTTTCCAACTCCCTAAAACCAAACATTGCCAAAGTGTCCACCATACCTACCTATTAGCATCATTTGATATTTCCGTGCATATTCAATATGCCTTGTTTTCTTCCGAATAAAATGTTTGCTAGTTATGAGAAAGTTAGTTAGTAAAGCTCTCACGAACTTGATGCACACTTTATTTTCTACACTTAATAAACCTGAACCATTGTGACTGGCCATGAAAGTTATATGCTTGCAAATTATAGGCTGGGGATTAGCAGAACCGTGCTGTCACGGGGAACGCTTTCAACACATGTAAATATATACCAAGTTGGTACCATGCTCTTTTGTTTGCGGATGTCGTCGGTGTGAAATAAAAGGGGAGCTTGTAAGTCCATGGAGTTATGTATGTGTGTTAAAGAAACGCCTGGGCCGCCGGTCTAATCCATGCCGTCATGGTGGAAACCTGCAGTGTAACCATAATGATATCTATGAAGCATTCTTCTTATAAAAAAGAGAGAGATAGCTATTGAGAAAAAGAAAAAAAGAGATTTATGAAAAGAGGAAAGAGAGAAAAAAGCACTATTTTCCCATGGTAAATAAGAAGATTGCTGAGATACTCATTGTCTGCTTGCCTTGTCATTTTGATATGGGGATTCTTCCGTATCATCGGGCAAGGGGTACCCCGTTGGTGGTTCTCTATGATACGCACGTATTTATGATGACAAGAACTTACCGGTAACTAAAGTTGAGTAGCATGAGGAGCGACCCTCGTACTCAAGGGACATGGGATTTCCAGTTTATAGTCTGTCAAGCATATAACTCAGATTGGACCTCACTTTCACCTTAACCACAGTAAAGATGCGTATGATAGGGGCAATGAGAGCTCAAAGCTAATGAGTACCATACTTTCAACATTTGGAAGCCTTTCAAACTATTCAAAACCTTTTCATTTTCTTGTTGAGTCTCCACATACTCTTTGAGCACTTTCTTGAGAGCATAGTTGTCATTCTTTGTGCTTCTCTCATTACTTGATTATTTGTGTTATGACTTTGATGCTTGTATCTTTGATATCTTTACTTCTAGTCTTCACCTAAACTTCAGAGGTGCCTTGGCATTCATGATCAAAGGCAAGCGAGATACCACTCTATCATACCTTGTTATGAGCATTGTAATGTTGCTTATGTTTATGCTTCTTGCTACTTATTATTTTGACTTGGAATCTTTTCTTAGCTTGCAATGCCTATTAAGTAAACTTAGTTGCATACTCCTTATTATGAATTGTCTAAGTAGTTGATCACATGCTGAGAATATATACATCATATGAAGCAAATGTGTTCGTGAAAGTTCTTTTATCGCACTCAGTTTTCACCTGAATTGCTTGAGGACAAGCAATATGCTAAGCTTGGGGGGAGTTGATACGTCCAAAATGTATCTACTTTCCCGAACACTTTTGCTATTGTTTCTCCTCTAAACTTGTGTGATTTGGATGCAACTAACACGGACTGACGCTGTTTTCGGCAGAATTGCCCTGGTGTCTACTTTTTGTGCAGAAAATCAACTATCAGGAAAAATCCCGAAAAATATGCCAAAAATCCTATTTCACCAGAAGACTCCCGGAGCCAGAATACAAGACGGAGGGGGCTGGGCCCAGGCCACACCACCTGGCCGCGCGGGCAAGCCCAGGCCACGCCAGGGGGTGGTCTGGCCACCCTAGACTCCATCTCGGTCTCTCTCTTCGCCTATAATTTGCCTTCTGAGCTAAAAACTCAGGGGGGTTCGACGTTTTCTAGGAGTTCCGCCCCGCCGCCACCACCAGATTCCACGAAACAGCACTAGAAACTCCTTTCTGGCACCCTGCCAGGATGAGGAATTGGAGGAGATCATTGCCATCATCATCACCATCGCTTCTCCATCGACCATCCATGTTTCCCCCATCTATGAGTGAGTAATCCCCCGCTGTAGGCTATGGGGATGGTAGGGATTGGATGAGATCATTCATGTAATGGCATCAGATTGTTAGGGCAAGGTGCCTAGTATCTTTTATTAGTGCTTTATGACTTTGTTGCAACTTGTTATGCTTAATGCTTGTCACTAGGGCCTGAGTGCCATGATTTCAGATCTGAACATGTTATTGATTCATTATGATAGTATTGTTTATGGTCTTACCTGCAAGTTGTATACATACGTTGATGTCCGGAACCAATGGCCCCGAAGTGATAGAAATCGGGATAACCGGAGGGAATGGCTTTGATGTGAGGATCACATGTGTTCACGGAGTGTTAATGATTTGCTCCGGTGCTCTATTAAAAGGAGCACCTTAATTTCCAGTAGTTCCCTTGAGGCCCCGCTGCAAACGGGCTGGCAGGACAAAAGATGTTGTGCAAGTTCTCATTGCGAGCACATATGACTATATATGGAACACATGCCTAGGATTATCTAGTACTTGGATGCTTTATCTTATTTATCTGCAATTGCCCTATGTTCTGATTGCTATGTGAATTGCCTTGTCCATGCAACGCCCGTCCATCCATCCCTATGCCTGCACTCGAATCCTACTGTTACTGCTATTGTTACTGTTGTCTTTACTTTACTACTGCTGTTACTTTACTATTGCTACTACAAAACTGTTGCTACTGATAAACTGTTGTGAGCAAGATTGTTTCCAGGTGCAGCTGAATTGACAACTCAGTTGTTAAAGCTTATAAATATTTTTTGGTTCCCCTTGTGTCGAATCAATAAATTGGTTTCACTTCCCTCGAAAATACTGCGATACACCCCCTATACTTGTGGGTCATCAAATCCATAGACAAAAGAGCATGATATCAACTAGGTACAAAGTACAAGTGCAATGTTGAAAGCGTTCCCCATGACAACATGGTTCAGTTCTAACTTCACACAATCTTTATTAACAACATTAGTACACTCAAGTTAATAAGTCTTTAGGTTTAGTTCTAACACCAATAAAACTTTCATTAAAACACAAGCTACTGTAGAACTTCTCTCAAAAATCTCAATTCCTCAAGAGAACTCAAAAGAACCAACAAGAAGAAAATGCAGAAAATGGTAGAAATCTGTCAAAACAGACCAGCAGGTAAAGACAAAAATTTTCGAAGACCTTATGTTGCTCAAATCAAAAAGTGTTGAACTAATGAAAGTTATATAACAACCTGGGGCAAAAGCACAAAAATTCACGCCTCAAAAGGACGTACATAGATTTTAATCGAATTTTTACGGTGAGCACAAAAATCTGTTTCGGGACAACAACTTTCCCAATCATTACTTCTCCCTCATTAGAGGTTACTCTTGGCACAAAAAGCAAATAAAAGTAATAACCTCCAAGACTCATCTAAAACTTTTGGGTTATCTCCCAATAAGTACTTTTCTTTAACGCCTTTAAGTTATGCATAAGAAGCAAGAAAAAGAATCAAGTGTTCTCAAATGTAGAAGCATTAAGAGCAATACCAGAAATATCTTCAACAAGGCAAGGTATCTCATCCAAATAGGTTCTAGAGGATCCTCTCTCAATGCTCTTAGGTTCACTATTTTCATGAAAAGGGTTTTCATGAACAATCCAATCAAGATTCTTTTCTATGGCTTCATGTATTGCTACCAGTTTAAAGGGTATTGGTATCTTAGTTTCCTCCCCATTAGGTTCAGTTTTGTTCATCTTTTCTCCTGTACCAACTACATCTACACATGATCCTAGCATCTCGAAACGTTCAAAGACTTTTCTAGCTTCCTTGGCAACATCATAGAATTCCTTAAGCAAAGTTTCAAGAATAAAATCCCTCTTTTCAGGGTCCTCATTTTCTTTAAGTTTAAGAAACATTACTTGCATTAAGGGGTTAAGGTTAACAAACCTAGCTTTCAACATGTGAACTAAAGAAGCTGCAGTAATCTCATAATTTGGAGCAAGTTCTGCAAGGGATGTATCCTCAATATCCTCATGCTTACTAACATGATTAACGAATTCTTCAATATTATCTTTTCCAATTAAAGAACCACTACCTACTTTTCCAATTAAAGAACCACTACCTATTGAAAGGTCTTTCAAGGTGAATTTAGGGATCAACATGGTGAGCTAAGGAAGAGGTAACAACTAAAGGAGACTTAATTTTTTGTGTGTTTTTAAATAAAGAAAGCAAACTAGTAAAACTATTTTTTTTGTGTTTTTTGATAAATAAACAAGCAAACAAAGCAAAAGAAAACTAACCAAAACAAAAATAACAAAGCAAAGAGATTGGTTATGAGGGACTCCCCTTGTGAAGATGTCCTTGACTCCCCGGCAACGGCGCCAGAAAATATGCTTGATGGCCCAAAATATATCGAGCTCATTGGGGAACCCCAAGAGGAAGGTATGATGAGCACAACAGCAAGTTTTCCCTCAGTACGAAACCAATGTTATCAATCCACTAGAAGCAAGGAAACACCCCAAAGGTGTTGCTAGCTGAACGTTGGCAGGGCGCACTACCGGTGCCAGCAGCAACGTGGAGACCTGCACAACACAACCACAGAACTCTGTCCCCAACTTGCGATGAGGTTATCAATCTCACCGGTTTTGCTGAAAACAAAGGATTAAACGTATCGAATGGAAGGAAGTAATAGTTTGCAGAAAGTAAACACAAAGCAGTAAACAGTTTGATTGTACATTGAAAGTAAAAGAAAGGACCAGGGTCCATAGTTCACTACAGGTGGCTCTCCTTAAGATAGATAACATGTTGGGTGAACAAATTACAGCAGGGCAATTGACAAATATCGAGAAAGCATACAAGCATATACTAATCATCTTGACTCCTTTGAGACTTGATTGGGCATTACAACATTATACATAGAGCACCATCCAACTTCATCTATGACTAATAATCCACCTTCAGGTTATCATCCGAACCCCCTCCAGTATTAAGTTGCAAGCAACAGATTATTGCTTTATGAATTGCGTGTAAAGTAAACAATACGATTATTCTATGAACAAATGATTGTTGTTTTCTCTCTAGTAGCAACAGCACATCTAGTACCTTAGAGATTTCTGTCACTTCCCCAGATTACCAGAGGCATGAACCCACTATCGAGCATAAATACTAACTCTTGGAGTTGCTAGCATCTACTTGGCCAAGATAGCTACTAACAACGGAAAGCATGCAAGATCACAAATAACAAAGACATGATAGAATCAATAATCAATCTGAAATAGCATCTCAATATCCATCGGATCCCCACAAACAGAACATGCAGAATTATAAATAGATGATCTTGATCATGAATAGAGTTCACAAGATCTAAACATGAAAGCACAAAGGAGGAGAACCAGCCATGTAGCTACTACATGGACCCATAGTCTAGAGATGAACTACTCACGCATCACACCGGAGGCTTGCATGATGATGAAGAAGACCTCCAGGGTGAATTCCCCTCTTCGGCAGGGTGCCGGGAAGAGCTTCAGATCCCTTCCGATCTAGGGATGGAGATGACGGCGGTACAGACTCTTTAGTGGATTTTTTGATCGGGTACTTAGGGTTTCCGTATCAGAGGCAATATATAGGCGGAAGGAGAGGCTGAGGGGGTGCCTGGGCTGGCCACACCATCCCTGGCACGGGCCAAGCCTGGCCACGTGGCCAGGTGGTGTGGCCGCCCTCTGGCCCTTCTCCGTCTCGTATTCTGGCTCCAAGTGTCCCCCGGTAAAATAATAACTTTGGCTTTTGGCCCTTCCAATTCCGAGAATATTCATTTTCTGACTTTCTGAAACCAAAAACAGCAGAAAACGGGCAGATGGCACTGTGGCTATTGTTAATAGGTTAGTCCAAGAAATCATATGAAAAGTACTCCAAAGTGTGGACAAAACACAAGAAAGTAGATAAAACAAAGCATGGAACATCAAAAATTATAGATACATTTGCAATGTATCACCCTCCGTATGCAAGCAACCTCATCGACACTGTGCACTTCTGCAGTGAGGAAAACCCAACCATGCCGGTGCAGTCTTTCTTGCACACGAAATAAGGGTCAAATTCCCGGACGGAGTGCACGATCTCGAGGAAGAGCTTTCGGCTCATCCTGAAACGACGTCGAAACACGACCTCTTCGTGGAGTTGCTCGTCAGCGAAGTAGTCGGCGTATAGCATGCAATAGCCCTCCGCCCACTGCCTTGCTTTGCACTTTCGGCGACCCTTCGCCGAGCCTTCACGCTTCGGCGTTGTAGTATGCATGTACAGCCGTGCCAGAGAGGCGAGGATCTGAACATGCTCTACATCTTTGGCGGCTGCGGCGTTCTCTTCCTCCAGCAACATGGCGAACAGCTCTTCATCGTTGGAGTCCATGGCCGAACGGGCCAATCGTCGAACACTTGGCGGGTGTGGTGGTGGGACCTAGAAGCGTGGCCGAGCTACGGCGAAGGAAGGGCGGCGGAAGTGCCCTAGGTTGCAGGGGGAACTTGCGTCGGTGGCGGCGGACCTATGTACAAGCGCGAGTTTAGCTTGAATCGGTGGAGCTTCGCCGGCGTAAGCATGGCGGCGAGGCGGCTTGGGGTGGAATCCTTCGCCGCGGGGGAGACGACTGGTGATGGAAAATAGGGTGTCTCGCCGACAGGGCTGGCCCACCCACCCACGTTTTCTCTCCATCTGGCGTTTTCATGCCGTTCCCAGTGCCTCGGGTTCGGTCTGGAAACGCTGGACCAATTTTGGGCTAAATCCGGACGAAACCGACGTCCTAAGAACGCGGCTGAGCGAAATTTCTGTGTCCGGACCAAAATTAGAACGCCTTCCTCGAAACGCGAGTGGATATGCTCTAAGGTCGCCAATTTGCACCCTTCCCATCCACGTCGTGATCCAGCGGCTCAAAGGCCAACGCTCGATCTTCGGTTGTAATAAAGGAATAATATATAAAGCGCGGGAACTAAACTAACCTGAACTGAAAGGATGCACGCATGTCTGGCAAGGAAAAGGTATCCTCTGTTCAGCTAGCCGTCATTTTATCCTGGAGACGAACGGGCCGAATCTCCGATCGACAAGTCGAGCTGAGAGGGTGACGGCCGAAAGCCCCCGGCGGTGGGGCACGGCTGCCTTAAGCATCAAGTTTGTCACAAACTTGACGTAACCCGGCCTTCGCAAGCAATTGGCTGTCCAGGCAGCCAGTAGAAGCAAGGAACAAATTCACCATTATCGATCTGCATCTGTCGAGCCGCCGTCGACTGCGCGTCGTGTATCTATATATAAGGTGCAGCTGCTGATGCAACCGGTGTGCTGCTGCAGCCTGAAACACTACCTGGTAGAAGAACTAGAGCGCAGCACACACGTCCGTAGGCATCGAAGCGGTAACCGAAGGGCAGCACGCATGGCGAACGCTGGGCTGAGGCCGGTGGCCGGCCTGCTCCTGGTGCTCAACTTCTGCATGTACCTCATCGTTGCCGCCGTCGGGGGCTGGGCCATCAACCACGCCATCAACCACGGCTTCTTCATCGGTACTGCTAATGCCATTTCGTGCACTCTCGTAATTAGCAACCGGCTGTCTCTGGGGTCTGTCTCGCAGCACTAATTCCTTGGGCGTGTCCTATCGTTACCAGATTCCGGGCTGGAGCTGCCGGCGCACTTCTCCCCGATCTACTTCCCCATCGGGAACGCGGCCACCGGATTCTTCGTCATCTTCGCAGTGATCGCCAGCGTGGTCGGCATGGCGGCGGCGCTCGCGGGATTTCACCATTTCCGGGCGTGGAGCCACGAGAGCCTGCCGGCGGCAGCCTCCGCCGCCTTCATTGCCTGGATGCTCACACTGCTTGCCATGGGGTATGTACATACATACATGGCACGACTTTCGGCTACAGAGCGCTAGCTATTTTCACTTGAATTCATGGCCTGGACTAAATTTTTGGCCCTTATTCTCAGATTGGCCGTTAAGGAGATTGACCTGAACGGCAGGAATGCTAGACTGGTAAGCTCGACAAACGCACTGTTTAATTTCACCGCCATTATTCGTGGAAGCACTGTTTAATTTGATCACCGTCCATAGGATCAGGTTATGAGTTGTGAATAGTGATGTGACATGTTAATAATCCTCTGTTTCTGATCTTGATTCTCTTTTTCTAGATAACAATGGAGGCTTTCACCATCATACTCTCGGCCACGCAGCTCTTCTACATACTGGCTATACACGGAGGGAGGTGAAGGGCCAGCTGATCAAGGTCGAGTGGCGAGGGAGTATACGTACATACCGTGCTAGGCGTGATGAATCAACTTGGCGAGCATTGGTTCACGGTCCGGTTGAGTCCCTACAACTTTGATGTGGTCACTAAACTTGTATCGTGTGGTTAACTGCCGAGATGGGTAGGCACTGTGCATGTGTTTGTGTTTGTTGTGTGTGCGTGTGTGTGTTCACGTCGTGTGAGTCGCATGTTCCGTTTGCGTGTAATTTGTTCATTGGAGTATATATTCATTTGATCGTGTGATGATTTTACGGAAAACGCTGATTATGACCTAATGATTCGCTTCCTCGCAAACTAATCCACCATTTACTAGGCCCATTTCTCTTTTTCTTCCGGGTTTCTTACCAGGGTCTGGTTTCCATGTTTTTGTCGGGTTTTTTCTGGTCGGTGTCGAGTCTATGTTTCTGTTTCTGTTTTTCAGTTTGTGTTTTGGAAATCGGATTTTTATTTCTGTTTACTCTTCTCGTTTTTCTTTTTCACATTTTGAAAATGTTGAGATTATTTAAAAACTTTAGATTTTAAGAAAAATTGGATTTGAAAATGTTTAGTTTTAAAAAAAATAAAAAATGTACAAAATTTTAATATTCAGATTTTGAATTTTTCATATTTTAAAAGTGTTTAGATTCTGAAAATATCAGACTTTAGATTTTTTTTTAAAAAAAGTCCATATTTTTTCAATAACTAAAATGGAAACAAAAAAATAA
The DNA here is from genome assembly GCA_910589775.1 of Avena eriantha. Taxonomy (NCBI): domain Eukaryota; kingdom Viridiplantae; phylum Streptophyta; class Magnoliopsida; order Poales; family Poaceae; genus Avena; species Avena eriantha. Next base: position 540,919,097 of record OU342742.1, read on the forward strand.
GTCTTTTTTTGTTTTCATTGTGGTTAGATCAAGACAAAAGAAAACACTAATGGGCCATGCGGCCCAGCCGAAGGACCCATGCACACTGCGTGTGTGGCGGTCCTGTTCGGGGCCGCTTTACGAGGTATAAAGGAGCTCCGTATAACGTTGTAGTCATCTTTTTTTATAACGCACTCGCTTTATTAATCAAAGGCCAAAAGAATTAACATGGTGTCATGGGGATCAACAAGCCACACATGGCGCCTCAGGTCTAGGGCCCAATCCTAGCCCCCATATGCATGTGAGAAGAGAGAGAGAAAATTCCGCATATGAGGCTGCAGGTAGACTAGCCATGTGAGTAGAGCGAATGAGTGGAGAGAGAAAAAAAGCCTGCATGTGCATGTGAGAGAAAAAATAGTCATTTGCATGCACGCCGACGCCTCTAGCAGTACCCCAAGTTTGACACTGTGCGTTGTAGTTGCATAAAAGACGAACTATTCTTTCAGTGGGAGGCGAGCCACCAGCTCAGTCTCTATGAGGCGCTCATAGGGGTAGGATACATATTGTGGTCGTCTACGATTGTGCCGTGTTTCTAAAAAAAAAGGCACATCTGCGTCAACCCTGATCCGTTTGGTGGTCTGAAGGCTAAGTCGTTCAGGTGGATGAGCAACGGTGCCCAGGAAAAACAACAGTGGAGCACGTTCTCTCGATACCCGGTGAATAAAAGAGCAAACTTGCATTCTCTCGATTTGTTTCTGTTATATATGGTGCTTCTCGAAGCGTGCGGCAATCTATATTAGAGTAGTATCTATAGACGTCCTGATCATGGATTCATGGTGATCACGGCCATGGTGCTTGTGCTATGATGCTTTTCTTCTTTATGATAAAGTGCCCTCACCATAAGCTAATTGTTCCATGAACCATAGGATAGTTAATTGTGTTGTTGGAATGTATAGTATTTTTTCTACATTACGTCGCTATGGTTCCTCTAATTCTTTTTAGAATAATGATATGGATTTCTTTATGTCATTTTCATGCCTGTTCTATTGTAGGGTAGGTCCGGTCTCATCCATGTTGTGATGATATGTGCAACTTGGAACCATAGAGTCATATGATGGCACATTGGGTGCAACTCTCGTCATACCTTCTACCTTCGGAGCAGCGGGATGCTATGGCTTCTAGTTGCACTCAGCTTCTTACGGTCGCTTAGGATATCTTCAGTCGGACTGGCTAGGCGCATATTAGTCAACTAGATGCATAGTTGCTATATGCTGATTTTTCGACGGGTATGAATTTGCTGATCCGTGAACTGTAACCGCTACTAACTAATATTATTTTAATAAAGAGTTGTGTGCATCTATTAATGTAGCTAGGGTGGTCATCCCCGTCTCGAGAAAAAAAATAGAGACCGGTGAGCAGCCAGATGCGGGCTCCCAGCTTACCTATCTTTCTCCAGGGGCATCTTTAGCGTTTTCTTCTTCTTTCTTCCATAAACTAATATGCGCTCCAAGTGAATGCATGTTGATCTGAAACTGATAAAAGTTTGTGTTCCCACTGACATCCACATGCGCAGGGACATTGCAAGAACGAATTTGGACCGCACCTGAATACATTTTTTTTGTTGAACAGGGCACCTGAATACTTAAGCATAGTATACTAGTACTACTCTCGTAGATCAGTAGATCTTGAATTGGTACACAACAGAATCTGGCTTAAAACAATTCAAAGGAATCTCGCACACTCGGATCGCGATAACACAGTAGTTAAATAATCCCAGATTTGAATACCCCAGATCTTTTCTATTGACAAATTGATCCGGTTTGTCTTTTGTCTTAGGAAGACCTGGCAGATTTAAATCTGACGAAGACTAGAGACACCGAGACAGTAATTAACCATGTGAGCGCATTTCATGGACGGAGAACTGACTTCGGAGTTCAGAATCGAACGAACGGACAGGGAATTCATTCATGGAAGTTGGCAACGGTGAGATAATCCTCGATTAGACGCCCGATCCTTCCAAGACGGCACCCTCGTGCCACTGTGAGCTGATAGCTCAGTCACTGGATCCAGTTTGTTCATGGGTGACACATCAGTGTGGGCCACGGGCGAGACGACACCTGCATCAGCGGAGACATCGGCAAAGGGACACCGCTCCGGCCCGGACACGAGGGGCTAGCACGAGTTCAGCTTGGTGGGCAGGACCGCTCTGGATTCTGTGGCTCTCTTTGAAACAAGCCTGCATCTCAATAAGAAAAGTTTCGTCGGGATCTTCTGCGGCCAGGAACTCTTTTGCCCTGTCTAAGAGCATCTCTAACTGCCTTAAAACAGAAAATATTTCTTCCTCCATGCAAAAATATATAGTGCATATAAGAATTTTAAAAAGTCCAACGATTTAAGTTTGACCAAGTATATAGAAAAAGATACAAACAGCTACTCAAAAAAAGAGATACAAACATCTAGAATACCAACTCAATATCATTAGATCCATCATGAAATATATATTTTTTCATATGGTATATATTTGATATTATAGATATACTTCCTCCGATCTAAAATAATCGACTTCATTTTGTCTAGATTCGGATGTATCTAGCACTAAAACATGTCTAGATACACGAATCTAGACAGATCCAAGTCAATTAATTTGGATCGAAGGGAGTAGATATTTTTCTCAATAAACTTGGTCAAAGTTGATGACATTTGACTTTAAAAAAAAAATTCATATGCACTATATTATAACAAGGCGGGAGTACCCTTTAAAAAACCGATCTATAGAGCTGCCGGCAACAATATGCCCCAAAAATTTTATAGCTGCCCTATATTTTGCCTCCAACTGCTATATATTTGTAGCATGCGCCACACCGCCAAAAAGTAAATTCTAGCCGTACGGGCTGCCCAACGGCCATGTCAAACCTTTTCTCCCCTCCCACCGCCCTCGAAGGCTCGCACACTGTAACTACCTCGGTGAATTACGCTCTTAGTTAATGCCTGGATGAACGAAAGTGGTTAAAATAGTACGGTGGGGCCCAGGGCCACTCACGGTAGACCTTTCGGCCGTCCTAACCACTTTCAGACAACGGGATAAGAACGAGCGGCGTAATCGGCAGGCGAAGGGATCAACTACATACACAAATGAGTATGTATGCAAGCCACATACAACAGTCCTCAGAGCCATTCCATCTAAGAGAAATAGAAATATAGCAACGCCATACGGCAAGATCTAAATGTCCTAGATAGATATAATAATTTAGGATAGCTCCTCATACATCACACATCAGAGTATCAGGCGGAAGCGGAAAACTAGATCCGAGTACGGATAAGAAGCAAATTGGCATAAGATGCCCCATAAATAAACACATCCCGCCCACAGATCACACGGATCCCCGTTTTCGGAATCTCTACACCGAATGATCGTTGCCGACATCATCTGTCTCTTCCACCCAGTATCCATCTTGCGGGTACACCTGTTCATCTGAATCAAACAATTTATCGTGTGAGACCCTAGGGGTACTCAGCAAGTCTTTATGCCACTAAAGGGGACACAACCTGGGGTGACGCAATTGCAGCAAAAGAGAATACCTAACAATTCTACAGATACTCGCTAACCTTCCGTCTAACCAATGATAGACGAAAGTCCGTGAATTAAGAACAACAGTTATAACAGTATAATTAACAGATCCATCCTCCTCCTCGCTTACCAACGAGAAAGCGGACGAACAACCCCCATCACCCGTTGGCAGTTTTATTAACCATTCCATGAGTATTGTAATATTTACTAGTCAAATACTTAGTCAAATTAAAAGCGGTACTTTAATTATACTTGTCTATGATCGAAAAACTGTGCTCCAAGTCGTCCATAACCGCGGACACGGCTTTCGGAAAGATTTACCCTGCAGGGGTGCACGAATAGCAACACACACTCGATCAACCTCGGAAAAACCAAATCAAAATCCAACGAGGCATTCACGACAAAGCAATCACAGGATTCAGAAATATTTCAGGGGGCCACCCCATTAAGCTACCCGCAACGAAGTTGGCCGGCTCCGAGACGGACCCAAGGTTTGTGTGGACGGCGGTAAACGACTGGGAACCCGAAAATGTGACTGGGCTTGTCGATACAGCGAAAACGTGTCACGATCCAAAACAGTACAGGTGCTCCTCGCACAATCTTAAATAAAGCAGTAACATGGCATAAGTACAGGATAGTAATAAAGCCCCAAACTAATTGTGGCCCCAAGAAATAAGAATGAATCAAGCTCTAGCTCAAGGGGGTCCATAAGGCCTCCCGGATGTGGATAGTGCGAATAGTCAAGGAACATGAATCAAGTACTCGGGGTCCTACGGGACACAAGTGAGCAGGAAAAACCAAATAGCAGATATTGCTCACCGGTGCCTCTTTCATTAGTTATCCCATTACTACTCAGGTTATGTTTTTTAGGTACCTCATTATCCATCAGACACTCACATACCCTACTCATGCTTTTCTACGACTCGCATGGCTCAAACAACTCCTGTAGTAATGGCTCATGGGACCGGAACAAGCTTGATGTGGTTTAAAAGTAAAGGCCATGCAGTACTTGGGATTCAATTTAATGCAATCGCGACTCCATGATGCAAGAATAAGATAGAGGCAATAGGTACTGTATGTATGCAAGCATGTGGTAGTGCTTGCCTGGCAGCTCAGTTGAAGCGAGAGATGGATCTGGGTAGTACTCCTGTGATTTCTGGTAATTCTCCTGCTGGGCATCTATTCGAAGAAGAACCAAACAAATATGGGCCAACATAAATAAAGTGCGCAAGCATATGAATTGAAATGCAACAAGCAAATAAACATGCCATGATGAATGATGCACAATTTACATGGCATTAAAGTAGCCTGGCAAAGGTGAGGTGTGGATACAAGAGATAAAGCATTTCATTATTCATTTAACCAAGTTTTATTGCCATAAACAGTTCAGATTTTTAATAACAACATGATGCATGCTTCAACTCAGAACAAGGACTGCATAGATAGAACGGGCTCGTCGCGCTGATCGATTTAGACATATTATTTTTCAAATTTGGAGTTATAAAACAAAAGTTATTAATTAAATAAGGGAAAGGGCATTTTATTGTAATTTTAATCATATCGAAATTTAAAGTGTTCAAAATATATTTTGAAGGGCATATTTGAATTCCTCACATTTTTCTGATTCCAAAACATATATTATATGTATTATTTGGATTTGTATTTTAAAAATTATTTGAATCTGATTTGAATTTGATTTTAAATCAATTTGGAAAAGTTTAAATAAAAACAGACAGCCGGAATTACTTTTCTTACCCAGACAGATCTAGCCACAGCCGCTGACGGGTGGGCCTTTGCGTTGTCTGGGCCACGCGCGGGGAAAAACGTTTTTCACCGCGGGCTGGGTGAGCCACTGAGACTGTGGGGTGGGCCAGCTGGCGCAGGCCCGCGTGTCAGCGGTTAGGAAGGCAGGGCTGACAGGTGGGGCTGGGTCTGGAGCGCGGGTTGCGCCGGGAAAAGCAGAGGGGCTTTCCTGCAAAAGTGCTAGCGCGGCTGACTGGTGGGGTCGCTAGGAGCGCGGGTTGCAGGGATCAAAAAGGTGGGGGGCTTATTGCAAATTTACCACGGGCCCGTACTGTTTCTCTTCTCCATCGTCTGGCGAGGAAAATCGGCGCGCGGCGCGAGCGGGGATTCGATCCCGGGTCGCGGGAGTGCGCGCGGAGGGGCTAACCGGTGCGGCTGGCTCGGGTAGTTGTCAGGAGGGTGGCGGGGGCCTAGATAGGGTGTTGCGCGGCGCGGGAAGGCTTGCAGATGCCGGCGAGCGGCGCACACTGAGGGCGCTCGACAAAAGCAACGGTGGCGCTCGGGCGGTATGGCGAGGCGGAGCATGTCAGGGAGAAGGAGAGGCTCACTGCGGGCTCGACGGCGGGCTCGGATCGGACGGGGGCGCGGCGGATCGTCGGGGATGCAGGCGCTCCGGCGAACTAGGGTTTCGGGGAGCGGCGAGGATCTGGCGGTGCGGGGACTTCCTCCTTCGCGTCAGCGTGTACAGGGCGTCGTGGGGGAGCCTCCTCGAGCTTCTAGGCCACCTCCAGGACAAGCACACCGGCTGGAACGTCGGGGGCGAGGTAGTACTGGCGGCGACCGGCGTCGGGTGTGGTGGTCGGAGAGGAAGAAGGAGAAGAAGGGGGGCGGTTCGGGCAGATCTGGGAGAGGCCAGAGAGGCGTGGGGAGGGAGGAAAAGCGAGAGGAAGAGAGGAGGAAGGCAGGCGGGGCACGGCAGAGATAAATGTGGCCTCGGTGCCACCTTTTCTCTCCTTTCTCCTCGAGCACGTGCTCGGCCGGCTGGGGCTGGACCTGGGGCTGCAGGTGGGCCAGGGCCGGGAGAGAGGGGCAGGCAGGGGGGCTCGCCTGGAGGGGGGCCCTCGGGTCAGGAAGAGAGAAGAGAGGGAGGGGTAGCTCGGCTAGGGTTAGATGGGGCATGGCTCGGTTAGGGTTTTGTCTAGGTTTGGGGTAGGTAGCTGGGGTGAGCCAGGGAGAGGGTGGCCAGGTGGTCCTCATGGTAGAGAGAGAGATAGGGAGAGAGGGGAGATGGAGTTAGGGTTTAGGAGAATTAGGGTTAGGAAAATTAGAAAGAGGAACTAGGTGTAAGTTTGTTTAGGGTTTAGATTTTTAAATCTTGAGCAAAGGATCACCCCAAGTGGATCATGATGAATGCTAGGAGTTAACATGAGATGATGTGGAAGAGAATTGCAAGAAAAGAAGAAGAAAGGAAATGAGGGACTAGGCCTCATATGGTTCATGCATGGAGAAAAATTAAGAAGCAAAGTTATATATGAGCCCATGAGGATGGTGGAGTGGTAGGAGATGTTTTCACAAAGATAGGATCCATTAAAACCAAAGAAAAACCAAAGGAGAGAAAGGTGGTGAAGAATTGTGCATGGCCCATGCAAAAATAATAATGCCATTATTTATTTGTGAAAACAATATTAATATTATGGCATTACTCTATGCATATCCAAGAAGTGGAGATAAGCCAAGCACAAGAATTTAGAGGATTTAATCCACCCCAAACTACATGAGCTAGAATTAAAATATCAAAGGAAAAGAAATGCAAACTCATTGTTAAAGGGATGGTGGAATTATAAGGTGGTGGAAGAGAAATGGGTGGAATGGAAATAAAAGATATGCCCCCAACTCAACTTGGGCATTTAGACAATATAACAATAACCAAATACAATTAATAATGCATGTGAGAGAAGAACCAAAAGAAAAGAAGTTTTATATGATGCTCAAATGCAAGGTGGCATGGTGACATGAGCATGATATAATTATGATGCAACAATAATATCTATGAAGTAGCCAAAATCTTACTAGGACAAGTAGCATTCCAATTGTTAGACAATTGGGGTGCTACACACACTGTCCTCCACGAATTCGGCTCCTCCCCGCAGTTCCATTCTCCCACCGTTCCCCACCGCCGATTCGACCACTCCGCTGCCGCAGCCACCGCCACGCCAACGCTCAAGGAGCATCACCGGTTTCCTCGGCGTGACGTTGTGCCCCTCCGGCCGCTTCGCCACCGAAATCACGGTGACGACATCCACTAGTGGCTCGGGACATTCGACTCGGCCGAGCTCACCTCTCGCGTGTGTGACGCAGAGGCTCGGAGGTTCGACCGCTCACGCGACGAGCGTAACTTCCCCTAAATTTAGATGAAGGCCGAAGCAGAGTTCCTCGCACTGTCGCACCGTGATGAACCGGCAGGCCGCCTAGATCACCGACATGAGTATGGAAAGGCTCTGCCGCGACCGCCCCGAGCTCATGCAGGCAGAGTTGAATTTCTAATGGCGACCAGCCATAGACCAGACGTCGCTTTATAGAAACAGCTGCCATGTAACCAAAATGTGATACCCTGTTATAGAGCGGGCGTTAGAGATGCTCTAATGGCGTGAAAGGAATCAATAGCCAGGACAAACATAGTGTCTCTCGCTAGCGAGCCTAATTAATTACACAGCTTAGTGTTGAACTGTCAACGTTGTTGGTAAGTACGGCTAAGTACGTTGTTGGTAAATGGTTGTCCCACGTGCGAGGGGATATAGAGGATCGTGGCTCCGGACATCCGGTGGACGAGTTAAAGGCCAAGCAGGAGACAACGTTGCGTTGCTAAATAAAGGTGAGGTCCAATGGCCCCATGAAGAGTTACTCAACATCCGGTGTCCACCCCATCCTACAAAAACGAAACGCTCGTGGACGGAGCTGCCGGGTCACGTGCACGGAAACGTATTTTGCAATTGTTTTCTTTGTTGTTGGCTTTAAATTTTTTTTTATTTCTAAGGTTTCCGTGGTGTGTTTATAGAACCTGGTAGAACTATATCAAAATTACTTGTCACAGTTTTAGTCCCATATTGCCTAAACTATTTCACAAAATTACAGAAATTACATGTCGTAATTTAACTGGTTACACTGTAATAAAAGCATACTAGTCTTCCCCAGCATGTTCGAACGAAAGGAACTTTTTTTAAGTATAGTACTTGCTCCCTCCAGAAAATAAGTAATTTAGATTTGTTTACATCGCATGTATCTACACAGTAAAACGTCTTAGATACATGTAAATTTAAACAAATCGAAGTGACTTATTTTCGGATAGAAAGAATACAAAGAGTCAATCTTTTTCCGTAGATTACAGTCCTGCAGATTAAACATCCCATGTTTTAGAAACTTTATAAGTCTCCAATCCCTTTAAAATTCTTGAAAGAAAGAATTTCACACAAAAATAATTCTTGAAAGACGTATAAGCCATGGAATCTTTGGTTGTTTTGTATAATAAGTACGAAGTAGAGTCCTCGGGCATGACCTCTGTTTGGATGAAAAAAAACCTTAAGGTTGGGCGGATTTTTTTTGATAAAAATATTTAATACGTGTAGTGTGTAACCGTGACTTGTGAAAAACAGGTGTTATGTTTTTTCTTGACATGACAGGTGTCACGTTTTAAAATAAACAATCTTGTTCAAATTTGATCCATCTCTTCTTCCATGAAAACCTAACAAAAAACGAGCTGATCCCCCTCCCTCCACAACAAAACAAATCTCCTATCGCCCTTCCTCTTCTCCCCCCTCCTCCTGCCCTTCCGTTCCATCGCTCCCCCCGCACCCCCGCCGGCGCCGCACCCTCGAATTCCGCCATGCCGAAGGGCGCCAAAAAGCGTGCGAAGCTCAAGAAGAAGCAGCAGGGGGGCCACCCTGCCGGTTCCGACGGCGGCGCCACCACCACCACCAACAACAACAACGGAAGCAATAACTCCAGCCACGGCGACGCCGCCAGCGATGGCAACCACCTACCAATCCCACTTAACATTCCCCACGGTACGTATGGCATCTAACCGTCCTCCCCGCTTCCCCCTCTTTATGCCGGAGCAGATCTGCGCCACGCCGCTTTCGTGGGGGCAGGAATCGCCTTTTGCGCTTGCGGCGAGGGTGGCATTCGCAGGCCCTCCGCTGGCGTCGGCCACCCCCTCCCCCACGTTCCCACCGGCCCGCTTTATGAGCTGGTCGCCTTTACGCCATGCTTCCTTTCGTGCCCTATAATATGATGGATGTCTGCGTGTTTCTGATGCTGTGTGTTGTGTGCGGTGTTGGGTGCAGTGGACGCGGGCGAGGATTCGATGGAGAGCTCCGAGGAGATGGTGACGCCCAGGGCAGGGGCGGAGGAGGAGGAGAAGAAGGGGGCGGGCGAGGAGGAGGAGGAGAAGAAGGGGCCCGCTTCGGAGGTGCCCGTCGAGGTTGTTGAGGCGGACGCCACGGGCGAGGCAGGGGAGGAGGTCATGATTGATGCGTTGCCGCCTGAAGCCGTCGAGCGGGTGCAAGAGGGTAAGGGGGATTTGACGGCGGAGGCGCATGGCGTGGTGCAGGAACCGGAGGTGCAGGATGCCATGGTGTCCGAAGCACCTGCGGTGCTGGAACCGGAGGTGAGAAGCGATGAGGTGGTGGTTCGGGAGACGGCCAAGGTGCATCCGGTCCATGCGCCAGAGACGGAGACCGAGGTGGTCGTGATCAGAGAGACGGCCACGGCAGCTGTGGAACAGGAACCGGAGGCAAAGGTTGAGGTGTCACGGTCTCGAGAGGCAGCTGGTGCGCAGACTACAGAGGTACACACCGTTTATGCTTGTTTACCCCCGAGCCCCCACGGTTTGAAGCTGTGATGTCTCATTGTTTGGGTTACATTTGTTGCAGGTGGCGCGGGGACCTGCAGTGGCTGTGGCTGCTGCGCAGCATCGGGCAAAATGGTGGAATTGCTGCGGGGTTTTTGATGCCTTTGCTGGTTCAGAGAGATAGATGGAGGTGAGATGGTTCTGCGTTTTATGATTTTGTTTGATAATGTTTCATCGAATGAGCGCCGACACTGAATCTATTGCTTGTGCAAATTCTGTAAATTTGCTACGAATTGTAAGATTGTGCAAGGTTAACAAAATCTTTGTATTCTGGACCTTTGGAACATGAGATGCAGAATTTTATTCCCTGCACATAGCTTAACATCTCACATCTTTACTAAATAGAACAATTGGATGCAACCGGAAAATTTGATCATTTTCTTAGGAAATTGTACGAGTCCTGCCCATTCAGTAAATACTAACTTCCAACAAAAGGTTTTGTAGTTTGATTTTATCTTTCTGTCTTAAAAGTATTACAACTGCCAACACCGTTATCGGCAGCATGTTAATTGTTAAGGTGTATTAGTATTGGTCTAGGAGTCCGTATTAGTATTGGTCTAGGAGTCCGTATTTGTCTAGATTTATCTTCTTGTACCTCAAGTCAGATGTACTATATTGTGGCCTTTGCCTCCAGATAATACAAGTTGCACAAGTTGCTTATTCCTAACATGGTATCAGAGCTAGGTTAGCCTCGCATGCCGCAACTCGTGCATTTTTTTTCGATCAATACCTTCCCGGTCGCCGCCGCCTGTTCCGGCCCTCCCTCTAGATGCTGCCTGGCCGTCCTACGTCCGTCTGCCGCCTCCCTCTAGCAGCTACATGGCCGCCGCCCGGCTGCAGCCCGTTAGCCGCCGGCCGCCGCTTCTCTCTGGCCGCCGCCCGCTCGGTTGCTGCTCGCCATTTTCCTCCGGCTCGCATGCGCGTGCATCTCTGCCTTTTCCTCTAGCTCACATGCGCTCACCTATCGCGCGTCTGGCTGCTGCTTCTCAGATCTCAGATCGATCTGTTTGATCAATGCACAGGTGTTGCGTCTCTGTTCCTGTTGATCGATCGAGGTAGCCTGATCCCGATCTGGTTTCTCTCTTCCAAAAGAAAAAAGTCCTCGTCTTTTGACCGTGCTCCTGGCACCGGCCCCGCCGTTGTGCACCCATGCTTTTCCTCGGTATTTGGTACTCGACTCCGTCTACGTCGACTCCCGCGGCCTCTCCATGCGGTTATGACCGCCTTTCGCCGACTTTGTCTTTGTCGGCGCACCGCTCTACGTCGACACTCGCGGTTTCTTCACGCGCCTATGACCGCCTTTCGCTGACTTTGTCTTTGTTGGCACGCCGCTCTACTTCGACTCTCGCGGCTTCTTCATGCGGTTATGATTACCTTTCTCCGACTCCGTCTTTGTCAGCACGTCGCTCTACGTCTCTCTTCTTCACTCTCCGATGTTTTTCGACGGTGTCTATTTCGACTCTATTTGTGTCTTCCATCACTATTCTTTTCATATGACTTCTGCGTCTTCTATTGTTTCTGCTCTTCGCTCTCTTATTTCTCCTGTCCGTGTTATCACGGCTGATGGTACCTCTCTTCCTGTTTCCAATCGAGGCACCCTCTCTACTTCCTCTTTCTCTGTTCCTGATGCTTCTCTTGATGTGCCATCCTTTGACAACTCATCTTCTCTTTATGGGTGTGTCTTTCTTTGATGTGCCGTCTGTTACATTGTCTTTGATCTACGCATATTCTTTTGCCTGGTTTTGAAGACTCTTCATGCTATGAAGACACTTGGAAGACGCGGATTTTGGATTATCATTTTTTTTTTTAGTTTTCACTTCTTCAAATGCAATGCTATTGCATATGCTTTGCATTTGAGGGGGGTGTTAAGGTGTATTAGTATTGGTCTAGGAGTCCGTATTAGTATTGGTCTAGGAGTCCGTATTTGTCTAGATTTATCTTCTTGGATCTCAAGTCAGATGTACTATATATTGTGGCCTTTGCCTCCAGATAATACAAGTTGCACAAGTTGCTTATTCCTAACATTAATAACATGTGATTAGAGTTGAAGACATATTTGACTGAGTTACAGGACAATAATGCCAACCAATTGTCAACAACAACTTTATTCACGTGGCCCTTAATCTTTCAAATTCATTTTATGGCTGCTCGATTATTAATAGAGTTGTTCTTGTACGTTGCAAGTAAGTATTTCCTCAGCTATGGAGAGTATAAGAGAGCATTATGTTGCCTCTGCGCTCCCCTTCCGTTACCAAGAATTATCTGTACAAAAATATAGAAGCATAATTGTTGGCATTAAGCTTTTCAATATGCATGGAGATGTCATATCATGATAGATATCTTAAATCAAATTCTTAGCACTGAGTTGCTCAGAAGAATTGATGAAGTGTGATAGAAACCTGAACAAATTTTATTTTTTTGCATCTATAGGAGGCCAGGCTGCACGTCCAATCATAAACACTGTTTCGTTTATGCCAATAGTCATTTATTTGGCAGAGTATATGTTAGAAGTTTGATAAGCTTAAGATTTGCTATAGTTGTTTCAAGAGCAGTGGAAGCTTATGCTGTATGGTGTAGCACTTGAACACTATTATGTCTGAAGCGTTTGTGAGAACACCCTATTTTTTAATCTTCATTACAAATTGCAATATCCATGGTACACAAAATTATGCCCTAAAATTCCATGTCAGTGGGGAATACTCATGTTATTTACATCGAAACGATTTCCCAAATTTTATATGTCATGTATTTTTTCCTGTTATGTTGGTGAACGACTGAATACTTACACTGTACTATGATTCCAGTAAAATATGGTGTACAAGAATATTGGCAGATTAACTTAGACTCGATGTAGCAGAGCGGCTAGAAGTTGCTGCGATGCCTAAATGAGAACTGCTAGGAGACACCTTCTTTCATGCTATCTCTCTATTTCATCATCTTAAAAAACTGGTAGCTCTGAAGTTGGTGAGGATTAACATAAAAATCAGTTATCTAGGATAGTTGGCTGATTTCATTTGGGGCATGGACCTGACACCTGCAATCTATCTATGACACATTTCTCTATATTTATTACTATTGTTTGGCATGCATGAAAATGTGCATGAACTCATTCTTCTGTCAACATAGATGTTGGACGTAGGTAGTACAGGTTGGGAGATTTTGCATGTCTTACCTTTGTTCTTTCAGTCATCCCAAGTAGTAACCTTTAAAAGTACCCTTATTATGCTCAGGTACATGATTGGAAGTTGAAAGCAAGAAGACAGAAGATGCAAAGTTGTGCAAAGCTGATGGGTAAATGTAAACTAGACTCGTTGAGTGGTCACACAAATGGTGAAGCTCAAGGATTTTGCATGACATCGACCTGATGTTTCTCTCCCACCCGTGTTTCCGTGTCTTGCTGTGCAAAGTTACATTGTATTGGTTGTGGTTAATATTCCTGGGTGTAGTATTCTGAATACTACCCCCTTGTCCATTATCTTCTAGGTTCTGCTGTCCTTGTAGCATATAAGTTCAAGTGGGTCAACAGTGAAAATTTTGCTCTTTATTTTTTACACAGTACTTAATTTTTGGGAGGTGTCCTCTGGTATGTCCCTTTTCATGGCTCTTCTGTCACAATTCAATATGTTCTTTATCATGGTATCAATAGTTCGTAGCATATCAGACTGTTCATTACATGAAATCAAATAATTCTGATGTGTGGGTCATGCTCATTATGTTGTTTGTCCAGCTGACGATTTCACATGCTGGGACCACATTAATTTACTTGCGAACTGGCTGTCTGTGAAACATCCATATATTTGCCCTGGATGTTGTGATGAAGCGTGAGTGCTTTCTGTTTTGTGTTAAGATGATGAAAAGCTGATTTACCCTGCTCGCCACATTTGTTATTTCTCACAGTGGAGCCCCATTGCTTGCTTGTCATGGTGTTTTCTTAAAAATCGCCACATTTGTTAGTCCGCAGGCTGTGATCTGCGGGGATGATTTGGCGGACCTCTGCCTGCGTCCTTGTGATTTTGAGCTGGATGCACTAAGGCTCTATTATTTTGAGCTGGATGTAAATCCTTCCCAAGTCAAACATCTATTTGAGACGGAGGGAGTATTAGATTTTTGAATTGAAAATTTGTCGAAAGACTAAAATATGCAGCGTGGCAAGGATTACTCCGACTTGAGAAGCAGCTGTCAAAAAAGATGTTACAAGCAGCTCACGAACTGACGACGACTTGTCTTGAGAAGTTGTGAGCCCGAAACTGCATAACCGTTTTGCATTTCTCCCGTGGCGACGAACTTTGCCCGGTCATTTTAAGAAGCGGCATGGCGTGCCAGCCCTCAAACGCGCCTTGATTAGTCACCCGCTCTGGCAGAGGCGTTCGTGGCCGTCCAAGCTACTGGCCGGAGACTGCTGCTTGGGTCAAATAGCACGAGCAAGCGGTGGCCATCCGACCTTTTCGTTTTCGGCCACAGGTTCGTGCAGCGACTTGGCCGATCTGTGTTCATGACGGGGATACGCTATCCAACCAATCAACTACGTGGACGCCATATTATTAAAAAGAAAAAAAAAACTACCTGGACGCCAGGAAAGATGCTTCCGAGCCGACCGCAGAAAACGATTGTAGTAGCTGGCAAAATATTTTTTTGGGTAATGTAACGTAAGTAATGAATTTGCCAGTGCGTCAGTAATTAGCTAGTTGCCAAAAAACCGAGTCATGCCAGCGCGAATTACACCCATACGATTCACGAAAACGAGAGGAATCAGGAGCAAGGAGACAAGTATTTTTGGTGGACGGATGATGAGTGGAGACGCGTGCTCGCAGTCTCCCGTTCCGCAGGTGGGGAAAATTGGAGAGGGCCACATCCCATCCCCAGCACCAGGCTCTCAGTGATTCAACCGTACGTTTGAACTTGTGGCTGTGGGGTTTGCGTCTCCCACTGACTCGTCCCGTCCGTTATAAAATCCAGAGAGTTTCAGCGCAAGAAGGCAGACGTGGAAAAGGAGAAGATTCAATACAAGGAGGAACTGCTTCTCATCCCCGGTCAAGAAAAATCAGAGCTTTCATTCATGGACTCCCTCTCCCTGTACGAGATCTCCTGCTTCGCTGCTGGTTTTGCAGGTAATGATCTTCATCTTTCACGCGCTCTCTATAGTTCCCTAGTACCAGATGGTTTTGAAGAAAGAGTCGCTAATCTCCTGAGATATTTGGTCATCCCTTTTTCAGGCAACCTCTTCGCCTTCGCTCTGTTCCTGTCACCTGTGTAAGCAACCATATACTACACGCTAGCTGTTTCTTTCTCGTTTTGTTGGTTTGATTTGATCATCGTGGAGAGAGGTTAATTTTCTGATGGATCGTGTTTGTTACCTTTAATTTCCAGACCGACGTTCAAGAGGATCCTGAAAGCCAAATCCACGGAGCAGTTCGATGGGCTCCCCTACCTGCTCTCCCTGCTCAACTGCTTCATCTGCCTCTGGTATGGCCTCCCCTGGGTCTCCGACAACAGGCTCCTCGTCGCCACCGTCAACGGCACCGGAGCAGCCTTCCAGCTCGCCTACATTTCCCTCTTCTTCATCTACGCCGACAGCAGAAAGACAAGGGTAATTTTCCTTTTCTTCTTCCCACCCTGAACTCGTTTCACTTTCAACTACTAGTAAGAAAGAGAGGAGGACAACGCCTGCAGAGACTCTGGAACCACCGTACTGAAAATCTGTTACCCATTTCCTCCACAGCTGAGGATCACGGGGCTCCTGGTGCTCCTGGTTTGCGGGTTCGCGCTCGTCGCGTTCGCCAGCCTCACCTGCTTCGACCAGCCGATGCGGCAGCAGTTCGTCGGCGCCGTCAGCATGGCGTCGCTCATCTCCATGTTTGCTTCCCCGCTAGCCGTCATGGTACGCCTTCCAACCTAACTGCGCTCCTGATCAAATTTCTCCTACTAGCTCATGTCCTTAATAAGCGTAACATGGAACTGTTCTCACATATGTATGTCTCCATCCTTTGGTTGTTCAGGGAGTGGTGATTCGGACCGAGTGCCTGGAGTTCATGCCTTTCTACCTGTCCCTCTCCACGTTGCTCATGAGCTCCTCTTTCGCGATATACGGCTTCCTGCTGCGTGATTTCTACATCTACGTGAGCACCCCATCCCATTTCGAATTCCACTTGCTTGAATCGATGTAGTATTAGTCTGAATTTGCATGGGCTGACAATTAGACTTCTGTCTCCGTCTCAACTTTCAGGTGCCTAACGGGCTCGGAGTTGTCCTGGGAGCAACGCAGCTGGGACTCTACGCTTACTACAGCAGGAAATGGAGGTGCAAGGATTCATCTGCGCCGTTGCTTGGATGATCAAGACTCAAGCGATGGATCGTCGGTTTTGGCTAGGTTAGAAAGAGTGGGTGGGCTTCTGTAGGAGAGTACTGCGTCCCCTGTTTTCTCTAGTTGGTGCTGGTTCTGTATGTACAGTTTTGCTGCCTTGTGACTTGTTCATATGGTCTTTTCTTGGAAAGAATACAATGGGGAAATGTTTCATATGATTCAGCCTTTTGTGCCTAGATGACTCTCTACACAATTATTTTCAGTTATATGGACATTTTTTTGCTTAAAATATATACTGTCATAGCGTCATACACCAGGATATCTTATACTATTTAATATTTAGGAACAACGGTAGTAATGTGTGGTGCTTAAATATTTGTGAAGAAGCACCAAATTTATATGGTCAGTTTACTTCTGCACCAAATGCAAATATAAACTTTCGGATTGAGTGTGTGTGGAAAGAGGTTCACGAATTTTCTGAAAAAAATAGCAGAACCGGTGGCAGTTATTGTGGTGAATAAAATGCAATAGTATATAAAACAAATTATTGTGGTGAATAAAATGCAATAGTATATAAAATGCAATAGTATATAAAACCTTGGAGTATGGATGACCAAGATTTTTATGGTGATAGAAACTTGCATGCGCACTAAATGAGCCATTTAATGGGTATTAATGTTTTTTTTGCTAGTTACAACTAATACCCATTTGACCTCCGGTTCAATTTATTAGACACGCACGTAGTTTAAGAAAATCTTTGAACACCAATTTTTACCAATAAAATATGCAATATATGTCTCAAAAAATATATCATTGGAAACTTCATTTAAAGATGAATCCGATGATATAATTTTGGTGACATATTATGTAAAATTTGTTGACCAAAATGAATGGTCAAGGTTGTCCTTAAACTACGTGCATACCTAATAAACTGGACCGGAGGGTTTCTCTCGCAAATGGCGTCATCTTCGGTAGGGTGTCGAAACAACTGTTTATTTTGTTATATGCACACTTTTTTTCTTATTTACTGACTCCATTATTAAATATGTATGGCGTTTTATGGTTTAGATATGGCCACATTACTCAATTTCTAAGTTTGACCTTTGTTTGTATACGCGTATATGATTGTCTTGCCAATAAATATTGATTGTTTTTTCTAAATAACTTGTTTACACAGTCTGGTGTGCAGCTTTGAGGACACCGATTAAACTCTCCCACAATCTTCACCCCCTCCCTCTCCTCAATCAAATGGTTTATGCAGGCTAGTGAGCTGTACAACAATCTGCCATTCTGTGCATGATCATATAGTGTTATCTAGTATTTCTGTTCATATCCTCCTCCCAAGAAATAGGCTTGCACTAAGATTGTTGACTGCATATCCTCTTGAACACACCTTTTTTTATCATTTCCCTTAAACCTTCGATTCTAGTAATCAACAGAATCTATGCATTCCTCCAAGGTTGCTTAAGTTGGTGCATAACCACCGAACCATTTGTTTTAGAGTAGTGTCTATCGTAGAATCGTACTTTGCCAATAGCACAAAATGTCTACATATCATTAGAAGGTAAGATTTTCTTTTTCATTGGCTATGATTCATTTATAGGGTCTTAAATCGTGTATTGATCAATTGCATTAGATTAGTACTGGCGTGCAGTGCCAGGATTATTATTTATTTATTATAGTCCAACTAATAATTAATATGTACACTTATGATATTTATTGTGTGAGATTTCTCTCGGTGCAGCTACAATAATCTATCGGTTGTGATTTATCTGTCCTTTACAAAGATATACTTGTTATGATTTGAATAGGCACACTCACGAAGATCTAACATAATGGTTTACTTGGTACATCTATATATGTTGATTTGACAAGTGTTGGTTTGTAGTATGCAATATGTTAGCAGTGGTTTTGTAGATATAGAAAGTGCAATTTATTTAGAGTGAATTCCACCTTTTACCTCGTAGTTATGTATGATGGAAATATGCCCTAGAGACAATAATAAATGAATTATTATTTATATTTATATTTCATAATTAAGGTTATTATTCGATGTTGTAATTGTATTAATTCTGGATAATGTAATTGGGGAAAAACTCTAATACATGTGTAGAATTATAAACACCATTTAGATATCCCTAGTCTCACCTCTAATACTAGTTCATATGCTATCGATAGTCTCGGTTTCCTAAATATTGGGAAAATACAAAGTGTTCTAGGGTTTGTCAATGGATATGAGATCAAAGTAGTTGAGAGAACAATGGTGATGGATAGACCCAACTTGATATACCGCAAAATGCATCATCAATATTATAATTCCTAGTTTCTCATAATATTATCATTACTAAAAGATCGTTGGACCATAAGATACATATGGACTTGGATACGATATGGATGTGACGAGGCCCTTCAAGCGTTACTTCGTAACTGGGTAATCATAATGTCGGTCTTCGTGCTTACAAGATAGTATGCCAATGTTCTATATGGTGTGGTTATGGGAATTGCTAGTCCTCATGAAGGAGAGATACACTCTGGGTCCACTCATGTATTATGATGTACGTCACGATCTAGCCAGATATGTGATCAAAGTCTCGATATCAAGAACACTGATAACATGGAACGAGTAAAAGAGCATGACGTGGGGTGATCACGTCAATGTCCATACTTGATGGACTTGGGTTTTCGGGAAGAGAGGTATGCTAGAGACTTCGTTAGCTAACATGCAAACAATGGAGGACACGAGGTTTACCCAGCTTGTATTTTCTTGATTGATCGAGGATCCAAAGGTTACAAGGGCGCTGAGATGGCTATGGTGCGCAGATTGGATCTGACGTGTGTGTATGAGAGTTTCAGTGATCCTCCCCGGCGTTCCCTCCTAGCCATTATATTGGGAGGCCAGGTCTCGGGATGAAGGAGATATGCCCTAGAGGCCAATAATAAAGATGTTTTTATTAACATATCTCATTACTTCATAATAGTTTTGTATCATGCTATAACTGTATTAATTGGAAACATTAATATAGGTATGGTATATAAACAAACCAGGTCCCTAGTATATCTAGACTAGTTCGTAGGGCAGCTGATGATTGAGGTTTCTTGATCATGAACTTTACCACAATAACTGACAACAATGTCACTGCATTGGATGAATAAGTGATGGACACACACCAACCCTAGTATTGCAATGTGATTCAGTCACAAAGTTCAACATTGCAATATCAGAAAAATGTAGTAACTTAGTCCTTCGACCGTGAGATCATATTTAATCACTATCTTTTGTGGCTGCTTTGATCACATCAACCATTATGACCGCAACTAGGTGACCATAAAGGTGTGTATTGTGTATTCGAAAGGACTATGTTGAGGCGTATGCATCGAGATCAGGATTTTCCCATCCGAGTGACGGATAGATACCCTGAGCCTACTCTGTGAGATCACATCTATAAGTTTGCAAACATGTGAATAGATTACAGAGATGTAATATCATGGGAACGAGTAAACATGTTTGTCGGTAACAAGATTAAACTAGGTATGGCAATGTCAAAGACCAGATCTTGGAAAAACTAGGTATCATAGATCAAAGGGAATGAGACTCGACATTGAAGGTTTAAGCGATCAAGATATTCGTGGAATGCATGGGGGCCATCATGAGTTTCTAGACACTGTTGTTGGTCATTGATTCAAGATTATTTGAGAGATGAAAGATTCATTTTAGAAATAATTTTGTGTAAAAGATATTCTGATATTTAAAACACTATTTGATTACAATATGATAAAGTATAATTTAGTCAGAAACATATTCTCATATTGGATGAGCATTTGCGAATAATGGTGGTGCTAGGCGTACTTATCACCCAATAAGTTTGGGAACTAAAGTTACAAAAACGTTTGTATTTATGAACTATAGTAGTTCAATCATGAAAGTTGTCATGATAGGATGAATAAGAAGTATAGGTAAAATGTTTACTATACTGAAAGATCACTAATAAATGAATTTGGAAGAACATGAATCATGTGATGATTGTGATCCACTTCAAAGTGTGAGTTTAAGGGTATTAATGTTTGAATAACACACTTGACCCAAGTATCATGTGATTGGTGCTCTTGTTGATAATGGGTGAATCTTCTGAAAAATAGGAAAACATTAAAAGAGAATCCATAAATATAATTGGCAGAACTTAATGAATTGAAGTTGTCCATCTTAGGTATATGCAAGATATACATGTTATGAATGTATTCTTTGCATGTTAAACCAATGTAATTCTTTGGTATTAGATACCAGTTTGGTTGGTATGAAATGTGATAAAAAAAATCAATATAAGAAATACAATGGTCTGAATAACTAGCAAAAGAATATGGTAATGATGTTCATCGATAAACAAATAAAATGTTATTATGTTTGCCATCTAAATCAAGAACCAAGCCATTAAGATTTATTCCGATAATTGTTATCTGGTTCTAGTATTGGGGGAACAAGTTATTGTTCATATAATTACTGTATTCCATAGATGATGGATGAACCATTATAAATCTTGTTGGTGAAATAAACATTCATAAAATTAAACGTTAAAGTGTCGCAAGACAAAATGATTGGAATTTCAATCAAGTGTGACACCACCGTTTAAGTTATATTGGAAATAAAGACATGAATAAACTCCATCTTGATGGAATTTTGGAGTCAAGTTGTTTTCGAATGAATTGACGTTTGTAAGACTTTCCTATAGATAACTAAAACTTTGTTCATAGCCAAAAGTTGAACGGGTGGCTAACTTGGTGGAAGTAATGCATATTGACGTATATGGTCAATTATGTAAAACTGTGTGTGGTGGATTATTCTACTTCACATACTTCCATCGAGGACTTGAATAGATATATGCGTATATCTATTTAATAAGGAAAAAGTATAAGATATTTTAAACATGTTCAAAGGTTTTAGAGTAAAGTAGAAATCATCGTAAGAAGAAAATCAAGAGTTTATGATTGGAACATAAAAGAAGATTTTGAGTTACAAATTTAGCAAACATCTAAAAGTTGAGAAATTGTTTCATAAACTTGAGTTTCCCAAAACACCATAGTAGTATGGAATGTTTTGGGAATGCAACCAAATCTAGTTTGACTTGGTGAGATCAAATATAAAACTGCCTTTATGATTTAAAACATTATGGTATTGTGACATTCTGATTTTACATTGAAAAGAGCAACCTCATGATCCGTTGAAATGGCAATGGATAAAACCTAGGTTGTCTTTTCTTAAATTTTGGTATGCAAGGCATATGTAAAATGTTTACAAAACCAAAGCCAGATATGCACATCTTGTAGGTTATTGATGGCTCTGAGTATGGCGCCCAGAAAAATGCTGGAGCAATGATGATGTAGAGCTCGTTGGGAACCCCAAGAGGAAGGTATGATGAGCACAGCAGCAAGTTTCCCTCAGTTATGAAACCAAGGTTTAATCGAACCAGTAGAAGCAAGGAAATACCTCAAAGGTGTTACTAGCTGAGCTTTGGCAGGGCACACTACCGGTGCTAGTAGCAACGTGGAGACCTGCACAACACAACCATAGAACTTTGTCCCCAACTTGCGATGAGGTTGTCAATCTCACCGTCTTTTGCAGAAAACAAAGGATTAAACGTATCGAATGGAAAGAAGTAAAAGTTTGCAGAAAGTAAACACAAAGCAGTAAACATATTGTAGATTGAATGTAAAAGACAAGGACCGGGATCCATAGTTCACTAGAGGTGGCTCTCCTTAAGATAGATAGCATGCTGGGTGAACAAATTACAGTGGGGCAATTGACAAACACCGAGAAAGCAATACATGCATATACTAATTATCTTGACTCCTTTGAGACTTGATTGGGCATTACAACATTATACATAGACCGCCATCCAACTGCATCTATGACTAATAATCCACCTTCACGTTATCATCTGAACCCCCTCTAGTATTAAGTTGCAAGCAATAGGTTATTGCTTTACACACTGCGTGTAAAGTAAACAATATGATTGTTCTATAAACAAAGGATTGTTGTTTTATCCCTAGTAGCAACATCACATCTAGTACCTTAGAGATTTCTGTCACTTCCCCAGATTACCAGAGGCATGAACCCACTATCGAGCATAAATACTAACTCTTGGAGTTGCTAGCATCTACTTGGCCAAGATAGCTACTAACAACGGAAAACATGCAAGATCACAAATAACAAAGACATGATAGAATCAATAATCAATCTGAAATAACATCTCAATATCCATCGGATCCCCGCAAACACAACATGCAGAATTACAAATAGATGACCTTGATCATGAACGGAGCTCACAAGATCTAAACATGAAAGCTCAAAGGAGGAGAACCAGCCATCTAGCTACTACATGGATCCATAGTCCAAGGATGAACTACTCACGCATCACACCGGAGGCTTGCATGGTGATGAACAAGGCCTCCAGGGTGAATTCCCGTCTCCGGCAGGGTGTCGGGAAGAGCTTCAGATCCCTCCCGATCTAGGGATGGATATGACGGTGGCTACAGACTCTTTCGTGGATTTTTGATCGGGCACTTAGGGGTTTCGTCCCGAGGGCATCTTATAGGCGGAAGGGGAGGCCGAGGGGGTGCTGGAGGCGGCCACACCACCCCCTGGTGCGGGCCAGGCTGGGCCGCGCGGCCAGGTGGTGTGGTGGCCCCCTGGCCCCTCTCCGTCTCATATTCTGGCATTTGATGACTTCCAGAAAAATAGGCACTTTGGCTTTTGTCCTGTCCAATTCCGAGAATATTCATTTTTCTGACTTTCCTGGAACCAAAAACAGCAGAAAACAGGCAGCTGGCACTGTGGCTCTTGTTAATAGGTTAGTCCAAGAAATCATATGAAAAGTACTCCAAAGTGTGGACAAAACACAAGAAATGGATAAAACCAAGCATGGAACATCAAAAATTATAGATATATTTGCAATGTATCAGTTATCCTAAAGAATTCATTGGAAATTCCTCCACCTTAACACTAAAAGACAAAAGTGTTTATCGCTAGAATGAACACTTAATTTCTTGTAAACAAAAGTGTTTATCGCTAGAATTCATTGGAAATCGCTCAACTTTGAACAGTAACAATGAAGATACTCGTGTTTACAAGAAATTAAGTGGGAGCATTAAGACATATTTCCAATGCCTTATGAGAAAGACATTATGTTGATTGGAAATGATGTATCTTTATTTTTATGCGAATTAAGAATTTTTAAATTTGGATTTTGATGAAAGACTTAGGAAGAACTAGAATATTAGACATCAACGCCTATACAGATAGAATAAAAATGCTAATATGGTTATGTTAAAGTACATATATGAAATATTGTATTAGTTCAACATGGTTGCATATTTGAGTGGGAGCTATGTGAGTTTCCTAGTCAATATATGACAAGAAAAGTTCTTGCCACATGGTAGCAAGATCAATTGTATTGACTATTGATAAGTGAACCTCATGATTGATTAATCATGAATGCCATTATATGTACATATCAAGATGAGTCCTATGCTCAGAGTGTTAGGATCATATACCAGAGTGATTCATAAGATGATCATTGGACAATAGTAATGCTATTCTTGTGTACTTTGGAACAAACAAGAATATGCGATGTATGCAGAAGTGACAAAATAGTTCATTGTAATGTGTTACATTGATGCGAGTTTTTTCACACATACAAATGAAGTTTATCTTAATTTAAGCTATGTGTTAAGAAATAAGGTGGCACGGTATAATGGAAGAAATTTCCATGATGGATTTGGAGTAGCTCCAAAGTTATAACATTGTGATGGATACTACAATGATGGTTGAGTATACGACTGCTTTAGAAGTAGCATATAGATGGTTTTTGTGTAAAATAGTTTGTCATCAAAACTAGGTGAAGTTCTAAGTGGGCTATACTATGAAGATCTATTGCACCACAATAGTGTCAACATAGTTTTGGCTCAAGGAATTGAAGTCTCACCAGAAGACTTAATTTATACAATGCCATCTTATTCGAGAATGAATAATGCGTAGTGATGCATAGACATGCAAATACATAGAGAGCTGAAAGTGTTAGTTCTGGAGATTGGCAAGCAACGCGTGTAGATAACACCGAATGCCATAGGTGTTAAAATACGTGAAACAATAACTAGATTATTAACTCTAGTGCAAGTGGGAGATTGAAGGAGATATACCCTAGTGGCCAGTAATAAAGATGTTTTTATTGACATATCTCATTAGTTCGTAATAGTTTTATATCATGCTATAACTGTATTAAGTGGAAACATTAATACATGTGTGGTATATAAACAAACCAGGTCCCTAGTGTCCTCTAGACTAGTTCGTTGGGCAACTGATGATTGAGGTTTCCCATCATGGACCTTATCACAACAACTGACAACAAGCTCACTTCATTGGATGGGTGAAGTGATGCACACACATCCAACCCTAGTATTGCAACATGATCCAGTCACAAAATTCAGCATTGTAATGTCTAGCAAAGCATAGTAACTCAGTTCTTCGACCGTGAGATCATATTTAATCACTATATACTATGGCTGCTTTGATCACATCAACCATCATGACCACAACTGGGTGACCATAAAGGTGTGTATTTGGTATTCCAGACGAATAGGTCGAGGCGTATGCATCAAGATCTGGATTTTCCCATCCGAGTGACAGATAGATATACCCCGAGCCCACTCGGTGAGATTACATATATAAGTTTGCAAACATGTGACTAGGTCACGAGGATGTAATATCATGGGAATAAGTAAATATGTTTGTTAGTAACAAGATTGAACTAGGTATGGCAATACCAAATATCAGATCTTGGACAAACTAGGTATCATAGAGCAAAGGGAATGAGACTCGGCGCTCAAGGTTCAAGCGACCAAGTTATTTGTGGAATGCATGGGGGCCATCAAGAGTTTCCAGACACCGCTATTGGTCATTGATTCGAGATGTGTATCAATCATGTCTGTGTACTACGAACCATAGGGTGTTACATTTAAGGGTAGATGGAGCTTAGGGATTGATCCGAGGTCATAGGAGAAAAGAGAGAGAACTCCTGAATAGTTCCAGGGTGATACCAGAATGGTTCCGGAGATATCCAATGATGATTGGGGGTCCGAAAGGTGTTTATAGGTATTAGAAAATATATATTTAATATTAATTAAATGAACCATAGTTTTGGTTCTCCCATACATGGTTGTAAGAATTACGAGCAATGAAGTCTACTTATTCAACATTAGTTCTGCTGATGGTATTAATTTGGGTTTTTCCTTACCTTAATTATTTCTATGAGCACCCTTGCAAAGTTCTTCATTCTTCTACTCATTAATAGAGTTTACCTTTCTTGAGGAGGATATTTCCACATGCAATTGGGCATGGTTGTTCTTCATATCATCAAGAAGCTTCGTGGAAACTTCAACTTGCTTGCCCATGAATGTGCTTATAGCTGCAGTGTCAAGCATAACTTAGACATAGAATTAAGAGAATTATACTATAAGTGGAGTATTAACCACTCTTCCATCCCACGGTTTGGGTAGTTTCTTATAGATCCCTTCATCATTTCCCACGCAAGAGTTGGTATCTCAAGGTCTTGTTGTCTAAAACTTGTAATATTAGATTGCAGTTGCATAATCTTAGCAGGAAGGGAAAACATAGTTATAAACATATTAGTGCATTCCCCCATGAAGTGATAGTGCCTTGAGGCAATGCTAGCAACTAACATTTTTCCTTTCCTATATGTAATAAAGGAAATAAATGCATCTTGATCGCATCAGGGTCAACATCCTTTATGCACATAATATGACATATCTTAGTAAAAGTGTTTATGTGCATACCAGCATCCTCAGCAGCCGAGCTTCCAAATTGGTTATGGTGAACCAGACTCAAGTAGTTAGGCTTAATTTCATAATTCTCCAGTGTGATAGCGGGCTGAGTAATAGGTGCATGCAAATAATCATCATTGGGAGCTTCTTTTGCGCCATAACATTTATCTTTTTGGGTTTTCTAATTAAGTCGAATACCAAGACTAGTAATAAAAGAATAACTATTTTTGGGGGTTTTCAATTAATAACAAAAGTAAACTAATAGCGATAAATAAACTAAAAACAAAAATAAAACAAACTAGCAAGGTCTCTAATAACCTCAATAGGGTAGCGAGATAAAGCATTGATACCTTCGATCCAGATTATGGATGTAGTATAGCTTGCTTTTTCCTTAAAAGACCTAGGTTTATTGAACCTTGGGAAGAATTTTCTAGTGTAAGATTATGTGAAAAAATACCTTGATAACTCGTAGTATCTTTATTTACCAGACCTTTCATGTTTACTAATTTGTTTGTATCACTAGATGGAGGTATGCTAGGGCTAGGTATTCACCTATAACTATGCACACATTTATGGAATAACGATAATAATCTAGTTAATGAGTTGTGATCTAATATTGATAAATGTTGTGGGTGATACATCTGTAACTACTATAGTACTTGCCATCCACAATGTACTATGCACACATTCCAACCACTACACCACCGCCACGCGGGGTTATATAGTTATTAAGTAACATAGATCAAAGCATTATGATCTATGATGTCACATATACTCTCAAATGGATCTCTAAACAACTACTGTAGTCACCTTGTTGTCACTAGGTTTCACGCATAGAATCCGATTACCATTCATATCACCCCATTACCTATATCAATCTTTAGGGTATTGGGTACCTGACAAGTCCTTAAACCGAGGCAAGAGACAAGAATATAAAATATGAATCCAACACTCAATCACAATAATATATTCCCATGTTAGAGGGTGCACATAACCCTTTTAGGATATACCTTAGCCCGTAGCCCATGAGGACTGCCCACTCATGATAAGATCAAAAATCATAAAAATTTTATAAATTTTCTTAAGACAAGTACCAAATAGTCTTACAATACTGCCAATTGCGACGAGATTTAGATTACAAGCAGACGACCATGACCATGGAGGGTGATTTGAGATGGAGTGGAGGGATGCCTATGGTGATGGTGACGCCATCGGCTCAGCGGTGGATCTCCTCTCATAAGATGTGTATGTTTGCGAATGGCTTTAGATGCGGTAGGGTTTGTGGTAGCTTTGATGTGAATTACATATATGTGTCTTTAGGAAAGTTGTTAGGTTTGACCAGACAGATACGGTGGCACTCGGTACGAGCGGGCGATACAGACTGCCTGTGTTTATACCAGTGCTCGTCAAAGCCGCATAACGCCTCTCTATGGCCTCTTTGGCTCGGGGAAAATAGAAACTCGCAAATCTTCATTAACTAGGCTAGATTCCACCATAAAAGTGTCCATTTCTACAAGGAGAAAACTCAAACAAAGAATTTGCATATCTATGCAACAATTAGTCATTAGTGGCAAGACTACAGACATGTCTCATCGGTACTTGACTTATATGAGGATTAAAAATAGAGAAAGATATTCGTATCTGATAGCTATTAGAGTACATGGAGGGTAATGAGGATAATCTAGTGTTTCACCTAGGATTATGTCGAGTATCGAGAAGCACAACGTGTATCAATAAGTAATACAAAATATTCACATGATAAATATCTTCATGTTATGAGGTGGGGATCAATAAGTGTAGATCAAGATGCCTATGTTTGTCATTGAAATGAGTTCTGTAGATGTGCACGCATATCCAAACCCACAGGGTCACAAACTTAAAGGATTAGCGACATATAGAATGTGAGTGTGAATATAAAATATGAGTGAAGTGGTTCTGAAGGTTGTCCAGAAGTCTCAGAATATGACACAAGTGTCTGGAATGTCACCGAGAAGTATTCGGAATGGTTTTGGGCATTTATGGAAAGCGTCGGATTAATTTAGGAAGGTTCTAGAATATTTTGGAGGCGTCAAGAAAATTCTCGGGATTCAGAAAAATTAAAATAGGCCTAAATACCAAGATGGAACTATGGGCCATGGGGCCACATGGCCCCCTTGGGCTTGGTCGTGCATTCGGGAGAGGGGAGGGATCCGAGTTGGACCCCAACCACCTTAGGGTCAATAGTGGAGGAAGGAGGGGAATTGGGATCAAACCCCAACAACCCAAGTTGGTTTAGGGAGGGACGAGTTCTAACCAGATTCCAACTCCCTCTCCTACTAGGTTTGTGTGAGGGATTGATGTCTCCCATATAAGGAGGGTAGGGGTAGGGTAAGACTCACCCCTAGCCTGAGTCGCTGCTGCCCTAGCCGCCACCACCTCTCCCGCCACTGCCATTTCACCGCCCACTGTGTCGTAGCCGCACTTTGTCGCCATCATCGCATAATCAGTCTCCTATTCCTCATGTCGTCAATCTTATCATCATCATGTGGTGGAGAACTTATTCATTATCATATCCGGATCGCTTAGGATCTCTACCCACTATCTAGATCCAATCTACTGAGTGATCTTGGAGTGATTCAGATATTCATCAACATTGTCCCGCTTCTAACCGTGCACCTAATCACACTCCAATGCGGTGTTGCTGATATCGTATGTGTGGATATGATGACTGCAAGTGCACAAATCGTTTGTAGCTAGTTTCGAAATAAATATATCGATCCCATAGGGAGCAGGAGTCTAAAGTCTAATAACTCTTTGAACTAAATACTGAAATAGTAATGCTAAATAACGTTCTAAGTAACAAGATAAAATGCGAGTTTTGGGTAAAATATATTTTTGGGTTTTCAAATAAGAGAATAATAAGTAAACTAAAGCTGTAAGTAATAAGAGCATGCAAGTATGATCACAAAAGTCTGCAAGATGATGGAAAGAGTTCTCAGGGAGCAGTGGATCCACCGCTAGTAATTAGAAAGAGTGATCAAAATTATTGTAATGAATAAGACCATTTATGATATGTGTGGGATGATCTCCATATATGGATGAATAGGCAGCAACCACTACACACATCATCCATCATAACCACAACAGACATCAATCGACATCAATCGAATTACTGCTCTATTAAGGGACTTTACCCCATAGGATGTATCCCATGGCATGGACAATGTTCCATGAGTTCTCCTCGGTTCCCAAGTTGATACGTAAGGAATAACAACAGCTTTATAGTCACCGTAAGTGCTATCATTCCTCCGTCTACCAACAAGTAGTTCGCTCCATCTAGTCCTTAGTGTGGCAAATACTGGGTGGCGCGCTTCACCCAACATCAAGATGAAGGAAATCTAACACAGACACATAATGAACAATATCACATAATAATATTTATCTCAATTCAATCTCATACTAGGGTTTCTCCATCTCCCCAAGAACAAAGGAAACTACTCACACATGAAGGAAATAAACATCATGGATAGAATATGGATGAAGTATGATGATACAATTGAAGACAAGTGCAAATCCAAGATTCAATCTAGAATTACAACAAGTAACCAAAGGGGATCGGTGATGGAGATGTTGTTGATGAAGATGACGATGTAAATCGATGTGGAGGCCTTCAACATCCTAGTCCCTTCTCCTCTTGTGTGATGGTGATGGTGTAGATCTTATTGGAGGCGGTTATGGTGGTGGCACGGCAGCAGGGCTCCGCCGTGGTGGAGGATATGGCTTGGTGGCTCTCTCTTGAGCCCTCCCTCCTTTATATAGGCCTTGGGGTGCCCTAGGGTTTCCCCTAATACCGTCATATGACTTAGGGAAGGTTCTAGAGCTTCTCTGGGGCGAAATCCCGTCATTTGCGACCTTTTTCGCAACTATACGGTGGGAACTATATGGCCGTAAAAATGCTTCCCGCCGTATAGTTGCTCGTCAAACCTTTAGGTTCCGTAGGGTTTTGGCCACTGTTTCTTCATATGAACTCTGATTTAGGTGTTGTTGGTCTTGTTGGATTCCTATAGACGAGGGCTACAATCTAGTGGTCTTGGATATTTATTTTGAGAAGATGGAAAAATTCAGTTTTTCCAACACCCAAATGGCTAAGTCTAGTCCCTGCAGGTCCTCCATATTATGCTCTCTCTGTTCCTTTTGCCTTTGTTTTATCCATAATCATCATCAACACCTACACACATGTCATAGACAAGGAAAGTGATAAAATTCTACCTAAACTACTAAATGTGTTAAGCTCATATGAAAGTAAATGTGAACTAGAAGTCATGCATATAAGGCATAGCTATAGCTGGAAGAAACATGATATGAGAGATAAATGGCTCATTTTATATGGCTAAAAGAGGTGGTATTTCACAACCATCAACTTCCCCAAGCTAGACCTTGCTCGTCCTCGAGCAGGAAGGGTCGATAATAAATTAATGGTTGTGAAATAGCTTATCATTGGAAATCAATGCCTTGCATCCTTATTTCTTCTACAAGCTTGAAGAGAGAAAACATGTATTCATACAAGGCAACACAACCTCAGTTATAAAGACCACTAAAGATTCATCAAAACTTATATTCTCCATTTCAATAGTGAATCTAACTTGCAGACAAACTTGTGATCCTCTTATTGCACCTTTTGTATAACTTTTCATATCATTATTTTTTATGAGACAAAACTTAGTCAAAAATAGATGTCAAGAATAAATAGGAATAAAGTTTATTGATTCTACCCAATCATGTCATCTAGTTAAGGCTCTCAAGTGCAAACATCAGTTATTGAGTTTCAGAAAGTTTATCTCTTAGTAACGAGATTTATGCCAAAAGGAAATGTGAGAACATGTCAAAATAAGCATAGCATTAGAGTGTCTCTTTTTGTCATCCACATCAATGAATCATGGCTATCAAACACTCATTTTCTATTATTTGTCTTTCTAAAACTTCATTTCATCAATAATGAGATCATGCCAAAACTTAGTGTGTTTAATCAGACTGTGCATGCTAAGAATGGATACTCGTGACCATTACCAAGGTTTCCCTCTTTGGTATATTGATTTCTCATAACGGTCAGAGGAGTATTCCCTCTTTTGCTTTGAACGTAGGCCCATGATAATACCAATGCATACCCAAATATAGCATTTTTGCTACATATGTTGGGAAACTCATAGCCAAACTCGAAGAGTTTCCTCTTTTTGGCCTGTTCAAAGGCCAGTGGAGTTGTTAGCATACCATGTTGTGTGACAGTGGTGCAGACGTGCATAAAGCAATATCATACTTTGGTCAACATATCAAGATTTTGCATGCAACTCAATTACCGCTAAATATTAGTTTCTACAAACTAATCCTTTCAAAGAGTACTATCAAGTCAATCATCACATATATGGTGTTGAGTATCTTTAAGGCTAAACTATTAAGACAAGTAAACAACACCTTATTTAGCATAGAACTCAAAACTTCGAAATATCATTTCCAATTGACGACTCCTTCCGTAAGCAAACTATCAAGTCTATTGTTTCGACACTATGGGGTCGAGCATAACTTATTTATTTAAGACAAAGCTATTAGTGACAACCAACAAATTTCAAAAGATCTTGATCGAGTATTCATTCTTTCCAAGTGTAGAGATTGTGGCAATATTTTCTAGAGGATCACAAATAGTGTCACAATCTTGATAAACAATTTGGCAAGATGCATACAAGCTCTAAGTCAACTCCTATGGTGCCTATCATGAGCAAGTGTATCCCATGTGAATACAGAACTAGACTCACTTAAACAAGCATTCAAAAACAACGGGATACATGATTGCATTAAACCTTCATCGAATATGAACAACGCACAAGACTCTACACATGCAAAAGTAACCTCCCCAAGCTTAGAACTTTGCAAGAACCAAACTTTAGTATAACACCAAAAGAAAAGAGAAAATACAATTTCCAAAAGAGAGCGTGATAAGTGGTTACCTCCCCAAGCTTAGTTAAAAACAAGGGTGACACACTTTACCGTTGAGGTACAAGTAACCTCTCTTTTTATGTACAAAGAACCTTTGCTTTAACGTATATTTCTTGATATAGCCTGGTGGCTGCCTTCCTTGAGAACCTACTTGGAAACTAAGAAGAAAATTAAACATTTTGTGTTTTTGAAGGCACGGGGATTACCTCGAAGTGATAAAAATACAAGTCCCACTGAGTCGGTTCATCAACCTAAGCACCATGCTTAAGTCAACAAACTAAGTCCAAGAGTTGTACATACTCCAAGATTTTGATGAAGTGCAAGTGAGACAAAATATGAAATATGAGTGTGCACCCCCTATGTGCTTAATTGGGAGAGGTTTAAGTTTGGAAGGTTTTACCAGCCATTAATATGTAAGCATGTTGATTTGAAGCAACCAAGTGGCTCATGTGAGTGTTTGCACGGTTGGCACTACCGTACACATCGTCACACAAGGTTCAAATCCCTACGAAAATAACACACAAAATAAAAGACATTGTTTTGGTGTACGAACGAAGTTCGTTCACCCAACTAACAAAAATAAATAAAAAATAAAATATGAACTTCTATAGAGAATTACACTATAGGAGGTTTCTGAGGTAGAATTTTATTGCTTACATATGCTCGGCTTCTCTAGATCACGTGAGAAGCTCCTAGGTGGTGTTTCAAGGTTTTTAGAAGAAGAAAGAAAAAGAAAGAATAAAATTTTGAGCAATGGTTACCTTCCAGTTGGCATTTGAGGGGTTTTCCCAACTATACGGGTGCAACTATACGGGCGGACCAAAAAGGTCCCACCGTATAGTTGGTCGTCAAACTTACTGTACCTTGGAAAAGAAATTTCACAAAGGCATCGATAACTATATGACCAGAATTTTTATTTCCGCCATATAGTTGGTCATTAAACCTTCAGTACCTATGAAAGAAAATTCGTCGATGGCAAAGATATATATACGACCAAACTAGACGGCTGAAATTTTTTATTCCTGCCATATAGTTGGTCGTTAAACCTTCTGTAGACATCAAAAAATTTCTATTTCTTCGAAAATTATTTCTTAACCTGAAACTTAGCGAAACACCATGTTTTGAGAGTAAAAAAACAACTTTAATTTTCGACCAACAATAGCATGTATAAAACGGGATTTAAGTACAATCGAGTTATGCAACACATAGTAACAATAAATTCTACCTTTTGAAAACTACAACAAGACAACTCTAATATAAAATCATGCAGATAATAAAAATGCCAATGCAACATGAATACATCAAGACTCAAGACACAAAACTAAGAAAGACACCTAATGACTTCCGGGTTGCCTCCCGGGAAGCGCTTTCTGATAATCAAGTAGCCAGGCTTTTCTCCTTATTATTTCATTATATAGGAGCCAGAGAATTATTTATTCTTACCTCCAAAAGAGGTTTGGAGCACTTACTATTATAGCCTGGTCGAAGTCTCACCCACTTACGGTGCATCAGAGTCATGTAGATAAATGTGTTATTGCTCACAAATGATGATTGATGCGCCATGTGTGGCGAGTATACCTCCCTAGATAGCTTCAACAAAAGGATTAGATATTTACATATAAATTCAATCCTTTTACCTTTAATAGCATCATCGGGATACAATTCATAATACTCTTCTTGGGCTACACTATCACGAGGGAACACTTCATAATACTCATCTTCAGCAGCATGGAAAAATTCAAAAGTGTCTCTATTCTCTAGTTCATCACCCTTGCTATCAAGTTCATCAGTTCTAGAGTTATCAATCCACTCACAAAAAGAAGCACCATCAACAAATATTTCATCAAAGATGTGCTCTCCTGAAACCTACCCATTAATATGAAGGAGATATGCCCTAGAGGCAAATAATAAATAGGTTTTTACTGTCATATCGCAATTAGTTTATAATAGTTTCATATTGTGCTAGAACTGTGCCAAGTAGAAACATTGGTACAGGTGTGGTATGAAACAACAAAGTCCCTAGTAGCCTCTATTCATACTAGTTCTTTGGTCACGAAGATGATCTAGGTTTCAAGATCATGGGCATTTATGCCGACTGACAATGAGATTATACCATTGGAGAATGATGTGGTTGGACATTCCTCGAAGGATTGCAACACAATCAAGTCATATAGTTCATTGTTGCAACAGCTATACCTAGACTCCTTCTCCTTAGACCGTGAGATGATATCAATCACAGTCTCCCGAGAGTGCTTAGATAACATCAAGCGCCACTTGGTAATACAGTGGTTATAAAGGTGTGTTCAGGTACTCAGAGGAACTGTAGATGCAATATATGTCAAGAGCGGGATTTGTTCACCCACATGACGGGTAAAGATACATATGACCGTCCCTCTGTTGATCATTGATACAGATCATGTCTAGAGCATTCCCGAGCCATGAGAGGATACACTTAAGGGTACGATGAGAGCGATCATTCGTAAGACGGCATCACAGTAGAGAAAGAGAGAAATCTAGAATTGTTCCGCAGAGAGATCCGAAGTTGTTCAGAGAAAGAATAAAGGACCGAAATCATTCCGGGAAAGATCGGAAGTCATTCGGAGGAAATTGAAAGGGAACCAAAAGGTGTTTCAGGTTGAATCAGGTTTTGTAATATGTATTTACATATTAATTAGTGTAATTAATATTAAATATAATATTAAAATCTAATTTGAAGGGTTATTCTACTAATGGGCAAAACTTCCTAGTGAATAAAGGCCCATGAGGGAAAACCGAAGGAGGGAAGGGCCAAGGGCCAAGGGGCCAAGGCCTAGGCGCCTCAAGGGGGCCCACCCGGCCAGCCTAGGGCTGTGCGCGGGGTGGGGCCCACCCGTGGCCGGTGGCCCATGAAGGCCCATGCGCCTCCCCCTCTCCTTGAATAGTCCCACATGGGAAACCCAAAGGGGAGGGCACACCCCCTCCCCCTATATAAAGGGGTGCCCATGGGTGGGATTGAACACACAATTTGAGAAGTCCTTTTGTTGACTTTCTCCCTCCCTCTCTCTATACCTTGTGACCATGGCCCCAAGTCTGGGCTATGCGATCAAGGCACACCTGCAGTACGCCGTTGCGCTGTAGGGATTCCTAGCCGGATTTCAACTTCCACACTCCCGGCGGGATCGGGGAGCCGGAGTTCTCATCGTGCACCGAATGTGTACGAAGACACGAGGCGCAACACTTGGGGTGCTTAAATGTCGTGAGCCGGAGCTGTTGCATGATGAAGATGAAGAAGGAGCAAGCGGTGACCTGTGAGAAGCTTCGCGACCTTGAGGTCGGCTACGAGTACGACTACTTCAACCACGTTCCCCGCGGAACGTTAACCGCGTACGGTCTACAAGGGTATGTATTCTCTATGCTCTGGCTGTTACCGCATTACTATATAGATAGATCCTAGGAAGTTTCTGGGGTTTCAACGTAGGAAATTTTTTGTTTTCCGCACCGATCCCCAACAGTGGTATCAGAGCCGATCTATGCGTAGGAGTGCTGTACGGCCAGTACGCACAAGTTTTGTGCGGGCATTGATCCCTTAGTTGTTACCCTCTAATGTGTACTAGTTTATATCGCGGTATTGTTTGATGAAGCAGCCCGGATCGACCTTACGTGTATTCGTATGCGAGACTGGTTCCACGCTCAACATACGGCTTGTACCGTATAACTAGCTAGCGGGTGTCTGTCTCTCATTCAATAGTTGATATAGCATTTACAACGGAGGGCCTCGAAAGGGGTGTAATAGAGACAACTGTCGGATCCATGTTGTGGTTGGAAAGTTCATAGTTTAGAAACGGTTCTATTGCGAAAGCCCTAACAACCACGTAAAACTTGCAATAGATAAAGTAGAGGCGTCTATCTTTATTTTGCAGGGGGCATGTGATTATGATATGGCATTGGTCGATATGAAGGTAAAGTAGTTTACTTTTCTGTTACTAAGTAGTATAGTAATAGTCATCATTCCGATGGACGACCTGGTGGAGGCGTCGTGGACTTGGCGTCAAACCAAGGGCACGATGGAGATCATGCCGGAGCGCTCGATGGAGATCAAGGCGCAAGAAAGACCATATCATATCACATTATACATATGATGTTGATACCAGTTTTTACATCTTATTGTGTGCTAGTATTTAGATACTCAACGGTAGCAAATAAGATAATCCCTATTTAATTCCAATGTTCTGTGTTCCCCTTGTGTGTGCAGCACCAAGAAAGTTATTCGGTATGGGGCGATCCAGGGTTACAGGCCTGGGTGTTAGACATATCTACGTTCGCATACAGTGGGTGTAAGCCATGTTGCACAGTGAATACACACAAGTTAGATTTGGCGAGCCTAGCACGTTACAGAGACGTGTCCTCGGAACACAAGAGATCGAAAGATCGAGCATGAGTCACATGGATGATGTGATTGACATTAGTAAATGTCTACCTTTGATAATGCACTGATGGCTGTGTAACACGGGGGAGGTGCAGAGGATAGGGATCATGCGATCACTAAAGTTGTCCAGGGGATGCCAATTTTAGTGGAGACCAATGATAATTTGATCTCTTATTATAAACTTAGTCTAGATGTATGTTTGCAAATATCTTAGTAGACCTTGGCCTATCCCATTGAGGTCCTTTGCGACCATGGGAATATATTGCTTAATTTGGAACTTAGCAAAAGGGTCCAACTTCATAGATTAATACCCACGCCTGAGGGATATCCTCGTAAAAGGTGATATTTTCTTCTTGATACAATAACCATTAAGAGACAATTCGATGACTCTAGAATGTTTGGAAAAACACTTAGCGATCTTGCATTAGAGTTGAGAACTCTTGAAAGGGCTTGATTGCAAAAGGAGGTCATGGATGAAAAAGGTATATGTTAGATATACAAAATTATAAATGTGGTTTTTGCAAAACTCATTGCAGTTTGCAAAGTATTTAATACTTGTCCTGTTTTGTGAAAATAGGAGGATCTGCTTGAGAATTGCTGGTTTTGAGGCAACGTGACTTGATAACGGCAAGCAAAGTAGTTGATGGCCGACATCACCTCTTCCCTCAAAGTTTATCATTTTGATTAGTGGACTTGAATATAATTTGTAATCCTTATTTGTGTGTCTTGCTTACGGGGAGACGATTATTCATATGAACAAGTTACAAACTAGTTTGTACTATTCTTATGAACAATACCTTATGGTCACATTACAATTACAAATATGTTATTCTCATCACTATGTTAATGATAATAGTTTAAACATTTATAAAGGATTAGAATGCTAAAATACATCCAAAGTTTAATAATGAAATGACACTACAGTTTAAGTCATTTTGGTTATTGCAGGTTCTTTATGAAAGATCGGGGTCCTAGATGCTTAAGCTAGAGACTTTGCAAAACCATGCCTCTTGGGCAGAATGACTAAAACTCTGCATTCTGGTAAAACGGTGATATGGGAAGAAATGTTGAATCTTATACATAGTGATGTATCGTATTTTCAACAAGTAGTGGAAATCATCTATTGTGGACTTAAGTGAATAAGTGTATTTTCTTAATGAAACATAAGTTTGAAATGATTTGAATTGTTCAAATGAGTTCACAACAAAGAGGATATTGAATTAACAAGTCTCTTCGATTTGATTGACATGACTAAAGTATTCAATTAAGTTTAGCATAAAAGGGCACTTATGAAAGATGTTTCACAAATTATGATAATTGGACGAATTCAAACTATGTTGAAATGTCTAAACATAATAATCATTATGTATTAAGATACATATGGTACAATATTATCTCTTATAGGGGTTATAGTTGTCATTTAGAGTTAAAGATCGAAATAAGCAAACACTCATTTGAAATACAGAGGAACATCTAAATATTCGTGGAATAAACACCATAAGTGTTATGGCACGTTCGAGTTTCTGGAGATTTCGACAAGTCAAAGTCGTGGCGAATAAACAAGTCTTTGTAGAGCATTCTTAGGAAGCTATGAAAGCATCTTCCACAAAAAGGGCAAACCTTCTATTGTCCAAAATTGACGTGTCTTGATGAAGATACAAGTGGAAGAAAGTAAAAGATAAAACAAGGTATTTGACCTTACCTCCGAATTGTTGAGTGGAGCAGCGGAATTTGTTTCGTGAAACCAAACTCTACAAATAAAGGAGAAACTGTTGATAACGATCCTAAAGTTTCAGGAAATACTTTTACAAAAGAAAGTAGGATTCAATTATATATTCTACAATTTTGTGGAATTATATTATTGATTCACTTGTCATGTTTTCAACGAGACATACCTATGAATTACAAAGAAGCGTGATGGACCTGAGTGCGAGAAATGACTAGGAGTCATAAAATCCTATATAAAGTTATATTTAAGATTGCAAAGTAACATGTTACTTGATCTTATTAAAGTAAAGAAGTTTACTTGACATTTCTGAATGACTACAAAGTCATAAGAAAGAAATGAAACTTAATGAATGACAAAAAGCTCGATTTGTCACAAGTTTGGAAAAATTCAAGGAGTTAACTACAACAGTAGTGATGCTTAAGTCTTTTGGATTTACACTAGAAATATATGGATATTGAAGTCTCGTAATTGGAATTCTCAAATTGATGATGATCAAAGAATTTTGGAATGTCCAAGATTATCGAGAGGATCTAGATTTGAGTGGGAGCAAATCATCTTGGCTAATTCATAATATGTAACTGATATATTTTGAGTGGGATCTAAGTGAAATCCCTGAATCTCAAACATGAATGTCATATTTGAGTGGGAGCGTGAAATCATTCTGTGATATGTGGACGACATATGTGAATGATGTGATTAGTGTTAATAGTAATATTTAAGTTAGATAAATAAGGATGAAGTTGAAGTTATTAAACAAGAAAATCTATCAAGATATATTGATGAGTTTAATAAACACTGAATGTCGAATGCTTCCTGGACTTGATTCTAAAAAGATGTTCAGAATGTCCTAAGACATGATTATGAAGTAGCTCAGAATGGAACAAGATAAGAAATCAGTTCTTACTATATGAAGCATTGAGTTAGTATTGCAACTATGATTGAAAGAAAGAGATGCGTTGCATCTCCTATGCCTTAGTCATAGGTTCTTCCATATAACCATGTTGTATACTCGACATAATGTGACCCAAAGTTCTGGTTGGTAGGACAAAGTCTTAACTGTAAGAACGTGTCTTTAAGTGATTCCTGAGTTGATCACTAAACAGAATTAAGTTTGTACTTAAGTAGCAAGAAGCAATGTAAGTGGCATAGATGCATTTCATGCACTAGGATCTACATAGATATGGAAGTATAAAGGCTACATCTAATGTGATGTATAATATTATGACGGGGCTAGTTCGTTTTTAACGTAGAATGATGTGTCCTAGGGCCCAGTGCCCATGAGAAAGCCCTCGAGGTTGATCTAACGTCACTATAAGCTCCTGGAATCTGGCCTCGTTCTGCTGCCATGACTATAGTATATACACAAAGGATAGCAAAGTGTGTTTCGAAGTTTAGATGACAATGGTGAAAACGACTGTCATCATAAACACTAGAAACAAAAGTCTCGCTTTGTTGCTAAACCAATACTTCGACCCATTATAAGATAATGGTGTGAATGTCAAAGTTAGGAAGACATTAACGATTTGCAAAAGACATAATGATCTGGTAAAACAGAACATGGACACGGCGTTTCCCATGAGCATGCATGATCTGCAAACACATATGGCATATGGTTTATATGAGTAAAATGCGATCTAGTTTATTTGTACTCTAGTGCAAGTGGGAGACTGAAGGAGATATGCCCTAGAGGCAAATAATAAATAGGTTTTTATTGTCATATCTCAACTAGTTTATAATAGTTTCATATTGTGCTAGAAATGTGCCAAGTAGAAACATTGGTACAGGTGTGGTATGAAACAACAAAGTCCCTAGTAGCCTCTATTCATACTAGTTCGTTGGTCACAAAGATGATCTGGGTTTCAAGATCATGGGCATTTATGCCGACTGACAACGAGATCATATCATTGGAGAATGATGTGGTTGGAAATTCCTCGAAGGATTGCAACACGATCAAGTCATATAGTTCATTGCTGCAATAGCTATACCTAGACTCCTCCTTAGACCATGAGATGATATCAATCACAGTCTCCCGAGAGTGCTTAGATAGCATCAAGCGCCACTTGGTAATACAGTGGTTATAAAGGTGTGTTCAGGTACTCGGAGGAATTGTAGAGGCAATATATGTTAAGAGCGGGATTTGTTCACCCACATGATGGGTAAAGATACATACGGCCGGCTTGGTGTGATTACATCTATAAATGTTGCAACATGTGACTAGGTCATGGGGATGTAATATCACGGTAACAAGAAAACATAACTTGTTGTGAACGAGATTGAACAAGGTATGGGATACCAATGATCGGATCTCTGACAAGTTGTATCGAGAAACAAAAGGAAGAGGATGCTACATTTAGACGGTTCAAACGACATTGTCATCAGGAATGCATAGGGGTCACATGGACATCCCTGGTCTCTCTGTTGATCATTGATACAGATCATGTCTAGAGCATTCCCGAGCCGTGAGAGGATACACTTAAGGGTACGATGAGAGCGATCATTCGTAAGACGAAATCATAGTAGAGAAAGAGAGAAATTCGGAATCGTTCCGCAGAGAGATCCGAAGTTGTTCGGAGAAAGAATAAAGGACCGGAATCATTCCGGGAAAGATCCGAAGTTGTTCGGAGGAAATCGAAAGGGGACCGAAAGGTGTTTCGGGTTGAATCAGGTTTTGTAATATGTATTTACATATTAATTAGTGTAATTAATATTAAATAATATTAAAATCTAATTTGAAGGGTTATTCTACTAATGGGCCAAACTTTCTAGTGAATAAAGGCCCATGAGGGAAAAACCGAAGGAGGGAAGGGCTAAGGGCCAAGGGGCCAAGGCCCAGGCGCCTCAAGGGGGCCCACCCGGCCAGCCTAGGGCTGTGCGCGGGGTCGGGCCCACCCCTGGCCGGCGGCCCATGAAAGCCCATGCGCCTCCCCCTCTCCCTTGAATAGTCCCACATGGGAAACCCAAAGGGGAGGGCACACCCCCTCCCCCTATATAAAGGGGTGCCCATGGGTGGGATTGAACACACAATTTGAGAAGTCCTTTGGTTGCCTTTCTCCCTCCCTCTCTCTATACCTTGTGACCATGGCCCCAAGTCTGGGCCGTGCGATCAAGGCACACCTGCAGTACGCCGTTGCGCTGCAGGGATTCCTAGCCGGATATCAACTTCCGCACTCCCGACGGGATCGGGGAGCCGGAGGTCTCATCATGCACTGGATGTGTACGAAGACACAAGGAGAAACACTTGGGGTGCTTAAATGTCGTGAGACGGAGCTGTTGCATGATGAAAATGAAGAAGGAGCAAGGGGTGACCTGCGAGGAGCTTCGCGACCTTGAGGTCGGCTACGAGTACGACTACTTCAACCACGTTCCCCGCGGAACGTTAACCGCATACGGTCTACAAGGGTATGTATTCTGTACGCTCCGGTCGTTACCGCATTACTACATAGATAGATCCTAGGCAGTTTTTGGGGTTTCAACGTAGGAATTTTTTTGTTTTCCGCACCGATCCCCAACATAATACTACAAGGATTTATCTCTAGTTCATAATTATTAGTGTTCTCCAAGTGAGTATCTAAGCATAAAGCCTCCACAGATAAATTATCTTCCGTTTCAACACAATAAGAATCATTACTAGAGACTGAGGCATCATAAACAAACTTATTATTAGTAGAATGATGTTTGTCTTCAACCTCACCTTTTTGGTGTTCCTCCTCGTTATCTAGTGGTTCCTGCAAAATGTTAGTTTCGGGAACTATTGTTTTACATAGCTCCTTGCTCTTTATCACAAGTGCATTCCCACTAAAATGTTCTTGACAATAATTGATAATATAATCCATTATATTATTATATCTTGCTAAATCCTTATTATTGCTACTTTTCATAATAATACCAATTTTCCTAAGCAACTCATGGGACCCTTCATAAACTATGTATTCCAAGAGTTTTACATTATTATCGTTTATGTGAGTATTGGTTGATAAAAATTCTTTAAAGAGAGGAATGCATTCATAATCATAAAGCTTGTTAGGCGTACCATTATATTGCCTCATCCCTTTGAATAAATTTGACAAATTACCAGAACAGTAATCCACCTGCTCCCACATGTCCAGTAGTTT
Source organism: Avena eriantha (assembly GCA_910589775.1). Classification (NCBI taxonomy): domain Eukaryota; kingdom Viridiplantae; phylum Streptophyta; class Magnoliopsida; order Poales; family Poaceae; genus Avena; species Avena eriantha. The sequence continues at coordinate 540,961,638 of OU342742.1, forward strand.
CATATCCTCAAGGATTAGCAGTTCTTCTTCGTGTTCATCCTCTTCTTGGGAAGGAACTTCATCCTTATCCAATGGGATTTCCTGCAAACGATTAACATAGGGCACTACGGTTCTACGCCGTGCCTTAGTAATAAGTGCATTCTCAATAAAATGTTCTAGACAATACCAAGAAATATGTTACAGGATTTTATAAGCCATTTTTACGAGAACACTCACTACACGAAAAGTTGGCTTTTACAACAGACGATTTTCGTGGTTGAAGGCCCGTTTTTCGTGGCTAAAAAGTCTTCTACGATAGATGTCCATCGTGGTAAAAGCCCCGTCACAAAAGAATCTACCACGATTTTTCTTGACCATGGAGGATTGCAACCTTCAACCACGAAAACTTGTTCCGTCGTAGATCTATTTGCCAGCTGCGTTGACTGCTGACGTCATGCAAACTGCCACGTGGCAGCCACCGTTAGCAGCCAGTTACTGCTGTTAATGGCCATAGAAACCGTGGCAGAAGCTAGGCCCAACCAAGGCCTGCTAAATTCTAACTGGGTCGACCCATTAAGGGAGCCCAATAAGAAGATGGCCCGTGACTGTTTTGTCCTGTACTGTTTGAAATGGGCCCAAAGTTGTAGCCAGCAGCGACCCGCAAACTTTCAGGCCCAATACTGTTTTGGCCTAAAGAAGGCCAATGATGGTCCAACACTCTACAGCCTATTAGCAGCCTACGCCAAGTCGCTCCTGTAGATTTAAGGCCTGCGGGCGACCCATCACTGTTTATCGCAACCCATCATAGGTGGCCTACTGATGGCCCTTGTCTGAGATGGCCCGTTACTGTTCAGGCTTGTTACTGTCCTAGCCTTTCACTGTTCTGGGCTTTACCTATTCAGGCCCACAAGCGGCCATTTACTGTTCTAGTCTAGTAAATGTGTCGGCCTGTTACTACCCTATCCTGGAAATTTCTCGAGCCGTTACTGTTCTGGCTTGTCACTATTCTGGCCTTTCACTGTTGCGGCCCATTACTGTTGCGGCTGGCTACTGTTTTGCCCTGTTACTGTTCTGGGATTTCACGGTTTCTTGCATGTTACAGCGATGGGTTGTTTCTGTTACGACCTGCTACTATTAAGGTCTGTTACTGTTATGGCCTATTACAACTTGTAGGTCGGCCCATTACGTTTATGGCCTTTTACAGTTTCGGCCTTTTCTGAAGCCTATGCCAATATCATAAAACGTTTATATAATCCAGCAGTTTTACTGTTCATCTTCGGCCGAATACATGACGGGCCAATAACAAAGCACAGTACTATTGCCTAATCGACCTGCCTGGCATAGTTACCATAACGACTACCGCATATGTGGACCGCGTCAACTAAATGCATACATGGCCTACACGAGTTATCTAGATATTACATCAGCTGCAAACTTCTTAAAATCATTACATATTATCAAATCAAGGGAAAGAAAAATCGGCATTTCAGTTGACAATCAAGTTGATAGCAGAGTCCTCAATTGATCACCTGCATCTTCCTTTGAGTGTGACAACTACATTGGAGGAGACATGATCTTGCATCCCCCTCTTTGGTGGCAATAGCAATAATTGCACCTTGAAACTAAGTAATAACAAGTTAATACATCAAACAATACAAACTACTCATTTGACTGATATGACAAGAGCTATGATCTGGAGTTTACAACTGGTAAATGGTTCAATTATTGACCAACACGTCAAACAAACAGGACCAGCAAGCATGCATTAAACAAGTGTTCCTACCGTGAAACGAGTAATCAAAAAATGTGTGTGTGTGTGGCTTAGAATTTCAGCAAAAATAAACTAGCCAGGTCATTTCAACAAATATATATGGAAGCAGTTCTATACCCTAAAATGCAAGAGACGTCAGGTGAATCGGAATTTGTGCTGAGACACAAAATGGCATGTAGTTACTGTCATAGCGAAGAATGAACCAGATAGAAATTATAACCGCATCATATGAGAACTTGTAGAGCAGGAATGCAAATCACGAATGAACTAGATATTGTAGAGGATAGTTATGTCGTGACTTAGGACGAACCAGACCCAGAACTAGATGCAAGATATAAAGTCGTCGCTCGTGAACCTCTAGAGCAGGACAAACAAGCATTAGACAAGTGTGCCTAGAATGAAATGAGCAATCAAACAAAGTGTTTCTTAGAATTTCTGCAAATATAAACAAGCGAGGTCTTTCAGCAAATATATATGGAAGCAGTGTCATCTCCTGGAATGCATAGTCGTTGGGTGACTCAGAATTTGCGGTGAGCTACACAATGGCATGTAGTTGCTGCCATAGCTAAGAATCAACCAAATAGAAATTATAATGGCATCATAAGAGAACGTCTAGAGAAGGAATGCAAACCATGAGTGAACTACATAGTAGAGGACAGTTATGCCGTTGTCAAGACGAACCAACACCAGATAAGGAATTAATGGCATCCCTTGTGAACCTATAGAATAGGCTATGAAAACCAACATGTTCATTGTTCCATTTTGAGCTATATGCAAGAAAAAGGAAATAGTTAGTGATACAACTTTTGAAGAAGCAGATGGCAACAACAAAATTATAATCGAATTAGTACAAAGAGTTTAAACGGCTACTACATGATAGCAAAATGATGCCAAGGAGGAAATAATAGCAGGAACTGATCTTAGGACGAAACACATAGATTCAGCAACTGTAGAGCAGGGAATCTACACTAATATTTTTCGCTGACTTTAGATTTTGCAAGAATTACACGGTAGCAGGCAATTACTGTTGTATGGAGTAGCTAAGAACATGTGTATGACAAAATAACAGACATGTCCATGACTTGAAATTTGTAGAGCAGCGCATGCAAACCAACATGTCTAATGACCTTGTATATACTAGCACGAAGAACATGCATGCCCACTAACTTGTATGTACGAGCAAGATGACAACAATGCAGTTCACTGCGATAGGCTTGAACCTGCTATACTACTGACAAAACAAAAACGGGTTGTAGATTTGGTTAACCTTGGTCAGAGAGGCATCTAAGTATCGTCGGTACCATGTGAGTGACGCCCAGGTCACCGAGGGTGCTGTGGTTGCGGTGGCTATTGGTGTCAGGGAAGCAGATCTTGGGCGGTCGATGTCGGCTTGAGCATGGTGGACGAGAGTGTTGCTGAGGCAGAACCAGTGCAGTGAACGACGATGGCCGAGCAGCTAGTCTAGAGCGGTGGACATGGAACTCCCAGAACTAGATCACGTCTGATGTACATCGGTGAAGCGGATCTGGTACGGTTAGGTAGCTTTTGGTGGTCGGGAAGCAGAGCTTGGGCGGTCGATGATGCCATCAGTGTGGTGAACGACACCGCAGCTTCGGTGCAATGGCAGAGAGACCCAGTGAACTAGATCCGGTGGGTGAGCATCGGTGAAGCGGCTCCTCGACGGTGCACGAGACCACCGCTAAAGCGGGTCCGGCCATCATGGAATTGCCGCCGGCCGGTGTGCGTCGTGGTCATGGAGGTGAGGGCGTGGGAGAGAGGGGGATGGGATTTTTGGAAGGACCAGCGGGAAAATTTGGGTGAATCCGGACTAAGGAGGTGAATAGAAATATAAATTACGATCATTCCCCCAAGCTACCGACTTTAGCTTGCCCTTAGGGCGTCAGAACAATGGGTAGAATCGGAATTTTTGAAGTCAAAAGTTTTTGAAACTGAGGGGCGGGAAATGCTTCAAGATTGGTGTGTGATTTGCCGCTTGATTGAGATACTGAATTTGGCGACCGTCCATCTAATAATAATATAAAAATGGTACTTCCCTGATGGGATATTTTGCCTCAAAGTTTTTGAAACTGAGGGGAGAGAAATGCTTCAAAGTCAGTGTATGGTTTAGCAGCTCGATTGAGATTTTGAATTTTACAAGCGCCCATCTGATAATAATACAAAAATGGTAAAGCCCCGATGGGAGATTTTGCGTCAAAGTTTTTGAAATGGAGGGTCGGGAAATGCTTCACAGACGGTGTGCGGTTTTGCCGCTCGATTGAGATTTTGAATTTGACAAGTGCCCATGTGATAATAATAATAATATAAAAATGGTACTCCCTAGGTGGGAGATGACGGCCCAAAATATCGAGCTCGTTGGGGAACCCCAAGTGGAAGGTATGATGAGCACAACAGTAAGTTTTCCCTCAGTTACGAAACCAAGGTTATCAATCCAGTAGGAGCAAGGAAACACCTCCAAGGTGTTGCTAGCTAGTCTTTGGCAGGGCGCACTACCGATGCTAGCAGCAACGTGGAAACGTACACAACACAACCACAGAACTTTGCCCCAACTTATAGTGAGGTTGTCAGTCTCACCAGTTTTGCTGAAAACAAAGGATTAAACGTATTGTGTGGAAGATAGTAAAAGCTTGCATAAAGTAAATAGAAAACAGTAAACATTTATAGATTGATGGTAAAAGAAAGGACCGGGGTCTATAGTTCACTAGTGGTGGCTCTCCTTAAGATAGATAACATGCTGGGTGAACAAATTACATCGGGGTAATTGACAAACATCGAGAAAGAAATCATGCATATACTAATCATCTTGACTCCTTTGAGATTCGATTGGGCATTACAACATTATACATAGACCGTAATCCAACTGTATCTATGACTAATAATCCACCTTTAGGTTATCATCCGAACCCCCTCCAGTATTAAGTTGCAAGCAATAGATAATTGCATTACGCATTGCGTGTAAAGTAAACAGTATGATTGTTCTATGAACAAAGGATTGCTGTTTTCTCCGTAGTAGCAACAACACATCTAGTACCTTAGAGATTTCTATCACTTCCCCAAATTACTAGAGGCATGAACCCACTATCGAGCATAAATACTAACTCTTGGAGTTGCTAGCATCTACTTGGCCAAGATAGCTACTAACAACGGAAAGCATGCAAGATCACAAATAACAAAGACATGATAGAATCAATAATCAATCTGAAATAGCATCTCAATATCCAACGGATCCTCGCAAACACAACATGTAGGATTACAAATAGATGATCTTGATTATGAACGGAGCTCACAAGATCTAAACATGATAGCACAAAGGAGAAGAACCAGCCATCTAGCTACTACATGGACCCGTAGTCCAAGGATGAACTACTCACGCATCACACCGGAAGCTTGCATGATGATGAAGAAGGCCTCCAGGGTGAATTATCCCCTCCGGCAGGGTGCCAGGAAGAGCTTCAGATCCCTCCCGATCTAGGGATGGAGATGACGGCGGCTATAGACTCTTTCGTGGAATTTTTGATTGGGTACTTAGGGTTTCTGTATCGGAGGCATCTTATAGGCGAAAGGGGAGGCCGAGGGGGTGCTTGAGGCGGCCAGACCACCCCCTGGCGCAGGCCAGGCTTGGCCACGCAGCCAGGTGGTGTGGCGGCCCCCTGTCCCCTCTCCGTCTCATATTCTGGCTCGTGTCCCCCTCGGGGAAAAACTGACTTTGGCTTTTGCCCCGTCCAATTTCGAGAATATTTATTTTCTGACTTTCTTGGAACCAAAAACAGTAGAAAACAGGGAGCTAACACTGTGGCTCTTGTTAATAGGTTAGTCCAAGAAAGAGCATAGAAAGTACTCCAAAGTGTGGACAAAAGATAAGAAAGTAGATAAAACCAAGCATGGAACATCAAAAATTATGAATACGTTAGCAACGTATCAGGAGATTTTGGCTCAAAGTTTTTGAAACGGTTAGGCGGGAAATGCTTCAAAGTCGGTGTGTGTGATTTTGCCGCTCGATTGAGATTTTGAAATTTGCTAGCGTCCATGTACTACTACTAGTATTAGTAGTAAAAAAGGTGGTAGAATGTTCGGCTATATGGTTAGGAATTCATGGCCGAGAGTCACATCAACTGATCATCCATATAACCACACTTGAGGTACTCCCTGTGTTCGGTATTACTAGGCCGGAGTAGTACTAGTTCGGAGAATTAACTTCACCTACTCGCTTTATATCTAGTTATTGCATGCAGTAGTAATCCTAAAATCCAGGCAATGCTCGTGGCCATCGCATCTAATTGAAAACATGCAAGCCAATGAATGCACTCCCGTTTTAACAACATGATCGGTCAGGAGCATTACACGACGTGGTGGTTCATATTTTACGGTGAACTAGAGGAGTAATTGAGCAAAATTAGGAGCATTAATTGGTCCTCCGGCCTAGCAATTGAGGCTTTAAAATAATTTAGAGGTATATACACCTTTAGTCCCACATCTTGCACCGCGAGAGCATTTTAGTCCCACATATTGAAAAATGAGCAATACTAGTCCCTCAACTTATATCTCGAGGGAATTTTAGTCCAATTTAATGGAATTTCAATGAATTTGACTTAATTTGTCCACAAATGACATTGATTTTTTTTAAATGACCCCTCTATATTTTTTATGTCATTTGTGTCCCTATGCGGACTGATAAGTGGGCCACCTGTTAGTAGACGTACAAATAAAATAGTTAAATCTCTAAGAGGAGAATGGATTCTAACTTAACACTTTTGTACAACGACACACACACCCACAAGCCACTATGCCGGTAGATGCCGACGACTACTCATGTGAGATGAGGAGTACTTGAGAGGACGTAATTATGCCAGACAAGTAGTACTTGGGGGGAAGTAATTATTTATACAATAAAAAGCACATACGAACACAAAAAATGCTCACGCCTATGTCGGCACGATCCATAATATCAATTGTATAGCTTTGTCATTAACCTAGTAGCTAGCTGAAGTGTCTAGAATAAACTTGAGTTTTTTCTTATTCGCAAAAATCAAAAGGAATATAGTTGAGTTGTTATTGTATCCCAGAACACATATTTTTGAATATCCAAAATAAAGAACACATCAGCCAGAGCGCTCTTCAGTTAATCACTTCTGTGTGCATGTTGTAGTGGCAAGGTTGATTTCTTCAGTAGCGCAGGTAATCAGTTCGATACCCTACAGTGCATTGGTAGTTTTTATTATTTGTTTTCTTATTCAGACCCTCCTATCAAGTCGTACCAAGGTCACAACTGGCAGGCAGAAAATACACAGGGGTCATTTTGCAAAAAATATGATGCCACATGTAACTTCTAGAATTAGTTATGACAAATTCGGAGAAAATCATAGAAATTTGATTGAATTGGACTAAAATGTTTCTGGATACAAGTTGTGGGGCTAGTGTTGCTCACTTTGCAAGATGTGGGACTAAATGCTCCTGTGGTGCAAGTTGTGGGACTAAAAACAAATATACCTCAATAATTAACAACCGTGCTATTGAGAGAACATGAGGTTTTTAGCTCCACGGAGCATACACCCCATCCGGCCACATGGTGAGCATCCAAGGGCACAGCCAGAAAGCGAAATTGAAAAATGGAAAGTGCCATGCAAAAAATGGAAAATGCCCTGTGTTTGCGTGTGCCCTGAGGACCAGGGAGCGCAGGTTTTCTTCTTAGATTTTGGGAAAATTAAATACAATGTGGTTATGATACTACTACTAGTATCATCCTACACCTACACACTCGCATGCTCCTAGGAGTTGTAAATCTAGTGTGCGCATGACCGTTGTACCGTAAGTAGTGCGCGTGCGCATGCGCGTGCCCGTGCCAGTTTGATGATACAGGCTTGCGGTTGGTGTGTGCATGTCGTCGTCTCATTTCCACACAATTCGCTTGGCTTTCCCAGGCCTTTGTTTAAATGTGTGTCTCTGGAACTGCTTCCTATGCTAGTCGATGGGACCGAGACCACACGAACACCATCATCCATGGTCGGCAAGAAGCAGGAGGACTCGCCATGGGCTGGTCTCCCTGAGGGACTCGTCCAGAAGATAGGTGACATCTTCCTTTTGATGGACGACCTTGACTACTATGCCGCCTTTCGAGCAGTCTGCAGCGCCTGGCATAGCTTCACGGAGGAGCACTCTATGCCAACCAACTGGATTGTTCTAGGGCACCAGTTGTCGCAGGAGTGTCGGGTAGAAGACGCCGCCATCACGTTGCTGAACGTGAGAACTGGCCACCACCTTGAGAAGAAGATTAGCCGGGTTATTCGCAGGTGCTTTCTTTATATTCATCTATATATATGCGATCCATTTTTGCATTCACATCCTATTTTATCTATTTTTCAAGTTCTGTTTCTTCGTCCACTTGTTTCCCAGGGTTTTGCTCCATGGTTTACCTTGATTGAATTTCGGTCTGTTTACCTTGACTGAATCTTTGTTCCTCATCCCTCTATCTCTGGAAGGTACTTTTATGTCGGTAGCACAACCGATGGCCTCCTTGTGCTTGGATAGAGGGTGCAGTCGTACAAGACCCGGTTGTACAACCCCTTCTCGGGTCCTATCAAGCGCTAGAGAGCGGAGATACCGACCGAGCGGGTCGCTTCTGTCGCTGTGACGATGTTCCTGCCATTGATGGTGTTTACATCAAACAATCAGAACACCACCATTCAGTGGGCGGATGAGAGCACGGAGGAAGGGAGACTCCCAGTCTTTGGTGAAGGGTGGTACTCGCCGTATGACTTCGCAGAACTCCGGAGCATGACTTCTTACACCGGTGATGTTTTTGTCGTAGAAAAATACGGGCATGTCCTCTCGACTTTGTGTGATGCTGCTCATGGAGATGTGTAGCTGCAGCGCTCCGCACGAACCCTGGAGATGCATCCACCCGTTACAGGCCCTGTCCCGGGCTGCCAGTTCCTAGAGAATTGTTTTTACCTCGTCGAGTCCGACAGGGAGTTGTTGTTCGTTGTGAGTGGACTGGTCTACGGCTGCAGGCCGGTTGTTTACAGGGTTGATACCCAGAACCATGTCCTTCAGCCGGTCAGAGGCATCGAAAGTCGTGCTCTCTTTGTTGCTGAGAATCGGTGTGTCTGCGTCGACAACACCACGGTACCCACGGTGTAGGCCGGTAGCATATACTATGCGGATCTATCCGAGATTAGATCTTACAACTTTGAGGCTCTTGCATGGGAAGAGGAGCCAAGCGTTGTATATGGGTATGGAGTAGGAGGATTATGGAATGACCGTCCTTTCAAACTCGATCGATTGCTGGCGGAGTATTGCAGAATCGTCGAGCATTCTGAGTTGCAGATGGTGCCGTCATATGGCGAGGATGGTACCACCCACTACGATTACTACGACGGCTATCCATCAGATTGATGGATTGTGTGGGTCTGCTCCTGATGTATTCTCTTCAGGTCTGCTCTTTATGTGTTCACTTTGTTGAGTGAACGTCTATGAATTTTGCAAGTTCTATGGTGCCCGTGTAATACAATGGATGTTCTCCCTGTTCCGATAGATCATGTGTTGTACCTCTTACAATTTCACCGTTTTTTCATGTGTGTGTAGTAATTCTGATAGATGCTCAGTTTGTAACAATCCTCAAACAACTTACAACTGCAAATTACAGTAGATTATTACAATCCTTAGTAAACTTGATAGTAATAAAATGAAGCATAAAAGTTGCATCAGAGTCTAGACAACTAAAAAAACACCATAACTGGTGTTATAGAAAAGGTCTCTATGGAGCTTACATCCCGAGACATGTAACAACCGGCTTCCCATGAGAGCTGCAGATGCGATTATTAAGTATGTTCTACATTAAAGCTTGCCTATTTTTAATTCATGTAAGTCTTTGCGTGCTATGGTGATTACTGAATCTATTTTGTTGGCTTCTTGCTCAACAATATCACAGGCATCTTGGAGGGAATCCTCAAAAAATCTTTCAGCTGAAAAAAGAGGATCAGTCGAAGCGGTGTGCCATGAGCAATAGGTATTGTCACTGCTACTGTGTGAAACAAAATCTAAACTTGGAGAAGCGGGTCTTTGTTCGGCATTCAGAGGGTCATTTGCAGCCTAAAACAAATACAAAACAAGTTATAACAGCATTACCATGCAATCACACCACCATGAATTTTAAATGTGTCAATGCGGTAATATATAAGGAAGGAAGCAATTAATAGTGGTGGCTCATACATATATTTCTTATTGAATAAGTGGACCAGCTGGTGCTATGGAGCAATGCGAGCATGTGCTGCTCTATGAAATGACTGCTCTACTTGAAGATGGCTGAGACCAAAACAAAACAAGTTACTTAAACAACAGACTTGGGAAACAAACTATAAGTTCATTTTGAATAACAATGCGAGCAATCAACCAAAGTACCTGATGTAGACTTCTCAAACTAGAATGTGCAGAACATGAATATTAAAACTAAGCCATTATGTTTCTCATATATAAACTAGCCAGGAACTACACAACGAAATCTGCCACTGATTTAATCATAGACAAAAAAGAGTAACTCAGCCAACACAAACACATCAATTGTGAGCCTCGAATATGCTAGCTAGATAATTTCAGACAAACAATGAATCAAGCAATCATACATTGAATTATTCATGAATAGCCATATAATTTCAATGCTTCGGCAGCTTGAGAACAACAAACTGAACCATCAAGTGCGTTGTATTAAAATAGCTAGTTCATGTAACTATGATACACAGTAGATACAAGAGTGAGAGGAAGTGCACAAAGTTCCTTATGATACATGTGTGGATCTTATCGCTAGTGTGGCCTTGTTCTTATTATCAGACAACTCAGATGCAATACACCTGGCCTCTCCATATATAGGAATTTGAACTAAGCTGATGCAACCCGTCCTACGGACGCTCCTACATCTACACCACCGAGTCCCCCAAGTGGACCGATGACCCGTTCCCGAGCCAAGCTCCTTCAAGATAAGGTGAATTCGCTCCTCTCATCATGTGACTTTGACATACACCTGGATGGCTTGCTACTTCATACCACTACTCTGTGCATCATCAGGTACGGACCCCCGCCGCGTCGACCCACGAGCCCTGAAGCTGCACCTGTGCTGAAGCTGACTGAGCCGGAGTGTCCGCCCGGAACTAGCCGGAGTGTCCGGCGCAACTCGGCCGGAGTGTCTAGCCTACCCCAGCCCCGTCCGGGCTCGGACATTCTGTATGCCAATTCGGACACTACCCAGACACTACTCAGAGTGTCCGGTTGCCCCAGACTGTCCGACCGTTCTGACCCGGACTGTCCAGCCTAAAGATGGGCCTGTGAGCCTTAGCTGGGCCCTATGGCCCATGTACCTCTCTACTTCGTCCAGAACTCTACTTTAATGCCTGAATTACCCCTGAACTTGTGGTTGGCCTATATATAGCCCCCACCTCCATTATAAACCCTAGGCATGATATTGGAATTAGTGGAAACCCCTTGTGGATCTATCTAGTTCTTGCCTCATGCTCCTTGACTAAGGAGCACCAATATCCCCAAACCTCGTTGGAGTTTGCATCGTGCCTCCGCGTTGTACAAGGCCTAGGCATCGGAGTCCCTTTGCCTAGACGTCAAGATCTCACCAAGTCTCCCATCTCGCCGTGCCGGTTCGAGAGAGAGTCCTCTGCCCGACGCCGATCCTAGGGATTGCGCCGGACCGGTCACCGCCGGCGTGAGCTATTGGTGTTTATCGTGGTTTTGCGTGTGTGTGTTCATCGCATTCTTCGTGCGTGTGTTCGTCGTGTTCATCCTTCCCCTCCTTCCCCCGCACTCCACCCTCAATTTGAAAGGGAATCGTGAAAGATCGGGCCACCCTAGAGGTTTGCCCTCAACATATTGGTATCAAGAGCTTCGTTGCTCACGAATTCCCCCTACAAATTTTTCTTCTATCCACCAAAAATTCGAAAATCCCCAAAAAAGATCCCCAAATTTTCCTTTGGATCGATCTCTTGATTTGGAGTGTTATTTGTGGTTTTGATCCGACCAAACCTTGTCTTAGGAGTTGGTCCAGCTTTATCCTACGTTTTCCTAGCCCGATTTGGCCAGTTTTTCGCGGATTTGAGGCTCGAAGGCGAGGATTTCCGCTCAAGAACACGAGCAGGAAACCCGCGCCAAAGTGTCCGGACCGATTCGACCGGAGTGTCCAGCCCGACCGGAATGTCCGGCCAAACCAGACCGGAGTGTCCGGCCTGACCAGAGTGTCTGGCCCAGACAGATCGGAGTGTCCGGCTGTAACGCCACTTTTGACAGTTTTGCCTCATTTTTCGCATTGGCTAATTTCCTTTGTTTGCTCGTGTCCCGTGTGTGTGTCAGCAACTAACAGCAAGCTTCTGCATCAACAACTTCCGCGCTCATCGACACCACGGCCCATGAACATCATCCCGCACCACCGACGCCAAGTTCATCATCAAAGAAGGTATAACTTGCGTCACCTTGTTAACCCCTATCTTCCTTTGTGTGTACCTATCCCATGAGAGTGGCTCATCTTGTGTTTGCTTGAGCATTGTGCATTTGTCCTTGGATAGTGAGAGTGCAAGAGGAATATCAAGTGTGACTAGGTAGCATCAAGGGAGAGCAAAAAAATACAAAAGAAAGAAAAAGATACAAAGAAAAAGCAAAAGAAAAATAGTCTCCCGTTGCAAAAGAGAGTCTCAAAGCTTGTAAGCAAGAGAGAAAGAAGAGCGCCCAAGACAAGTGCACAAATCCGTTGCTCATTTTTCCTCTTTGAAAACGAGCCACAGTCTCTCCTTGCATTGGCACGACATCGAGCTTAGTCTTTGTTAGGACATTTTGTTTGCTCATTTTCATAGTCGTGTCAATCCCAACTTTCTCCACGTGTGTGTACATAGTCGTAGGTTCTCGTCACCCTTTTGAGTTGTTGACCTTCGCCTTTGACTTGAGTTTTGTTGGATTTTACCCACTTTTGACTATCCATTTTCTTTTGGTTGGTTCTTTGGCATTCCACAATCCTAACCTACCACAAACAAGCTTTTGAGAGTTAGTTCTTTCTTTAGTGTGAGTTTTCTTTGCAATTCCACTTTGCACGCTTATAGCTCTCACTTGTGGTTTCTAGTTTGGTGCAATCCCCAAGGTGAGGTACAAGGCTAACACCACCATATTCCACTTCCATATACAATACTTGTGTGTTTTGCATGATGGATAGGCACGGTGAGGCGAGCCAACCACCTCCCCACGAAGAAGATCAAGGACCATACATGACACGCGCAAGTCACTTCATTGTTCGACAAGAGTTCCGTGAATGTTGCCAAGCCCTTGAGACGCGACAAGATGAACAATTTGGCGAGACGCAAGCCGAGTTCAAGAACATCGACAACCGCTTCGACGGCCTCGAACGACAAATGCACGCAATGCATCACAACTTCGGCCACCAAAATGAAGCGCTCCAACGCTCCGTCGTCGAAACAAATGACAATCTTCGACGCCTCATCGACGGTATGGCAAGACCACGTTCACGCGCATCAAGATCTTCAAGTTCTTCGCATCGTCATGCACCTCTTCCACAATATCTACATCCAAGTTCTACAAGACGCAATGATGCCCCTGTGGTTGAAGATGGAAGTTCTTCGAACTATGTACCTTCCCCACAGCATGCCGCAATGTCAAGCTATGATGGTGATTTCTCTTCAAGGCCAAGAGCAAGGCAAGAAGCACACCGTCATCACGCAAGGGCATTAGTGCTCCAACAAGAGCAACAACAAGAGCAACCACAAGCGCAACCACAAGCGCAACCACAAGTGCAACCGCAAGTCTACCACCATCGACCGCGACACAGACTTGACACAACAAGTGATGACTCCAATTTGGAGAATCAAGCTCGACATCAACGTGAAGCTCTCCAAGATCCTGGTCATCACGAACGTCAACATCAACATGAAGCTCTCCAAGCTCGACATCAACATCATGAACGTCAACAACGACACCATGGTCATCACGAGGCGCCTCCTCCACATCAACAAAACTTGGAGCGTCAAGTGATACAAGTTGAGTGACGCCCACCACGTCAAGAGGCTCACGACCATGATCTTCACCGTGAGGCCCATGTGCCTAACCAATGTCACCAACCGAGGAACGAGCCTCCCCTTCGTTGTCAACCACGTCAAGAGGCTCCACACCCTCACCACCATGAGGCCCAAGCGCCTCAACCACGTCAACAACCGCATCAATATCAAGAGCAAGCTCTGCAAGAAGGTCACGAGAACCAAGTTCCACCTCCCCAACTACAAGATCATCAACAAGGTCACCAAGCTCGTCGCAATGACCGCAACGATGAAGAAACTTTTGGCAAGCTCAAGTTCACAATGCCCAAGTTCACCGGATCCAATGATCCCGAAGAATACCTCTTGTGGGCACTCAAATTCGATAAGATCTTCCGCATGCACAACTATAGCAACGAGAAGATGGTCGCCATGGCTTCACTTGAGTTTGATGATTATGCCAACCTTTGGTGGGAACAAGTTCAAGTTTCTCGTGATGCAAGACAAGAACCGCCAATCACAACTTGGCATGACATGAAGGCTCACATGAGATCCCGGTTCGTCCCCGCGCACTACACGCGTGACCTCTTCAACAACCTTCAAGCGCTTCGTCAAGGGACAAAGACCGTGGAAGAGTACTTCAAGGAAATGGAACTCAACTTGATTCACGCCAAAATTGATGAGCGCATGGAGGAAACAATGACACGTTTCCTTATTGGGTTGAACCACCCCATCAAGCGCATCGTCGAGTTCCAAACATACAACACCATGGTTGAGCTTGTGCACATCGCAACAAAGGCTGAACGTCAAGTCCAAGAGGACATCAAGTACAACAAGCCCAAGACATATTTCACCTACAAGCAAGCTTCAACCACTACGCCAACAACATTCAATGGAAGCTCATCAAGTACCTTCAAGCCTTCCTTCAAGCCCACACTTCCTCAAGGAAAACTGCCCCCAAGTGGCAAACAAGCAAAAAGTGATACACCTTTCAACGGTGAATGCTACAAGTGTGGAGGCAAAGGACACAAGTCGGCCAAATGTGGAAACAAGTAAGTATTGTTCATCCATGACAATGGCGACGAAGAGTACTTGAGTGAAGATGAGTTTGATGCCCGTGTCAAGGAAGCAATGGCAAGGCAACGCGTGGAAGATGATCAAGAACTCCTCATGTGTGAACATGACGCAAATCCATCGCTTGTCATCACAAGGATCTTGATTACTCAAGCACAAGAGCATGAAGACCAACGTTCCAATATCTTCCAAACACGAGCCGACATCAATGGCAAATCTATCAAGGTGATCATTGATGGAGGGAGTTGCCACAACCTTGCTAGCACCGAGTTGTGTGAGAAGCTCAACCTCACCCTCCATCCGCACAAGCACCCCTACCACGTGTAATGGCTAAGTGACCAAGGGTCCGTGAAGATCAAGCATACCATATCGGTCTCCTTCGTTGGTCCTTACAAAGATACGGTGGAGTGTGATGTGGTTCCTATGACAGTTTGCCACATGCTTCTTGGTCGACCATGGCGATTTGACAAGGCTGCTCAACATGATGGTCGCACCAATATATACACCTTCAAATGGCTCAAAAAACATGTGTTTTGCAACCGATGACTCCTAGCCAAATAATTGCGGACAATGCAAAGGATTTAGCGAGGGCGCAAAGCACACCACCTACTTGTGAGAAGAGCGGTGAGAGAGAGAACCATCTCATAGTGAGTGAGAGACACAAGCCAAACTCGAGTGGAAAAAATAAGAGTGTTCTCCTTGCCACCAAAAGTGAGATGAGAGATGTTCGGAACAACCCATCCATCTTGCACTATGTCCTCCATTGCAAGGTACTAGCGCAAGGAACTAATGAATTAACCAATGTTCATCTTTGATGAATGTTTTGCAGGAATTGAAGGATGTGTTCCCCAAAGAGCTTCCACATGGACTACCTCCTCTTCGCGGCATCGAACATCGCATTGACCTCATCCCCGGTGCACCACTTCCCAACCGCACCACTTACCACACGAACCCGGAGGAGACGAAGGCGATCGAACGTCAAATCAACCGACTCGTCTCCAAAGGTTTGATCCAAGTTAGCACTAGTCCAAGTGCCGTACCCGTGATTCTTGTTCCAAAGACGGATGATACGTTACGGTTATGCATGGACTGCCGTCCAATCAATGCTATCACCGTGCGTTATCGACATCCCATACCACGTCTCGATGACAAGCTTGATGAGTTGTGTGGAGCCACTATTTTTTCGAAAATTGATCTTCGTAGTGGTTACCATCAAATATGCATGGCTGAAGGTGATGAGTGGAAAACCGTTTTCAAGACCAAATTTGGTCTCTATGAATGGTTGGTTATGCCCTTTAGTTTATCGAATGCCCCATCCACCTTCATGCGCCTTATGAATCACATCTTGCGTTCTCTCATTGGAAAAAGTGTTGTTGTCTATTTCGATGATATTCTTTTTTATAGCAAATCACTTCAGGACCATATAACACATGTCAAGGAAGTTTTGCAAATCCTTCGACATGAAAAGCTTTATGCTAATCTTCCCAAGTGCACTTTTGCTAAAGACAAGTTGATCTTTCTTGGATTTGTCGTTTCTTCGAAGGGAATTGAAGTTGATGTTTCCAAGGTAAAGGACATACGAGATTGGCCCATCCCAACAAATGTGAGTGAACTCCAAAGTTTTCATGGGTTGGCTGGTTTCTATCGTCGCTTTGTGAAAGACTTTTCAACCATTGCTTGTCCCCTTAATGAACTGACCAAAAAGAATGTCACCTTCGTGTGGGGCAAAGCACAATAAAAAGCTTTTGACGAACTTAAAAAGAGGCTCACTGAAGCACCTCTTCTTGCTTTACCGGATTTCACAAAAACTTTTGAGATCGAGTGTGATGCTAATGGTTTGGCATTGGAGGAGTCCTTATGCAAAACGGACGTCCTATAGCCTACCATAGCAAGAAACTTGATGGTGCTCGCCTCAATTATCCAATTTATGACAAAGAGCTTTTTGCCTTAGTTCGTGTCCTTCAAGTTTGGTAACATTACCTCTGGCCCAAGGAATTTATCATAAATTCCGACCATGAGTCCTTGAAATATCTCAAAGGCCAAGCCAACTTGAGTAAGAGACACGCTAAGTGGGTTGAGTTTATGGAATCTTTTCCGTATATTGCCAAGTATAAGAAGGGCAAAGATAATATAGTTGCGGACGATTGTCTCGCAAGCACACAAGCCTTCTTACGAGACTTGAAATAAACGTGTTGGGTCTTGAGGAAATAAAATCTTTGTATACTTCCGACCCATTCTTTGAACCAATTTTCGCAAAGTGCTCCAATGACAAAGGAGTTGATGATTTCTATTTGCATAAGGGCTTTGTATTTAAACAAAACAAGCTATGCGTTCCGAAGTCGTCGCTTCAACTTTTGCTTCTCCAAGAATATCATGGTGGAGGCCTCATGGGTCACTTTGGCCATAACAAGGACATGCTGTCCACTCACTACTTTTAGCCCAAGATGAAGCGCGACGTGGAGCACTATGTCCAACGATGCATGATGCGCTCGACTTTCGACATAGAGCTCGTTGGGAACCCCAAGAGGAAGGTATGACGAGCACATCAGTAAGTTTTCCCTCAGTTATGAAACCAAGATTTAATAAAACCAGTAGGAGCAAGGAAACACCCCAAAGGTGTTACTAGCTGAGCTTTGGCAGGGCGCACTACCGGTGCTAGTAGCAATGTGGAGACCTGCACAACACAACCACAGAACTTTGTCCCCAACTTGCAATGAGGTTGTCAATCTCACCGTGTTTTGCGGAAAACAAAGGATTAAACGTATCGAATGGAAAGAAGTAAAAGTTTGCAGAAAGTAAACACAAGCAATAAATAGTTGTAGGTTGTATGTAAAGAAAAAGGACCGGGATCCATAGTTCACTAGAGGTGGCTCTCCTTAGATAGATAACATGCTGGGTGAACAAATTACAGCGGGGCAATTGACAAACACCAGGAAAGCAATACATGCATATACTAATCATCTTGACTCCTCTGAGACTTGATTGGGAATTACAACATAATACATAGACCGCCATCCAACTGCATCTATGACTAATAATCCACCTTCAGGTTATCATCCGAACCCCCCCAGTATTAAGTTGCAAGCAACAGATTATTGCTTTACAAACTACGTGTAAAGTAAACAATACGATTGTTCTATGAACAAAGGATTGTTGTTTTCTCCCTAGTAGAAACAACACATCTAGTACCTTAGAGATTTCTGTCACTTCCCCAGATTACCAGAGGCATAAACCCACTATCGAGCATAAATACTAACTCTTGGAGTTGCTAGCATCTACTTGGCCAAGATAGCTACTAACAACGGAAAGCATGCAAGATCACAAATAACAAAGACATGATAGAATCAATAATCAATCTGAAATAACATCTCAATATCCATCGGATCCCCGCAAACACAACATGCAGAATTACAAATAGATGATCTTGATCATGAACGGAGCTCACAAGATCTAAACATGAAAGCTCAAAGGAGGAGAACCAGCCAGCTAGCTACTACATGGATCCGTAGTCCAAGGATGAACTACTCACGCATCACACCGGAGGCTTGCATGGTGATGAAGAAGGCCTCCAGGGTGAATTCCCGTCTTCGGCAGGGTGTCGAGAAGAGCTTCAGATCTGTCCCGATCTAGGGATAGAGATGACGGCGGCTACAGACTCTTTCGTGGATTTTTGATCGGACACTTTGGGTTTTCGTCCCGAGGGCATCTTATAGGCAGAAGGGGAGGCCGAGGGGGTGCCGGAGGCGGCCACACCACCCCCTGGCACGGGCCAGGTAGGGCCGCGCGGCCAGGTGGTGTGGTGGCCCCCTGACCCCTCTCCGTCTCCTATTATGGCATCTGATGACTTCCGGAAAAATAGGCACTTTGGCTTTTGTCTCGTCCAATTCCGAGAATAGTCATTTTCTGACTTTCCTGGAACCAAAAACAGCAGAAAACAGGCAGCTGGCACTATGGCTCTTGTTAATAGGTTAGTCCAAGAAATCATATGAAAAGTACTCCCAAGTTGGAACAAAACACAAGAAAGTGGATAAAACTAAGCATGGAACATCAAAAATTATAGATACACTTGCAATGTATCAACATCCCCAAGCTTAACTCCTACTCGTCCTCGAGTAGGTAAGTGATAAAAAGAAAGAATAATTTTTGAGGTGACATGCACCATCAAAGACTTGATCAAAGTATTTGTAAAACATTCAAAGTTGGGATCATAGTACTTCAATCATAACATGAAAGACAAAGTTCTAGCAATAAGCAAAGAGACTATGATGCAACATGAAAAGGCACAAACAAAAGATTCATGAATAACAATGCTTTGCAAGACGTTTGTTTGTTTCACATAAAGAAAACATAGCATAATAGTATTCAACTTGTCCCTCAATAGAGTAGCAAATATAAATGCATAGGACACCTTCAAAGTTCATAAGAGTGACTAGATACAATAGTTTCAAACAAGCAATAACAAGTTATGCATCAATCAACTAGTCTTGGGACAATGCACATAGAACTAAGAATGGCCACTATGCTCTCAAAGTAGGTGCATAAAGATAGAAGGTGGAGACTCAATATAATGGTGGAAGAAAGGCCTTTTGTAAAAGGAAGTAGGGATTCAAGTCTCATAAAGAGCTTCCAAAAATTATGGTACTTATAGCTTTCATCTCTCATTGCCCCTATCATAAGCATCTTGAAGTGATTAGGGTTAAAGTGAACAAACTATGGTGTACATGCTTGACGAAGTATAAGTCAGAAATCTCATGTCCCTTGTATACGAGGGCCGCTCCTCATGCTACTCAAGTTTAGTCACTGGTAAGTTCTTGTCATCGTAAGTACATGTATATCATAGAGAACCGCCAACGGGGTACCCCTTGCCCGATGATACGAAAGAATCCCCATATCAAAATGACAAGGCAAGCAGACAGCGAGCATCTCAACATTCTTCTTATTTACCACGGGAATATGGTGCTTTTTTCTCTCTTTCCTCTTTTCATAGTATCTCTTTTTTATTTTCTCTTTTTTTCTCAATATAGGACTCTTATTTTTATAAGAAGAATGCTTCATAGACAGCTCATTATGCTTACGCTGCAGGTTTCCACCATGTCAACATGGATTAGACCAGCGGCCCAGGCGTTTCTCTAACACATATACATAACTCCATGGACTTACAAGCTCCCCTTTCATTTCACACCGATGACATCCATATACAAAAGAGCATGATATCAACTAGGTACAAGTATCAAGTGCAATGTTGAAAGCGTTCCCCATTAAAGCATGGTTCTGCTAATCCCCGACAAATAAGTGCAAGTATATACAACATAGACGACACAATGGTTCAAGTTTATTAAGGGCAAGTAAAGTAAAGTGTGCCATCAAGTCCGCGAGAGCTTTAATCACTAGTTTTCTCATAACAAGTGGAAGGTAAACAAAAGCATGAATGTACTTGGAATAGCATAAGCTAGTAGGTAGGTATGGTGGACTCTTTGGAATAACTTGGTTTAGGGAGTTGGATGCATGAGTCGAACTCATACTTTGTTGTGGAGGCTAGCAAAAGACTGGGAGCGACAAACTAAGAGAGCAATAATGGCCATAATCATGCAGAGCGACCAAACATCATTGATCAAAGCATAAAGTGATACTACAAGTTGAAAACTAAAGGATCATATAGGCTATGGTGACTTGAGATAGTCATAACATGGTGTGAGCATGTGCCAAGTCAACCCAAATAAAGCATCAAAGGAGAATACCACTATACTATGCTTTAATATGCTAAAACAACGCATGATTCATCCAAGGCACATTAAGCAATCTCAATTGTTTATAACAAGTAATGCTACAACAAAGAATACTAAGCATAAAGCCAAAAAAATATCAAGCATGGCATGACAAAGCATAGGCCACAGTCAAAAACAAGCTCTTTTTACCACATAAGCATGAACTTTCCTACTCTTTTCCAAACCAAACCAAACTATTTGCAAACCAAATGTAAGAAAGAGGGGGTACAACCAATTTATTCAGAAAACTAAGCAAACCAAGCAAACTAAAAACCAAAACGAAAACGAAAAAGAAGACGCTACAAGAAAAACACAACTGTGCTTGAAACAATAAAAATGAAGCGTTTGGAAGAAACCTGGGATTTTTATTGATGAAGAAGGGGATACCTTGGGCATCCCCAAGCTTTGACGCTTGTACTTCTTGGATATTTCTTGGGGTGACACGCGTGGCATTCTCAATCTTGAGCTTTAGTCCATCCTTCATCTCATTACTCATTCCTTCCATACACCTGAAATTTTTTTCTTCATACAAAACTTCACACAATCTTTATTAGCAACATTAGTGCACTTAAGATAAATAAGTATGAAGGTTCAGTTCTAACACCAAATAAACTTCCATTAGAACACTAGCTACTGTAGCACTTCCCTCAAAAAGCTCAATTCCCCAAAAGAACTAAAAAAGGAACCAACAAGAAGCAAATGCAGAAAATGGCAGAAATCTGTCAAAACAGACCAGCAGATAAAGACGAATTTTTTAGGAGACCTTATGTTGCTCAAATCAAAAAGTTTTGAACTAAATAAAGTTAGATAACAACCTGGGGCATAAGCACAAAAAATTACAGATCAATCCGACATACATAGCTCTCTCACGAATTTTTACGGTGAAGCACAGAAATCTGTTTCGGGACAGCAACTTTCCCAATCATTACTTCTCTCTCATTAGAGGTTACTCTTGGCACAAAAAGAAAATAAAAAGGATAAGGATTGGTTACTACAGAGGTAATAACTTCCAAGACTCATCTAAAACTTTTGGGTTATATCCCAATAAGTACTTTTCTTTAATGCCTTTAAGTTAGGCATAAGAAGCAAGAAAAAGGATCAAGTATTCTCAAATGAAGAAGCATAAAGAACAATAGCAGAAATATTTTCAACAAGGCAAGGTATATCATCCAAATAAGTTCTAGAGGATCCTCTCTCAGTGCTCTTAGGTTTACTATTCTCATCAAAAGGGTTTGCAGGAACAATCCAATCAAGATTCTTTTCTATGGCATCATGTATTGCTACTAGTTTGAAGGGTATTGGTATCTTAGGTTCCTCCCCATTAGGTTCGGTTTTGTTCATCTTTTCTCGTGTACCAACAACATCTACACATGAGCCTAGCATATTGAAACATTCAAAAACTTTTCTAGATTCCTTGGCAACATCATAGAACTCCTTAAACAAAGTTTCTAGAATAAAATCCCTCTTTTCAGGATCCTCAATTTCTTTAAGCTTAAGAAACATCACTTGCATTAAGGAGTAGAGGTTAACAAACCTAGCTTCTAACATGTGAATTAAATAAGCTGCAGCAATCTCATAATTTGGAGCAATTTCTACAAGGGATCTATCCTCAGTATCTTCATGTTTGCTAACATGATTAAATAATTCTTCAATGTTATCTTTCCCAATTATAGAACCACTAGAAATTGAAAGGTCTTTCAAGGTGAATGTAGGGATCAACATGGTGAGCTAAGGAAGAGGTGACAACTAAAGGAGACTTAATTTTTTTTTGTGTTTTTTGAAAAAGAAAGCAAACTAGTAAAACTATTTTTTTGGATTTTTTGAATAACAAAACAAGCAAACAAGGCAAAAAGAAAACTAAGCAAAACAAAAACAACAAAGTAAAGAGATTGGTTATGAGGGACTCCCCTTGTGAAGATGTCCTTGACTCCCTGGCAACGGCGCCAGAAAAAACCTTGATGCGCTCGACTTTCGACGTAGAGCTCGTTGGGAAACCCAAGAGGAAGGTATGATGAGCACATCAGTAAGTTTTCCCTCAGTTATGAAACCAAGGTTTAATCAAACCAGTAGGAGCAAGGAAACACCCCAAAGGTGTTACTAGCTGAGCTTTGGCAGGGCGCACTACCGGTGCTAGTAGCAATGTGGAGACCTGCACAACACAACCACAGAACTTTGTCCCCAACTTGCGATGAGGTTGTCAATCTCACCGTGTTTTGCGGAAAACAAAGGATTAAACGTATCGAATGGAAAGAAGTAAAAGTTTGCAGAAAGTAAACACAAACCAGTAAACAGTTGTAGATTGTATGTAAAGAAAAAGGACCGGGATCCATAGTTCACTAGAGGTGGCTCTCCTTAGATAGATAATATGCTGGGTGAACAAATTACAGCGGGGCAATTGACAAACACCGAGAAAGCAATACATGCATATACTAATCATCTTGACTCCTCTAAGACTTGATTGGGCATTACAACATAATACATAGACCGCCATCCAACTGCATCTATGACTAATAATCCACCTTCAGGTTATCATCCGAACCCCCTCAAGTATTATTCATTTTGGCTTTTGTCCCGTCCAATTCCGAGAATATTCATTTTCTGACTTTCCTGGAACCAAAAACAACAGAAAACAGGCAGCTGGCACTGTGGCTCTTGTTAATAGGTTAGTCCAAGAAATCATATGAAAAGTACTCCAAAGTTGGAACAAAACACAAGAAAGTGGATAAAACCAAGCATGGAACATCAAAAATTATAGATACATTTGCAATGTATCAATGCACGACATGTGTTCAAGCTAAGTCGCAAGCTAACCCCTATGGTCTTTATATGCCATTGCCTATTCCTCATACACCTTGGTCCAACATTAGCATGGATTTCGTGTTAGGATTGCCTCGATCTAAGCATGGTCATGACTCTATATTTGTTGTTGTGGATCATTTTTCCAAAATGGCACACTTCATATCGTGCCATAAGACCGACGATGCTTCACATGTTGCAAATATGTTTTTCAGGGAAATCGTCCGTCTTCACGGTGTGCCACGAACAATCATCTCCGACCGCGACGTCAAATTCATGAGCTACTTATGGAAGACCCTCATGGCCAAGATCGGCGTCAAGCTACTCTTTTCATCCGCATCCATCCCCAAACTGATGGCCAAACCGAAGTTGTCAACCGAAGCCTCAGGACTCTCCTTCGTGTGTTGATCAAGAAATACTTGAAGGATTGGGAGGAATGCATTCCCCACGCCGAGTTCTCCTACAACCGAGCAAAGAACTCAACAACCAAGATGAGTCCATTCATGATCGTCTATGGTTTTGAGCCCCTCACCGCGCTCGACATCCTACCACTACCTCTCCATGAGCGCACCAACATGGACGTCGAGAAACGCACACAAGCTATGAAGAAACTTCATGAAGAAACAAGAGATACTATCGAACAACAAGTCCTTCACCAAGCTTCAAGGTTAAACAAGGACAAGAAGGAGATGATCTTTGAAGAAGGTGACCTTGTGTGGATACACCTAAGCAAAGACTGCTTCCCCAAGGAACGTGACTCCAAGCTCAAGCCAAGAGGAGATGGTCCCTTCAAGGTCCTCAAAAGAATCAACAACAACGCCTACATCATCGATATACCGACCTCCAAGTACCTTGCAAGCAATACATTCATTGTCAAGGATCTCTCACCCTACCATGGAGATGTTCAAGATGACAACCAAGACGAGTCGAGGACGACTCTTTCCCAAGGGGGGAGCTGATGTAGCCCGTCCTACGGACGCTCCTACATCTACACCACCGAGTCCCCCAAGTGGACCGATGACCTGTGCCCGAGCCAAGCTCCTTCAAGATAAGGTGAATTCGCTCCTCTCATCATGTGACTTTGACATACACCTGGACGGCTTGCTACTTCATACCACTACTCTGTGCATCATCAGGTACGAACCCCCGCCGCATCGACCCACGAGCCCTGAAGCTGCACCTATGCTGAAGCTGACTGAGCCGGAGTGTCCACCCGGAACTAGCCGGAGTGTCCGGCGCAACTCGGCCAGAGTGTCCGGCCTACCCCAGCCCCGTCCAAGCTCGGAAATTCTGTATGCCAATTCGGACACTACCCGGAGTGTCCGGTTGCGCCGGACTATCCGGCCGTTCCGACCCAGACTGTCCGTCCTGAAGATGGGCCTGTGAGCCTTAGCTGGGCACTGTGGCCCATGTACGTCTCTACTTCACCCATAACTCTACTTTAATGCATGAATTACCCCTGAACTTGTGGTTGGCCTATATATAGCCTCCCACCTCCATTGTAAACCCTAGGCATGATATTGGAATTAGTGGAAACCCCTTGTGGATCTATCTAGTTCTTGCCTCATGCTCCTTGACTAAGGAGCACCAATATCCCCAAACCTCGTTGGATTTTGCATCGTGCCTCCGCGTTGTACAAGGCCTAGGCATTGGAGTCCCTTTGCCTAGACGTCAAGATCTCACCGAGTCTCCCATCTTGTCGTGCCAATTCGAGAGAGAGTCCTCCACCCGACGCTGATCCTAGGGATTGCGCCGGACCGGTCACCGCCGGCGTGAGATATTGGTGTTTATCGTGGTTTTGCGTGTGTGTGTTCATCGCGTTCTTCATGCGTGTGTTCGTCGTGTTCATCCTTCCCCTCCTTCCCCCGCACCCCACCCTCGATTTGAAAGGGAATCTTGAAAGATCGGGCCACCCTAGAGGTGTGCCCTCAACATAAGAACATGGAACAAAAGTAGACCATAGTGGGGCTAAAATGTTTGACACTAATTTTTGGCAAAAAATATGAAAACAAGAAAGACAGATGGTAAATTTATGCAAACAAAAAATGTGGCAAGGACCAAACATCGGGTGGGGGGCCTTACGATAGGTGTTACACGAGATCTACGGCGACTCATGTGGACGGGCGGAGTTTGTACTCCATTGTGGCTCCTCTGCATAAAGGTAAGGCCAACTGTAAATACAAACATGTTCCAACATGATATACGTTGGCATGAAGTGAAACAAAAGTGATGAGGTATTGCCATATTATAGGAGCCATTCACTCTATGATATTGTGTGCAAACTGAGGCTGCTCCTTGCATAATAACAACAAACAGTTTGAGCCGCAGGTTAAGAGGGATCAAATCGACAGTACATAATGGTAAAATAGTATGACGTGTGTAAATGTGTAGTATAGGATAGCATGACAATAGCACAATGGAAATACTATAGTTCGTAAATCGGCGAATGAGAGAGATATTATATAATCATAACTCATGTGGACAGGTACATCAGAAAATGTAAACAAATATGTTAAGTGACTAATAATTCACAAAGAAATAGTACAGTAGATAAAAACAGTTCAATGCGTGGAGTTTAAGCGTAACCACAACGGGTTAATTTAGTACTCCCTCCATTTCAAAATATAAGATGTTTTAGCTTTGTGAAAAGAGTGCATCTAGACCTCTTTTAGTGTGTAGGTTCATCTAGGTTTGGAGTGAACCTACACACTAAAATGAGTCTAGATACACTTCTTTCACAAAGCTAAAGCATCTTATATTTTGAAACAGAGGGAGTACACAACATGTGTATATCAAGTAAAGAACCTATTAGTTAGGAAATTTAGAAAGAATATAGTACATTGCCAACAAACAAATCGTGCGGGGAGATCTGGTTTTACCTCGGTCGGGGCGGCATCTAGGCCTCCTCCGCATCCTCACGGGTCACGTCGAGGTCGCCGAAGGTGCTACGGTCATAGTGGGTGTCGACGACGGGGAAGCAGATCTTGGGCGGGCGAGGATACGAGCAGAACGCTGGACCACCGTGTCTGTGGAGCAGATCCTAGGCGGTCGATGATGTGATCAGTGCGCCGGACAAGAGGGTTCATTGAACAGATCAGGTGTGCGGGTATGCCGGCTAAAGTGCAGTGGGGATGTTCCGGTCGGTGACGCATTCCTAGAGGAGAGAGAGGGAGAGGGGGGTTGGGGTTTAGGTACTGCTAGCACTATACAGGGCAAATTACGAGTGAATCCCCCCACCTACCAAATTTAATAGGGGTCGGATGGGAATTTCAAAGTATCTGAAATTTTGGGGCACGAACTATGTCCGGATGCACGGGATCATTTTCAAAAGGTGTTCAAAATTTTTATGATGCAAAGTCTTAGCTAGAAGTCAAACCACTCGTCAAAACTCTTTGTGGTTTCTGATATATTAATTAACCGCTTGATGGGTACCTCCAAAAGCTTTTTTCATAAAACTTTCAAAGCAACCTATAATTTATTACTTGTAGTTCAAGTTTGACCTAATTTCATTAAATTCAAGAGCAATCTATCGCAGTTAGTTGTAGGTCAAGTTTGTCCTAATTTCATTAAACTATCAAGACGCAAAATCTTAGCAAGAACATGAACCTGTCGTCAGAACTCTCTTTTGGTTCCTGATAGTATATTAATTGCCCCCCACACGCCCCCTCCGATGGGTACCTCTAAGAGATTTTCTGTAAAACTTTCAAAGCAACCTACACGGTTTACTTGTAGTAGTTCAAATTTTACCTATTATATTTTTTCCGCTTTACCTATTATAGTTTTATATAGTGATGATATGCCAGATGTCTATTATCTGAGTCTCACGTGCAGGGCACGTGCAATTTACTAGTACTTGTAGTTTCAAATTTGACCTAATTTCGATAAATCGACATAAAGTCATTTTAATGGGCATAGTTAGCTGGGAAGTTTGAAAACTCATAAAACATGGAATCGCTGGTACAACATGTTGGTCCAATATATATGGATGTAAACTTGGCTTGTGGCATTTAGATCCAATGTTCTTTGGACTTTTGATTAGGAAAAAGAACAACCTCGCTCGTATTCTTCACTCGGAAAATGTAGAATTGAATGTTCTTTCTTGATAGTTGGAAACTCACACCGATGACACTATTTACTACAGGAAGATGCACCGATGATCTACCTATGAAAAGACATTTAATTCAAGAGAAATCCATGGCGTTTACTTGTAGCTAGCTCAAGTTTGACCTAATTTCATTAAATTACCAATATGCAAAGTCTTAGCAAGAAGTTGAACCTATCGTCGAAACTCTCGCTGGTTTCTGGTATATTAATTTTGAACCCGGGTACGTCCAAAAGCTTTTTCGTAAATCCATCAAAGCAAAACCTACAATTTACTTGTAGTTTCAAATTTGACCTAATTCCGAGATATCGACATAAAGTTATTCAAATGTGCGGGGTTAGCTATAGGAAGCTTCAAAACCCAAAAAACATGGGAATCGCAAGTACAACATGTTGTCGATCCACTATATATATATATTTCTGTCAACTTGGCTTTTTGCATCCACATCCAATATTCTTTGGACTTTTCTTTACGGAAAAGAACAACTAACCTTGTTCGTCTTCACTCCGGAAATGTAGAATTCAATGTTCTTTCCTGGTAGTTGGACACTCACACCCACGACACTACTTACTACTAGAAAATGCACCCATCTACCTCTATAATGACATTAAATTCAAGAGCTATCTATCGCGCTTACTTGTAGCTCAAGTTTGGCCTAATTAATTTTGTTAAATTGTCAAGATGCAAAATCTTAGCAGGAGGTTGAACCTATCATCAAAACTCTTATTGTTTTTAGATAACTTAATTATGACCCCTCGATGGGTACCTCCAAATTAAAAGCTTTTTCGTAAAAGTTAAAAAGCAAAACCTACAATTTACTTGTAGTTTCAAATTTGACCTAATTTCGATAAATCGACTTAAAGTCATTAAAATGGGCAGAGTTAGCTAGGAAGTTTGAAAGCTCATAAAACATGGGAATCGCAAGTACAACATGTTGTCGATCGACTATATATGTCTATCAACTTGGCTTGTGGCATCCACATCCAATATTCTTTGGACTTCTCTTTATGAAAAATAACAACTAGTAGCATCGCTCGTCTTCACTCGAAAAATGTAGAATTGAATGTTCTTTCCTGATAGTTGGAAACTCACACTGATGACATTGTTTACTACAAGAAGGTGCATTGATCTACCTCCGAAAATACATTTAATTCAAGAGCAATCTATCGCGCTTACTTGTAGCTCAAGTTTGACCTAATTTCGTTAAATTGTCAAGATGCAAAATCTTAGCAAGAAGTTGAACGTATCGTCAAAACTCTCGGTGTTTTATGATATATTAATTGTGACCCCTTGATGGGTACCTCCGAAAGATTTTTTTGTAAAACTTTCAAAGCAACCTACAATTTACTTGTAGTTTCAAATTTGACCTAATTTCGATAAATCGACATGAAGTCATCCGGTCAAATGGGCAGAGTTAGCTAGGAAGTTTGAAACTCATAAATAAAATATGGGAATCGTTGGTACAACATGTTGGTCCACTATATATGTCTGTAAACTTGGCTTCTGGCATTCAGATCCAATATTATTCTTCGGATATTTCTTTATGGAAAAGAACAACCTCGCTCGTCATCACTTGAAAAATTGAGAATAATTGAATCTTCTTTCCTAATATAGTTCAAAAATCACACCATACAGAAGACACTATTTACTACAAGAAAATGCACCCATCTACGTCTCTGAAAAGTCATATATTTCAACAGCAATCTATCGCGCTTACTTGTAGCTCAAGTTTGACCCAATTTTGTTAAATAGTGTCATGCAATGCAAAATCTTAGCAAGAAGTCAAACCAGTTGTCAAAACTCTCGGTTTTTTCTCATATATTGATTGTGACACCCCTCCCGATCGGTACGGTACCTCCAAAAGCTTTTTCGTAAAACTTTCAGAGCAACCTACAATTTAGTTATAGTTCAAGTTTGACCTAATTTCGATAAATCGACAGGTAGTCATTCAAGTGGGCGGAGTTAATTAGCTAGGGAGTTTGAAAAGTCAAAAAACATATGGGAATTGTAAGTAAAACACGTTGGTCCACTTAATATGTCTAGAAGCTTGGCTTATGTCATTGAGATCCATATTCTACTTCAAGCTTTCTTTATAGAAAAGAACGATCTCGTCATCACTCGGAAAACTGAGAATTTTATTTCCTGATAGTTGGAAACTCACACTGATGACATTTTTTACTACAAGAAGATGCACCCATCTACCTCCGAAAATACATTTAACTCAAGAGCAATCTATCGCGCTTACTTGTAGCTCAAGTTTGACCTAATTTCGTTAATCGGCAAGAAGTCACTAAAGTGTGAGAAGTTAGCTAGGAAGCTTGAAAAATCCTAGTACTAAAACGTGGGTATTACATATAAGAAACTGTGGTCTAGTTTGTTTGATAATTGGGGCAGTTGCATTTTCTTTTACCCATGGTAGGTCTCGTGGAGCGAGGTGCTTGAGAGTTAACACGGTCGGTGAAAGTACAGGTTACATCAAGGACCTCATAAAAATGAAAATTGCACCCAAGTCCATGCATTCAGCACAAGGACCCTGAAACTGAGCAATGAAGTGTGTGTTTTGAGGTTTGCGCATACTAGCGTTCATCGTGCTAAAGACTATCAGTAGAATCTTTGTAGATGCTAAGAATGGAAAAGAAGATCCAACGGTTAGCAATGTTTGGATTTGCCGGTCTTGATCCAACGGTCAGTGTTCGAAATTATCCGTACACTATACATTGGTATGGTATGGTATTGTAAGAGATAAGACAAGATAAACATAAGATAAGAAGTACTGCGAATGGCTGATCTTTTGAGTAACCTTCCCTCTCAATGTTTGGGAAGCAAGTGAAAAATTCGAAAACCGGAAAAGTTTGATTTTTTCGCTGCCAAGGACCAAAGTGGTTTCCTTCCTATGAACTCCTCGTCCCTAATCCACACCAACGTGGATGCCGAACACGCGAGAGACACAGAGCCGCCGTACCAAGGCACACGTGCGCAGCACCACGCTGCGGACGAGGGAGAGATCAGCCGGGCCGGTGCGCGAGGGGAAACGGTAGGAGAGAGGAAGGATGGATGGTGAGAGGCAGCGAAGGAGAGAGAAAACACATAATTTGTTTTGCGTGCATAGGTCCTGAAATTTACTAGTACTAGCATAGTGTAGTACACTATAAGGCGGCAGGAGTACCTCGTGTCAGAAACCCATCATAACTTTGCTCTGACATGGAACCGCCTTCAACTTCTCTTCGCTGCTGCCCTCTTTCCCTGCCAACGTTTTATTCTCTCAGCATGTACAACGCGTGGACAGAGGTGACCATATGTCTAAGCAAAGAAATATACTACTCTCACATTGTGTAAAAAATCACACCTTAATATGGCCTACTACCCGTTCAAAAAAAAGGCCTACTATGTGGCATCCGCTAAGTTTCACCTTATACATAGTGTAAAAAATAAAGTTATCTTTAAGCCTAAGGTGCACCTCAAGCTCCTGGGTTATCCATAGAGAATATAAATATCATTTCCCCTCTCTCCCTATTTCATGTAATCGTTTTCAAAAGGTGTTCAAAATTTTCATGATGCAAAATCTTAGGTAGAAGTCGAACCACTCGTCAAAACTCTCTATGGTTTCTGATATATTAATTAACCGCTCGATGGGTACTTCCAAAAGCTTTTTTCATAGAACTTTCAAAGAAACATACAATTTATTACATGTAGTTCAAGTTTGACCTAATTTCATTAAATTCAAGAGGAATCTGTCGCACTTAGTTGTAGCTCAAGTTTGACCTAATTTCATTAAACTGTCAAGACGCAAAATCTTAGCAAGAAGATGAACCTGCCGCCAGAACTCTCTTTTGGTTCCTGATAGTATATTAATTGCCCCCCCGCGCGCTCCCTCTGATGGGTACCTCTAAGAGATTTTCCGTAAAACTTTCAAAGCAACCTACACGGTTTACTTGTAGTAGTACACATTTTGCCTATTATATTTTTTATGCTTTGCCTATTATAATTTTTAGTGATGATATGCCAGATGTCTATTATCCGAGTCTCAAGTGTAGGGCATGTGCAATTTACTAGTACTTGTAGTTTCAAATTTGACCTAATTTCGATAAATCGACATAAAGTCATTCTAATGGGCATAGTTAGCTGGGAAGTTTGAAAACTCATAAAACATGGGAATTCTTGGTACAACATGTTGCTCCAATATATATGGATGTAAACTTGGCTTGTGGCATCCAAATCCAATGTTCTTCGGACTTTTCTTTAGGAAAAAGAACAACTTCGCTCTTATTCTTCACCCGGAAAATGTAGAATTGAATGTTCTTTCTTGATAGTTGGAAACTTACACTGACGACACTGTTTACTGTAAGAAGATGCACCGATGATATACCTATGAAAAGACATTTAATTCAAGAGCAATCTATGGCGTTTACTTGTAGCTAGCTCAAGTTTGACCTCATTTCGTTAAATTGCCAATATGCAAAGTCTTAGCAAGAAGTTGAACCTATCATCGAAACTCTCGCTGGTTTCTGGTATATTAATTTTGAACCCTCGATGGGTACGTCCAAAAGCTTTTTCATAAATCTATCAAAGCGAAACCTAAAATTTACTTGTAGTTTCAAATTTGACCTAATTCTGAGATATCGACATAAAGTTATTCAAATGTGCGGGGTTAGCTATAGGAAGCTTCAAAACCCATAAAACATGGGAATCGCAAGTACAACATGTTGTCAATCCACTATATATATATTTATGTCTTTCAACTTGGCTTGTGGCATCCACATCTAATATTCTTTGGACTTTTCTTTACGGAAAAGAACAACTAATCTCGTTCGTCTTGACTTGGAAAACGTAGAATTCAATGTTCTTTCCTGGTAGTTGGACACTCACACCCACGACACTACTTACTACTAGAAAATGCATCCATCTACCTCTGAAATGACATTAAATTCAAGAGCTTTCTATCGCGCTTACTTGTAGCTCAAGTTTGACCTAATTAATTTGGTTAACTTGTCAAGATGCAAAATCTTAGCAGGAAGTTGAACCTATCATGAAAACTCTTGTTGTTTTCAGATATATTAATTATGACCCCTCGATGGGTACCTCCAAATTAAAAGCTTTTTCATAAAAGTTAAAAAGCAAAACCTACAATTTACTTATAGTTTCAAATTTGACCTAATTTTGATAAATCGACTTAAAGTCATTAAAATGGGCAGAGTTAGCTAGGAAGTTTGAAAGCTCATAAAACATGGGAATCGCAAGTACAACATGTTGTCGATCGACTATATATGTCTATCAACTTGGCTTGTGGCATCAACATCCAATATTCTTTGGACTTCTCTTTACGAAAAATAACAACTAGTAGCGTCGCTCGTCTTCACTCGGAAAATGTAGAATTGAATGTTCTTTCCTGAGAGTTGGAAACTCACACTGACAGCATTGTTTACTATAAGAAGGTGCATCGATCTACCTCAGAAAATACATTTAATTCAAGAGCAATCTATCGCGCTTACTTGTAGCTCAAGTTTGACCTAATTTCGTTAAATTGTCAAGATGCAAAATCTTAGCAAGAAGTTGAACATATTGACAAAACTCTCGGTATTTTATGATATATTATTTTTGAACCCTCGATGGGTACCTCCAAAAGATTTTTCGTAAAACTTTCAAAGCAACCTACAATTTACTTGTAGTTTCAAATTTGACCTAATTTTGATAAATCGACATGAAGTCATCCGGTCAAATGGGCAGAGTTTGCTAGGAAGCTTGAAAACTCATAAATAAAACATGGGAATCGTTGGTACAACATGTTGGTCCACTATATATGTCGGTAAACTTGGCTTCAGGCATTCATATCCAACATTATTCTTCGGACATTTCTTTACGGAAAAGAACAACCTCGCTCGTCATCACTCGAAAAATTGAGAATAATTGAATCTTCTTTCCTAATATAGTTCAAAAATCACACCGTACCAACGACACTGTTTACTACAAGAAAATGCACCCGTCTACCTCTCTAAAAAGTCATATATTTCAACAACAATTTATCGCGCTTACTTGTAGCTCAAGTTTGAGCCAATTTCGTTAAATAGTGGCATGCGATGCAAAATCTTAGCAAGAAGTCAAACCTGTTGTCAAAACTCTCGGTTTTTTCTCATATATTGATTGTGACAACCCTCAATCGGTACGGTACCTCCAAAAGCTTTTTCATAAAACTTTCAGAGCAACCTATAATTTAGATATAGTTCAAGTTTGACCTAATTTCGATAAATCGACATGTAGTCATTCAAGTGGGCGGAGTTAATTAGCTAGGGAGTTTGAAAACTCAAAAAAATATGGGATCATAAGTAAAACACGTTGGTCCACGTAATATGTCTAGAAGCTTGGCTTATGACATTGAGATCCATATTCTGCTTCGAGCTTTCTTTATGGAAAAGAACCATCTTGTCATCACTCGAAAAACTGAGAATTTTATTTCCTGATAGTTGGAAACTCGCACTGACGACATTGTTTACTACAAGAAGATGCACCCATCTACCCCCCAAAATACATATAATTCAAGAGCAATCTATCGTGCTTACTTGTAGCTCAAGTTTGACCTAATTTCGTTAATCGACAAGAAGTCACTGAAGTGTGCGAAGTTAGCTAGGAAGCTTGAAACATCCTAGTATTAAAAACTTGCGTATTACGTATAAGAAACTGTGGTCCAGTTTGTTTGATAATTCGGGCGGTTGCATTTTCTTTTAACCGTGGTAGGTCTCGTAGGAGTGAGGTGCTTGAGAGTTAACACAATAGCGGAAGTACAAGTTACATCAAGGACCTTATAAAAATGAAAATTGCACCCAAGTCCATGCATTTAGCACAAGGACCCTAATACTGAGCAATGAAGTGTGTGTTTTGAGGTTTGTGCATACTAGCATTCGTGGTGCTAAAGAATATCAGTAGAATCTTTGTAGATGCTAAGAATGGAAAAGAAGATCCAACGGTTAGCAATGTTTGGCTTTCCCGGTCTTGATCCAACGGTCAATGTTCAAAGTTATCCGTACACTATAAAGTGGTATGGTATGGTATGGTATTGAAGAGATAAGACAAGATTAAGATAAGATAAGAAGTACTGCAAGTGGACAATCTTTTGAGTAACCTTCCCTCCTGATGTTTGGGAAGCAAGTGAAAATTTCAAAAACCGGAAAAGTTTAAATTTTTTTGCCGCCAAGGACCAAAGTAGTTTCCTTCCTATGTACTCCTCGTCCCTACTCCACACCAACGCGGAATACACCAGAGACATAGAGCCACCGTACCAAGGCACACGCAAGAAGAACCATGTTGAGGACGAGAGAGAGATCAGCCGGGCCGGTGCGCGAGGGGAAAGGGTAGGAGAGAGGGAGGATGGATGGTAAGAGGCAGTGAAGGAGAGAGAAAACACACAATTTGTTTTGCGTGCATAGGTCCTGAAATTTACTACTACTAGCATAGTTTAGTACACTGTAAGGCCGCAGGAGTACCTCGTGTCAGAAAGCCATCATAACTTTGCTCTGACATGGAACCGCCTTCAACTTCTCTTCGTTGCTGCCCTCTTCCCCTACCAACGTTCTATTCTCTCAGCATGTACGTCGCTTGGACAGAGGTGACCATATGTCTAAGCAAATAAATATACTACTCCCGCATTATGTAAAAAAGCACACCTTAATATGGCCTACTACCCGTTCAAAAAAATGGCCTACTATGTGGCATCCGCTAAGGTTCACCTTATACATAGTGGAAAAAATAAAGTTATGCTTAAGCCTAAGGTCCAACTCAAGCTTGTGGGTTACCCATAGAGAATAGAAATATCATTTACCCTCTCTCCCTATTTCATGTGATCATTTTCTAAAGGTGTTCAAAATTTTCATGATGCAAAATCTTAGCTAGAAGTCGAACCACTCATCAAAACTATCTATGGTTTCTGATATATTAATTAACTGCTTGATGGATACCTCCAAAAGCTTTTTTATAAATCTTTCAAAGTAACATACAATTTATTATATGTATTTCTAGTTTGAACTAATTTTATTAAATTCAAGAGCAAT
Organism: Avena eriantha; assembly: GCA_910589775.1. Lineage (NCBI taxonomy): Eukaryota > Viridiplantae > Streptophyta > Magnoliopsida > Poales > Poaceae > Avena > Avena eriantha. The sequence goes on from OU342742.1 coordinate 540,997,208, forward strand.
CTATCGCACTTAGTTGTAGCTCAAGTTTGACCTAATTTCATTAAACTGTCAAGACGCAAAATCTTAGAAAGAAGATGAACCTGTAGTCAGAACTCTCCTTTGGTTCCTGATAGTATATGAATTTCCCCACCCCCACCCCCACGCGCCCCCTCCGATGGTTACCTCTAAGAGCTTTTCCGTAAAACTTTCAAAGCAACATACACGGTTTACTTGTAGTAGTACAAATTTTGCCTATTATATTTTTTCTGATTTGCCTATTATAATTTTATATAGTGATGACATGCCAGATGTTTATTATCTGAGTTTCACGTGCAGGGCACGTGCAATTTACTAGTACTTGTAGTTTCAAATTTGACCTAATTTCGATAAATCGACATAAAGTCATTCTAATGGGCAGAGTTAGCTGGGAAGTTTGAAAGCTCATAAAACATGGGAATCGTTGGTACAACATGTTGGTCCAATATATATACGTAAACTTGGCTTGTGGCATTCAGAACCAATATTTTTCGGACTTTTCTTTAGGAAAAAGAACAACCTCGCTCGTATTCTTCACTCGGAAAATGTAGAATTGAATGTTCTTTCTTGATAGTTGGAAACTCACACCGACGACACTGTTTACTACAAGAAGATGCACCAATGATCTACCTATGAAAATACATTTAATTTAAGAGCAATCTATGGCGTTTACTTGTAGCTAGCTCAAGTTTGACCTAATTTCGCTAAATTATCAATATGCAAAGTTTTAGCAAGAAGTTGAACCTATCGTCGAAACTCTCGCTGGTTTTTGGTATATTAGTTTTGAACCCTCGATGGGTACGTCCAAATGATTTTTCGTAAATCTATCAAAGCAAAACCTACAATTTACTTGTAGTTTCAAATTTGACCTAATTCCGAGATATCAACATAAAGTTATTCAAATGTGCGGGGTTAGCTATAGGAAGCTTCAAAACCCATAAAACATGGGAATCACAAGTACATATATATATAAACCCTATTCAGCACCTAGGGTGCAGAATAGTTATTTTGCACCCCACATATTTTTATGTTCTCACATATAGAAATTTATGTTTTGTATACTAATAATTATGTTTATGTTCATCAGAAACGTAAAAAAATCGACATAAAAATATTATTTATGAGTCTTTATAGTGTAAAAAACATAGAAAATACGCATTTTACGTTGTATTTTTATACGGCATGTAAACTACATGTCTAAATTTGTTATGTTCTTCTCAACTTCTAAACCGTATATTATTTTTACGTCACGTAAATTTTCTCTAATCTCGGAAGTTGAGAAGAAAATAAGAAAATTTAGACATGTCATAAAAAATTTAGTTTACATGCCGTATAAAAATACGATGCAAAATGCGTACTTTCTATGTTTTTTTAACTATAATGACTCATAAATCATATTGTTATGTCAATTTTTTTACATTTCTGATGAACATGAAGATAATTATTAGTATATAAAACATAATTTCTATATATGAGAACATAAAAATATGTGGGGTGCAAAATAACTATTCAGCACCCTGGGTGCTAAATATATATATATATATACATATATATAGGTCTGTCAACTTGGCTTGTGGCATCCATATCCAATATTCTTTGGACTTCTCTTTACGGAAAAGAACAACTAACCACGTTCGTCTTCACTTGGAAAACGTAGAATTCAATGTTCTTTCCTGATAGTTGGACACTCACACCCACGACACTGCTTACTACTAGAAAATGCACCCATCTATCTCTGAAATGACATTTAATTCAAGAGATATCTATCGCTCTTACTTGTAGGTCAAGTTTGACCTAATTAATTTCGTTAAATTGTCAAGATGCAAAATCTTAGCAAGAAGTTGAGCTTATCATTAAAACTCTCATTGTTTTTAGATATATTAATTGTGACCCCTCGATGGGTACTGCCAAAAGATTTTTCTTGAAACTTTCAAAGCAACCTACAATTTACTTGTGGTTTCAAATTTGACCTAATTTTGATAAATCGACATATAGTCATTCGGTCAAATGGGCAGAGTTAGCTAGGAAGTTTGAAAACTCATAAATAAAACATGGGAATCGTTGGTACAACATGTTGGTCCACTATATATGTCTTTAAACTTGGCGTGGCATTCACATCCAATATTCTCCGGACTTCTTACAAAAAGAACAACCTCGCTCGTCTTCACTTGGAAAATGTAGAATTGAATGTTCTTTCCTAATAGTTGGAAACTCACATTGACGGCATTGTTTACTACAACAAGATACACCCATCTACCTCTAATAATATATTTAATTTTGAGAGCAATCTATCGCGCTTAATTACTTGTAGACCAGGTTTGACCTAATTTCGTTAAGTTGTCAAGATGCAAAATCTTAGCGAGAAGTTGAACCTATCATCAAAACTCTCGTTGTTTTCAGATATATTAATTGTGACCCCTCGATGGGTACCTCAAAAAGATTTTTCTTAAAACTTTCAAAGCAACCTACAATTTACTTTTAGTTTCAAATTTGACCTAATTTTGATAAATCGAGATATAGTCATTCTGTCAAATGGGCAGAGTTAGCTAGGAAGTTTGAAAACTCATAAATAAAACATGGGAATTGTTGGTCCACTATATATGTTTGTAAACTTGGCATGGCATTCACATCCAATATTCTCCGGACTTCTTACGAAAAAGAATAACCTCGCTCATCTTCACTTGGAAAATGTAGAATTGAATGTTCTTTCCTGATAGTTGGAAACTCACATTGACGCATTATTTACTACAACAAGATACACCGATCTACCTCTGAAAATACATTTAATTTCAAGAGCAATCTATCGTGCTTAATTACTAGTAAATTAGGTTTGACCTAATTTCGTTAAATTGTCAAGATGCAAAATCTTAGCAAGAAGTTGATCATATTGTCAAAACTCTCGGTGTTTTATGATATATTAATTGTGACCCGTTGATGGGTACCTCCAAAAGTTTTTTTTGTAAAACTACCAAAATAACGTATAATGTACTTGAAGTTCCAAATTTGACCTAATTTTTATAAATCGACATAAAGTCATTCGGTCAAATGGGCAGAGTTAGCTAGGAAGTTTGAAAACTCATAAAACATGGGAATCATTGGTACAACATGTTGGTCCACTATATATGTCCGTAAACTTGGCTTCTGGCATTCAGATCCAATATTCTTCGGACATTTCTTTACGGAAAAGAACAACCTCGCTCATCATCACTCGAAAAATTGAGAATTGAATGTTCTTTCCTGATAGTTGGAAAATCACACTGACAACATTATTTACTATAGGAAAATACACCCATCTACCTCTGAAAAGTCATATATTTCAAGAGCAATCTATCGCACTTACTTTGTAGCTCAAGTTTGACCCAATTTCGTTAAATAGTGTCATGATGCAAAATCTTAGCATAAAGTCGAACCAGTTGTCAAAACTCTCGGTTGTTTCTCATATATTGATTGTGAACCCCTGATGGGTACCTCCAAAATCTTTTTCATATAACTTTCACAGCAACCTACAAAACTTGTAGTATATAGTTCAAATTTGACCTAATTTTGATTAATAGACATATAAAGTCATTCAAGTGGGAAGAGCGATAAGCTATAGGAAGTTTGAGAACTCATAAAACACGGGAAATCATAAGTACAATATGTTGGTCCACTATATATGTGTGAAAACTTGGCTTGTGGCATTTAGATCCTTATTATTTAGACTTCCTTTATAGGAGAGAATAATCTCGATATCACTCGAAAAATTGAGAATGTTCTTTCTCGATAGTTGGAAACTCACACCGACATCATTGTTTACTACAAGAAGATGCACCCATCTATCCTAGAAAAGACATTTAATTCGAGAGAAATCTATTGCGCTTACTTGTTTGTAGGTCAAGTTTGACCTAATTTCGTTAAATAGTCAGGATGCAAAATCTTAGCAAAAAGTTGAAACTACTGTCAAAACTCTCGGTAGTTTCTGACATATTGATTGTGACCGCTCGATGGGTGCCCCCCAAAAGCTTTTTCGTAGAACTTTCAAAGCAACCTACAATTTACTTGTAGTTTCAAATTTGACCTAATTTCGATAAATCGACATAAAGTCATTCAAATGGTCAGAGTTAGCTAGGAAGTCATTCAAATATCGACAAACATTAAATTCAAGAGCGATCTTTCGCGCTTACTTGTAGCTCAAGTTTGACCTAATTTTGTTAAACTGTCAAGATGCAAAATCTTAGCATGAAGTTGAATGTCTCGTCAAAACTCTCGGTGGTTTATGATATATTAATTGTCCCCTGAATAGGTACCTCCAAAAGAGTTTTCATAAAACTTTCAAAGCAACCTACAATTTACTTGTAGTTCAAATTTGACCTAAATTCGATAAATAATTTGCATAAAGTAATTCAAGTTGGCGGAGTTAGCTTGGAAGTTTGAAATCTCATAAAACATGGGTATCGCCAGCACAACATGTTGGTCCACTCTTTATGTCTGAAAACTTGTCTTCTGGTATTCAGATCCATATTCTTCGGAGTTTCTTTACGTAAAAGAACAATCTCGTCATCACTCGAAAAAATGAGAATTAAATGTTCTTTCGTGATAGTTGGAAACAAACACCGACGACATTGGTTACTACATCACCCATCTACCTCTAAAAATATATTTAATTCAATAGAAATCAATTGCCCTTACTTGTGTAGCAAATATTTGACCTAATTTTGTTAAATTGGCAAAAAGTCACTAAAGTGTGCAAAGTTAGCTAGGAAGCTTCAAACATCCTATTTCTTAAAATTTTGGAATTATAAGAAACCATGTTCCACTTTGTCTGATAATCAGGGCAGTGTAATTATTTTTTAATTGTGGTAGGTCCCACATGAGCGAGGTGCTTTATTAGTTAACACGCGATCGGTGGAAGTACAAGGTACATCAAGGACCTCATAAAAATGAAAATTACATCCAAGTCCATGTATTTAGCATAAGTTCCCTGAAACTAAGCAATGAAGTGTCTTTTGAGATTTTCGCATATGCTAGATATTGTAGAGCCAAAATTTGTTCTAAAACAATCTACATTCTAGCTTTTACTACTAGTACGTATAGTAAACAAGAATCCATAAAACAGAGTGGTCGTACTCTCTATTGGAGTAGTAACTTGGATTGGTTTTTCACATATCTAAGTACTACTACTAATTATAATTTCTCAAAAAAAGTACCACTAATAAATGCAGTACTAGTTTGTCTGATTTGTTATAAGATGTACTACTACTATTACTAGTAGTCCCTCTATCTGGGATTATTAAGGCCATTTAAATTTGATAAGACCAAAATAGTTAATTACAGATTGGTGTCGAAGACATGCATGCAGTCCTCGGTCTCTCCCCTGCAGCACTGTAGACCATGCAGCAGGCCCTAGGCTTTTCGTCTCTCTCAAGGTGTAGATATTATTGCCTCTCACTCACCTGGATCTTCTTGCCTCGGTCTCTCCCTCTGTCTATACTGTACTGTTTGGTACAGTACAACGTGACACCTGATTTATTACTCACCTGTCAACTTTCTGCAGCCTTTTTGTTTTGACGAAGCATGTACAACGTGTGGGACACTGCCTAAGAAAAAGTGGCCAAGTGCAGCTGCCGCCGGTGCGCCCATGCCTAGCATATTCCTGTACAATCGTACCGGTACAGTACGAAACTCAATCAGTATACTCTTCAGTATCCCCACCCAACCCGGGTTTCTGGCTGGTGGGCACTACATCGGCGAGCCGATCTTCCCTCTGTAACCACTCCCACAAGTTCGCGTACCGCGTCAGCGGATTCGACCGTGAGCCAGCTGCTATGGACGCCGTCCAGTCTGAGGCGATGATTTAGTGCCCCTACGACGGCTGCTTTAGCTTGGTCGCCTTCGAATAGCTCGACGAGCACAAGATCGTGTGCTCGCACGGCGCGTGCTCCCGCATTGATTCCGCCTGTGATTTCATTGCCTCGCCGGCAGGGCTCCTTCTCCACATGAAGGAGGCCCATGGGGTCATAGTAACTAGGGCCATCTACGGCAGTGCCTTCTTTTGCCTCATCCCGACTCCACCACCAACAAGCATGAGGGGATTCATGCACTTCTTCTGCGGGGATGACGGTGCCGTGTTCGGCCTAACCATCAGCGCGCTCGGCCCGGCCGCCGTCATGTCCATGGTGTGCATCAGGCAGGACAGGTGCTTGTGGCCGCGGTACATGGTGAAACTGTGTGTGCCTGGGCTGCCGGGTCGGCGAACTTGTCGATGGTCGAGAGCCTTAATGCGGTAATCGCGCTGACGAGCAGCTCGTCTCCAGCCAACCTGCCATCCGACAAGCTCAGGACGTACCTCAGGGTGCCGCCGTGGTTCTTGATGAAGGTTGGACAGTCCACCCATATATCTTTCTAGATTTTCATCGACAGGAAAAAATGATCTTAAACTATGGCAGATGATCAAGACTGTAATGGTGTATTAGTAGATAAATAGTACAACTAGTAGTACTATTTACTGCTCCAGTTTACTAGTAGTAGTCGCATGTAGGTTCTCTTTTGGTACTAGGAAGGATGCATTTTGGATGTAAACTAAGTTTGCTGCTAATGTTATTATGGAGTATTTAGGGGTTTAGTACGACTTTTATGTAATTTTTCACTTCTACGACATGGACTAGAGATAAACACACTAACAAATCTTACAGTGCTTCGATTTTAGTCATCTAACTCAGTGATTACAGAATTTTATGCCCAAACTTGTCAATTCAACTTGATTTAAGTCTTGAACCAAGATTGCCGTCGAAATTGCACTGGTGTGGACGACGCATCAATGTGGATCCAGCGTGCAGGATAAGTTGTGATGTCTATGCACTTCTATTCTTGTAGACAGTTGTTGGGTCTCCAAGTGCAGAGGTTTGTAGAACAGCAGCAAGTTTTCCCTTAAGTGGATCACCCAAGGTTTATCGAACTCAGGGAGGAAGTGGTCAAAGGTATTCCCTCTCAAGCAACCCTGTAATCAAGATACAAGAAGTCTCTTGTGTCCCCAACACACCCAATACATTTGTCAGGTGTATAGGTGCACTAGTTCAGCGAAGAGATAGTGAAGTACAAGTGGTATAGATAATTATAAGTGGTAACGGTGATAGAAAATAGCTTGATGGCATGGAAAAGACTAAAGGCAAACTGAAATAAAGATGGAAGCAAGCAAACATGTAACAAATATAATAGCAAATGGTGTTTCAGTGCTAAGAAACAAGGCCTAGGGATCATACTTTCGCTAGTGAACACTCTCATATAAATATATTCTTCTTTATGATACTACTCTTAATTACTCTCTGGTTGAACACTCTAATTGATGGTAGGGCTATAACAGCACACCTCAAAGTAAGCCTTTCCCATCTAGAAAACCCCACACTGTCACCTTGAGCACTAGACGAGTTCAACAAACACCACAATTTCATAGAGACATCCAACTCCAAATATAACTCATAACAAGTATTTGTAATATCTAGCCTAAGTGCCACCATGGTGAGCACGCTGTCACTTTCACACACATGGGGAGAGCAGAGATCTATTAAAGCACTTGAGTAGAAAGGTAGATCTATAGATTAGAAGCTCATGACCTCAATAAGATCACGCATAGAGAGAGAGATGAACACATAGCTAGCGGTAGGACCCTTAGCCTCGAGAGAGAACTACTCCCTCCTCATCATGGGATCAGCAATGGTAATGGAGATGGTGGTGGAGATCGATGGAGATGGCTCCGGGGGCACTTCCCCGTCCCGGCAGGGTGCCGGAACAGATACTTTCTATCCCCCAAATCTCCCCTTTGGTGGCGGCGGCGTTGCGGAACTTTTCGTGGCTGGAGGCTTGATTCTTTAGGGTTTTCGCATCAGGGGGCATCTTATAGGCGAAGAGGCAAGGTCGATGGGCGGCGAGGGGGCCACACCATGCCCTGGCATGGCCTGGGGGGACCCGTGCCATGGGGTGGTGTGGCCACCCTGTGGCCCGTCTCTGACTCTCCTTCTGGCTTCGCGAGTCTTCCAGGAAAATATCAACTTTGGCTTTTGTCTGGTCCAATTCCAAGAATATTGATTTTCTGACTTTCCTGGAACCAAAAACAGCAGAAAACAGGCAACTGGCACTGTGGCACTTGTTAATAGGTTAGTCCAAGAAAGTCTATGAAAAGTACTCCAAAGTTGGAACAAAACATAAGAAAGTAGATAAACCCAAGCATGGAACATCAAAAATTATAGATACATTTGCAATGTATCAGGCTGCCCTAGAATTTAGCCTAAATATCTAGAAAATAATATGGACATCTACGACATTAACTCAATGTTATCAGAATCATCACGAACCATGTTTTCATATTATATGCGTTTGACATTATGTAAGTTAGTATGTTTGTACATATAGTTGGTCAAACTTTATAAATATTGACTTCGACAAAACCTAGTATGCTTTCTAATTTGGAAATGAGGGAGCATCTAAGTACTAAAATGCGTCGAAATACATGTGTATCTAGACAAAGCCAAGTCAGTAACTACTATTTTAGGATGGAGGGAGTAATTATTTATGAGTAATCTATTTTCACAATTTTTTACCGCTACGGCACGTGCCCACGACTAGAGCATGGACCAATGCATAATGATCACGCGACCATGCATGCGCGATCTACTCCGTACTGGATTACCCTATGTGCGGAGGCGCACTAGTGGAGAACACGCTCGTGTCGTTCATGAGTACGTAGTAGTACTACTAGTATACGCAAATAGGAGTACAAAAAAAGATAGATCTTGTTGCTCATCGTACTATTTTTTCCCCTGTAAGGCAACCTAGACATGACTACTATAGTACTATATTACAACTTCTTCTTTTGGCGCTACAAGATGAATGTGGAACTCTCTGTGTCCGTTCAAAAAAAACTCTCTGTGTAACATTAGTGTACTAGTACTTCTTGTACTCCCTAGTTTTTCGGACGCGTAGTAAAGTAGTGTAGTAAGTCTGTTTGGTCAAGCTGCATGCAACGAGCATTGGTTTGACAGGACAATTCAGGTTTTTAGATATCCAAATTTCTACTCCAGCTCGATGGCTCAAGACATAAAGACGTTAGTACTCCTCTATCCTCCGGTTGTCGCCCAGATCAAAATGAACAAGCAAAAGATTGTGTATCTTGGAAATTGCCATGGCTATTTATTACCTGTAGAGCTTTATTTTGTTTCCATCTAGGCACCTGCAAAGACTGATACTGTACTGTACTATTAGTACTACTTGTAAAAAAAGGAACTCCACCTCTTGGACAATTCACTGTGACGAGAGTACTACTTGTACTAGACATAGACTTTAGTAGCTACTCTCGTCATAGTGAATTGTCCAAGAGGTGGAGTTCCTTTTTTTCTTGAGAGAGGAAACCTTTTTTTATTCCTTCTTTGATTCAAAGAAAATTCAAAGTTTTTGTGAAGGATCTTGTCCCTTAGGAAATAATCCTACGGTGTTTTGTTTGATTCATAGGATTCCAATATATAGGAATTATGTCCCGTTTGGAACGCAGGATAGGAAAAATATAGGAATAGGAAAAACACGGGAATTGAGATTCCTTCAAAGTATTCCTTTGCTTTCCCTATGATTCAAACACATACTTGATCCAAATTCATGTAGTTTCCTCTTCTTATGTTTTGAGAATACTACAAATCAAACGAGCCCTAAGAGATGGTATTTTTTTGTTTGTCTTTGATCATTTTTTTTGTTTGAACATAGGGTCATAGAGCTTCCTCGGAACACGAGGAGGGTGCAAATTGCACAATACTACAACAATTGGATACGAAATTGCAGGGAACTCCAGATAATTAGGATAGTCTAGTTGCAAGAAACTACTGTACTACAGTTACTTTTGGGTACAAATGCTACACATAGCACAAAATTCTCGATTAGCCCTCTTAGCATTATTTCTTACATACCCGAGGCTCAACACTTGGAGCTCTTTGCAACTACGGCTCTAATTGTTGGAGGTTTGTTTAACTAGCCTTAGTTGGAGCCCCACCCCCCACTCGCCCACCTTCTGCAATACTAGTAGTAGTAGAGTAACGCACCATTGATACATTGCAAATGTATCTATAATTTTTGATGTTCCATGCTTGGTTTTATCTAATTTCTTATGTTTTGTTCCAACTTTGGAGTACTTTTTATACACTTTCTGGGACTAACCTATTAACAAGATGCCATGGTGCTAGTTGCCTGTTTTCTGCCGTTTTTGGTTCCAGGAAGTCAGAAAATGAATATTCTCGGAATTGGATGGGACAAAACCCAAAGTTGATATTTTACCAGAAGACTCACGGAGCCAGAAGACGAGACGGAGAGGGACCACAGGGCGGCCACACCATGTGGTGGCGCGGGCTAGCCCTGGCCGCGCCACCAGGGGGTGTGCGCCCCTGGCCGCCCACCGACCTTGCCGTCTGGCCTATAAGAAGCCTCCCGAGGCATAAACCCTAAAGAGTCAAGCCTCCAGCCACGAAAAGTTCTGCAGCACCGCCGCCATCGAAGGGGGGATTCGGGGGACAGAAAGTCTCTGTTCTGGCACCCTGCCGGGACGGGGAAGTGCCCCCGGAGCCATCTCCATCGATCTCCACCACCATCTCCATCGTCGTTGCTGATTCCCATGATGAGGAGGGAGTAGTTCTCTCTCGAGGCTAAGGGTTCTACCGGTAGCTATGTGTTCATCTCTCTCTCTATGCATGATCTTATTGAGATCATGAGCTTGTAATCTATAGATCTACCTTGCTACTCAAGTGCTTTAATAGATCTCTGCTCTCCCCATGTGTGTGAAAGTGACAACGTGCTCACCATGGTGGCACTTAGGCTAGAGATTACAAATACTTGTTATGAGTTAAATTTGGAGTTGGATGTCTTTATGAAATTGTGGTGTTTGTTGGACTCATCTAGTGCTCAAGGTGACAGTGTGGGGTTTTCTAGATGGGAAAGTCTTACTTTGAGGTGTGTTGTTATAGCCCTACCGTTGATTAGAGTGTCCAACCGGAGAGTAGTTCAGCGTAGTATCATAAAGAGAATATATTTATATGAGAGAGTGTTCACTAGTGAAAATATGATCCCTAGGCCTTGTTTCTAAGCATTGAAACACCGTTTGCAACTAGATCTGTTACATGTTTGCTTGCTTCCATCTTTATTTCAATTTGCCTTTAGTCTCTTCCACGCCATCAAGTTATTTTTCTAGCACCGTTGTCTTATATCCATACCACTTGTATTTTACTATCTCTTCGCCAAACTAGTGCACCTATACACCTGACAAGTGTATTGGGGACACAAGAGACTTCTTGTATCTTGATTGCAGGGTTGCTTGAGAGGGGATACCTTTGACCACTTCCTCCCTAAGTTTGATAAACCTGGGTGATCCACTTAAGGGAAAACTTGCTGCTATTCTACAAACATCTGCACTTGGAGGCCCAACAATTGTCTACAAGAATAGAAGTGCGTAGACATCAAGCTATTTTTTGGCGCCATTGCCGGGGAGGTAAGGTAAAAGGTATTCACACCGGAGGATTAAAGAAGAAGAATCTCCCACGGCAAACGCCTATTTTCTGGCGCCGTTGCCGGGGAGGTAAGGTAAAAGGTACTCACATCCTCCGGTGTGAGTGCTCGAAGTTATTTCCTTTAGATTATGCAATTTTGTATTTTTGTTTCTTGTTTTCACTAGTTAGGCTTAATGGAAAACAACAAAAAAATTAGAGAGCTTTTTAGTATTTTTCCTAAGTTAGAACTCGAATTGTCTGAAAAGAAATTAAAAAACCCATGGAACTTTCTTTGCATGCTAATAACAATGTTATTAGTATGAATCTTTTGAACACCTTTGTTACTAATGCTATGGAAATGTCTAAGCTTGGGTAAGTTAGTTTTTATGAAAATGATCTTTTTAATTCCCCAGCTTTAAAGAATAAAATATGCTCTGATGATACTTTATCTCCCATATGTGGTAATTCTAATGATACTTGTGATATTTTAAATCCACATACTGAAAGCATCCCTTTTAAAATACCTATAAAAATTGTTGAACGTGTTATGAATAACTGCTATTTTGGAGATGGAACTGTCCATCCAAGTGATCATTTACTCCTTTTACATGAATTATGCGGGTTGTTCAAGTGTGCAAGTATTTCAATGAACCAAGTTAAGAAGAAGCTATTCTCTTTATCACTTAGGGGCAAATCAAGGGAGTGGTATGAGCTACTAGATGATCCTCATCATTTGGAGTGGAAGGAACTTGAATCTCTCTTTTACTCCAAATTTTATCCTCCACATGAAATTCATAAAGATATGAATTATGTTTATAATTTTCATCCTCATGACAGAGAAAGTAGTGCCCAAGCATGGGGGAGATTGAAGTCACTAATGCTCAAATGTCCCATTCATGAGCTCCCCAGGAATATTGTTATTAATAATTTCTTTGCAAGGCTTTCAGGACATTACAAGGACTATCTAGATACTTGTTTAGAGGGATCCTTCACAAGTAAGGAGGTCAAAGCTAAGTGGGATCTTCTTGAAACAATTCAAAGCAATACCGAAGATTGGGATAACAACAAAGGTAAAGAACCAGGTATAAACTATGAGTATGATTGCATTAAGTCTTTCGCTGAAACTGCTGATTTTCAAGAGCTTAGTGTTAAATATGGCCTTGATCCTCAAATTCTTATTGATTTTTTAGAGCCTTTTGTTCTCATATTAATGCTCCTAAAGAAAAATGGGACATGTATCATGAGCCTTATAAAGACACTTGCATGGAAAATGAAATTGTTATTAATGATAGCAATAAACATGCTCAAACCTCTGAAAGTACTATTTCTTATAAGCATGTTAATTTTTGTGGAATACATAGACCTTGTGAGAAGAATCAAATTGAAGAAGAATATTGTATCACCCACAGGAATGAAAAAACTAGAATGTGGTATAGGGCTTTAAATGATCTTGGTAAAAAAGTGTGTGCCCTTTATCCTTTTATTTGAGAACTTTGCTTCGAAGTGGGTCATTTCAATTTTCAATGCTCAGGCCATAATAATAGCCCTTCTAATCCAATGAGTAATGCAAGTTTGTATTGTGATGACATGATCACTCCTAATCAGCATGATGAACTTACATTATTTTTGGGGTGTGAAGAGTTATCAAGAAAAACCTCTTTGGTAGATATGGGTGCTTTTGAGAGGAATAGTGTCCTGCATGGTTGTCATCTTTATTGTGTTGATAATTTCCACACAAATACTACATACAAAATATTATAGAAGATGAGATTTTACCAAAATATGATAGGACTAATATGTGTTTTGATATTATTAATGAAAAGAAGGAATCCTCCAAAGTTTCTTCTATTGTCTCTAACAATGAACCAGGGTATGTGGAGAAGCTTCCTTTCAAGCCTCTCCCTCCTAAAGAGAAGAAGAGAAAGAAAAAGAGGAGGAGTAAAAGGAGAGAGGAAACGGTATTTCCCCTAAGCATGTTGCTCCTATTATAGTTTTTGATGAGTCTGAACTCGATGATGTTCCTATGCCTGTTACCTATAATAGTGATCATGATTGGGAAAATCACACTACTTTTGATATTGAAAATCTCTTCGGTACTGATTCTGAAAATGATAATATTAATAATTGCTATACTATTAGTGCTATCCATGATCCTTCCAATGATGATATGTTTACAAATGAACACACTTGGGAAGATAATAATTCTATTGCTTATGATGATACTACAACTCCAATATATGATGATTGCAATGATGAATATGATATTTTCAGTCCACCTACTATTGAGGAGGAAATTAATTATGATTACAATATGCCTCCTATATTTGATGATTATGGTGATGAGAATAATAATGATAGCTATTTTGTTGAATTTTCTCCCACTACAATTAATAAGAATGACTATGTTTATGTGGAGAGTATTAATTCTTTTAAGCATGTGGCTCATGATAAGAATGTTTTGTGTGATAGTTATATCGTTAATTTTATTCATGATGCTACTGAAAGTTATTATGAGAGAGGGAAGCATGGTTTTATGTGTCTCAACAATGTTAAATTTCCCCTCTTTATGTTGAAAGTCTTGAAGTTGCACTTGTTTTGCTTTCCTATGCTTGTTGATTTGTGCTTTCATGACTTGTTTATTTACAAGATTCCTATGCATAGGAAGTGGGTTAGACTTAAATGTGTTTTTAATTTGCTTCTTGATGCTCTCTTTTACTTTAATTCATATTTCTTATGTGAGCATCTTCTCAAACTATCATGCTTAACTTAAAGGCGTTAAAGAAAAGTACTTATTGGGAGATAATCCAAAAGTTTTAGATGAGTCTTGGAAGTTATTACCTCTGTAATAACCGCTCCTTATCCTTTTTATTTTTATTTTTGCCCCAAGAATAACCTCTAATGAGAGAGAAGTAATGATTGGGAAAGCTGCTGTCCCGAAACAGATTTCTGTGCTTCACCGCAAAAATTCGTGTAAAATCTCTGTCGATTCTTTTGAGGCGTGAATTTTTGTGCTTCTGCCCCAGGTTGTTATCTAACTTTCGTTAGTTTAACACTTTTTCATTTGAGGAACAGAAGGTCTTCGAAAAAATTCGTCTTTACCTGCTGGTCTGTTTTGACAGATTTCTGCCATTTTCTGCATTTGCTTCTTGTTGGTTCCTTTTTGAGTTCTTTTGGGGAATTGAGCTTTTTGAGGGAAGTGCTTCAGTAGCTAGTGTTCTAATGGAAGTTTATTTGGTGTTATAACTGAACCGTAAGACCTATTATCTTGAGTGCACTAATGTTGCTAATAAAGATTGTGTGAAGTTTTGTATGAAGGAAAAATTTAAGGTGTATGGAAGGAATGAGTAATGAGATGAAGGATGGACTAAAGCTCAAGCTTGGGGATGCCACACGTGTCACCCCAAGAAATATCCAAGAAGTACAAGCGTCAAATCTTGGGGATCCCCAAGGCATCCCCTTCTTCATCGATAAAAATTCCAGGTTTCTTCCAAACGCTTCATTTTTATTGTTTCGTGCACAGTTGTGTTTCTCTTGGAGCATCTTTTTTTTCGTTTTCGTTTTGGTTTTAGTTTGCTTGGTTTGCTTAGTTTTCTGAATAAGTTTGTTGGACCCCCTCTTTCACACTTTGGTTTGCAAATAGTTTGGTTTGGTTTGGAAAAGAGTAGGAAAGTTTATGCTTATGTGGTAAAAAGAGCTCGTTTTTTACTGTGGCATATGCTTTGTCATGCCATGCTTGATATTGTTTTGGATTTATGCTTAGTATTATTTGTTATAGCATGACTTGTTATAAACAATTGAGATTGCTTAATGTGCCTTGGATGAATCATGCATTGTTTTAGCATATTAAAGCATAGTATTGTGGTATTCTCCTTTGATGCTTTATTTGGGTTGACTTGGCGCATGCTCACACCATCTTATGACTATCCCAAGTCACCATAGCCTTTATGATCCTTTATTTTTCAACTTGTAGTATTACTTTATGCTTCGATTAATGATGTTTTTTTACTCTGCATGATTATGGCCATTATTGCTCTCTTAATTTGTCGCTCCCAGTCTTTTGCTAGCCTCCGTAACCAAGTATGAGTTCCACTCATGCATCAAACTCCTTAAACCAAGTTGTTCCAAAGAGTCCACCATACCTACCTATTAGCATATGCTATTCCAAGTATATTCATGTTTTTGTTTACCTTCCAAATTAAACTTGTTATGAGAAAACTAGTGATTAAAGCTCTCACGAACTTGATGGCACACTTTACTTTTATTGCCCTTAATAAACTTGAACCATTGTGTTGTCTATGTTGTATATGCTTGCACTTATTTGTTGGGGATTAGCAGTACCATGCTGTCATGGGGAACACTTTCAACATTGCACTTGTACTTTGTACCTAGTTGATATCATGCTCTTTTGTCTATGGATGTCGTCGGTGTGAAATGAAAGGGGATCTTGTAAGTCCATGGAGTTATGTATATGTGTTAGAGAAACGCCTGGGTCGCTGGTCTAATCCATGCTGACATGGTGGAAACCTGCACCGTAACTATAATGAGCTGTCTATGAAGCATTCTTATTATAAAAAAAAGAGTCCTATATTGAGAAAAAAGAGAAAAAAACAGATTATGAAAAGAGGAAAGAGACAAAAAGCACCATATTCCCATGGTAAATAAGAAGATTGCTGAGATGCTCGTTGTCTGCTTGCCTTGTCATTTTGATATGGGGATTCTTCCGTATCATTGGGCAAGGGGTACCCCGTTGGCGGTTCTCTATGATACACATGTACTTACAATGACAAGAATTTACCGGTGACTAAACTTGAGTAGCATGAGGAGCGTCCCTCGTATTCAAGGGACATGAGATTTCTAACTTATACTCCGTCAAGCATATACTCCATAGTTTGTTCACTTAACCTTAATCACTTCAAGATGCTTATGATAGCGGCAATGAGAGCTGAAAGCTATAAGTACCATAATTTTTGGAAGCTCTTTATGAAACTTGAATCCCTACTTCCTTCTATGAAGGCCTTTCTTTTACTTTTATGTTGAGTCTCCACCTTCTACCTTTATGCACCTACTTTGAGAGCATAGTGGCCATTCTTAGTTCTATGTGCATTGTCCCAAGACTAGTTGATTGATGCATAACTTGATATTGCTTGTTTTAAACTATTTGTATCTAGTCACTCTTGTGAACTTTGAAGGTGTCCTATGCATTTATAATTGCTACTATATGAGGGACAAGCCGAATACTATTATGCTATGTTTTCTTTATGTGAAACAAACAAACGTCTTGCAAAGCATTGTTATTCATGAATCTTTTGTTTGTGCCTTTTCATGTTGCATCATAGTTGCTTTGTATTATTGCTAGAACTTTGTCTTTCATGTTATGATTGAAGTACTATGATCCCAACTTTGGATGTTTTACAAATACTTTGATCAAGTTTATGATGGTGCATGTCACCTCAAAAATTATTCTTTCTTTTTATCACTTACCTACTCGAGGACGAGCAGGACTTAAGCTTGGGGATGTTGATACATTGCAAATGTATCTATAATTTTTGATGTTCCATGCTTGGTTTTGTCTACTTTCTTATGTTTTGTTCCAACTTTGGAGTACTTTTTATACACTTTCTGGAACTAACCTATTAACAAGATGCTACAGTGCTAGTTGCATGTTTTCTGCTGTTTTTGGTTCCAAGAAGTCAGAAAATGAATATTCTTGGAATTGGACGGGACAAAAGCCAAAGTTGATATTTTACCGGAAGACTCACGGAGCCAGAAGATGAGACGGAGAGGGACCACAGGGCGGCCACACCATGTGGTGGCGCGGGCTAGCCCTGGCCGCGCCACCAGGTGGTGTGCGCCCCCTGGCCGCCCACCGACCTTGCCGTCTGGCCTATAAGAAGCCTCCCGAGGCATAAACCCTAAAGAGTCAAGCCTCCAGCCATGAAAAGTTCTGCAGCACCGCCGCCATCGAAGGGGGGATTCGGGGGACAAAAAGTCTCTGTTCTGGCACCCTGCCGGGACGGGGAAGTGCCCCCGGAGCCATCTCCATCGATCTCCACCACCATCTCCATCGTCGTTGCTGATTCCCATGATGAGGAGGGAGTAGTTCTCTCTCGAGGCTAAGGGTTCTAACGGTAGCTATGTGTTCATCTCTCTCTCTATGCATGATCTTATTGAGATCATGAGCTTGTAATCTATAGATCTACCTTGCTACTCAAGTGCTTTAATAGATCTCTGCTCTCCCCATGTGTGTGAAAGTGACAACGTGCTCACCATGGTGGCACTTAGGCTAGATATTACAAATACTTGTTATGAGTTATATTTGGAGTTGGATGTCTTTATGAAATTGTGGTGTTTGTTGGACTCATCTAGTGCTCAAGGTGACAGTGTGGGGTTTTCTAGATGAGAAAGGCTTACTTTGAGGTGTGCTGTTATAGCCCTACCGTTGATTAGAGTGTCCAACCGGAGAGTAGTTCAGCATAGTATCATAAAGAGAAGACATTTATATGAGAGAGTGTTCACTAGTGAAAGTATGATCCCTAGGCCTTGTTTCTAAGCATTGAAACACCGTTTGAAACTAGATATGTTACATGTTTGCTTGCTTCCATCTTTATTTCAATTTGCCTTTAGTCTCTTCCACGCCATCAAGTTATTTTCTAGCACCGTTGTCTTATATCCATACCACTTGTATTTTCCTATCTCTTCACCGAACTAGTGCACCTATACACCTGGCAAGTGTATTGGGTGTGTTGGGGACACAAGAGACTTCTTGTATCTTGATTGCAGAGTTGCTTGAGAGGGGATACCTTTGACCACTTCCTCCCTGAGTTCGATAAACCTTAGGTGATCCACTTAAGGGAAAATTTATTGTTGTTCTACAAACCTCTGCACTTGGAGGCCCAACAACTGTCTACAAGAATAGAAGTGCGTAGACATCAACCATCAGCCTTTGTCTTCTCCATCGACGCCGGCCGCCAGCTCACACCAATGATATTCCCTCCCTCCCCCACCCCACCCCACCCCAAAGAAAGCCCCCAAAACACCATCCGCAGCCTCCTTCCATGGTGAGATCGAGCAAGGTCTGTAAAGATCCTGAGCAGTTTCCGAAGGTGTTCACCTAAGGCCCTCTTCAAGTACTCATCAACCATTGCGACGCCACCACCGCCACGAGCCTTGTTGGTTCGTCCAAACATATTCTTCAATCAGCAAAAGAGAGCGGAACTACGCCTTCTTCTCATCCGTTTGGCCTCCCATGTGTTCTTCATTCTCACCCAACGTTGAGACCGTGGGAATCCAAAGACTGCTTCAAAGTGGCGGGCAGCCCATGCAAGATGACGCCGCTAGACAGGTTCTCCTCCGATGTTGTGATGCCAAATGGTTTTTATGAGCAGCGAGCATGCGGCAATGGAGATTAGATCGTCACAGTTGGGCCCGATTTCATGTAGGACCTTGTCAACGTGTACACTCGTTGCAAGATTGTTATTCCGCAAGTATCGGGGTTTGAACCGACCGAAGGTTCTGCACTTACATTTCAGGATGATGCTGATGAAGGTCAACGTACTAAACTGCAGAAGATAGTCATTTTAGCCTCTTTGATTCGTACGAATCCCTAGGAATTTCAGAGGAATGCAATCCTTACTAAGTTTTCTTACATATAAGTAATTTGATTCATAGGATTGAGTTCTGCTAATAGTATTGCCTTGTCTCCTAGTACTAGTACATCCATGGAAATATGGTATCTACTAGTAGTATTCACATGAGACTCAGATACTAGACATATGACATATCATAACTATATAGAATTATAATACTAGGTAAAGCTCAAAAAATTATAAATTTGAAAGTATGGGCGCATATTTAGTTCTTGTATTTTCTATCAAGTAGAAGTCAATGTTTATTAGGTACATATTTTGTTAACATGGTCTTGAGAAATGAAGGAGAAGATTCTAGAATGATGGAGAAGTGTGTTTTGAGGATTGTGCCTGGCATTCATTGTGCTAAAGACCATCAATATAATCTTCAAGTAGATGCTAGAATGGAAAAGAAGATCCAACTTCTGGCAATGTTGGGATTCACAAGTCCTGATCCAACAATGAATATTCAAAGTTATTCATACACTACATAGTGGTAATATTATTATAAGATAAGATAAGATATTAACCTCCTAGAAATAATCCTTGTTGGTTTTCCTTTGGTATATAAGACACCAAAATCTTGTAGGATCCAACCTTGCCTTTTTCCCTATGAACTTTACATTCAAGATCCTATAGGATTATTTCCTATTTCATTTGATCCCATGAATCAAACCGTGTCTCTAGGATAATTTCCATAGCATATCCCCATTTCAAAAAGAATTAGAATTCCATTAGCATCTCCCTAGGTTGGTATTTTTTTACGCAATCAAACATCTTAAGTATAATCAAGATTTTTGAAAATAGTACTATATATCAACTTTTACAATGTCAGGTCAATATCAATATTATTTCCATGTTACATTTCCTTTCCCTTTGAAGGTCCTATCCTTATCCTGTCGCCATGCGATGTGCTATACCTGACACATGGGTTTGTTGCGGATGATGAGGAGAATGATCCTAGTAGGTGGTGGTTAGCAAGATCTGTCGGTGGTTCAAGACTTCTTCTGGTCTATACATATGGTGTCCTAGGAAATGCAATTGCTGATGATACTAGTGTTGTTCACTATGGTCGCACCGTTCGCACCTATCCTTCTAGGTTTGAGTGCATGGTGTTCTCGATGGACACAAGCCAATTAACTGCTGCTAACCGTTGGAAAAGGGTTACTGACCTTGGATCATATTCTCTTTTCCTTGGTGTGAACTATCTGATTATCATTGCAGTAGGCGATGCAAATGATCCACCATGACATCTGACGAGAAGGAACTATGTTTACACATCACACCAATAAATTGGCTACGAGTACAGGCCGTGTCTTGAAATTTGCCGCTTCAGTCTGAATGGTGACGTAGCTGTTGGCTTCCACACCAGCACTCACTGGACATGGTCAGAGACTCCATTTTGGTTCATCCCAAGCTTCTCAAACGCCTTGGAGTGGAACGAGCCTGTGCAAGGATAGCTCATTTCGTCTCGGCCTTTTGTTGAACTCTTTCTTTTGGCTAGTTTTTAGCTGATGTACAGGTACTCAACATTTAGTTTTGCACCTGGACCGGCTTGTAAAATACTCCGTATGACCAAAAACCCCTTTTGTACACTTGGTAGTTTCTCTAGTATGTATATTTCACCAAGCTTGTAAAAGAACCTTATTAGGAGTACAGTTGTACTCTACTACTACTATTCCATACATAATTTCTTCCAGAATGTTGTATAATAGTAGTACTGTTAGTATTACTCCTCGCAGGTCCGTAGTTTTGTTTCTTTTTCACTGCAGTTTGGGTCCTGTAAGCCTAAGTTGGACGAGTTGGTAAGTACTTCGCTCAGAAACTGCACTCGGTGGAAGGAACACGATGTTTCCAGGTTTACCAGGAAAAACATGTCGCTCATCATGGCATCACTAGTGATTTGACAAGGCAATACTGTACGACGATGTGCTAGTCTATTTCTTCTTCTTCTGAACAAGTACTCCTTGTCTACCCTAGTAGTAGTAGTAAAGGTCTACTAGTAGGAGTACCAGAGAACTCGATGAAGCTAGCTGGAGTACTACTGTCAGTAGCTGCCGCAGAAGAGAGAGGGAGGGAGTTTTGCGCACGCCGGTGCACGTGGCAGCGTGTTCCTTCCAAGACAAGCTGGATTTAACTCCCTCATCGCCTCCCCCCACGCACACACAGCCTCTTTTACTCAGTCCCTTCTTCCCATCTACTACCGCCCCTGGCCTCTCGCTCCATATTTTTGCCGACCAGCTTCTCGGCTCCGTCCTCTACAAGTGGCGACGAGATCGGCGTGGAGCATCTGTCATCTCTATCCCGCGACAGCAATGGCGGTTTGTGAAATACTAGAACACTCGTATCTATTCCTTCTGTTTCATAATATAAGATGTTTTAGCTTATGTGAAACGAGTGTATCTAGATTCACTCCGAACTTACATGATAGAGTTGATGATGCGATTAAATTTTTATTATTGATTGCGTAGCATTGTCATGTGTAGAGTAGTTCTTATCCCAGGTATGCATCCTTTTTTTGTAGACTGGGATTCCAAAGAAGCTTGTTTTCTGGGCTAGATCCCATAACTAAGAACAGTGCGGATCCATTCGAAGTTGGTAGTCGATAGCGCAAACGTTTGAAGATTTGCATATATTTGTCAATCAACATCATGTAATCAATATTACAACTTGTTGCAGAAGGAGATAGGGGAAGGAGCAAAAAAGAGGATTCTCGATAAAATAGGATCCAATCCTGTGACTTTTTCTATCCCAGATGACAAGGTAAATCAATAGAATGGCATATGTTCCTGTCGTTGCACGTAGATGCTATCGCTGTAATCTCTGTTTATCTTGTAAACGCAGAAGCACAAAGTTGAATAAGACTCTCAGTTCCTGATGACGGAGTAGAAAATCGATGT
This sequence comes from Avena eriantha, assembly GCA_910589775.1. Lineage (NCBI taxonomy): Eukaryota > Viridiplantae > Streptophyta > Magnoliopsida > Poales > Poaceae > Avena > Avena eriantha. The sequence goes on from OU342742.1 coordinate 541,019,240, forward strand.
TAGATCACTACACCTAAGACGCTTCCTTGTTTACCTTCTGTGTAGACTGATACAGTTGCAGCTGAAGCTGGTACTGATGATACTGCACCTACCATCGTCGTGCCAGATGATGGAGGTGGTGGATTGGTTTTACCATCCGCAGAGACTTGTGCGGCTAGAGCTGGCAGTGAAGAGCCTTCAGAGGACATTGTGGTGCTCGATAGTTTGCCTATTGTGGAGACTCATGCTACCGGTGCTGGCACTGCTGATGCCGCTCCCGAAATTATCGTGCCACCTAAAGGAGGCGGTGATTTGGGTTTACAATTTGTAGAAACTGTTGCACCTAAAGGTGGTGAATTATGACGCGGAGCTTTCTTTCTTATGATTTGTATGCTTTTCTCTGGAACCTGTATTATGGAGCTAACTTACGCATTTCTTACACTTTTGCCTGTTGAACTCTAGTGTGGAACTGGAACTACTCCTAGTATGTAATCATAATATTTGGATGCTTGAGTATTATTGATGATAAACCAATCCTAGCTGAGCTGCACGAGAATTGGCCTCTACCACTTGCAGGCGTGGTTCCTGGCTCATCTCCTTTTCACAAGCACGGTGAAAAGATGGTTATGTTCCTTTTCTTGCAATGCCATTATGCTTGTGTTGTTGATCTGGCAATTTTATGCTGGTTTTGTCACCCAATCCGCATTTATGTCTCTACATACAAACATATTTGTTTGCATGACTTGAACAGAAAACAGTATCTTCTCTGCATCGACTAACACAAGGAGACATGCAAATATTTATTTATTTTTGAAACAAGGCAAACGATATGCCATTTTCATTGATAGAGAGGGACATGCAATTCATAAATCATCACCTCCAGCATCTTGTTCTACAGAAGGTGTTATTACCAAATCCACAACCTTCTTTTCCTTGGGTCAATAATGTCAACTACAGGATTTTGAATCTAAACACAATCTAGTGCAGGTTCATCAGGACAACCTCCAGCTGCGTCAGTCTCCACAGAAGGTACATCAATGCTATGGCAAACACCATTGGAAATGCAAGCTGAAGATTTTGTTATAGTCCTATCAGGACCACATATAAGGGCCAGATTTTCAAGCTCCGAAATCTAGCATTACAAAATAGACAAGAGGCTACCCCATCTGGACAATTCATAGACAATTCATAGTGCAATTTGAGCGTCTTACATGATCCTTAGATCTTAGTCCATCCCGTCTTTTTATTGGTGGAACGAAATTTGCTGGTACTTTTATTTTTGCGAAGAACCTACAAAACATAGCCAAGTCAGACATCTGAATATATCTAACTTTTCTACAGTCTTATATGTGAAGATATCTTTGCATAAGACTCACTTACCAAACTGTCTATGGATATCTTCCCACTCCTTGGAAAGGCGAAGTCAACGTTCTATAGGGTACATCCATCTATACTGTATTGTACCTCTAAGTACTTTCTCGTTAGGTACATCAACAACCAAATGCTCCATCATATCAAAGAAAGATGGGGAATATATTAGGTCAAAAGCTTGCATAGGATCTCTGCCAAGTCCTTTTAAAGATGTTTTTGAACTCTTCTGCCCAGAGCTTTACTATAGATTTACCTAAAGAACGTACCTACCCAAATATGCAAGAACCTTGTAAATCTAGATGGTCACACGCTTTACTATTTCTAGGAGAGGTGGAGAACAAACCAAAGCCAAGAAGAATGTCTAGTGCCTGAATCTAGCAGGCGAAGCGTGGGGATCGCCCAGCTGACCGCCGGCCGGTGCGTCTCGTGAAGAACGGTGCAGCCAATGGTGGTACGCCGGCACTATTGATAGAAAGGTGTCGAAAATTTTTTTTAAGGCGTGGAGAAGTTTGTGGCCTGGTTCTAATCCGGTGCATCTCCCATAAGAACGATGCAAAATTTGAAGAGACAGGGGCTAGTCGCTCGATTGATGGCGGGCTTAGGAAAGTTTGGGGTCTCGGCGGAAAGTTTTAGCGGGCGCAGGGTGTTTGTCCACAATTTTCACAGAAATATGTGTGAATATTTTATTAGATTTGCCAGTTCTCAAGAGTCACCTCTCTCGCCATTGGATGTACCTCACGATTGGTGCAACGTGAGGGTTACACATTTGTTGCAACAGCTTCTAACTAGGAATTTAATGAGTTGCAACTACTAGGTTAGAACTGAGTATTAACACAATTAGTAGGGTGACATCAGCTCCTTAACATAACAAGTTCTCAGGCGCCTAGGATCTATGCGCTCATATTTTATACCGTTTTTACCTTGTTGACGACTTTGTTTCGAATCCAGCCGAGCCCCAGCACGTACGATGAGATTTTAACTATCGAGCCCAAGAAATTAGCCCATCCGACCTCATTATATCACAAGACCTTCTAACTCGGCCATGTTTTGGGTCATTCTGCCACGCAAATAGCCCAGTTAGATTGGACGAGAGCCCATGAAAAATAGCCCATCAATCCCTGCTTGGCCCATTTTTCTTCAATTCGGCCTTTTTTGGGCACCGTCCACCCACCCCTAAAAAAACTCTGCCTATCCATGTTTTTAAGTACTACCTACTACATTATTTATACTTAACATTTTTTAGTTGAGCTGCTAGCAATCACGCGTAGCAGATGGACAAGCATTTTTTTAAGAAAAAAAAGTATATACGATGTTAGTATATATTTTTTACATTTTATAAAAGGATAACAATTTTCTTGTGTAGTGGCAAGGCATGCAGTTTATCTATAGCAATATTTTTGTACTGAGAGGCTGACATGGCCGACCCACCTGCCTGCAGCTAGCACCCATCAACCTTACCATACAAGAGATCAAGTTTAACGAGCGTGTTTAAAAAGTACTTATACAACAATCTCGACCAGAAAAAAGAAGACCATGATCGACATGTTTCTTGTTAAGAGAGGCTGACACGTGGGTCCCAGCAGCAAGACCATACATGCCTGCCGCATAGAACAACGTTACCAAGGTCAAATCGGCGGACGCGACCAAAAAACTGTCCAACATACACATGTTTCCTCTACATAGGCGGCTGACATGTGGACCTAGCAGGGAGACATTATACGGGTGCTATATCGAGCAACGTTGCCAAGTTCTAAATGGGGAGGCACGAGAGAAGAAAAAAAGTCTAGCATGCACACGTTTCCTGCATAGAGGAGGCTGACATGTCGGGCCCACCAGCCTGTATAAACGGCGGAAGCAGCGAGCGACGCTATCAAGTTCGGAACACGAAGGCGCGACAGAGGGTAAAAATTCCATCATACACACGTTTCTTCTAATAAGAGGATGACATGTGGGTTCCAGCATCGTGATTAAATGGTAGATGCATCGACCATCGCTATCAAGTTCGGAACAGGGTCGCGCGAGCGAAGGAAAATCCATCATACACATGTTTCTTCTAATGAGAGGATGACATGTGGGGCTCAGGAGGTTGGTTAAACGATAGATGCGTTGAGCAGCGCTATCAACTCGGAATGGGGTAGCGCCAGCGAAGGAAAAAATTCCATCATACACACATTTCTTCTAATGATAGGATGACATGTAAGTCCTAGGAGGTTGATTAAACGGTAGATGCATCGAGAAGCGCTATCAACTTCGGAACAGGGTAGCGCGAGTGAAGGAAAAAAATTCATCATGCACACGATCCTTCTAATGAGAGGCTAACATGTGGGACCTAGCAGCCTGACTAAACGGCAAGCACCTCGAGCAACGTTATCGAGTTCAAATTAGGGAGGCGCGACCGAAAAGTATGGTCCACTAGAGACATTGACGTTCGGGACCCACACGCCTCAAAAGACTTTGGCGAGTCAACATCGCGCGAGGAAACAAAAATCTTGCTTCTACCACGCGCCAGCCGAGCTTCCTCCATGTTTTTAGCAGATCCGTCATAGTAGAGGGTCGTGAAACCGGAAAAAAAAGTTTTCCATCGGCCACGGCAGAGCCGAGAATTTCGTCACAGAAGACGCGCCTTCTACGACGACCATTAGGCCAATTCGTTGCGGAAGGAAACTTTTCTTGTAGTGACTATCTTCACTATTAACACTTGATATAACATGTATTATCAGCTCATGGGCACCTTCAAAGATAACATACTCTAATACTTCACTAGTGGTATCACCATTATTATAATACACTGAAGATTGATTAAAGGTATCAGAGCATTGAAAACGAAAGTAGTGCCCAAGTTTCATACATTGAGGACATATTATTGGATCGTCTATCGTATTTGAAGAAATTAACTTTTTAGCATATTCCACTATTTGGGAATACATTTCTCTTACCGTCATATTGCTCATTTCTTCTTCAAAATACTCATCCTCCTCTCCAATGAGGATTCTTGCCCCATGTTAATAGCATCACAATATTCATAGAAAGATTCATTTTCTAGTTCCTCACAAAAGTCCCCAAAATCATTGTCTAGGCACGAATCCTCCATGGAACAATCATCATAACTTTGAGACTTATAGAAATCATTACTAGATAATGAGATATCGTTTGCATGCATACTATTTGTGCGTGGAAAGTTATTTTCAGAAGTAGGAGATTCAAGTGGTTGATCAAGTTGCTCCTCTTCATTCTTAGTAAGATAATTTGCGAGTAGCTCAGCGATAGTCTTACCTTCAGGCTTACCTTCCACTAGTTGAGAGGGTGCAACATCAAGTGCCACCTCTTTATTAACAATATGTTCTGGTGGTTTAGGTGGAGGATCTTTGAGTGGAGTTCCCTCCACATTAACTTTTGGAGCACCCTGCAAAAGGCTAGATTCTTCCATGGCAGCTTTAATCTGCCCAACAATAAATTCATTATCATGGAAGTTACCTTAGCAATAGCAGAATATAGGGGAACTTCTTTATAGATCATATCGAGCGGTTTACTTTCTACCTATATATCTCTTAAACGAAATAACAACTCTTTGCAACCAGTAAAAATCACAAATTTTAATGTGTCCTCCCCATCAAGGCATTTAAACTCATATCTATTATAGTCTACTAGTTCGGTATCAAAATTATACTTACATTGATAATTGTGGTGATCTAGAGATTCGCAACAATCACAACATAATTGATAAGAGTCACATAGTGTGGATGAATACTTGTCCACCCAAGTCAACCATTCTTTTAATATGCATTGCCTCTTATGAATATCTCCCAAAGTCCTTCCCTTTGACTCCTCCATTATAGATTTCATCTGTTGGAAGGTAGTTATCTTGGAAGACATGATTAGTAACAAATATTTTTATGGGTTTTTGGTTTGTAAACAAAACCAAAAATACAAATGCAGCAAATAAAGAAATCTTAAAACAAAATCTAGCAAAACTAAAACAAATAAACAAAAGCTAAAAGACCTACAACACTTAGCTCCCCGGCAATGGTGCCAGAAAATAGCTTGATGACTGCAAGTGCACAGATTGTTTGTAGCTAGTTTCGAAATAAAGATATCGATCCCATAAGGAGCAGGAGTCTGAAGTGTAATAACTCTTTGAACTAAATACTGAAATAGTAATGCTAAATAACATTCTAAGTAACAAGATAAAATGCGAGCTTGTTTAAAAGATATTTTTGGGTTTTCAAATAAGAGAACAATAAGTAAACTAAAGCTCTAAGTAAACAAGAGCATGCAAGTATGATCATGAAAGTCTGCAAGATGATGAAAAGAATTCTCAGGGAGTAGTGGATCCACCGCTAGTAATTAGAAAGAGTGATCAAAATTATTATAATGAATAATACCATTTGTGATATGTGTGGGAGGAGCTCCATATATGGACGAATAGGCAACAACCACTGCACACATCATCCGTCATAACCACAATAGACAACAATCCACATCAATCGAATTACTGTGCTATTAAGGGACTTTACCCTGTAGGATGTATGTGATGACTGCAAGTGCACAGATCGTTTGTAGCTAGTTTCAAAATAAAGATGTCAATCCCACAGGGAGCAGTAGGCGAAAGACTAAAATGCTTTTAACTATAACTGAACAAAGGACTTAAGAAATAACTTTAAGATGCAAGTAGAGTAGAGTTGTTTTTGGGTTTTTAGTTGAACAAGGTGATTTAAAGTAAAGCAAAACTTAATGCAGAAAGTAAGAATCGCGTGTATAATAGAACTTTGGAACTACAATAGGGAAAAGGCGTTCTTAGGGAATAGTGGATACACCGCTAGCAATTTGGACTAAGTAATCAAGATTATTATAACGAATATTCTCATAATGTGTATATATGTGGGAGGAGCTACATACATGGATGAATAGCCAGCAACTGTTGCACACATCATCCTCATAACCACAGCAGACAACAATAGACATCAATCGAATTACTGCGCTATTAAGGGATTTCTCCCATGGCATGGACATGGCTTTGTGAGTTCTCCTTGATTCCCCAAGTTAGTACGTAAAGAATGATAACTACTTTATAGTCACAGTAAGTGCTATCATCCCTCCGTCTACCAACAAGTAATCACCTTCATCAAGTCCCCATAAGAGGCGAATGTTAAGGAGGTGCACAACTCCCAACATCAAGATGAAGACAATTAACACGTACACAATATAATGTATAAGATAATATCTATCTCATCTCAGTCATATGCTAGAGTTCCCAAGAACTAGAGATCTACTCATACATGGAGGCAATCAACATCATAACAATGGTAGTGGAAACAATCATAGATGAATAGTACTTGTATAAATCCACAACGAGTACAAAAATTACAACAAGATCTGGACGAGATGTAGATGGGATGGATATAGATGGTGATGATGCAGCGGTAGATGATGAAGATCGATGCCTTAGCCTCCCGGATCTGCGTAGGGCAAAGATGGATCCCTTGTGGATGAGTTCCCCACTAGATGCCTTCTAGAGGTGAGGTTTCTGCGATTTCTGGGTGTTCTGTATGTCATCTCTCCGAACCAATTGCATGGGGTGAAACTATTTGACGAGGCGGAGGCGGGGCCAACTATACGACCGAAGCTATACAGCTAGAAAAATTGCTCCGGTCGTATAGTTGGTCGTTGGACTCTCTGCCTCCCTTTTTCTCTTCTGGTTTTATTCTGGTATTATTAATATTTTCCTAATAAGCGATTTACGTTGTTTTGACTCCTTTTCTCCACAGTACAACTACTCCAATAATTGTATCCATTGGATCCATCATCTGTCCTGAGCCTGGTGAAAACATACATAAAATGTGTGCGCGAGCGCTGTAAAATACCAAGATCCTACATCTACAATGCAAAATAATAATGTAAAATATGATGCAAATATGCACTCATCGACTTCCCCAAGCTTAGACTCTTAGTCCTCCCGAGCAAGTTTTAGCTTAATGGATGTGATCCTCATATTCATAAAGCTGAGTCGATAAAATAAATGAGGCAATTGCAGCATGTGTTTATCATGTACGATACATAGGAATAAGTTCATTGAATAGTACCTTACTTGAACCATCTGAATCGTATTAGAAGGCTTCCATGCCTTAGTGATCAACAGTTCATAAAGATGAATTTCAACATAATGTAAAAGTATCTGGTTCAACCGAATGAGTTAGTGAGGTAGTCCCAAGTGTTTTAGAATTCACGTATTCACTTGGGATTCAAAATCTCAATAGTGTATCTTTGTCATACTACAATATAGTAGTATATGCCTACTTGCTCTTTGCACACTCGCTCTTTTTTCTTCTTCCTTTTCTTTTCTTTTATATATATGCTCACACTTTTGTTTAAGTGCTGTGCAAAGGAGCTAGCCATACATTCCACTTCATGTAGGAATTCAAAGTCTAACGATCTCAATTATCAAATTCCAATTGTGTATGAAGCATTCTCATGACTTGAAGATTCTTCCTCGACTTGTTCTCATTCTATTTTGGTAGCACTTTCATTTTCCTTTGTTCAAGGTTTCTTTCTCAACTTAACTGTATAGATAATTTTTCTTTGTAAATCAAATCATAGACTTACAGCATATTGACCAAATTATCCTTAAGTGTTCCATTAATACCAATGGTGTGGAAGAATCCTATTGCTATCATCAAGTGCAAGTAACATTATAATCAAGTCATTCATATATCAATAAAGCAAAAACAAACTCAATATTGCTCCATATATAATAATAAAATCAGAATTTCATAAAAGGGATCGACTATTCCTGAAGGGAATACTAATGATGCAAACTTTATTTGTAGTTTGAACTAATGCAAAAACGGTTGGGTCCGCAGCATAGAAAACAAAAAAATTCCTACGGTGTGAACTACACGCCAAGATCTATCTACTAGGTACAAAGCAACGGGTGGACATACATCCAACGAGAACTTACCCTCGTAGACAACAAGCTTTGTTAACGAGTAGGAACTTGTGGTTGATGTAGTCGTACACTTGCCGATCTCAAGATCGTGAGGAAGTTTGAGCACCGCAACTCAGCAGCGCATCCGCACTCGCACACACGTTCAAGCCACCGGACAACCTCCACCTCATCGCTCCAGCGATCCAGTGGAAGCAGCAACTCCTTCCAGACGAAATGCCACCGGGAACATGTATCTCGCTAATCCGAGACCATGGGGGAATAATTCTAGAGGGGGAGAGAGATCCTTCACAAGGAGGTGTGAGGATGAAGGAGGGAATGGGTGGCCTTTTATAGGAGGAGGGGGTGCCCCCTCTCTCCATGGCCGGCGCATGGGGGGTGACCCCTCACCTCCCCCATTCATGTGGTGGTAACCCCTCCACATTAAAATGCCTCTGCACATTCCCTTTTAAAGTCTCCACTTTAAATGCATTAAATTTCTCCAAATTTAATGCTCTCTCATTTAATAAATCTCTTTTTATTAAATTTATTCAGAATTTTGTTAATTACTTTAATTAACAAACATTCACATATAGCCCCTTGCAATATTTTAGTATCACATGCAGAACCACTTTCTGCAATTTCACCCGAAACAATTTCCGGTTTCTATTGAAACAATTTCTGCGCTTTGCAATTCTTTCGTCTGAAACATATGTGCTCCAAATTGGTGTCCGGTAACTCTTAAGTGTGCCACCCTACGGTTCGCGAATAATGCAGACATGATCGAGACCCTTCTCTGATCAATAATCAGCAGCGGGACCTAGAGATCCGTACTGACTCCTACACATTCAACGACGACTTCTGTGATCGTGAGAACCTTTAACGCTTGTAACTAAATCCCTTTATCTCTCGATATATTACATGTCCGAGATTCGATCATCGGTATCTCTATACCTAGTTTGATCTCGTTACCGACATGCACTCTTTTCTCGCTCCCGTGATATAACATTCTAGTGATCATATCACTTGCTTGCAAGCTATCCTAATGTGATATCACCGAGAGGGCCCAGAGTATATCTATCCGTCATCTGGATTGACAAATTCCACTCTTGATCCATGAGCCTCAACATAACACCTTCGTAGTACTAAACCCATCTTTATAGTCACCCTGTTATGGTGTGACGTTTGATGTTATCAAGATACTCTTCCGGTGTTAGCAATTAACATGATCTCATGGTCTAAGGATAAAGATTACTTCGTATGATGTTATAGCAATATAAACATAATGACTTGATCGTAATGCTATACTTCGGATGAATGTTCATCACATTATTCCACCAATGGTGTGACCTTGTTATTAACAACATCCAATGTCCATGATCAGGAAACCTTGATCATCTTGTTAATCAACAAGCTAGTCTATAAGAGAGGCATAACTAGAAACCCTTTTTGTTTATTAAGAACACATGTATTGATGTTTCCGATCAATACAATTCTAGCATGTAGAATAAACATCTATCATATATAAGGAATATATAATAACAACTTTATTATTGCCTCTCAGGGCATATTTCCTTCAGTCTCCCACTTGCACTAGAGACAATAGTCTAGTTCACATAGTGATAAATCTAACACCCATGGAGTTCTGGTGTTGATCATGTTTTGCCCTAGAGAGAACTTTAGTCAACGGATCTGGTACATTTAGGTCCGTGTGTACTTTACAAATCTTTATATCTCCATCCTTGACATTCTCGCGGATGGAGTGAAACCGTTGCTTAATATGTTTGGAATTCTTGTGAGACCTCGGTTCCTTTGCGTTGGCTATGGCTCCATTGTTGTCACAATAGATCACCATTGGGTCCAACGCACTGGGAACCACACCCAGTTCCATAATGAACTCTTTCATCCAAACTGCTTCCTGCGCCGCTTATGAAGCAGCAACATATTCCGCCTCCGTTGTTGATCCAGCCACCACAGGTTGTTTGTAACTCCTCCAACTAACTGCTCTCCGTTCAAGAGAAATACGTATCCGGATTGAGACTTAGAGTCATCCGGATCGGTGTCAAAACTAGCACCGACATAACACTTAGCGACTAGCTCTTCTTCACCTCCGTATATAAGAAACATATCCTTAGTTCTTCTCAAGTACTTGAGGATGTTCTTTACCGCTATCCAGTGTTCCGAACCTGGATCAGATTGGTACCTACTAGTCAAACTAATAGCATGTGCCACATCCGGTCTTGTACATAGAATGGCATACATAATAGAGCCTATGGCCGAGCCATAGGGGATCTTATCCATCATCTCTCTTTCTTCCGCCGTAGCTAGACTTTGAGTCTTACTCAATGTCTTGCCTTGCAACATAGGTAAGAACCCCTTCTTACTTTCGTCCATATTAAACTTCTTTAATATCTTATCAAGGTATGTACTCTGCGATAGCCCAATTAGGCGCCTTGATCTATTTCTATAGATTTTCATGCCTAATATATATGACGCTTCACCAAGGTCTTTCATCGAAAATTTGCTATTTAGATAACTTTTAACATTGTTTAAAAGATCTATATCATTTCCAATCAATAATATGTCATCCACATATAATATCAGAAATGCCACATTGCTCCCACTCACTTTCTTGTAAATACAAGCCTCTCCATAAGTTTGGACAAATCCAATTTCTTTGATCACCTCATCAAAGCGGAGATTCCAACTCCGGGATGCTTGCTTCAGTCCATAGATGGATCGCTGAAGTTTGCATACCTTATTAGCATCCTTAGGATTGACAAAACCCTTAGGTTGTATCATATACAACTCTTCTTCAATCTTACCATTGAGGAACGCAGTTTTGACATCCATCTGCCATATTTCATAATCGAAATATGCAGCAATTGCTAACATAATCCTAACCGATTTAAGCATCGCTACGGGAGAGAATGTCTCATCGTAGTCAACTCCTTGAATTTGTTGAAACCCCTTTGCGACAAGTCGAGCCTTATAGATGGTCACATTACCATCAGCATCAGTTTTTCTTTTGAAAATCCATTTATTCTCAACGGCCTTTCGGTCGTGAGGTAAGTCCACCAAGTTCCAAACTTGGTTCTCGTACATGGATTCCATCTCGGATTTCATGGCTTCCAGCCATTTGTTGGAATCTGGGCTCATCATCGCTTCTTCATACGTCGCAGGGTCATCCATTTCATCAACCATGAAATTCACAACAGGATTTCCGTACAGTTCAGGAGTTGTACGTGTCCTGCTTGACCTGCGAGGTTCGGTAGTGTCCTCTTTCGGAGTTTCATGATCATTATCATTAGCTCTCTCTTCATCAGGTGAAGTCAACTCCGAAACAACTTCCGGTGCTGCGCCACTCGCCATTCCATGAAGAGAAGGTTCAATAACCTCTTCGAGTTCTACCTTCCGACTACTCACACCTTTCGCGAGAAACTCCTTCTCAAGAAAGGATCCATTCTTGGCAACAAAAACCTTGCCCTCGGATCTGTGATAAAAGGTATACCCAGTTGTTTCCTTAGGGTATCCTATGAAGACGCATTTTTCCGCTTTGGGTTCGAGTTCATCCGGTTGAAGTTTCTTCACATAAACATCGCATCCCCAAACCTTAAGAAATGACAGCTTAGGTTTGTTTCCAAACCATAATTCATACGGTGTCGTTTCAACGGATTTAGATGGTGCCTGATTTAAAGTGAATGCAACTGTTTCTAGTGCATAACCCCAAAATGACAGAGGTAAGTCAGTCAGAGACATCATAGATCGAACCATATCCAATAAGGTACGATTACGATGTTCCGACACACCATTATGTTGTGGTGTTCCGGCAGGCGTGAGTTGTGAAACTATTCCACACTCTTTCATGTGTGTGTTAAACTTGTAACTTAGATACTCTCCTCCACGGTCAGACCGCAGAAATTTGATCTTTCTATTACGATGATTTTCCACTTCATTCTGAAATTTCTTGAACTTTTCAAAAGTTTCATACTTGTGTTTCATTAAATAGATATACCCGTATCTACTCAGATCATCCGTGAAAGTAACAAAATAACGATATCCACCTCGCGCTGACACACTCATTGGTCCACACACATCAGTATGTATGATTTCCAATAGATCTTTCGCCCGTTCCATTGAACCGGAAAACGGCGTTCTAGTCATCTTGCCCATAAGGCATGGCTCACATGTATCAAATGATTCAAAATCAAGTGATTCCAAAAGTCCATCAGAATGGAGTTTCTTCATGCGTTTAACGCCAATATGACCTAGACGGCAGTGCCACATATATGTAGATATATCATCATCAAGTTTAATCTTTTTAGCATTAACATTATGAATGTGCATAATATTACTATCGAGATCCAACAGAAATAAACCATTCAACATAGGTGCATGACCATAAAAGATATCATTCTTATAAATCGAACAACCATTGTTTTCAGATTTAAAGGAATGACCACTTTGCATCAAACACGATCCAGATAGAATGTCCATGCTCAGTGCAGGCACCAAATAACAATTATTTAGGTTCATAACTAATCCCGATGGCAAATGGAGAGGTAGCGTCCCGACGGCGATCACATCAACTCTTGATCCATTGCTGACCCGCATCCTGACCTCATCCCTTGCTAGTTGTCACTTGTTCCGTAGCCCCTGAACCGAGTTACATATATTAGCAACCGATCCGGTATCAAATACCCAGGTGCTACTGCGAGTACTAGTCAAGTTCACATCAATAACATGTATATCACATATACCTTTGTTTGCCTTGCTGGACTTCTTGTCCGCCAAATACTTGGGGCAGTTGCGCTTCCAATGACCAGTCCCCTTGCAATAGTAGCACTCCGTGTCAGACTTAGGGCCAGCCTGGGGTTTCTTTTCAGGCGTGGCAACAGACCTGCCACCCTTCTTTCCCTTGTGCTTGCCTTTCTTGTCCTTCTTGAAACTGGTGGTCCTATTGATCATCAACACTTGATGTTCTTTCCTAATCTCCACTTTTGCAGTCTTAAGCATTGACAGAAGCTTGGGAAGAGACTTCTTCATACCCTGCATATTATAGTTCATCACGAAGCTCTTGTAGCTAGGTGGCAGAGATTGGAGAACACGATGTATGCCTAAGTCAATGGGAATCGTTATTCCCAAGGACACAAGCTTATCGGCGTACCCAGACATTTTGAGTACATGCTCACTAACGGAGTTGTTTTCCTCCATCATGCAGCTAAAGAACTTTTCTGTAGCATTATACCTCTCTACGGCAGCATGGGTATCGAAAATCATTTTCAATTCTCCCATGGTATCAAAGGCATTGCCATTTTCGAAACGCTTTCAAAGTTCTGGCTCTAGCCCATACAGTATGTCGCAATGAACTAAGTTGTGGTCCTCCTGACGAGTCACATAGACATTATTTTCCTCGTCAGGGGCATCAGGAGCTGGTGGGGGGCCTAGCGGCGCATCTAGCACATATTTATTTTGTGCAGCAGTGAGGAGAATCCTCAAATTCATAGCCCAGTTGGTGAAGTTGCTACCATTCGCAGCAAGTTTCTCTTTCTCCGTGAACACATTGAAATTAAAAGCAGGTGGTGCCATCTACAACAGAATTTGTAAAGTTTATTTAGACTAAGTTTATGATAGATTGAGTTCAACTAATTCAAATTACTAATGAACTCCCACTCAAAAACGACATCCCTCGTGTCCTTTTGGTGATTACATGAACCAAATCCACTACACCAAGTCCGATCATCATGTGAGTTGATATAGCTTCAAAGGCGAGCATCTATGTGGGCATCATATCAACCATATGACTCATGCTTAACCTTTCGGTCCGTGTTCCAAGGCCATGTCTGTACATGCTAGGCTCGCCAAGTAAGAACCTTAGTATTCGCGTGTGTAAAACTGTCTTACACCCGTTCCTATGAAAGCGTAGATTTGAGTACACCCGATCATCACGTGATGTCTCGAAACATGATCCATAGAACGGTGCATACTCAAGGAAGAACACCTTTCTATCTTGATATCTAAATGAGGGATCATCTTATAATGCTACCAAACGCGCCAAACAAGCAGTATAAGATGCTAACATCTAATGTGTAAAGTGAGATGATATGGTCCATGCATTTGATCTCTATCACTTGCATCGTGGTATGATCTCTACCATTCCTTTGTTTGTAAGGCCAAGGTCTATGGAACTTACACGTTGACTATGTTGTAAGAGTATCTACCATACATCTACTTACAACAATACCATATCAATACACTAGCCCAGCAACGATCTAAACTAGACGCCTCTAATTTATCAATTGCAAGTTTTACGTGGCTTAGGGCTTTCGGAGATAGAACTGTTCTCACCTACGAACATGAACCACAACGAGGATAACTAAGTTATTAGCAACTCGTTGTAAATCAGATATTGACTATAGTAGGAGAGACAGACACCTGCCAGCCACTTATGCAAAACAAGTTGCATGTCAGTCATGGAACCGGTCTCATGTACGATGACATGTAAGGTTGGTCCCGGCCGATTCATCCCACTATGCCACCAATATCCAAAATACATAGAAGATGCAATAACATGATCATCATCGCCCACATATCAACATATGTGTACTACCCGTGCTAAGCACATACGCATAGATCAGGCTCTAATACCAATGTTGGGTCCGCAGCATAGAAAACAAAAAATTTCCTACGGTGTGAACTACACGTCAAGATCTATCTACTAGGTACAAAGAACCGGGTGGACATACATCCAACGAGAACTTACCCTCATAGACAACGAGCTTTGTTAACGAGTAGGAACTCGTGGTTGATGTAGTCGTACACTTGCCGATGTCAAGATCGTGAGGAAGTCCGAGCGCCGCAACTCAGCAGCGCATCCGCACTCGCACACACGTTCAAGCCACCGGACAACCTCCACCTCCTCGCTCCAGCGATCCAGTGGAAGCAGCAACTCCTTCCAGACGAAATGCCACCCGGAACATGTATCTCGTTAATCCGAGACCATGGGGGAATAATTCTAGAGGGGGAGAGAGATCCTTCACAAGGAGGTGTGAGGATGAAGGAGGGAATGGGTGGCCTTTTATAGGAGGAGGGGGGGTGCCCCCTCTCTCCATGACCGGCGCATGGGGGGTGACCCCTCACCTCCCCCATTCATGTGGTGGTAACCCCTCCACATTAAAATGCCTCTTCACATTCCCTTTTAAAGTCTCCACTTTAAATGCATTAAATTTCTCCAAATTTAATGCTTTCTCATTTAATAAAACTCTTTTATTAAATTTATTCAGAATTTTGTTAATTACTTTAATTAACAAACATTCACATATAGCCCCTTGCAATATTTCAGTATCACATGCAGAACCACTTTCTGCAATTTCACCCGAAACAATTTCCGGTTTCTATTGAAACAATTTCTGCGCTTTGCAATTCTTTCGTCTGAAACATATGTGCTCCAAAATGGTGTCCGGTAACTCTTAAGTGTGCCACCCTATGGTTCGCAAATAATGCAGACATGATCGAGACCCTTCTCCGATCAATAATCAGCAGCGGGACCTAGAGATCCGTACTGACTCCTACACATTCAACGATGACTTCTGTGATCGTGAGAACCTTTAACGCTTGTAAATAAATCCCTTTGTCTCTTGATATATTACATGTCCGAGATTCGATCATCGGTATCTCCATACCTAGTTTGATCTCGTTATCGACATGCACTCTTTTCTCGTTCCCGTGATATAACATTCTAGTGATCATATCACTTGCTTGCAAGCTATCCTAATGTGATATCACCAAGAGGGCCCAGAGTATATCTATCCGTCATCTGGATTGACAAATTCCACTCTTGATCCATGAGCCTCAACATAACACCTTCGTAGTACTGAACCCATCTTTATAGTCACCCTGTTACGGTGTGACGTTTGATGTTATCAAGATACTCTTACGGTGTTAGCAATTAACATGATCTCATGGTCTAAGGATAAAGATTACTTCGTATGATGTTATAGCAATATAAACATAATGACTTGATCGTAATGCTATACTTCGGATGAATGTTCATCACATCATTCCACCAATGGTGTGACCTTGTTATTAACAACATCTAATGTCCATGATCAGGAAACCTTGATCATCTTGGTAATCAACACGCTAGTCTATAAGAGAGGCATAACTAGGAACCCTTTTTGTTTATTAAACACACATGTATTGATGTTTCCGATCAATACAATTCTAGCATGTAAAATAAACATCTATCATATATAAGGAATATATAATAACAACTTTATTATTGCCTCTCAGGGCATATTTCCTTCAAAAACTGTAATATAAAATTCGTAAGAAAGATTACAAGGTTTTTATAGATCTTCCCAAGCTTGGAATCAAGCCAGGTGGGACCAATTAACTCCTTGTTGGTACCTATTCCTCCTCCTGGGTAGAAGGAGCGTCACCTTCTTCTTTTATGTTGCCCTCTTTAACTATGCTTGCAAAACGAATGCTGAGCTCGGACATGTCATATTGGAGCTTCAACATTTTCCTCTTGAGGAATTTCTTCTCATCTGTTAACTCAAAAATAGTTTTAATTAATAAACCAACTCTACCAACGATGTCATCGACCTTCTTCTCAAGGTCTTTGCTCATCATCTAGTAGGAGTCAGTCCCTTCTCCAATTGTTTCAACGCAAGCCTTAGAAGCCTTTTCTAACTCATAGATATTATCATGAATCTCATCTTGCCGCACCTTCTTAGGCTTAAGAGGTTATGGACCACGAGGAGGTTTATAATAGGATCTTATGTTGTAACGATAAGGATTAGGGAGGTACTCATCCTTGTTCCTTCCCTGCTCAGCTTGTCTCATCATCTCCATCCTTTGTGGGAACATGTCCTCCCAATACGGGAGAGGCTTGATCTCCGGGCCAGATAATGACGATGATCCTTTGGGTTCTGCTTCTTCGATCCTCTTCACGGCATTCTCTTCTTTCTTCTTCCAGATCTTGTTGACGTGGAAGGGTTGCATGGCTTCGCTACACGGATCTTGTTAAAGGGGATGGTATAGGGATGCCGTAGATCTTTCGAGGCTGGAGGTTGTAGCTCTGGGAAAACTTAATGAGAAAGGTTAGATGCGATCAGCTTTAAAAGGAGGGGTCAAAAACCCTAGCCGCCTTGTGTAACTGATGACCCTCAAGTATAGGGGGTGTATCGTAGTATTTTCGAGGGAAGTGAAACCCAATTTATTGATTCGACACAAGGGGAGCCAAAGAATACTTATCAGTCTTAACAACTGAGTTGTCAATTCAGCTGCACCTGGAAACAATCTTGCTCACGGCAGTTTATCAGTAGCAACGGTTTTGTAATAGGAATAGTAAAGTAATAGAAGTAGCAAAGCAAAGACAGTAGTAACAAAAGCAGTAAACAGTGGGATTCGAGTGCGGTAGGCATAGGGATGGATGGACGGGCGTTGCATGGACAAGACAATTCACATAGCAATCAGAACATAGGGCAATTGCAGATAAATAAGATAAAGCACCCAAGTACTAGACAATCCTAGGCATGTGTTCCATATATAGTCATACGTGCTCGCAATGAGAACTTGCACAACATCTTTTGTCCTGCCAGCCCATTTGCAGCGGGGCCTCTAGGGAACTACTAGCAATTAAGGTGCTCCTTTTAATAAAGCACTGGAGCAAAGCATTAATACTCTGTGAACACATGTGATCCTCACATCAAAACCTTTCCCTTCTGGCTACCCCGATTTCTGTCACTTCGGGACCATAGGTTCTGGACAACGACGTGTGTATACAACTTGTAGATAAGACCCAAAACAATACTATCATGATGAATCAATAATAAGTTCAGATCTGAAATCATGGCACTCGGGCCCTAGTGACAAGCATTAAGCACAACAAAGTTGCAACAAAGTCATAAAGCACTAATAGAGATACTAGGCACTATGCCCTAACAATCTGATGCCATTACATGAACAATCTCATCCAATCCCTACCATCCCCATAGCCTACAGTGGGGGATTACTCACTCATAGATGGAAGAAACATGGATGGTCGATGAAGATGATGGTGGAGATCGATGGAGATGGCTCCGGGGGCACTTCCCCGTCCCGGCAGGGTGCCGTAACAGAGACTTTCTGTCCCCCGAATCTCCCCTTCGGTGGCGGCAGCGCAGCGGAACTTTTCGTGGAAAAACGTCGAAACCCCCGAAGTTTTTATGTCAGAAGGCTTCTTATAGGTGAAGAGAGAGGTCGATGGGGTGCCTGGGGCCACCACACCAGGCCCTGGCGCGGCCAGGCCTAGCCCGCGCCTAGGGGGTGTGGCCAGCCCCTGGCCCTCCTCCGTCTCGTATTCTGGCTCCGTGAGTCTTCTGGAAAATAGGCACTTTGGCTTTTGTCCCGTCCAATTCCGAGAATATTCATTTTCTGACTTTCCTGGAACCAAAAACAGCAGAAAACAGGCAGCTGGCACTGTGGCTCTTGTTAATAGGTTGGTCTAAGAAATCATATGAAAAGTACTCCAAAGTGTGGACAAAACACAAGAAAGTGGATAAAAACAAGCATGGAGCATCAAAAATTATAGATACATTTGTAATGTATCAGTAACGAGCAACTATGCAGGCACATCCCGTATAGTTCCGGACATATAGTTAAGTTCCACCCTAGATTCTGGCCGTATAGTTGGTCGTTAAACCTTCTGTGTCCACCAAAAATTTTCTGCTTCTCCAAGAATTCTTTATTAATCTGAAACTTAACGAAATATTGAGTTTTGACAGAGAAATGCAGATTAGATTTTTGACCAATTTTGGCATCATCAATCTTCCTTCTTCTTTTCTAGAGCATGAATTGTTTCTCATTTAACACAATACTCAAACTAGACTTTAACTGAAAAATTAAAAAAAAACTTACTCAAACCTTTCTATCACATGGGTTGCCTCCCATGAAGCGCTCTTTTATGGTCAATAGCTTGACCGTGGTACTGCTCATTCCGTCTTGAGTCCATTCTTCTTGTAATTGCCGTTCTTCATATATCTTCGCGTTATCACTTCTTCGGGGGTGCTCAATTCTATGGTGATTGTACTTATATCTTCTTTTACCCGATAATGCTTCAAGTGTTGTCCATTTACCACCCATGCAAGAGAGGGTGTTTTTCCTTGGAGCTTCACTGCTCCCGATGAATAGGCTTCTTCAACTACATATGGACCTTCCCACTTTGATCTGAGTTTTCCTGGAAACAACTTAAGACGAGAATTATAGAGCAACACTTTGTGTCCACTTTTAAAAGTTTTATTCTCTATTTTTCTATCGTGCCATCTTTTAACTTTTTCCTTAAACAACCTAGCATTCTCATAGGCTTCACTTCTAAACTCATCTAAAGCATGAATATCTAATAAACGTTTCTCCCCTGCTACCTTGAGATCATAATTTAAATTCTTGATTGCCCAAAAAGCTTTGTGTTCTAGTCCTAAAGGTAAATGGCATGCCTTACCGTACACCATCTTATAAGGTGTCATACCCATTGGATTTTTAAACGCAGTATGGTATGCCCATATAGTGTCATTTAATTTGTATGACCAATCCTTTCTTGATTTGTCCACCATCTTCTCGAGTATGGTCTTCAGTTCTCTATTAGAGAGTTCTACTTGACCACTTGTTTGGGGATGATATGGTGAAGCAACAAGGTGAGTTACTCCATACTTGCTGAGAACTTTCCTAAAAGTCCCTTTCATAAAATGAGAACCACCATCAGTAATTAGAAATCTAGGAACTCCAAACCTGGGGAATGTGACATCCTTGATCATCTTCACTGAGGTAGCTGCATCCGCGTGATTTGTTGGGATAGCTTCAACCCATTTAGTAACATAGTCATTAGTATCAAGAATATGAGTATAACCATTCGACTCTATAAATGGTCCCATGTAATCCATTCCCCATACATTAAAGAGTTCAATTATGAGACTATAATTCATTGCCATTTCTTGTCTCCTACCTATGTTACCTCTTATTTGGTAAGCATCGCAGTATTCCACATACCTGTGTGCACCCTTGAGCAAGGTGGGCCAATAGAATCCGGATTGAAGTACTTTTGCAACAGTCCTCTTACTTGCATGATGCC
This sequence comes from Avena eriantha, assembly GCA_910589775.1. NCBI lineage: Eukaryota > Viridiplantae > Streptophyta > Magnoliopsida > Poales > Poaceae > Avena > Avena eriantha. Next base: position 541,039,618 of record OU342742.1, read on the forward strand.
CTCCATATGGACTGTCATGACAAGCTTTCAATATCGCATTCATTTCATGGTTAGGAACACACTTCCGAATCATTCCGTCAAGTCCACGATGATATAGATACGGATCATCCCAAAAGTAATATTTAAGATCATTGAAGAATTTCATTCTTTGATTTCTTGACATACCAGGAGGTATAAATTTTGTCGCTAGATAGTTAGCATAATCTACATATCATGGATCAGGAATTTCTACCTTTGCTAAATATTCTGCCGAGAATGATTCATTAACATGTACGGGGTCACTAATTATTCCCTCCATCCTAGAGAGATGATCTGCTACCAGATTATCCTTACCCCTCCTATCTACTATTTGCAAATCGTATTCTTGTAGTAATAAAACCCACCTAATCAACCTAGGCTTAGCATCTTTTTTCACAAGGAGGTGACACAAAGCCTGGTGATCCGTATGAATTATTACCTTAGAATTAATTATGTAAGATCTAAATTTGTCGCAAGCCCAAATTATAGCTAGAAACTCTTTTTCTGTAGTAGCATAATGTTTTTGAATCTTATTAAGAGGTTTACTAGCGTAATAAATAACATTCAAATTCTTTCCATCTCGCTATCCCAACACAGCCCCTAAAGCATAGTCACCAGCATCACACATGATTTTGAAAGGTTCATCCCACTTTGAAGATTGCATAATAGGTGTTGAAATTAATTTATCCTTAAGGTTCTCAAAAGCTGCAATGCAGTCATGATCGAAATAGAATGGAGTTTCTTTACCAAGAAGATTGGTGAGGGGCATAGCTAGTTTAGCAAAATCTTTTATAAACCATTTATAAAAACCTGCATGTCCTAGAAAGATTTTCAAGTTTTTAATGTCCTGAGGTATTGGAAGATTCTCTATAGCATTTATATTAGTTTTGTCTATTTCTATTCCCTTCTCCAAAACTTTGTGCCCAAAAACTTTACCTTCTCTTTCCATGAAACGACATTGTTCCCAATTCAAAACCAAGTTTGATTGCCTGCATCTCTGGAAAATTTTGGTCAGATTGTAGAGGCAATTATCGAAAGTTGTTCCACAAACAACAAAATCATTTGTTAGAACTTCCATAGTCTTCTCAACAAAATCATCAAAAGTCTTTAGAACACAATCCTAGAAAGTTGTTGCTGCATTACATAAGCCAAATGGAATTAATCTATAAGCATATGTGCCATAAGGACAAGTGAAAGTTGTTTTCTCTTGATATTCCGGTTGTATGGCAATTTGAGAATATCCAGAATAACCGGGAAGAAAACAAAACTAAGAATTATTGCTAAGTCTTTCTAAAATTTTATCCATGAATGGTATATGTTTATGATTTTTCTGTCTCTCGCGCTTTAGCTTCCTAAAATCAATGCACATACGATATCCTACAATTGGCCTTACATGAACTAGCTCACCATTCTCATTCAAAGCAGCATTAAGACCACCTTGTCTTGGTATGCAATGAGCTGGGCTAACCCACTTACTGTCAGAAATAGGATATATGATGCCGTCATCTACTAAGCATATTAGTTCTTTTCTTACTACTTCATTCATTTTAGGATTAAGCCTTCTTTGTGTATCTACTACAGGTTCAGCATCATCAAGCATGGTAGTATTATGTGTTATGATAGATGGATCTATTCCTTTAATATCACTCAATGTATATCCAAAGGCTTCACGATGCTTAACCAAAACTGAAATAAGTTTATTTGTTTCATTTTCTGATAGATTCTTGCTAATAATGACAGGACATTTATTTTCATTATATAAAAACTCATACCTCATATTGTCTGGAAGTTTTTTCAACTCTATTGGTGGAGGCTCTTCATCTCCTGTTCTTACCAGTTTTTCATAGTCATGTGGATTTTGTGCTTCCGGAATCGAATCAAGGTAATCATACATGTCTTCTTTCTCCTCATCATCTGGTGCTTCCTCCAAATTAATCAAGCTCCTTCTAATTCATCTTGTGGAGTGCTGAAATGAATTGCCGCTAGCTCGGCAATCGTCTTCTCTTCCTTGATATCCTCCACTTCATATGGCCTCTTCTTTAGTTTGGCAAAGTGGAATGTCATTTCCTCTTCTCCAAACTTTAGTGAAATAGTTTCCTTCTTATTATCTACTCGATCCTTGGTAATGGAAATAAAAGGCATGCCCAAAAGAATATGACACAAAGAATCTCGAGGCATATCAACAATATGAAAACCAAGGAGGTACATGAGTGAGCTAATAAAGACATAGATATTTCTGATTACTCCTTCCGGTTTTATATTGGTTCTATTAGACAATTTAATAATAGTGTCTACCGGTTCCACATCTAGATTATTTAAATTGTAGAAGAGTTCCTCATAAAGTGATGAAGGCATACTATTTATAGTGGAAATTGGTTCGCAAATTCCATATAAGAAAGTTTCTCCACAATATATAGGAGTCATTGGTTTAGAAGTTTCGTTACCTCGAACCTTACCTTTGATGAATTCTGAGGTTTCAAGGTCTAACATAACCACTTCGTCTTCCACTATTCGTGCTTCCATAAGATCCTTTATTATAACATTGTTTATGTTTGTAGCTTCGGAATTCCTTTCTAGTTTCTTCGATCTCTTCTTCACTTGTTCTTCCTCTCTTTGTCTTTTCTCGAAGATCCCCTGTATGGGTATCGAGGATAACTCTTCCATTAGCGCTCTTGCATGCTTGTTTTATTCGAGAGGTTTAAGGGGTTCCCATTCTGTAGGTACGTGCAAATGCCCTGCACAATTCTCAATAATTTTCTTTACTAAGTAAGAATCAATACCGAGGGTTTTAATCATTGTATATGTCCTCTCATCTACAAGTAAATCATTAAAGCAAGCATATTCAGAAAAACTATTTGTAATGTTTTCCTTATCTTTAAGATTTTCCGTTCCTTCTCTCATTTTTATTATTCGATTCCAAGCCTCATTATAGGTATAAGATAGAAAACTGCCATTAGAATCAGTGTGTAGATTCATCCTATTTTCAACATTTATCCCTCCATAAAAGGTATGGGTGATTAACCAATCAGGTAAATGATGATGGGGCAATTGTCTAGGTAGCTTTTGTACCTTAGATATCCTTCATATAAGCCCTCACTAGGATTATTTTTGAAACTGATAATAATACCTCTCATCCTATGAGCTTTGCTTTCAGAATAATATTTTGATAGGAACTTGGTTGTTAGTTCTTCCCAGGTCCTTGGTGCTTCTACACAAAAAGGTATGTACCAGTCACAAACATTATTAGAGAGTTTGTCTAAACAACTGGGTTTTAACCATATCAAGATTACAGTCGTCGAAAATAAAGGAACTAAGAATGTCTTCAAAGAATTGTAAGTGTCCATATGGACTCTCTTCATTGGTTCCTGCAAATTTCTTAGAATGCAATAATTCAAATAACAAAGGGTGGATCTCGACTCCATCCGGAATTATGCTTTTATTGATAGCTATAAAAGTGTCCATGGGCAAACCCATTTTCCTTACTGCCTCAAGCTAGTTTAAATGCTGAGTGTTGTCCATTGCTGCAGACCTGCAACTCAAGTAAAAATTAGTACAATGAAAGTAAATAATTAAAAGTAAAGTGACTTATAGCGTTAAGCTCCCCGGCAACGGCGCCAGAAAATAGCTTGATGACTGCAAGTGCACAGATTGTTTGTAGCTAGTTTCGAAATAAAGATATCGATCCCACAAGGAGAAGTAGGCGAAAGACTAAAATGCTTTTAACTTTAACTAAACAAAGTACTTAAGAAATAACTTTAAGATCCAAGTAAAGTAGAGTTGTTTTTGGGTTATTGGTTGAACAAGGTGATTTAAAGTAAAGCAAAACTTAATGCAGAAAGTAAGAATCGCGTGTATAATAGAACTTTGGAACTACAATAGGGAAAAGGCATTCTCAAGGAATAGTGGATACACCGCTAGCACTTTGGACTAAGTAGTCAAGACTATTATAACGAATATTCTCATAATGTGTATATATGTGGGAGGAGTTCCATATATGGACGAATAGCCAGCAACCGCTGCACACATCATCGTCATAACCACAGTAGACAGCAATCAACATCAATCGAATTACTGTGCTATTAAGGGATTTCTCCCATGGCATGGACATGCCTTTGTGAGTTCTCCTTGATTCCCCAAGTTAGTAGGTAAAGAATGATAACTACTTTAAAGTCACAGTAAGTGTTATCATCCCTCCGTCTACCAAAAAGTAATCACCTTCATCGAGTCCCCATAAGAGGCGAATGTTAAGGAGGTGCACAAATCTCAAAATCAAGATAAAGACAATTAACATGTACACAATATAATGTATAACATAATAATCTCTATCTCATCTCAATCATATGCTAGGGTTTCTCCATCTCCCCAAGAACTAGAGATCTACTAAGTCATGGAGGCAATCAACATCATAGCAATGGTAGTGGAAACAATCATAGATGAATAGTACTTGTATAAATCCACAACGAGTATGGAAATTACAACAAGATCTAGACGAGATGTAGATGGGATGGATGGAGATGGTGGTGATTGATACATTGCAAATGTATCTATAATTTTTGATGTTCCATGCTTAGTTTTATCCACTTTCTTGTGTTTTGTTCCAACTTTGGAGTACTTTTATTATGATTTCTTGGACTAACCTATTAACAAGAGCCACAGTGCCAGCTACCTGTTTTCGATTGTTTTTGGTTCCAGAAAAGTCAGAAAATGAATATTCTCGGAATTGGACGGGACAAAAGCACATGTGCCTATTTTTCTAGAAGGGATCAAGTGCCAGAATATGAGACGGAGAAGGGCTGGGGGCCGGCCACACCACCTGGCCGCGCGGCCAGGCCTGGCCCGCGCCAGGGGGTGGTCTGGCCGACCCCAGCATCCCCTCGGCCTCTCCTTCCGCCTATAAGTTGCCCTCGGGATGAAAACCCTAAGCACCCGATCAAAAATCCACGAAAGAGTCTGTAGCCGCCATCGTCTTTGTCCCTAGATCGAGGGGGATCTGAAGCTCTTCCCGGCACCCTGCCGGAGAGGGGAATTCACCCTGGAGGCCTTCTTCATCACCATGCAAGCCTCTGGTGTGATGCGTGAGTAGTTCATCCTTGGACTACGGATCCATGTAGTAACTAGATGGCTGGTTTCTCCTCCTTTGTGCTTTCATGTTTAGATCTTGTGAGCTCCATTCATGATCAAGATCATCTATTTGTAATTCATACATGTTGTGTTTGCGGGGATCCGATGGATATTGAGATGCTATTTCAGATTGATTATTGATTCTATCATGTCTTTGTTATTTGAGATCTTGCATGCTTTCCGTTGTTAGTAGCTATCTTGGCCAAGTAGATGCTAGCAACTCCAAGAGTTAGTATTTATGCTCGATAGTGGGTTCATGCCTCTGGTAATCTGGGGAAGTGACAGAAATCTCTAAGGTACTAGATGTGATGTTGCTACTAGGGATAAAACAACAATCCTTTGTTTATAGAACAATCATATTGTTTACTTTACACGCAGTGTGTAAAGCAATAACCTATTGCTTGCAACTTAATACTAGAGGGGGTTCAGATGATAACGTGAAGGTGGATTATTAGTCATAGATGCAGTTGGATGGCGGTCTATGTATAATGTTGTAATGCCCAATCAAGTCTCAAAGGAGTCAAGATGATTAGTATATGCATGTATTGCTTTCTTGGTGTTTGTCAATTGCCCCACTGTAATTTGTTCACCCAGCATGCTATCTATCTTAAGGAGAGCCACCTCTAGTGAACTATGGATCCCGGTCTTTTACTTTACATACAATCTTTTACTTTACATACAATCTATAAACTGTTTCTGCTTTGTGTTTACTTTCTGCAAACTTTTACTTCTTTCCATTCAATACGTTTAATCCTTTGTTTTCCGCAAAACACGGTGAGATTGACAACCTCATCGCAATTTGGGGACAAAGTTCTGTGGTTGTGTTGTGCAGGTCTCCACGTTGCTACTAGCACTAGTAGTGCGCCCTGCCAAAGCTCAGCTAGTAACACCTTTGAGGTGTTTCCTTGCTCCTACTGGTTCGATTAAACCGTGGTTTCATAACTAAGGGAAACTTACTGTTGTGCTCATCATACCTTCCTCTTGGGGTTCCCAACGAGCTCTACATCAACACCGCCATCAAGCATTTTTCTGGGCGCCGTGCATTGAGCCATCAAGCATTTTTATGGCGCCGTTGCCGGGGATTCAAGGACATCTTCACAAGGGGAGTCCCTCATAACCAATCTCTTTACTTTGTTGTTTTTGTTTTGCTTAGTTTCTTTTTGCTTTTTTTTCTTGTTTTGTTATTCAAAAAACACAAAAAAATTAAGTCCCCTTTAGTTTTCACCTCTTCCTTAGCTCACCATGTTGATCCCCAAGTTCACCCTGAAAGACCTTCCAATTGGTAGTGGTTCTATAATTGGGAAAGATAACATTGAAGAATTCTTTAATCATGTTAGCAAACATGAAGATACTGAGGATAGATCCCTTGTAGAACTTGCTCCAAATTATGAGATTGTTGCAGCTTATTTAATTCACATGTTAGAAGCTAGGTTTGTTAACCTCAACCCCCTAATGCAAGTAATGTTTCTTAAGCTTAAAGAAATTGAGGATCCTGAAGAGAGGGATTTTATTCTAGAAACTTTGTTTAAGGAATTCTATGATGTTGCCAAGGAAGCTAGAAAAGTTTTTGAACACTTAAATATGCTAGGCTCATGTGTAGATGTTGTTGGTACGCGAGAAAAGATGAACAAAACCGAACCTAATGGGGAGTAACCTAAGATACCAATACCCTTTAAACTAGTAGCAATACATGATGCCATAGAAAAGAATCTTGATTGGATTGTTCCTGCAAACCCTTTTGATGAGAATAGTGAACCCAAGAGCATTGAGAGAGGATCCTCTAGAACTTATTTGGATGATATACCGTGCCTTGTTGAAAATATTTCTGGTATTGATCTTAATGCTTCTTCATTTTAGAATACTTGATTCTTTTTCTTGGTTCTTATGCCTACCTTAAAGGCGTTAAAGAAAAGTACTTGTTGGGAGATAACTCAAGAGTTTTAGTTGAGTCTTGGAAGTTATTACCTCTGTAATAACCTCTCCTTATCCTTTTTATTTTCTTTTTGTGCCAAGAGTAACCTCTAATGAGAGTGAAGTAATGATTGGGAAAGATGCTGCCCCGAAACAGATTTCTGTGCTTCACCGTAAAAATTCCTTAGAGAGCTCTGTACATCGGATTGAGCTTTAATTGTTTTTGATTCTTCCCCAGGTTGTTATCTAACTTTCATTAGTTCAACACTTTTTTATTTGAGCAACAGAAGGTCTTCGAAAAAATTCGTCTTTACCTGCTGGTCTGTTTTGACAGATTTCTGCCATTTTCTGCATTTGCTTCTTGTTAGTTCCTTCTTGAGTTCCTTTGGGGAATTGAGATTTTTGAGGGAAGTGCTACAGTAGCTAGTGTTCTAATGGAAGTTTATTTGGTGTTAGAACTGAACCTTGAGACTTATTTATCTTAAGTGCACTAATGTTGCTAATGAGATTGTGTGAAGTTTTGTATGAAGGAAAAATTTCAGGTGTATGGAAGGAATGAGTAATGAGATGAAGGATAGACTGAAGCTCAATCTTGGGGATGCCATGCGTGTCACCCCAAGAAATATCCAAGAAGTACAAGCGTCAAAGCTTGGGGATGCCCAAGGCATCCCCTTCTTCATCAATAAAAAATTCCAGGTTTCTTCCAAACACTTCATTTTTATTGTTTCGTGCACAGTTGTGTTTCTCTTGGAGCGTCTTCTTTTTAGTTTTAGTTTTTGTTTTTAGTTTTCTTGGTTTGCTTAGTTTTCTGAATAAGTTGGTTGGACCCCCTCTTTCACACTTTGGTTTGCAAATAGTTTGGTTTGGTTTGGAAAAGAGTAGGAAAGTTTATGCTTATGTGGTAAAAAGAGCTTGTTTTGACTGTGGCCTATGCTTTGTCATGCCATGCTCGATATTGTTTTGGCTTTATTCTTAGTATTTTTTGCTGTAGCATGACTTGTTATAAACAATTGAGATTGCTTAATGTGCCTTGGATGAATCATGCGTTGTTTTAGCATATTAAAGCAAAGTATAGTGGTATTCTCCTTTAATGCTTTATTTGGGTTGACTTGGCGCATGCTCACACCATGTTATGACTATCTCAAGTTACCATAGCCTTTATGATCCTTTAGTTTTCAACTTGTAGTATCACTTTATGCTTCGATCAATGATGTTTTGTCGCTCTGTATGATTATGGCCATTATTGCTCTCTTAGTTTGTCGCTCCCAGTCTTTTGCTAGCCTCCACAACCAAGTATGAGTTCCAGTCATGCATCCAACTCCCTAAACCAAGTTTTTCCAAAGAGTCCACCATACCTACCTACTAGCTTATGCTATTCCAAGTATATTCATGCTTTTGTTTACCTTCCACTTGTTATGAGAAAACTAGTGATTAAAGCTCTCACGAACTTGATGGCACACTTTACTTTATTGCCTCTAATAAACTTGAACCATTGGGTCCTTCTTTGTTGCGTATATGCTTGCGCTTTATAAGTTGAAATTAGCAGAACCATGTTTCATGGGGAACGCTTTCAACATTGCACATGTACTTTGTACCCCGTTGATATTATGTTCTTTTGCTTACGGATCCCGGCGGTGTGAAATAAAAGTGGAACTTGTAAGATCATGGAGTTTGTATGTGTGTTAGAGAAACGCCTGGGCCGCTAGCCTAAGCCATGCCTAATCATGGTGGAAACTTGCAGCATCACCATAGTGAGCACTCTATGAAGCATCCTCAATAAAAACCTATGCAAATAGCAAATAAAAAGATCGCTGAGATGCTCATTGTCTGCTTGCCTTGTCATTTTGATTATGGGAAAGCTCCCGTATCATGTGTAAGGGGTACCCTGTTGGCGGTTCTTAATGATACACATATACTTACAATGACAAGAGCTTACTCGTGACTGAAGTTGAGTTGCATGAGGATCGGTCTTCGTAAGTAAGGGGCATGAGATTTCGGTTTATAACTTGTCAAGCATATCCTCTTAGTTGTGTCACTTTAACCTTAATCACCTTCAAGATGCTTATGATAGGGGCAATGAGAGCTGAAAGCTATAAGTACCATAATTTTTGGAAGCTCTTTATGAGACTTAAATCCCTACTTCCTTTTACAAAGGATTTTCTTCCACCATTATATTGAGTCTCCACCTTCTATCTTTATGCACTACTTTTAGAGCATAGTGGCCATTCTTAGTTCTATGTGCATTGTCCCAAGACTAGTTGATTGATGCATAACTTGTTATTGCTTGTTTGAAACTATTGTATCTAGTCACTCTTATGAACTTTGAAGGTGTCTTATGCATTTATATTTGCTACTCTATTGAGGGACAAGCTGAATACTTTTATGCTATGTTTTCTTTATGTGAAACAAACAAACGTCTTGCAAAGCATTATTATTCATGAATCTTTTGTTTGTGCCTTTTCATGTTGTATCATAGTTTCTTTGCTTATTGCTAGAACTTTGTATTTCATGTTATGATTGAAGTACTATGATCCCATCTTTGAGTTTTGCAAATACTTTGATCAAGTCTTTGATGGTGCATGTCACCTCAAAAATTCTTTCTTTTTATCACTTACCTACTCGAGGACGAACAAGAGTTAAGCTTGGGGATGTTGATACATTGCAAATGTATCTATAATTTTTGATGTTCCATGCTTAGTTTTATCCACTTTCTTGTGTTTTGTTCCAACTTTGGAGTACTTTTATTATGACTTCTTGGACTAACCTATTACCAAGAGCCACAGTGCTAGCTGCCTATTTTCTGTTGTTTTTGGTTCCAGAAAAGTCAGAAAATGAATATTCTCAGAATTGGATGGGACAAAAGCCAAAGTGCCTATTTCTCCGGAAGGGATCAAGTGCCAGGATACGAGACGGAGAAGGGCTGGGGGCCGGCCACACCACCTGGCCGCGCGGCTAGGCCTGGCCCGTGCCAGGGGGTGGTATGGCCGACCCCAGCACCCCCTCGGCCTCTCCTTCCGCCTATAAGTTGCCCTCGGGACGAAAACCCTAAGCACCCGATCAAAAATCCATGAAAGAGTCTGTAGCCGCCGTCGTCTCTGTCCCTAGATTGGGGGCGATCTGAAGCTCTTCCCGGCACCCTGCCGGAGAGGGGAATTCACCCTGGAGGCCTTCTTCATCACCATGCAAGCCTCCGGTGTGATGCGTGAGTAGTTCATCCTTTGACTACGGATCCATGTAGTAGCTAGATGGCTGGTTTCTCCTCCTTTGTGCTTTCATGTTTAGATCTTGTGAGCTCCGTTCATGATCAAGATCATCTATTTGTAATTCATACATGTTGTGTTTGCGGGGATCCGATGGATATTGAGATGCTATTTCAGATTGATTATTGATTCTATCATGTCTTTGTTATTTGAGATCTTGCATGCTTTCCGTTGTTAGTAGCTATCTTGCCCAAGTAGATGCTAGCAACTCCAAGAGTTAGTATTTATGCTCGATAGTGGGTTCATGCCTCTGGTAATCTGGGGAACTGATAGAAATCTCTAAGGTACTAGATGTGTTGTTGCTACTAGGGAGAAAACAACGATCCTTTGTTCATAGAACAATTGTATTGTTTACTTTACACGCAGTTTGTAAAGCAATAATCTGTTGCTTGCAACTTAATACTGGAGGGGGTTCGGATGATAACCTGAAGGTGGATTATTAGTCATAGATGCAGTTGGATGGCGGTCTATGTATTATGTTGTAATGCCCAATCAAGTCTCAAAGGAGTCAAGATGATTAGTATATGCATGTATTGCTTTCTCGGTGTTTGTCAATTGCCCCGTTGTAATTTGTTCACCCAGCATGTTATCTATCTAAGGAGAGCCACCTGTAGTGAACTATGGATCCCGATCCTTTACATACAATCTATAAACTGTTTCTACTTTGTGTTTACTTTCTGCAAACTTTTACTTTTTTCCATTCGATATGTTTAATCCTTTGTTTTCCGCAAAACACGGTGAGATTGGCAACCTCATCACAAGTTGGGGACAAAGTTCTATGGTTGTGTTGTGCAGGTCTCCACGTTGCTACTAGCACCGGTAGTGCGCCCTGCCAAAGCTCAGCTAGTAACACCTTTGAGGTGTTTCCTTGCTCCTACTGGTTCGATTAAACCTTGGTTTCATAACTGAGGGAAACTTGCTGATGTGCTCCTCATACCTTCCTCTTGGGGTTCCCAACGAGCTCTACATCAACACCGCCATCAAGCATTTTTCTGAGCGCCGTGCATTGAGCCATCAGTGATGTAGTGATGGATGATGAAGATCGATGCCTTAGCTGCCCAGATCTGCGTAGGGTGAAGATGGATCCCTTGTGGATGAGCCTCCAGATGCCTTCCAGATGTGAGGTTTCTGTGATTTCTAGGTGTTCTGTATGTCGTCTCTCCGAACCAATTGCACAGGGTGAAACTATTTGACGAGCCGGAGGCGGCGCCAACTATACGGCCGAAAAAATTGCTCCAGTCGTATAGTTGGTCGTTGGACTCTCTACCTACCTTGTTCGCTTTTGGTTTTCTTTTGGTATTATTAATATTTTCCAAATAAGTGATTTACGTCATTTTTGACTCCTTTTGTCCATAGTACAACTGCTCCAAGAAATGTATCCTTTGGATCCATCATCTGTCCTGATCCTGGTGAAAACAGACATAAAATGTGCACGTGAGCGCCATAAAATACCAAGATCCTACATCTATAATGCAAAATAATAATGTAAAACATGATGCAAATATGCACTCATCAGTATCCCATGGCATGGACAATGTTCCGTGAGTTCTCCTTGGTTCCCAAGTTGATACGTAAGGAATGATAATATCTTATAGTCACCGTAAGTGCTATCATCCCTACGTCTACCAACAAGTAGTTCCCTCCATCTAGTCCTCAGTGAGGAAAATATTGAGTGGCACGCTTCACCCAACATCAAGATGAAGGAAATCTAACACACACACATAATGAAACATATCACATAATAATATTTATCTCAATTCAATCTCATACTAGGGTTTCTCCATCTCCCCAAGAACAAAGGAAATTACTCACACATGAAGGCAGTCAACATCATTGATAGAATATGGATGAAGTGTGATAATACAATTGAAGACAAGTGCAAATCCAAGATTCAATCTAGAATTACAACAAGTAACCAAAGGGGTTCGGTGATGGAGACGTTGTTGATGAAGATGACGATGTAGTTCGATGTGGAGGCCTTCAACTAGTCCCTTCTCCTCTTGTGTGATGGTGATGGTGTAGATCTGATTGGAGGTGGTTATGGCGGTGGCAGGGCGGCAGGGCTCCGCCATGGTGGAGGATATGGCTTGGGGGCTCTCTCTTGGTCCTCCCTCCTTTATATAGGGCTTGGGGGTGCCCTAGGGTTGCCCCAATACATCATATGACTTAGGGAAGGTTCTGGAGCTTCTCTAGGGCGAAATCCTGTCGTTTGTGACCTTTTTCGTAACTATACGACGGGAACTATACGGCTGAAAAAATGCTTCCCATCGTATAGTTGCTCGTCAAACCTTTAGGTTCCGCAGTGTTTTGGCCACCGTTTCTTCATACAAACTCCGATTCGGGTGTTCTTAGGCTGGTTGGATTCATATTGACGAGGGATACAATCTAGTGGTCTTGGCTATTTATTTTGAGAGGTTGGAAATTTCACTTTTTCCAACACCCAAATGGCTGAGTCTGGTCCCTGCAGCTCCTCCATACTATGCTCTCTTTGTTCCTTTTACCTTTGTTTTATTCATAATCATCATCAACACCTACACACATGTCATAGACATGGACAGTGATAAAATTCTACCTCAACTACTAAATGTGCAAAGCTCATATGAAAATAAATAAGAACTAGAAGACATGCATATAAGACATAGCTATAGCTGGAAGAAACATGATATGAGAGATGAATGGCTTATTTTATACGGCTAAAAGAGGTGGTATTTCACAGCCATTAGGATACCGCAGAGGTGTTGCACGTGCGGTACTGCGTCACCCGAGTCATTTGTGGGAACATCTCCTAGCGACTTGATAAGTCTCGTTGCAAGGATCGACGCTCGTTCAACCTTGTCATCGATAAACTTTCGCTACTTCTACACATGAGGGTATGATTAGTTACTTCTCCCTTGCATATGATCTTCGTAAGCGCTAGAAATTTATGTTTTGTGTAGCGCATTCTCCAACAATGTATTGTGACACTAATTACCCCATCTAATGAAATTGTCTACATTGTCCATTTCATGAACTTTGGACCCTTCTTTTTTGCGATGTGATTTAAGCATAGGCAGGGGCCGCCGAAGTTGTCCTCAGGTTGGATCAGAGGGGGCGGTGAACTAAGACAAGACCATCCGAAGGTGGATCACTATGCGACGGGGATGTGAGGCTGCACCATAGGCCAATGAGGAGGGAGTTGGAGGAGCTTGGTTGAGGGGGGAGGTGGCGGTGTTGACGGGGAACGACACGGGATCGTGGGTATTCCCCATTGGGTATGTGGTGATAGTGCATCTTTTTTCTTACCTACATTGACAAAAACATTGGGCCTAGAGGTGAATTGCTAGCCATGGAAAAATCATGTCACTATGTACAAGTAGGCCAGTGCAAAAACACAAACCGTTAAAACTGTACAAACCAGTTGATGCTGGGTTTGTTCATTTGCTTTCACAAATCCATTTATCAATCCCAAGCTAGTACAAAAATTAACAAAACCAAACTGTACAAACCATGAAACCGTTTTTGCACATGCCTATGTACGAGGATAGTAACAGTTCAGGTCGAGCTTTGGTTGGATCTTGCTGCATATGTTGCCAAAGCAGCATCACTTGCTTACTGCCTGAACTATTGCCAATCTGGACAATGGAAGCACGACTTCCTTTCCTAGAAATCGGTCACGACAACCAGATCCCAGGTGAGACTATAAGATCCCTTAGGATCAACTAGCTCAATAAAAAACCACATAAGGAGGATCAAATGTTGTGTACCTTGATCTGGAGGTCCTACCATGGCCTCCTCTTCCTTCTTCCTCTGCTTGTGTTATTGATCTATAGTAGTGAGTGGTTCTTCCTAGTGCTTTCAGTCCTTGCTTGATCAGTGAGCAGGGGAGATAGTGAGAGAGCAAAACCTATGAGTGTGTGTGCTTCTCGAACCCTAGGGCCCCTTTATATAGGACCTGCACCAGGGAACCACACCAAAGAGATGGATGGTCAGGATGCCCCTGATCAGGGCATCCAAGGGCTGTGATTAAAAGCCTCTTAAAAGACCTTAATTTGTCTTAGATTAATTACAACAACATGTAGATCACTATAGATTATTTATATCCAACATTCTCCCCCTTGATCGTAAGGATAAATTTTATAAGCCCATTTCTCAACAAAACAGCATATGAGACAACATAATTACAACAGTCATATAGTACTGCAGAACCTAATTACTACAATACACCACTTTATTTCAAAACAGAACTCCTTTAACTTTAGAGCTCCATAAACTTATACTTATTACAAACTTATGAGCTCAACTTTTTGTTGAAACTTATACAGAGACAATAAATTGCAATGGTCAGTTAAGTACCATTGAACTGATTGACTACAGTACATCGTTCCATCAAAGAGAAGAACCCTTCTTAGACTTATGGGGAGATGGTGTCATAACAGTCCCAATTCTAGGATCAAAAGCTTTCTACCAATCCCATGCTAGCAACATGTTCTTTGAACACACTGGGTGCCAGGCCTTTCATGAGTGGATTCGCTAACATTGCGTTAGTACTTATATGCTTAATACTTATTGTCTGATCTTGGATTCTATCTTTCACAACATGATACTTGATGTCAATGTGTTTAGCAGCACCACTTGACTTGTTGTTACTCGAATAGATCACTGTGGGTTGATTATCATAGAAAAGAGTGAGTGGCTCAGATATACAGTCAATCACCCTTAAACCTGGAATGAAATTTTGCAGCCATACTGCCTACCCGGTTGCCTCATAACATGCCACAAACTCTGCCTGCATTGTTGACGACGCAGTAACACTTTTCTTGGTGCTTTTCCAAGAAATAGATCCTTCTGCTAGGGTGAAAATATAACCCGATGTGGATATCTTAGTGTTAACACACCCCACAAAATCAACATCTGAATAACCCACCACCTCGAGGTTACCAGTTCTGTTATATGTGAGCATGAGGCCTTTAGTGCCTTGCAAATAGCGCAAAGCTTTATTAGCAGCCTTCCAGTGATCCAACCCTGGATTAGACTGATATCTGCCAAGCATCCCGGTTATAAAAGCTAAGTCAGGGCGAGTGCACACTTGTGCATACATCACACTTCCAATAATTGAAGCATAAGGAACCGACTTCATCTGCGCAGATTCATAATCATTACCTGGGCACTGGAAAGCCCCAGTCTTATCACCCTTGACAATAGGAGTAGTCGAGGCTGAGCACTTATGCATATTGAACCTTTTGAGTACATTATCAATATACGCTCTTTGTGATAGCCCCAAAATTCCTATGGTTCTATCTCGGTGAATCTGAATACCCAAGACATAAGCGGCATCACCGAGATCCTTCATATCAAACTTTCAGGAGAGAAACCTTTTAGTTTCCAGCATCATATTCTTATCGCTGCTGGCTAAGAGTATGTCATCAACATATAGTATCAGGAAGATAAAATTGCTCCCCCTGAACTTCACATAAATGCAATTGTCCACTTCATTCTTTTTGAAACCAAAATTCTTTATCACTTGATCAAACTTGAAGTACCATTACCTTGAGGCTTGCTTTAATCCATAAATGGATTTCTTAAGACGACATCCTAAGTGTACCTTCCCTTCCATAACAAAACCTTCTGATTGAGCCATGTAAACATCCTCATGTAAGTCACCATTCAGAAAAGCCGTTTTGACATCCATATGATGCAACTCCAGATCATAATGAGCCACAAGTGCCATCATAATTCTGAACGAGTCCTTAAAATAGACAGGTGAGGTATCATTATAATCAATACCTTCTCTTTGAGTGAAGCCCTTACCCACAAGCCTTGCTTTGAACCTTTCAACATCACCTTTGGAGTCATGTTTGGTCTTATAGACCCATCTACTGCCCATAGTTTTGGCTCCTTTAGGGATTTCTACTAAGTCACATACATCATTAATGCTCTTGGACTTCATTTCATCTTTCATAGCATCAAGCCACTCTGATGAATGATCACTTTGTATAGCTTCCTTAAATGATGCAGGATCATCATCCAACATCAACTCATTCATATCCTCACTCATATAAGTGACATAATCACCAGAAATAGCAAACTTTCTAGCCCGCTTAGACCTTCTGAGCGTTACATTATTTGGTACATCAACCACAACTTTAGGCTGCTGATCATCTTCCATAGAAGTATCATTAGGTATGGACTCTGGCGGAGTCACTGGTATCTCAGCAGGGGTAGGATTAGCAGTCCTTTCAACTGGAGGTCTAACCTCAAACAGAATAGGAAACACTGGCTCTTGGATCACAGGGATTGGAACATAATCTCGTTTCTCCTCCAAGATGAATTCCCTACGAGTCATACTCCCCCTCATCATATCACTTTCCAAGAACACAACGTGTCTTGTTTCAACAAACTTAATGAATCGCTTTGGACAATAGAAACGATATGCCTTAGATTTGTTAGGATAACAATTGAAGTGGCAGCTGACAGTCTTGGGGTCTAACTTTCCCCATAATTGGATTGAAAACTCTTGCCTCAGTAGGGCAGCCCCACACATGCAAATTACTCAGGGTAGGTTTTCTCCTAGTCCATACTTCATACGGCGTTTTGGGCACCGACTTACTTGGGACCTTATTAAGAATATGTGCAGCTATCTTTAGAGCTTCTATCCATAAACCAAGCGGCAAAGTGGAGTGACTTAACATACTTCATACCATGTCCATGAGAGTACGATTTTGCCTTTCAGCGACTCCATTTTGCTGAGGTTCACCTGGTGCTGAATACTGAGCAATAATACCATTTTCCTATAGGAACTTAGCAAAAGGTCCAGGAATTTGGCCATAAGAAGTGTGTCTACCGTAGTACTCACCACCATGATCAGACCTTACAACTTTGATCTTTTGACCAACTTGATTCTCAACTTCAGCTTTGAATATCTTGAAATTTTCTTATGCCTCAGATCTTTCTTTGATAGGATAGATGTATCCAGAGCGGGAGAAGTCATCCGTGAATGTTATGAAGGAATCAAAACCATCCACTGATTTCACATTGAATGGACCACAAATATCTGTGTGAACAATTTCTGAAACTCCCGTGCTTCGATTTGCACCTTTCTTGATTCTCTTAGTATATTTCCCTTTGATGAAATCAATACAATGATCTAGATACGCATCCAAGAAATCCAAAGGATGACATACTTACTCCTTAATGAGACGCTCAATTCTCCCCCTCGAAATATGGCCTAGATGATAGTGCCATGGTTTCAACG
Organism: Avena eriantha; assembly: GCA_910589775.1. Taxonomy (NCBI): domain Eukaryota; kingdom Viridiplantae; phylum Streptophyta; class Magnoliopsida; order Poales; family Poaceae; genus Avena; species Avena eriantha. The sequence goes on from OU342742.1 coordinate 541,057,159, forward strand.
AAGTTTCATCATCGCGCTTACGCTTGGTACTAACATTCATATTAGAAGAGGCATCAACTTCATTTAGGGAATCACTTAAGGAAACAAGATAAAGTTTGTCTTATTAGAAGGCAAGACCAACATTATTATTGTCAAGCATAATTATACATCTTTTGTTCCCAAAGTCACAGTGAAAACCATCATCATCTAAGCATGAGACGGACACAAGGTTTCGTCTCATAGAGGGTACATAAAGAACATTACATAAATGAAGCGTAAAGCCGCTATGGAGCGTAAGTGAGAACTCTCCAATAGCCTCAACCTCGGCATCAACACCATTAGCAACTCTAATGGTTGTTTCCCCTCTTCTTAGGTTCCTCTTTGTATCGAATCCCTATAAGGAGTTTGCAACATGAATTGTTGCACCTGAGTCAACCCACCATGTATTGGTGGCATAATTAACATAAAGGATTCATCAACAAAGGTTATAACATTAGTGCCTTTCTTATTGAGCCATTTCATGAACCCAATACAATCTCTCTGAACATGTCCGCTTTTTCCACAAAAGCGACATCCATTTGGATCTTTACCATCAACATTAGGGTGTGTATCTGCATTAGGAGCTCTGTTAGGATTCTTTTGCTGAAAGAACTTAGAAGATTGCCCTTTATCCGTAAACTAAGTAGGCTTAGGCTTCATAAAATTTTGATTGTTCTTCTTCTGAGAGTGCTTGAACTGGTTGGCATGATCAACTCGTCCAGATTTAAGCCTTTCCTCTTCTTGTACACATCTAGCCATCATTATATCCATGCCCCATTTAGAATCCATCGCATTGTAATTGATGGTGAATGGAGAGAACTCCGTGGGCAAGGATGACATAATAAAATGGACAAGGAAACCTTCAGAGATTTCCATTTCCATTAGTTTAGTGGCCATGTTAATTTTCTTCATGATATGCTCTCTCAGACTCCCAGTTGGATCATACCTTTCATCAATAAGCCTTCTAATGAGACTTATTGCATAAATTTTGGATGATCCCTTAAACTGATCCTAATTCTTTCCAAGTTAACCCTTGGTAGTATGAGAGTCTGGAATAGCTCCCCTCATACTCTAAGTGATGGAGCCCTTAATATCCCGCTCCAGGCTTATCCTTCGTCAGTGCTTCCCACGCTTCTGATTATGGAGCTGTAATCATGAGACACTTACAATTTGAATCCTCACACTTAGTTTTCTCATCATCATAAACCCTTTTCAGGGCATCATAATTCTCATCACCTTCAGTAGGTGTAGTAGGAGGATATTTAAGGATGGAATAATCAATATTCAGCAAAGCTAAAGTGATCTCAACATTTTCCTTCCATGTACCAAAATTGCTACTAGTCAACTGGTCTATGCCATTAATAATTCTGGCAATTTAAGAGGCATTAGATGCTGCAAAATAAAACAAATGCTTTGAGTAAGCATAACCATTTTATGCACCTTTTATTAATCTAGTCTACATTAGCTTTGGCTAGAAATAGACATGATCAATAAAAATTTGTGATCAAAACATCTGCCAATCAGCTTTGGCCAGAATGATAGACATAAGACACACTTAATCAAATCCTCTCACACATAGAATTATTTTCATCAGTCTCGAACACGTTAGCTTTGGCTAGAAGTGAACCAGACCAATAAACATTCATGGTCAAAATGTTTATCAATCATCTTTGGCCAGAATGATAGACATAAGCTATGCTTAATTTGAGTATTTCCCAACTTTATTTTGCAGCAAAACATTATTACCACAATTATTTGAAGAACAAAAACAACTAGGCATAATAAAACACATCAAGAAGAAACGACTTATCATAATAAAACACATTAAACTTACTTTAGTGAGGTACATAATTGCATGAGAAAAGAATAATTTGTCACACAATTATGTTCCATAATAGACATAATAAAATATGCCCAAAAAAAATTTTAGCCCCAAAAACTATTTATATAAAAGCCCTAATTTATAAACATTAATTCTTAAAGATTATCTTATACATTATCTTGGCCTAAAAGGAAAATAGGCCCACAAAACCCTAAACCCCCCTTTATTATTTAAAATTTGAAGAAAAAACTTCCAGACTACGTCGAATCTGGCCTAGCTCGTCTCCCCCTCAGCCCTTTCTGTGGCCCATCTTGCCTATTAGGCAGCGCTGCTGGCTGTCGGATCAAATCCAACGGTGGAGGGCGCGCTGGGTCGGAACAAAACCGACACGCAACTACGCCCCCGTGCCCTGGCCCAGAATTCTCCCTCCCCTTCTGCCTCCCCCAACGCGAGCGAGAGAGAGCGAGCAGTGGCGACGATGAGCACCAACGCCAGAGGAGAAGGCGTGACTGTGGTGTTGGCCAGGCCCCCTCGCCGGAGCTGCGTGCAGCTTTGGCTAGCGCGCACCTTCGTTGAGCGACTCTGGACGACGCCCTCTGCGCGGAAGAGGCGCACATGCAAGCGTCCTTGCGATGGCGTCAACGACCAGCGCCATGTCTGGCACTGCGGTGAGCCCCAACGATGACAAGCGCCAGCAGGAGCACCGCCATGGTCCAGTGCAGCGGATGGCGAGACTGCTGGGGTATAAGCCCGAGCAGGTCTGCCCACTTGAGAGGATGGCTCCGACGCCACCGTGGCCAACAATGACGACGAGGCCCATAAGGTATGTGTCCACTGCCTCTTAGAACATTAGAATTGGGGTTAGGGTTCCTCAAATTAGGAAATTAGTGTTAGGTTTGTCCGATTTGGGAATTAGGGTTAGGGTTCATCGATAATTGGGGAAATTATGGTTAGGGTTCATCGATGCGATGAACTAGGGTTATGGTTCTTCGGGAAATTGGGGATTTAGGGTTAGGGTTTGCACCAAAACTTCAATCCCCACATCAGATTTACATAATTGAAACCCTAGCACCTGTACTTGATCTGTTAGGGCTCATAATAAGTGAAAAACAGGGCTAAAACACCAAACTTATCCAGTTCTAAAGCAAGAACTTAATCAGAATCAAAGCTCCAGCAACAAGAACATGAAGAAACCAGGAAGAAACAAGCTTGCAGGAACAAAATCAACAACATAAGAGGGCTTAAATTTAGAGCTAGATGCTCTGATACCACTATAAGATCCCTTAGGATCAACTAGCTCAAGAAAAAGCCACATAAGGAGGATCAGATGTTGTGTACCTTGAACTGGAGGTCCTTCCATGGCCTCCTCTTCCTTCTTCTTCTTCGGCTTGTGTTCTTGATCTTTAGCAGTGAGTGGTTCTTCCTGGTGCTTTCAGTCCTTGCTTGATCAGTGAGTAGGGGAGAGAGAGTGAGAGAGCAAACCCTATGAGTGTGTGTTCTTCTCAAACCCTAGGGCCCCTTTATATAGGACCTGCACCAGGGGAACCACACCTGAGAGATGGATGGTCAGGATGCCCCTGATCAGGGCATCCAAGGGCTGTGATTAAAAGCCTCTTAAAATATCTTAATTTGTCTTAGATTAATTACAGCAACCTGTAGATCACTGTAGATTACTTACATCCAACAGAGACCAATAAATTTTTTCCACTTGGCTTTTAGTATGCTAATCAGATACTGTTAAATGATAAAATATTGTTTTTCAACTTAGAGAATGAGTTGTACTACAAATCGTAGATATGAACATTTCTCCTCCTCATTGCATGCCAAGAAATCCGCATCACCATTCCTTGGGTGCGGTATACGAAGAGCCTCTTCCGCATCAAGAAGACACAGAGTTTCAGTCACTAACACTTTATTTCACTATGTGTAGTCTGATCGATCATCTAAGCCACCAGCTTCAATTTGAGCCTGCGTTGTGCACTGAGGGCCTCTGGCCTGACACCCTTGCTAGCCATTGATCCTCCCAAATTAGGGTACCCAAACCATCTCCAACTCGACAAACCAAACCTTTCTTGAGCACCTCTTTACCACATATGATCACATTCTAAACTTTAGATGCACTTTGAGGACAACCTGCTGACAGAATAACTCCATTGGGGAAATACCTCCCCTTGAGCACTCTTGCACATAGACCGATTGGATTCACCAGTAATCTTCATGATTGCTTACCTAGCATCACATCATTAAACTTTTATAGGTCCCTAAAACCAAAGCCTCCTCTTCCTTTATTAAAAGACATCTTCTTCCAAGACTGTCAATGCATGCCATTAATTTGGACGAAATCGCCATTTTAAGCATAAATCTTTTGTGAGTTTGAAACAACTCATAAAATAGGTTGATAGAGATTGGAGCACCAACTTAATTAGAACCCCCCTCGTAGCAAAGGGCATCATTTTCTCACACCACCCTTAGGCCCTAGAGTTCGAGCTTACCACTATATGATATAAAAATTTACCAGTAAGCCTACCCAAAGCCATGGGAAGGCCCATGTATTTTTGTACAGAGCTTCCCCGGTAAATTTGAAGGACCTACCTCCTCAGAACCTTAAGGTGGTTTGGACAGTCTGGGCTGAAAAACGTAGAGCTCTTCTGAACCTTAAGGGGGACTAAACAATTATTTGATACATATTTCAAGAATTTCATCAAGGCAATGGGCGCTACAAACATCAGTGTTCATGAACACTAGACAGTCGTGAATAAATAAAAGGTGGGATATCCATGGATCCTGAAAACTCACTCTAATATCCATGTCAATCCAGCCAGGGGTGGAGCCAGGATTTAACATTGAGAGGGGCGAAGATATTGATGATCATGCATAAGAATCTTTTCTCACGAAGGCTACAACTACGTGTCATTTTGTGATAGAAGAACTGTTTGAAAAAAAACCATAACAATATATCAAAGTCTCGACATAGAACTGATATTAATATGTAGCACTAAATCTTAGACTATACAAAACAGAATATAAGTTTATATTGGATCAACTTTGTCTCTACGAGTATAACCTTGATAATTCCATTTCAGGTGACCTTCCTAGTATTTTTTTCCAGTATAGAAATTATTATGCGGTAAGTCGTCGTCACCAAGAAAACAGCAAAGAAACATTTTTTCTGTAAATTAATCAATTATACTACAGGTTATGCAATCTATCAATAAAAAACTAATGACTTGGTACCTTCAATCTGAGTGAGGAAGATTGATTCGTATACTCGATGGCATAGCACGCATGTCACCGGCATTGCGGAAGGATTAACAAAGGTAGAAACCGGCAAACAACAAGGCTGGGTAGCACGACATCGCGTCCATGGCATCACGTGACATCTGGCGAGTGATTAGGAGCGAACAAACGACGACAAGCATCCAGTCAGTTGGTCATATGGTGCTACATATTAGGTCTAGTTATATAGAATGTGGAGACAGGTTACTACGATTGACCAATACATAGAAACGATGGACTACGTTTAGCCTTAGGTAGGGAACAGCACGACTAAACAATTAAATTTGAGCTTAGTGCTAAGTAATTAAGCCTATATGGCCATTAGTTTAGTATTATAATTTATACCTATGTATTGAGGGGGGCCGATGGTTAGGGGGGGGGGTCTAGCCCCTGCTCGCTCCCCCTTGGCTCCGCCCCTGAATCCAGCCATTGTTGTAGTTCTTTAGCAGACACGAGAGACCTTTCCACAAATAAGAAATAAATAGGATGAGATTGGATCTCCTTGTCGCAAGCCTCTACTTGGTCTAACAGATGGAAGCAATTCTCCATTAAATTTCACCTCTAGACTGATGGTTGTCACACATCTCATAATGAGAGAAATCTAATCTTCCACATAATACCCTGCAAATAAAGTCACTCCACGTGATCATACGCATTCATCATATCAAGTTTAGCCGCACAGAAATCAGCCTTTCCTTTCTTCCTCTTCATGGAGTGGATAGACTCATAAATAGTTATTACATTATGAGTAATTGTCGACCTGGTACTCATCCCTCTGTCTGTCTTTGTTGCAAAACACTTGGGTTCTCAGGCCCCTTTTCAGTGAAATTCAGAGACTTGGTATTTAAACACATATTTTCCTTACTGAATACACTTGCCAATCGGGCTTTCATTCTTCCAATCCTATCAGTTAGTAGGCTCACATGATGAAATCTGCTAGTACTAGCTAATCAACACTGAACACGACAACAGAACAATAGTCAGACTATACACTAATTTCAGTAGACTCGATCGAGTCACAACCTGGAGAGGACCACCCCTATCTGGACACTCTTGACCTCCTCCCTCTCCATGGACTCGGTGACGAGCTCCGTGTACTTGTGGAACAGCGCGTCGACGATGTGCGGCCCGAAGTGGTGGCTCAGCATGGACTCCTGGATGGCCCTGATCGCCATGGACACCGTCCTGCCGTCCTCCTTGGCGTCGCCGCTGCTGCTCAGGTTGATCTCGTACGTCTGCACGTAGTCGAGGCTGAAGGAGCCTTCCAGCCGCACCTCCACATCGATCTCCTCCAGCGACGGCGCGTAGAAGGGCACGTTGTACGCGTCCACCTTGTCCTGCTCAACCAGACCCTGCGCCACGAGTGCGGCGAATGACTCGGACAGGAGCTCCCACAGGAAGGTTGTCCTCTTGTCGACGCAGTCGTCGCTTTGCCTGCCGAGCATGGCCAGAACCATCCGGCCGCCGGGGAAGACCTCGGCGGCGCGCGACTTGAGGAACAGGCTGAAGTCTCTCTGGAACTGCCTCCGGTAGGCCACTGACACGGCGGCAGGGCTGGTGCTTGAGATGTACATCTTCCCCTTGTTGATCGGCATGCTCGTCTCGTCGAACAGGCCCTGGGGGACCTGAGAGAGCCAGTGCAAACTGGAGCAGGAGCAGATGAAGTGCACGCTCGTCCTGGGGAACAGCCTCCCGTAAAAGGACCCGGGGACGCCGGAGAGGAACACCATCGGCCGGCCCCACTCGTCGGACTTGGCGGCGGACTTGAGCCTGTCGGTGAACTCCGGCAGGCTGAAGAAGATGGTGTTGAAGTCGTTGGTGGGGAGGTCGTTGAGGAGCACCGAGAACTCCGGTGGCGGCTGCGACGACCGGCAGCTGATCTTGCCGATGCTCCCGATGATGTCCTCCACCAGGCACAGCGCGTTGGGGCCCGAGGAGCACCCGAGGTCGGCCACGGTGAACCTCTCCGGCATCTGCGAAATGTACACATCCGTTGCAGAGTTGATGATCAAGCTCTTCAGATTGTCCATGCCCCTCTTCTGCAAACATTGTACTAGTATGTTCAGAATGCATCTCAGAAGATCGAAAATGGCTACGATTTATAAGGTGAATTGCTTTGCTCACCTGAAGGGAAGAGTTCTGCGCGTAGCTGTTCTCGTCGAGACCTTCCTTCATGTGCAGGATGGTCTCCACGTTCAGGAACGGGAGCTTGTCGGAGCAGTGCAGCAATGAGGAAGCCATTGCCGGTCACTGGTGCTGGTCGACTAGCTCTCTCAACAGTTGATGCCTTCTTCCTGCGGTCATGTAATGCAGTGCATATATACATGGTCAGGGCTCTGCATGATTAATTATGTATCTCTCTAGCTAGTGACAGGTACACCGTAGGCGCGTAAACAATATTCTTGAATTGAGGCATCTGTTTAGGCCACTTTATGCTAGTATGTAAACAAAGCGTGATATGTCTAACTGAGATATCCTTTTTGGCTGGGTTCAGAGTGACTGATTGTGAGGCCAGATTCAGATAAAGTACAATGCTGTCAGGCTTTAAGTACTCCATGGTCTCGGATTCGCATTCCCTGTTATCAAATCATGCACAGAGCCAGATTTGACTCCGATGAGGTGATACAAAGTGCAAGTGTGTGTGAAGAGAGAATGCTACAGGAAACAAAAGTGCTGCAACCAAAACCCCTAGGTGAAAACCTTTTCCTGCTATGTCTTCCTTTTTAAATAAAGAAAAAGAATGGAAGGAAACATTTTATGTGCCATGTTCCCTCGCCAGCAAGTGGCTGAGAGCCTGAGTCAACCGACAACTTGTGTGCTTAATTGGTGCCTTGTCTACTCTGCTCCTATAGTAGTACATACAGAGTCACAGCTCAAGGCAAGCTTCCCACTTTCTTCAGACATATCCATGCTTTTTCTGAGCAAGATTTTGTTCTTGAAGAGAAAGAACATTTCCATGTCTAAATAGGCAAATGGATGCAAATCTCGAAAGCCTGCCCTGCTTTCCTAATAGGCATTTCCCTGTTTAAACAGGCACTTCCCTGCTTAAAAAGCATCTACTCTTTTAGAGCTCTGTTTCAGAAGTGAAAGGTTCTTGACAGAACACATGCAGCGGAAGTGGAGAAACACAGACTGGATGAAGGAATGCAGAGCATGCATGGTGCATCCTCTGTCAGCAGAAAGCCATGCACGAGGTACAGACATATAATGCTATTTGCATCAGCTAGCGAGACATGCGCATGCCAGATCAAGCAGAGAGCTTACCTTTGGGTTTCAGACAGGATCCGCTGGTCTCCTCTCCAAGCTGCTTCGCGTCGCCTTAGCTTGGTTAGCAGAGAGAGGTGTCTAGGTTGTCTGCCTTGGCATCTTCAGTACTCGCAGCTCGGGGAATTTATAGGCAGGCAAATGGAATCCGAATAGTCCAGTTGCGAAGAGGCCGCCCCCACTTGCGCAGAACTGTACTCATAAAAATGACGACCACCATGCTCGCTTCCACACCGTTGGCTAGCTAAACGGTAGCGAAATATCGCTGAATATGGCTTTGCTACTGGTCTATGATGAAGTTGTTTATTGCTATTGTACATGCAATGGATTGATTAGATACGATACGCTACACACAGTTGGTGTCCGGCACCCCGTATCATGCCTGTGGACGACTCTTCTCATGTCTGTGGAGTATTAATTAACAAAAGAAAGGTTCACCAATCTTAGCAGTTAGTTTATGCGAGGAATCTCCAAAAGCTGGCCTCTGGAGTCTGGAGGGAAGATATTCGAGGCCCATGAGTTCGTGGCGTACCGCGGCGGGACAGGTTGGTGAAAAAATCGAGCGGCGATGGACCGGCGATCGCCGCTTTTTCCGTCGTATTTTCCGTGCGGAATTGTGCAGTTGGCGGAGGAGGGAGGGAGGGAGGGGTCGGCCTTATTCTCCGGCCGCCCGGTGTTTTTCTTCCGTCGCCTTTCCTTGGGTTGGCCGGCCGGTCAGTGGTGGTCACCACCATAACGTACGACGAGAGGCTTTCGTCTCGCCACACACAGTGCAGTGCAGGTGGGTGTGCAGCTCGCCGGCCGGCCGCGCGTTGTGCGAGCACGTCTCGTCGGTACATTCCTCGACGACCAGTCGTCTCCTCTAACTTGCCTGTCAAGAGTGGGGTGTGCTGACGAGAGTCTGTGAGGCTCTCCTGAATTGCTTCTCAACTCTAGGGTGTTAGGTGCACATCACAAACCGAATCCTTTTTTTCATTTGGTGAATCTTTTCTCCCTCCATTCCACTGTTGCTTGTCCCTCCCCTCCGGTGGAGATGCTCTAAAACCGGCCGCCATGCATGCTTGCAGTCGTTTTCAGGCAGCAAGTGACTTGTTGTATTATTCGTGATGTGAGCATAGCAATGCACACATGACAAGAAAAAGGCCGAACCCTTTATATTAATCACACAGTTCAAATCCAAGGACTAACATCATATCAGGAAAAGTAAATTCTACGACCAAACAAGGATCCTTGTCTGCACTTCTGTAAGAAAGCGAGGACGACACACAATGCGAATTCTGTAACTTGGCTGAGCTTTTTACGGTTGAAGCTTAGGCAAAGGGATTTTTGCACACGTACTGCCACTGCTAGTAGGCATCTCTTTTTTTTTTTTGCATTTGAGGCAAAGGAGAACAAAGAAAATGCGAATTCTGGCCTAGTGAATGCCTTAGATGGACACGTCCGTTGCTGCTAGTTGTCTAATGCCCTTTCAGGGTTTGACAGCACATTTAAAATTCTAGATAAGGTACAGATTTATTCCACATTTTTCTATCTCTGGATACAATATTTAGGGTATCTGTGCAAACCACTTTGTCCCTTCAGGACTGTGCCATGACTCTGAAGTTTTAGATATAGTGTTGATTCACCCATGTAGTGATGTTTTTTTCTTTCTTTTCGAAACGGAGGAAAAATCGATTGCCCCATATCAAGGTGTCAAGGTATTTTACCATGGTAGATTTTAGTTTGGAGGGATCACGCTCGGAGATCGGTATGGTAACACACTGAGACAAAAATTTATACGGGTTCAGACCCGAGACGTACAATGTCCGGTAAAAACCTTACTCCTCTTTGTGGGTCTATGGGATTATCATAGTGTGCTCAAGTGATCTCGCAGTAAAGCTCCATCTCACCTATGGTGGATGGTGGCGGCAGAGATCGGTTTGACCTCTTCTTCCCTAGCTATGGAGTCTCCCGATGTACAAGGATATCTGTCTAAGGAGATATTGAGCCCTATTCCATTCAGCCCCCCTCCCCCCTAATATTCGCGGCAAGGGCGGAGCTAGCCAACCATGGTAGCCCGGGCAAGACCAGGCTATGTCTTCCTGATTGATGTTTACCTATCAAATACCAGCATTTCGACCTACATTTCTTCACCATTTCTAGCTGACACACAGTGGCCGATCCCGAGGAGCTGCCCGAGGATGCCGGGAGCTGGCTCCGCTACTGGTTCACGGTGGGGTCTAGGATTAGAGAATGCCAAGATGGTTTTATAAGTGGCAACACCTATACAAAACCCTAACAGAAATATCTAGACCCGATCTTGATGGAGTAACTTGATATCCCGAAGAACCTGGTACCTATGGTTCTCCACCATGGTTCCGGATGGGACACTTTCTGGTTGCATGGGCCCACCTGGTACCTATGACCTCGTCAGTAACCCCCGAGTCCTTCATGCTCAGAGGGAACACGGCTTCAAATTCCATTTAGAGATGTCAGACGAAGGTCACGAAGGAGTCCTTGAATATACATTTCTTGTCGAGGTGTCGATGACATGCTTGCCCTTCATATGATCAATCGGGGAACGGGAAGATTTGAAGTCTGGTCGTCTTGAGAGAAACTAAGGAGTTATGTTTTCCCGACTGGGAATGAATTGTCAAAGGTCAGAGCGTGGAGAAGAAGAGGCAAGATGGTCTCGGGCCCTTTAGCTAAAGGGAACTAATTCCATTATTGCCTCACACTCTCTCTTTTTCTCTAGCCTTTATCTTCTCACTTCCCCTCAACCTATTCCGAGCGTCGCTAATTCCCACTCTGATGTTGACATCAGAGAGTGAGGACTAGGATCAGTTGAGAGGTGAAGAGAAGGCTGATCCATCATCGTCTAGGGAAGCCTCCTTCAATGAGGAGAAAATGGAGGCGGATGCCACCGGTGTCAAGGGCCGGTGGACCCCAACACCCTCAAGGATACAAGCTTGGAGGAGATGGCGTCGAAGGATGAGATCCCATCCCAAGACAAGATTGGCTGGTGATCATGTCATCGGGCGAAATCTCCGACTCTAGGAAAGGGCGAGGTGGTTTTCTTTCCCATCTTCTTCCTTCGTGGGCTCGGGCTTCCTGTTCTCCTTTATGAAGTCTTTCTTCGAATTTTACAGGATTGGGATGCATCATCTCAATCCTAATTCCGTGAGTAATCTCGCCACATTCGTAGTCATGTGCGAGCTTTATCTCGGGATCCCATCCAGTCTTCTTTTATGTTGTTGCTTCTTCCTTGTCCATCACAGGGAAGATCAAGTATCAGGGTGTGCCCAATTTCAGCTCCAGTCATGCATGAGCCAAAAATATCCCCAAAGGAGGTTTACTAGTTACAACAAGGGTTAGCATTCCACATGCGGTACAACCAAAATTTGGAGAATTTGCTGGCGAATGCCGACCTGCAAATCCCCGCTGAGAGAACCTGACCAACCTTGATATCCTCCGCTGAGCACAAATTCATCGCACCATGGTTGGAGAAAATATAGGGATTGACGAACAAAGTCGTGTCCATTCCTGTCTTGACCCGGGATTTCCTTGAGTAGAGGGTCCTTCCCCTTCAACAGCGTGCTCGGCTGTTATGCCAAGCCTCGTGTCTGCTAGAACCTAACTATGCTTGGAAAGGGTTCTTCTCGCACATCAGGTTACCATGTGATTAGAGGTTGTACTCGAGAAAGACTCGTAAGCTTCTGGGGGAGGCCCACCGCCATGGGTCGTCCTGCAATCGGTGAGCCTCCCCACTTTTCCCATATTTTCCCTTCAAGAACTTTTCTATACCTTCATGTTGCAGGTTAATATGAGCTTCAAGGACATCTTGAAGGATGTTGATATATTTCTTCTCCTGGAGCCTAATGATTTGGCCTTGGCACTGCAGCCAGCGATGAAAACGATGTCAGGAGTTCTCCCTCCCAAGCCCCAGGAAGCGGAGGAGGGAAGAAGGACAGAGGGAGTGTGGAGCCCCCAAATGAGCAGTCTAAGAATCCCTTCTATGCATACATTTCACGTTCCCATGATCAGTGAGCCATGAGCATAACCGATAAGTATCATTACAACATCCATGAAGTAACAAACACAAGACTTATAGTGGTGCCATTATGGCTATACATTCATCAGTAGTGGATCTTCCTTAGAGCCCATATCATGCCTTAACCTATAGGCAACTGACTTGGAAGACAGCCTATCTCGCATAGACGTCAACATATCCATCATTCTTCTTGCTTCTGAAAGTCTAGCCAAGTAAATAGCCATGGACAATGCTAGCGAGTACTTTTGAATGTACTCGCAAACCACCAAGATGAGGTAAACAAGATAATATGGTTTGCCTATGGCAAGATAGCTCTAGCTACGGTTGTTTTTGAAAAGCCTAGTTTCTCTTATAGATATGGCATCTCTATATCTTTGTTGAAAAAGACTTTTTAAAACATGTCTCCTTTTTAAAAGTTGGACCTCTCCATATCCTTGTTAAAAACATTTTTTAAATCCTTTTTTGGAGGAAAAACCCTTTTGAAACATCTTCGACCATCCATGGTCAAAACAAAACCTCAGTCTCATGTTTTCTAGTGACCAAGTCGCCTCCTTTTATCTTTCTCAAAACCATCACCTGGGTACTCCTAGCAATCACCTTTCCAACCGTCCTAGACCGTAGACATGGCTATTTGAATAGATTATACTTTGTAGAGTTTGTGCACTTTCCCCACAAGAATCAATACATCTGCCGAGATTTAACCATGACCCGCTACACACGGTACACAGGGGTTCGGATAATCAAACACAACCTTTCATTTGTCATCCCTAGTATAGGCACCTTTTATCTCTGGGTTTGTTCTCCATGTCAACAAGTATGTTGCACCTAGTACCATAATCCTCCCTTCCATGAAGGCTTATATCACAAACCCCGGGCTTGCGATATACCTTAAAAGTTGATTCACGTCCTTCTTACTCCTAAGTCATACTGTCCGCGGGAGACCCATTGTTGCACCGGCCCTTGTCCAAGAAATCCACCACCCCCAGATCCTTAGACCTTTATAGGGGATGTCCTAGAGTTCAGGGGATTTGTCCCCTATAGCACGTGTAGGGCTACCCATGCTAGAGAAAACAAACTACAAATTATGCCCCATCTCATAGGGGTAATGTGGCTGCACGGGTAAGTTGTTCCGGTAAAGGCGTAGAACATATATTCTTCCTTTCAAGTCCATTTTCTCACTTCTCAACATCACCCATTCTTCTTTCAAAACATCCACTTGGAAATTATGCCCTTCCCAAGGGTTTTACAAAACATTTCCAAACATTTGATAGTAGGGTAATCCCCAAAACAGTTTTGTTTTTAAAAATCTGAGTTTTCCAATGAGGTAGGATGCTGACCATCATACTCTCGATCTAAGAGAGGATAATAGGTATCAATAAGGGTAAATGCCTCCTAGACACTCATTCATAACTTGGAGGAGCCAAGTTACTAACACACTAGTGTTAACAAAACATGCAGGTGATAATGCAATTTATAAAGGAGATAGTAAACATGTATATAAAAGGAGTAGGACAAGTATCGGAGTTCAGGAAGGGTGGCTTTCCTCTGATCAGCAATATTTCCCTAGACTTCTTCTTAGATAACCAATAATAATATGATTCCTTCTTCTCGACGTCAACACAATCACAACTATCATCGTCGTAGAGCATACATGCAAGAAAACAATATACTCCAATCAACATAAGGGAACAAGCACCAGTACACTATAGAAAACAACTGAACAATATACCACAACATTTCAGTAGGTTTAGGGAATTGGATTTTTGAGAAATTGGAATTATTATACTATAGCTTAAGCCTGAGCAAAAGCAAGCCATCTGAGGCCATTTGTCCGCGCATGCGTTTTCGGCCGTTTGATTTTCACTCGGAGTCATCTTAACCATGCAGTTTTAGGTATTGATTGAAGTCTTATGAGATGGTCCCTCCCGCCCCCGCCCCCACCCCACCCCATCTCGATCCCGTTCCCCTCCACCTGAACTCCTGTCCATCTCAGCCCCTCCTCTATCTCCCCTAGGAACTTGCGCCCCCCTCCACTACCAAGCTCTCCCTCTCACCTCCGCTCCCTCCGCCCCCTCCACTCATGAGGCAACTGCCTCCCATATAGCTCCCACATCCAGCGGAGGCCGCCTCTGCTTCCCTACCTCAAACCTGCCCAGTATCGATTCAGCATCGCCCTCGACCTCGCGTACCCGTCCACCACCACGCTTTTCCAGTGGTGAGGAAGATAAGGAGGAGGTGAGCGCGTGGGATGGTGGGGGCGAGAGAGGGGGTGACATGGGTAGAGATGCTTCTATGCGAGACTACGCGAAGATGTCGCATCATCCTCACTGCTTTGATTGAAAAAATCAGGGACGGGTGGCAGAAAAAGGGAATTGAAAAGGAGAAGGCTCATGAGCTCTCCCTCTCACCTTCGCTCCCTCCGCCCCATCTACTCACGAGGCCACCACCTCCCATCTAGCTCCCACATCCAGCATCGGTCGCCTCTCCTTCCTTGCCTCGAACCTGCCTAGTATCTATTCAACATCGCCCCTGACCTCGTGCACCCGCCCGCCGCCATGCTCTGCCGGTGGTGAGGAAGATAAGGAGGAGGTGACGTGGGAAGGTGGGGTGAGAAAGAGGGGGTGACGCGGGTAGAGTCGCTCCTATGCGGGACTACGCAAAGATGCCGCATCATCCTCATTGCTTTGACTGAAAAAATCAGGGATGGATAGTGGAAAAAAGAATTAAAAAGGACAGGGCTCGTGAGGCATGCGATGATGCGGCGCAGAGAGATTATCCAAAACCTGGAATCTAAAGTAACCAAATGGAAGAATCGTTGAATGAAAAGTGTGGAGCATTAACAAAGGAGAAATGGTCGCGCCTTTCGAGAAATGGTCATATTTCATGTCACTTCAACAATTAACATGTATGTATTCCTAAAACAAAGAATAACAAGGTGATTTTGGTCCCTCTTAGGCTCTACAACTGAATTTTATTTTGAATATATGAACATATCTGGAGAACACATGAGATGCTTGTGTAAATTGATACATGTTCTACAATTTCTACACGAGTTAACAAAAAATCTAGTGTCGTCGACTTGGAGCATGCTCTGTAATTAATGAACAAGTGGGTTCCATCAACTAAGTGGGTCCAAAAGAAATATTATAATTTATATTTTTCATTTTGATGTATAGAAATTATCAGACTTGATTATATATTAGATCTTTCTTTTATGTAAAGATTCGTGGCAACTTCCAGCCATACCTTCTCTTTTAAATTTTATTGAGCCAGTGAATAATTTGAAATATATCAAGTATAACTCCTGCATAGAATTAGTATATATCTAATCTGGTTATCTAGATTGACTAAACTAATCATTTAATAATCCTGCCACTTATAAGTGTCGAATACAAATTCGCTTCTTCCCTTGGAGCTCTGCAATCTAATTAGTTGCAAGCATTGATTTTGAGGCAGTTGAACAAGGTTACCGTGTGATCTTCACAAGTTAGCTTGTTTTGACATCATTAGTTTTTTTACCTTGATCATGTAACATGCTAGTTTCTTGTGGTACAGAACTTGGTCTACTGCTTGATGTATTTTGTTTGAAGTTTGCTCGATGTACCTTTTTGTTTACTTGAAGAAATATTGGTACCCCTATGTTTCTTATGAGCTTCAATATGAAATAAGAGCCCGCTTCTTATGTCTAAGGTCAGCTCTCTCAGTTTCAGACATGTCTAACACCTAAATGACACATTTGTCTACTGATTAAAACACTCAACCCTGTAGATGCTAATATATTTAATTTATGGTAACACAAATAAAACAAAATGTGTTACCAGCAGTGAATACAACACACCTACCATGCTCTGACAAATAGACTGTAAGCAGCGCGGAGAAGCGTGCATGTCCACCTAGTCTTATTTGACTTTGAAGAACTTTCCTTTTGAATTAATTGTCAAATACTACTTTATTTAGGGGTTTTGGACCAAGGTCAAGTTTTGGATGATACCAATGTACAAAATGATATAATAAGATAGGTTTTTACATAACAAAACCACCAAAAGTGGTTTCATCATTTTATCAATTTTCTTTATTTTGTTATGGATTTTATAGTGAGATAAATCCTTGTTTTGGTGAATAATTCACGAGAAAATATATGTAAGTCCAAAAATTAATTACTCTTAGGGTTAGGAAGATATTGATGTACTGGTTCACTGGAAGTTGGTTTTGCTTCAAAATATTTACCAGAATTCCCTTGGGAAAATCCCAAAGTCACTACTACAAGAAATTTGTCATATTTACCAGATTAAAACTACATGCTCTTTTGGTATGAACCCAAAGACACATGGTAGGCATTATAGCATTCTAAACACCTTTCTGTAGAAATTAGATTCACCATTTTTAGAGTTGTAGAACTCTTGGAATGATTTTCTTTGTGAAACAACCACATGTGGATGGGTTTAATTCACCAAAATTCACCAGGGGTTCAATAAAATATGAACTCCTTGGATTGGGTAGATATGCTGGTGCAAGTGCACTGAGAGTTGGAATTGGGTCAAAACAAATTATATTTTGACCCAGGGAATTTTCTAAAGGTAGATTTGGAAGGATTTTGTCATTTTTGCTACAGTAAAAACATGGGTGTTTTTGGGGTGAGGTCAAAGAGGTATGCAAGGTATCTCAAATACCTCACCATACAAAGTGGCATCAGCCTACTTGGATCTATGAAACTCTCTGAAAGAATTGTTTAGTGCAATGGACACACTTTTGTATTTTAATTACTAGAAGTTATATGTATATCATTTTGGTCAACTTCTTGTACTGCATGTTGTAGAAAACATGCAGGGACCTGAATTGTTTTAGGATCTAGGTAGGAATAAAAGAACGAGGCATGCCAGATGTGCTCGGGGATGGGCCGCATTGAGAGGATCCGGCCCACCAGGATGCGCCATGCGCGGGAGGCGCCATCTTCAAACACGCGAGGGAGGGCCCTCCCGGTAGTGAGTTGAAGGGGCTGAAACAGTATGGTGGGCTGAGGACCGTCTGATTAGAGGGCGATGGATGGCGCCCGGTTGTCCTCTTCCTCACGACACCGGCAACAGCTGCGAAACCTTAGTGAGCTACTGGCACACGGGGAGGTTCACCTAGGGGAGCAGGAAGACGGTGAAGGTGCCAGGGCGACACGGTCCACTCCGGTGAGTTCGTAGAGGGTGTCAAGGGAAGGTTCAACACTGGGAGGAGCCTCGTGCACAAGCACCTGCGACAGTCATCGCGGATCTCGCTGGGGTCCTTGCTAGAGGTAGTCCTAGACCAATGTGAGCAGGGGGTTAGGTAGATCTAACTCCATGGAGTCTTCTGGAGAAGAAAGGAGGGGTAAAGTATCACTGAGACGATAGCTACCTTGCCTCTATCTCACAGATCCGAGGGGAGAGTTTCCTCCCTTCCGGGATCTTGCAGAGTGTGGGGATGGGGGTGGGTGCTACAGGGGAGCAAGGACGACGTATCTAGGGGAAATCAAAGTGGGAGGACGGGCTGGAGTGACCTCGGGACGTTTTTATCCTGAGAGAGGTGGTATAGGGTGGACATGTTTCATGGGAAGCACGGGGAGGTGCTAGGGTACTGGTTGGTTGAGGAGGATGGTGGGGAGGTATGTTGGGTTCGCAGCATACAAAAGAAAATTTTCCTACGATGAGAACTATATGTCAAGATCTATCTACTAGATATAGAGAAACGGGTGGATATACATCCATGGAGAACTTATAATATCATCCACTATTTAAAAGATCTATATCATTTCCAATCAATAATATGTCATCCACATATAATATCAGAAATGCCACATTGCTCCCACTCACTTTCTTGTAAATACAAGCCTCTCTATAAGTTTGGACAAATCCAAACTCTTTGATCACCTCATCAAAGTGGAGATTCCAACTCCGGGATGCTTGCTTCAGTACATAGATGGATCGCTGAAGTTTGCATACCTTATCAGCATCCTTAGGATCGACAAAACCCTTAGGTTGTATCATATACAACTCTTCTTCAATATTACCACTGAGGAACGCAGTTTTGACATCCATCGCCATATTTCATAATCAAAATATGCAGCAATTGCTATCATAATCCTAACCGACTTAAGCATCGCTATGGGAGAGAATGTCTCATCGTAGTCAACTCCTTGAATTTGTCAAAACCCCTTTGCGACAAGTCGAGCTTTATAGATGGTCACATTACCATCAACATCAGTTTTTCTTTTGAAAATCCATTTATTCTCAACGGACTTTCGATCGTGAGGTAAGTCCACCAAGGTCCAAACCTGGTTTTCGTACATGGATTCCATCTCGGATTTCATGGCTTCTAGCCATTTGTTGAAATCCAGGCTCATCATCGCTTCTTCATATGTCGCAGGGTCATCTATTTCATCAATCATGAAATTCATAATAGGATTGCCGTACAGTTCAGGAGCTGCACGTGTCCTTCTTGACCTGCGAGGTTCGGTAGTGTCCTATTTCGGAGTTTCATGATCAATATCATTAGCTCTCTCTTCATTAGGTGAAGTCAACTCCGAAACAACTTCCAGTGCTGCGCTACTTGCCATTTCATGAAGAGAAGGTTCAGTAACCTCTTCGAGTTCTACCTTCCGACTACTCACACCTTTCGCGAGAAACTCCTTCTGAAGAAAGGATCCATTCTTGGCAACAAAAACCTTGCCCTCGGATCTGTGATAGAAGGTATACCCAATCATTTCCTTAGGGTATCCTGTGAAGATGCATTTTTTCACTTTGGGTTCGAGTTTATCCGGCTGAAGTTTCTTCACATAAACATCGCATCCCCAAACTTTAAGAAATGATAGCTTAGGTTTGTCACCAAACCATAATTCATACGGTGTCGTTTCAACGGATTTAGATGGTGCCCGATTTAAAGTGAATGCAGCAGTTTCCAGTGCATAACCCCAAAATGACAGTGGCAAGTCAGTCAGAGACATCATAGATCGAACCATATCCAATAAAGTATGATTACGACGTTCCGACACACCATTACGTTGTGGTGTTCCGACAGGCGTGAGTTGTGAAACTATTCCACAATTTTTCATATGTGTGCTAAACTCGTAACTAAGATACTCCCCTCCACGGTCGGACCACGGAAATTTGATCTTTCTATTATGCTGATTTTCCACTTCATTCTGAAATTCCTTGAACTTTTCAAAAGTTTCAGACTTATGTTTCATCAAGTAGATATACCCATATCTACTCAAATAATCCGTGAAAGTAACAAAATAACGATATCCACCTCGCGCCGACACACTCATTGGTCCACACACATCAGTATGTATGATTTCCAATAAATCTGCCGCCCATTCCATTGAATCAGAAAATGGCATTCTAGTCATCTTGCCCATAAGGCATGGCTCACATGTATCAAATGATTCAAAATCGAGTGATTCCAAAAGTCCATCAGAATGGAGTTTCTTCATGTGTTTAACGCCAATATGACCTAGACGGCAGTGACACATATATGTAGATATATCATTATCAAGTTTAACCCTTTTAGCATCAACACAATGAATATGCATAATACTACTATCGAGATCCAATATAAATAAACCATTCAACACAGGTGCATGACCATAAAAGATATTATCCATATAAATCGAACAACCATTGTTTTCAGATTTAAAGGAATAACCACTTCGCATTAAACACGATCTGGATACAATGTTCATGCTTAGTGCAGGCACAAAATAACAATTATTCAGATTTATCACTAATCCCGATGGCATATGGAGAGGCAGCGTTCTGACGGCGATCACATCAACTCTTGATCCATTGCCGACCCGCATCGTGACCTCATCCCTTGCTAGCTGTCGCTTGTTCCGCAGCCCCTAAATCGAGTTACATATATTAGCAACCGATCCCGTATCAAATACCCAGGTGCTACTGCGAGTACTAGTCAAGTACACATCAAATAACATCTATATCACATATACCTTTGTTTGCCTTACCGGCCTTCTTGTCCGCCAAATACTTGGGGCAGTTGCGCTTCCAATGGCCAGTCCCCTTGTAATAGTAGCACTCGGTATCAGACTTAGGGCTAGCTCGGGGTTTCTTTTCAGGCGCGGCAATAGATTTTCCTCCCTTCTTTCCCTTATACTTTCCTTTCTTGTCCTTCTTGAAACCGGTGGTCTTATTGATCATCAACACTTGATGTTCTTTCCTAATCTCCACTTCTGCAGTCTTAAGCATTGATAGAAGCTCGGGAAGAGACTTCTTCATGCCCTTCATGTTATAGTTCATCACGAAGCTCTTGTAGCTAGGTGGCAGAGATTGGAGAACATGATGTATGCCTAAGTAAATGGGAATCGTTATTCCCAAGGACACAAGCTTATCGGCGTACCCAGACATTTTGAGTACGTGCTCACTAACGTAGCTGCTCTCCTCCATCATGCAGCTAAAGAACTTTTCAGAAGCATTATAACTCTCTACGGCAACATGGGTATCGAAAATCATTTTCAATTCTCCCATGGTATCAAAGGCATTGCCATTTTCAAAACGCTTTCGAAGTTTTGGCTCTAGCCCATACAGTATGCCGCAATGAACTAAGTTGTGGTCCTCCTGACGAGTTATATAGACATTCTTTTCCTTGTCAGGGGCATCAGGAGCTGGTGGGAGGCCTAGCGGCGCCTCTAGCACATATTGCTTTTGTGCAGCAGTGAGGATAATCCTCAAATTCATAGCCCAGTTGGTGAAGTTGCTACCATTCGCAGCAAGTTTCTCTTTCTCCATGAACACATTGAAATTAAAAGCAGGTGGTGCCATCTACAACAGAATTTTTAAATTTTATTTAGACTAAGTTTATGATAGATTGAGTTCAACTAATCCAAATTACTAATGAACTCCCACTCAAAAACGATATCCCTCGTGTCTTTTTGGTGATTACATGAACCAAATCCACTACACCAAGTCCGATCATCACGTGAGTCGGTGTAGCTTCAAAGGCGAGCATCTATATGGGCATCATATAAACTATATGACTCATGCTTAACCTTTCGGTCCGTGTTCTTAGGCCATGTCTGTACATGCTAGGCTCATCAAGTAAGAACCTTAGTACCTGCATGTGTAAAACTGTCTTACACCCTTTGTATGAAAGCGTGGAATCGAGTACACCCGATCATCACGTGATGTCTCGAAACACAATCCATAGAACGGTGCATACTGAAGGAAGAACACATTTTATCTTGATATCTAAATGAGTGATCATCTTACAATGCTACCAAAAGCGCCAAACTAGCAGTATAAGATGCTAACATCTAATGTGTAAAGTGAGATGATATGGTCCATGCATTTGATCTCTATCATTTGCATCGTGGTATGATCTCTATCATTCCTTTGTGTGTAAGGCCAAGCTCTATGGAACTTACACGTTGAGTGTGTTGTAAGAGTATCTATCATACATCTACTTACAACAATACCATATCAAGACACTAGCCCAACAACGATCTAAACTAGACGCCTCTAATTTATCAATTGCATGTTTTATGTGGCTTAGGGCTTTCGGAGATAGAACCGGTCTTACCTACGAACATGAACCACAACAAGGATAACCAAGTTATTAGCAACTCGTTGTAAATCAGATATTGACTATAGTAGGAGAGACAGACACCCGCCAGCCACTTATGCAAAACTAGTTGCATGTAAGTCGTCGAACCAGTCTCATGTATGATGACATGTAAGGTTGGTCCGGGTCGCTTCATCCCACTATGCCACCAATATCCAAAATACATGAAAGAAGCAATAACATGATCATCATCACCCACATATAAACATATGTGTGCTACCCGTGCAAAGCACCTACGCATAGATCAGGCTCTGATACCACTATTGGGTTCGCAACATAGAAAACAAAATTTTCCTACAATGAGAACTATACGCCAAGATCTATCTACTAGATACAGAGCAACGGGTGGATATACATCCATGGAGAACTTACCCTCGAAGACAACAGAGTTTTGTTAACGAGTTGGAACTCGTGGATGATGTAGTCGTACGCTTGCCAATCTCAAGATCGTGTGGAAGTCCGAGCACCGCAAATCAGCAGCGCATCTGTCCTGGCACACATGTTCAAGCCACCGGACAACCTCCACCTCCCCGCTCCAGCGAATCAGCAGAAGCAACAACTCCTTCCAGACGCAAGGCCACCGGAAACATGTATCTCGCTAATCCGATACCATGGGGGAATATCTAGAGGGGGAGAGAGATCCTTCACGAGGAGGCGTGCTTTGTGAGGGAGGAGAGGGGGGCCTTTTATAGGAGAGGGGGGCTCCTCCCCTCCCATGGCCGGCGGCCAAGGGGGGTGCCCCCACTCTTCCTCATTCATGTGGTGGAAGCTCCACTCACATCAATTTTGACTCCACCAAAAATTCCACTCAAACTTCCACCAAATTTAATGCAACTCTCAATTAATAAAACTCTTTTATTTATTTTATTCAGAATTTTGTTAATTACTTTAATTAAAAAACATTCACATAAAACCCCTTGCAACATTTCAATATCACATGCAGAACCACTTTCTGCAATTTCACCCGAAACAATTCTGGTTTCTATCGAAACAATTCATGCGCTTTGCAATCCTTTCTTCTGAAACATATGTGCTCCAAAATGGTGTCCGGCAACCCTTAAGTGTGTCACCCTACAGTTCACGAATAATGCAGACATGATTGAGACTCCTCTCAGATCAATAATTAGAAGCGGGACCTGGAGATCCATACTGACTCCTGCACATTCAACGATGACTTCTGTGATTGTGAGAACCTTTAACACTAGTAACTTAATCCCTTTGTCTCATGATATAATACATGTCTGAGATTCGATCATCGGTATCCAAATACCTAGTTTGATCTCGTTACCAACATGCACTCTTTTCTCGTTCCCGTGATATAACATTCTAGTGATCACATCACTTGCTTGCAAGCTATCTTAATGTGATATCACCGAGAGGGCCCAGAGTATATCTGTCTGTCATCGGGATTGACAAATTCCACTCTTGATCCATGAGCCTCAACATAACACCCTCATAGTACTGAACCCACCTTTATAGTCACCCTGTTACGGTGTGATGTTTGATGTTATCAAAATACTATTCTGGTGTTAGCAATTAACATGATCTCATGGTCTAAGGACTAAGATTACTTCGTATGATTTTATAGCAATGTAAACATAATGACTTTGATCGTAATGATATACTTCGGATGAATGTTCATCACATCATTTCACAAATGCTGTCACCTTGTTATTAACAACATCCAATGTCCATGATCAGGAAACCTTGATCATCTTGTTAATCAACGAGCTAGTCTGGAAGAGAGGCATAACTAGGAACCCTTTTTGTTTATTAAACACACATGTATTGACGTTTCCTTTCAATACAATTATAGCATGCAAAATAAACATCTATCATATACAAGGAATACATAATAACAACTTTATTATTGCCTCTCAGGGCATATTTCCTTCAAGGTCGTGTGGGGTTGCAGGGGACAGAAGAGAGGCAGGAGGAAACATTTATATTGTGGGAAACTTGTCTCTCCCTCCCATGTGAGTAGGTTAAAGAATTAGAAGAGGGAGGGGTTAAGTTCAAGAGGGCCTAGGACTTAATGTCCATCCTTGGCACATGAGTGATTTCATAAGGCATTAGATTGATCCCGAGTAAGCAACTCTTCTTGTAGTGTCGCAGTTGTTGATCACCTCAGTGATTGGGAATTGGCTCACAATCAATCTGGGGTGCTTCTATAAGTAGTGGGCCAGCTTCCTGGCGGTGTGGAAGACTCCATATTTAATCTTCTGCACCTAGGGGCACCTCATCTTTGAATCAGATAGGACCTCGCTGACAAAGTGCACTAGTCGTTGCATCGTATGTACATGTCCTTCCTCTTTGTGCTCTACCACCAACACAATGTTGAAGACACGTCCGGTGGCAGAGTTGTATAGCTGTAGGGATCCCTAGGCATAGGGCCACCAAAACTGGGGGCGGAGAGAGCATGACCTTGGGGTGATCCAACGCTTCTTGAGCCTCATTCATCCAAAAAACATGGCAGACTTCTTGAACAGCCTATAAAGGGGGTCAGACTTCTTGAGCAACCTGTAAAGAGGGGACACCTTTTCCCCTAGTCGGGAATAAATCGACTGAGTGTTGCGATTCACCCCGTCAATTTTAGCACATCCTTGAGCCTTTGGGGAGGGCCCATCTTCAGAATCACATCGATCTTCTCAGGATTAGCCTCAATCCCCCGCGCCAAAACTACAAAGCCGAGAAGTTTCCCCAAAGGCATGCCAAAGATATATTTGTTGGGATTCAGCTTCATGTTGTAATGGCACGGGTTGTTGAAGGTTTCCGCTAAGTCTGCGAGGAGATCCACCTTTTTCTTGGATTTCGTGACTATGTCGTCCACATAGTCTTGGATATTTCTCCCGATCTGACTATTGATACAGTTATGAATACAATGTTGGTATGTATCTCTAGCATTCTTGAGTTCGAAGGGCATGTAGACGTAGCAAAAGGATCATATCCTTGTGATGAGCGCGTCCTTTTCTTCGCCTTCGTTCTTCATCCGGATTTGGTGATACACGGAATACACATCGAGAAGTAGAGGGTCTCGCACCTTACCGTAGAATGGACCACCTACATCACTATGTATCATCTCTAGTAAGTTGGATGCTCTTTCTGAAGGATCTCTCACAACTCCATGTGAAATACATCCTAATCATCTTGCTGAGTAGGCATGTGTCGGTGATGGGTGGATTTAGGCATGTACCTTACATGGGCCTTAATCCATGATTCCTGCCCACACCTACCTCTACGATCAAGGACCTGAAGACAATGCATCTATAATCTCTCAACCAACCTAATCTCAACCGACCTAGCTTGTGAGGCTGCAAGATGGCTCTCTAAGGATCCCAGAGACCAGACGTGCATCCAGGGGAGATTAGAGATCAAGATTACGTTCAAGACAAGATGCAGGCCTGACATGACTAAAGGAGACTCTACCATCAGCGATGCCTATAAGTACTAAAGGACATTCACCTGAAGAGGACACGACATAATCGCCCGAGTCTTTACCATTAACCTTAGTCACAAGAACTTTAGATTCATCTCCCTCATCGGGTATCATTTTAAACCCACTTAGATCATCTTGTAGACGCATTGTATGATCTCTTGATCACCTTATAAATAAAGTCTAAGGGAATCCTCCTCATTACACATATACCTTCATCTTTATCTTTGGAGATCCAAACCTACTGACCCGAGCCGATTGCCGAAAAAGCAAACTCTCTTTCGTTCCTCGAAAGTGAGACTGTATAGGGAATGTGAAAACTATCCTTCCTCAGTTGGCGCACCAGGTGGGGGAGCCCGTGTCATGCAGATCGGATCTACCATGATGACACCCGAGAGCCTGGACTGTCGGATCAATGAGGTCTCTGACAACCTGAGCCACTTCGGGCATGGTCGGGTAAGCCAGGAAGCTCACCGATCTCGGATGGAGGCTGACATGGGTATACCTTACAGGTACTCGAGATTAGCCTATACGGTTTAGCCCAAGAAGGAGTCCACAGTACAATCAAAGCCCAGCCAGGCTTTAGGTGGCCCATTGGAGTTCGACTTCTTAAAGGACACGACAAAGAATAGATAGAAAGTTAAAGGGAAAACCCTAATCTGTAATCGACTCGACCTTCAACCCCGAGACCTAGCCTCGCTATATAAAGGCAAGGAAGGGGCGACAAGGAGGACGAGCACATACAACCCCACATACACCTCGCCAGATCGCATCTACGCACCATTGTAACCTTCGACTTCTCCATAATCAAGAGCAAAAAAGCAGGAGTAGGGTCCTCTACGAGGCATGAGCCTGGGTAAAATCTCGTGTCATCTGTGTGCTTGTTTGCTAGCCGATTGATGCCTCCAGCGCTCCCCACTTCCTCGAACCTAAGTCCATTAACGATGGGCACTGATGAGTTAACCCCTCGTCAATTGGCGTTGTCTGTGGGAAATGTGAGTGCTGATGTCGCGCTTTCCTCGGCCCCATCAACTGCGATCTACGACTCCACTGCAGCGGAGACTAGCCTCCTCTTCGGCACCCTCGACTTCACTGTCCATGCACCGACGACTCGCTCGGATTTCGAGTCCGTGGGTGACGGGATCAGACTGGCGATCAGAAGCCTACACTTCCAAGTTGGTAGGCTTGGCACACTCCGCCTCCCTGACTAGCCGAAGATTCCCACGATTGCTTCAGCATCATGGTCCCCACCGCCGATCGACACCCTGAGCGAGATCAACGCATCGGCATCAGTCGAGGATACGGATGGCAATAGCAGTTGCGAGTCCGATCTGGGCCACCTGGCGACACAAGACGAAGCCTACGGCTCCGGATCTGAGAGCTGCGGGAGCAACAACTTCCCCAGCCACTACATGTGTGATGTCATCAACACTGGTGATAGAGGCACTTCAAGGGAGAACACCAATGGCGGACCCACCAACAATGGGCCGAGAAACTGACCCCCTATCGTCAGGCCCGTCCAAGAAGACCATCAGCCGCATATCCCTGCGAGTGGACATGCCAATGAGCGGCAGTTGATTTAGCTCAACAACACCGAGTGGCCATGATGCAGGGTAACCCCTGCCACCAAACTCACTGCAGCATATGCTAATGGGTTACCATTGGCTGCTCATGTAGGAGTTCAGGCGCCAGCAACAAGTGAGCTCCCAACTCGAGGAGCACAAAAAGAGGGCGGACGAATCAAGCCTCTAATGACCTGTGCTCTCTTCTATCGGATGATCCTCTTCCAAGGGCAACGACTATGTGGCTGCCAAAAGGCCCTCTCGACTAGCTCAACTCAACAACAAAGACTGAGAAGAGGCCACTCGAGTCCTCAACTTCTCATCCATGACGATGGACTCTCGGGGCAACATGCTCCCGAAGACAGCACACGTGGCGACAGCTGCCACCATGTACCTGCTCAACAACCACCCACCAGTTGGGGATCCACGATCCTCCATGCACCGATCTATGATCGCGGGCCTGGGATTGGTTGAAGTTGTGCTCACCAAGGATCTAACATCGGAGCCAAAGAAAAGAAAGGCTCCAGTCAAATACTACTCGCTCTCCTCCAGTGACAACGAGCACGACCTATCACGGCGATGCCGCTCACGTCAACATGATTATGGCTACGACGCATGTGACGACATCACACAGCGCAAGGTCGACAAGATGCACGCAAGGCGCACCCGCTTGATGGACTCAGAAGATGAAGGAACAGAGCTCTACGACACTAGCTGCTTCAGCAAAGCCATACGACAAACATGAATGCCGAAGGGGTTTAAACTCCCGTCGGAAAACCCAAAGTTCGATGGCCTCCAAGACCTGAAGATCTGGTTGGAGGACCACATCTCCTCCGTCAAACTGCATGATGGGAATAAAAGCACATCCATATAGTGCCTCCAGCTATAGCTGTAGGGCGCTGCTCGTGTGTGGCTCAATAACCTCCCCCACGGATCCATCTGCAGTTGGGAAGATCTAGTCTACAGCTTCGTGCAAAACTTCAAGGGAAGTTACAAAAGTCCCGCATCAATCGAAGAGCTAATGGGCTGCTACCAAAAGCCTGGAGAGTCACTTCGCTCCTACATCCAAAGATGGTCCATCATTAAAAACTCCACAGAGGACATCTCCGAGGACCATGCAATCGATGCATTCAATGGTGGCGTACGCTGCAGAGAGCTCAGGGAGGAGCTGGGTCGCTCAAAGCCCAAGACAATCGACCACCTGATGGAGATCACGAATAGGTGGGCTGATGGAGAGGACTCGGTAAAAAATAACCGCGTCCATTCAGACGATGATGACGACCTCGGATGCAGACGCAACCGCCAAGGAAAGCGTCGGATGCGCGGCTACGAAGATCGCAAAGAAGTCGACATGGTCACGGCTGGCTACGCTGATAAATGCGACAACGACAACCGCAATAGCGGGTACCATAGCGGTGGTTACCGCGATAGCGGGAAAACTATGTAGGTATGGCAACGCCGTATCCACGACGAGGCTCCTAGAACATCGATTCGGGATAAATTATCTAGACGTTGCAACGTCCACTTATACATCGACAAACATGATGGCAAGAAGAAATCCAGCCACGTCCTAAAGGAAATCCGCGAGTTCCTTAAGCTCCATGAAGGCCTTGCCTAGATGAATCGCGACGCGATAAATCAGGGCTATGGAGTTGCTCCAGACGATGTATCACCACCGCCATCGCCCGGACCACCACCACCTGCGGCTGCACCAGCCTAGAATAACAGAGGCGAACAGTACCCATGAGCGCTGGGGAACATGGGCATGATCCAAAAAGGACACCCCCCAATAGAGTGCAAAACTCAATCACTTGCCAAATAATCTTGGCGGTCAACTCTCCACCCTCAACCACTGAGTACCTCAGCGGGTGCGAGTCCTGCATCACCTTCGACAAGCATGACCATCCGCGCCAAGTGCCTCACCCGGGCCATTCTCCCCTCGTGCTTGGGGCGCAAATCGGTGGATTCGAGATGAGTCGCATCTTCATGGACGGCGGCAGTGGCATCAATCTCATGTTCGCTAGCACCCTGCAAGCCATGTGAATCCCTCTCTCGTGCCTGGAAAACTCTGAGACAATGTTCCACGGCATCATCCCAGGGAAGGGCGTGTACCCCTTAGGCAAAATCAACTTGGACATCATCTTCTGCATGCCGGCAAACTTTCAGCGAGAGCACCTCGAATTCGAAGTGGTCGACTGACCCTCGCAGTACCATTGTATCCTCAGACGTGTCGCGTTCGCAAGGTTCATGGCGGTGCCACACTACGCCAACCTGTAGATGAAGATGCCGGGCCCTAACGGCATTATTACCGTCAGCGAAAGCTTCGAGAAGTCAGATAACTATGATAGGGAATTCAATATAATTTCCTAGTCCTTCGGCATGCAGGAGGAGCTATCGAGGCTAAAGGAGTCGACACACAATAGTCTACCTCCTCCGAGTAAGCCAAACTCACTTGACCAGTCCTTCGACTCGTCGGTTCACAGCAAGGCGGTCCAGGTCTACCCAACAGACCCGACCAAGACGACCCTCATCGCCAACAACTTGAGTTCCGCATAAGAACTCGCGCTCGACGAATTCCTCCGTGAGTGCTGGGAGATCTTTGCCTGGTGTCCACCGGACATGCCAGGAGTTCCCAGGGAATTTACCTAGAACTCACTCAACGTGATTCCTAAAGCCAGACCAGTTAAGCATTCGATACATTGACTGTTAGAACCAAGGGAAAAAGCAGTCGGTATGGAAGTCAACAGACTCCTCGACGCCAACTTCATACAAAAGATTAAATAGAGCACCTGGGTAGCAAACCCCGTGCTTGTTCCTAAAAAGGACACGGATATCCTATGGATGTGCATGGAGTTCACTTCCCTGAATAAGCATTGCCCAAAAGATCATTTCCTGTTGCTGCGGATCGATCAGATAATCGTCTCCACTGTGGGATGCGAGTTCCTCTACTTCCTTGACACCTACTCAGGCCACCATCAGATTCGACTGAAGGAAGAAGACCATGAAAAAATAGCCTTCATCATGCCATTTGGCATCTTTTGTTAAACAACAATGCCCTTCAGGCTGAAGAACGCAGGAGCCACCTACCAGCGTTGTATGCAGGCCTGCCTCAAAAGCCAACTTGTCCGGAACATCCAAGTCTATGTCGACGATCTCCGCAAGACCTTTGACAATGTTGGCCGCTACCAGATCAAGCTGAATCCGGAAACATGCACCTTCGACATACCATTTGGACAATTTCTCGGATATCTCATCTCCGCCAGGGAATCGAGGCAAACCTGAAGAAGATAAAGGCCATACTAGCCATGGAGAAGCCAAAGAACATCAAAGGCGTCCAACAGCTGGCTGGGCGAATCGCGATGCTCAGTCGATTCATCAGTTGAATGGGAAAAAAGGTGCTACCGTTCTACCAGCTCCTCCGCAAAGCTGAGAAGTTCGAGTGGACAGACGAAGCACAAGAGGCATTCGAAGATCTCAAATGCCTACTCTCCACCTCACCTGTGTTGGTAACGCCTAGAGAAAGGGATCCCACGTTGATATACATCTCCTCCACCACCCAAGTGGTAAGTACTATGCTGGTAGTGGAACGAGCCAAAGAGAACAAGGTCCATGGGGTGAAACGCCTAGTCTATTACCTTAGTGAGGTGCTCATGCCAACAAAACAGTGGTACCCGCACTGTCAGAAGCTAGCATATGGTGTCTTCATGACAGCCCGATGACTGCGCCACTACTTCTAGGAGCACCCCATCACTGTGGTAAACGATGCTCCACTAGGGCATATCCTCAACAACCCCAACGCCATAGGACGAGTCATGCTTTGGGGGATCGAACTGTCTCCACGAGACATTAAATATGAGAAGCAAGATGCAATCAAGTCGCAAGTTCTTTTGGATTTCCTTGTTCACTAGATGGAGAACCAGCCCCATGACACACCAGACATGTTCTGCCTATGGACAATGCACTTCGACGGGTCAAAACATCGAGAAGGAGCCGGTGCCAGTGTCATCCTAACATCACCATAGGGAGACAAGATGAGATACGTTCTGCGAATGCAGTTCCGTGCCTCCAACAATGAATCTGAATACGAGGCCCTGCTCCATGGGATGCGGATGGCCAAAGCCTATGGCGCAACATGACTCGTCATCTACGGTGACTCCAAGATCGTGGTAGATCAAACGCTGAACCAGTGCGATACCCTGAGCGACAACATGATTGCCTACTGCAACCTCTATGATGCACTCGAAGGAGACTTCAACGACTGCGAACTACGACACGTTGGCCGCGAAAGCAACGAGGAGGCCGACACACTCGCCAATATGGGGTCCACCTGTGCTCCCGTAGCACCCAGGGTTTTCCTGGAGCTAATATGTGAATGCTCCATCAAGCCAAAGACTCCTAAAGGATCACCTGGAACATCAAAGGACTCGGGGGCTAGGCCACCCGAAGAAACTGAAGGTCCCAGCAGTATGGACCAAGGGCCGAGGAACTAAAAGGCCCCATGAAGGTCATGCTCATCAAGTCATCCTGGACGCAACCACATCACATACTTGATCAGTGGCAGGCTGGCAGATGAACCAACTGATGCGCGACGCTCCAAAGCCTTCACCATCATCAATAGTGAGTTATACAAACACAGCATTACAGGAGTCCTTCAGCGGTGTGTCTCCAATGGTAACAGAAGAGCAGTACTCCTCGAAATACACGAAGGCACCTGCGACCATCATGCTAGGAGTCGTGCCCTCGTCGCCAAGGCTATATGAGATGGTTTATAATGGCCAACGGCGATGCGCAATGCAAAGGACATCGTCCAAAAGTGCAATGCTTGCCAAAGATTCGCGGATAAGCCGCATGCACTAGGCGCGGAACTCAGGCCAATACCCGTGGCCTGGTTCTTCGCGCAGTGGGGATTCGACATGGTCGGAAAGCTGCAGAAGTCCTCACCTGGAGGATACATTTACTTCCTTGTCGCAGTCGACAAATTCACCAAGTGGATTGAGTCTATGCCGGTGACAAACCAAACAGGCGCCACCGCTATCAAATTCTTCGAGTCCATTGTCTTCAGGTTCGAGGTGCCATGATGACCTTCACCTTGAATGAGTTCTAGGATTTCTACGAAAACCTGGGAATCAACGTCAGCTACGCCTCGGTAGCACATCCCCAGACCAACGGTCAAGTCGAGAAGGCCAACGGCCTCGTCTGCAACGCCATCAAGAAAAGGCACCTCAGACCACTCGAACGAGCAGCTGGGTGCTGGCCTGAGGAGCTACCATCAGTGTTATGGAGCCTGCGCACAACTCCAAATAGTGCCATAGGCTACACCCCATTCTTCATGGTACACGGTTCCAAGGCAGTGCTACCCAAGGGTCGTGGCGTATAACGAAGCCGAGTCAACGACCGCACTCGAAGACTCTGTCGACCTCCTCGACGAAGCATGCAAGATCGCGGCGGAGCGATCCACGATCTACCAATAGAACCTCTACAACTACCACAACCGATGGCTATGCCCAAGGTCCTTCGTCGAAGGAGACCTCGCTTACGATTGAAGCAGAAAGGACACCTCAAGCTCGAGTCCCCCTAGGAGGGACCCTATGTGATTACTAAAGTAATCCCAGGTGGCGCCTATCGCCTGAAAGATGTAGAGAGCGGAGTCGCATACTCCAACCCCTCGAACATTGCACAGCTATGCCATTTATACCCTTAGATGTTTTTACTTTTCCAATAAGGCTACTCAGCCAGGCTACTTAGCCAAACATTGTACCTCCTGATATTCTACAAATAAATAAAGCTAAGTGCCTCCAACTTTGTGTTTTATTTTTCATTTACATTACTATTTCTGCACTCGAGGGCTGCGCCACCCTGTCAACCTCGTCACACGCACCATAGTAACTTGAGTAGCTGACATACTATTAATCAAACCCTTGATAAAACCCAACCCAGCTGCAACGCATCTAACAGGTTGGCAAGGTGCTAAGATAAGATCACATCAGGCTAACGAAAAGGCACTTCATAAATCAAACTACTCGAAAAATATATAAGATAGCAAGCTTTACATACAACATGGGTAACAAAGCACCCAGTTAAAACTATGTCAACTTTACAACACCTATACATCTTTCTGCAGGTAAAATACTACTCCATTGATGCAAAAGGAGAATGTTGGTGCGCTGGTCAAACAACCCGATGATGTCTTCAGCTGGCTGATCGACCGCTTGATAGTGGGGCACCATGTTCCATGCCATCCCCTCTGGAGGTGGTGGCGGCCCTACAGCAATAGCACCCAAGTCCATGTCAGGCCGATGCAGGTGCACAAGTGCTAGCGCGGCCTTGGCACCTGCAACAAGCTGTCACACTCGCGCACCGCATTGGTGTTGTGGAATTTCCTCATCAGGGCCAACAAGCTCGAGTTCACTGCATCCAAAGGAAACATTGCCCGAAATATATGCTTCAAACATGACTGCGCCTTTTTCAAGTAGTGCAGCACCTGCGAGACGCGGTCTTGCAGCGTCGCCAATGCGACTACATGGTCCCGGTCGACCCAAAAGTACCCGCTAGCTTCCAATTGCTCTTGGGTCAGGTAGTTTAGTCGTATACTCAAACGGTCTTTTTCTTCCTGCGGGAGACGAAGACTCACAACTACAAAAGGAAAAGAGACATCATAGAAGTGGGTCGCCATTACAAGCAATACGGAAAAGAGAGAAGGAGTCGGAGAAACCAACACTGTAGTTGCTCATTCAGTTGGGCCACTTTGTGAAGAAGATAGGCTTCCTGCTCCAAAGCTTTTTCCACTTTAGACTTCCAGACATCGGCAATACCACGGACGACTGGTGCCTCTCAATCTAAATGCTTCACATAGTCGCGTAGTCGGGATAACAGTGATAGCTCCCCCACCTTCGAACGTGGCTGTGCCACAGGCTCCCCAAGGGAG
The DNA here is from genome assembly GCA_910589775.1 of Avena eriantha. NCBI lineage: Eukaryota > Viridiplantae > Streptophyta > Magnoliopsida > Poales > Poaceae > Avena > Avena eriantha. The sequence goes on from OU342742.1 coordinate 541,091,086, forward strand.
GATGAACCAGGTGCATCAGCAGGAGGCACATCATGTGAATTACTCAAAGGACCCTAACCAGGAAGAAGAATAGAAGGATAAGAGTTATCATTCAAAAGTAACAAAACACAGTAGAATCAAGCATCAAACTTAATAAGTTCTAATAGGGGACACTCCCCCACAAACATAATCCAAGACAAGGCCTGCAAGTACCAGCATGATTACAAAAAGGCAAACATGACTAAACCTATAGCTATGAATTGGCACTCGGGGGCTTCCTCGACTCAGTGGCAGCCTCCAATGTCGTGGCCTTCTCAGCAACAGTCCCTGATGCTATGGCCTTCGCCGTCTTTGACCGTTTCAGCTCCTCCGAGTACCTTGCGGGTGTCTCTATGAGCCGAGGCCCATATTTCTAGCAACGAGTGGCAAAGGGAGCAAAAACTACCTGCTGGCCATCCACAGCAATAGGCATCATCGTGGAGACCTTGCTAGGGTTTAGGTTGACACCGTGGGCATGCGCCATTGCATGTCCCATGGTAGCACCGACCCTTTTTTGTGCATTCTTGAACTCCACAAGAACGCCCCTAGCGAAGGACTCGACCAGGCCATCAAGGTCTTCAATAAGCTTAGCCTTCGGAACCATCTCCTCTCGAACACGTCCAAGAACATCCTTGTCCTTGAGCGAGTCTTGGATGGAGACGCTGCGGTCTTCGACTGCAGTCACAGCACTGGCCAACACATCTTTGTGAGATAGAGCCTAGGGATCAAAGCTCACCCCGACAGCATCTGTAGTAGACTCAAATGAGTCCGGCAGAAAACAAAGCAAGCAAAGAAAGTAAAACCGCAGTGATACAAGATAGGAACATAAAGATACTTGAAAGTGCTTTGGCGATAGAACGAAGTTGTTCTGCAAACATCTTCTCCCGTTCGACTGCAGCGGCAGACAAGTCATCCTCACGCCTCTTCGACTCTTGCTCGGAGCGCTCGAGGGCTTCGAGTGCCTCATCTCTTTTCTTCTCCACAGCGTTAAGACCCTTCTCGGTGGTAGTAACACAACGGAGGAGATCATTATTCTCAGCTACAAGGATGATGTAGAAAAGTCAAGCTCAACCTGATTTGTGCACCAACCAAAAGGAGAGAGAGGCTTACCTTCGAGATGCTGATTCCGATTATCTAGCCAGGCATGTTGCTAGCCCAATGACACAATCTATTTGCCAAGGCAAATGGACTCTTTCAAGATAGGCTGTAGATGATAAAACAACATTAGCACCAACATAACTTCGAATAATCAAGAATGCAGGGACTTACATGATCATCCAGGGACTCCAAAGTTTCCTTCTGGGTGGATGTCCGGGCAACCATCTGATGGTCCCCCACGTGGGGGGAACTCGAGGAATTAGCGCCTGAGTTGGCCGCTACCTGGGGAGAGCGTGAACGTTCCTCCACATCCTTGCCTTTGGAGTCTATGACTCCGGTCTCTATCAAGAAGCGACAATCATAAGATGATGACAACACAGTTTTGTTACAGCAAAATTCGCAACTAACATCAGAAAAGTGATCTTCAAGACATACATCACCAAAAGTCAAAGCCGTACCTGTCAAAAATTTCAAGGTCGAAGGAGTCCTCTGACTCCTCCTTCTTCTTCCTAAACTTCTTCTGCACGGGAGGAGCTACAACACGCATGGGCACTGTAGGGATCAGAGCATCCACCTCCATCGAAGAACTCTTCGGTGTCTCTAGTGATGAGGCATTTGAGTCCTTGCTTTGGGAATGTTTGCGAGTGCCACCCTCGCTGCACTCGAGGGCTTCCTGCTCCTGAGCAATAGGCAAAGTAGACCCAGATTCATCTTCCTCCATAGCCTTGGAGGGAATTACCCCTTCAGGTTGCGGAGGCAGAACGAGGTTTACCTTCCATTCCTGCAAAAGGACAAGGTTAAAACGAAAAACACCCTACGGGCAAACAAAGCATAACAGATAAGCAAATGATGAAGTTACCTCAGGAGGGGAATGACTCGCATGAAAGGGCAGCATGATTGAGTCCCCATGGAGTTTCTCCTTCAGCGTGTACTTGGTCAGTCCCCTGAACCTTTTGTCCACCTCGCCCGGGGACAGATTCTCCTGGGAGACGCGAGTGACATTGTCGGCGCCACTCCAAAGATACATCGAGTGCGCCCTACCTTATACCGGCTGCACTCTGCGGTGACCTAGTATACCACTGCATGATGTAGTACACTATAGTCGTTGACATAACACCAATGAAACACCGTTCACTAGTATTACATCCCTCAAAGTGGTACAATAGAAACACATAAAGTCCAAGATATGACTATAGATTAAAACTCGACTCTTTACATAAGATCCAGAGAACACTCTAGGTTAAAGAGAGAGAAAGAAACTTAATACAAAGAAGAACCAAAAATAATAACTCAGAACTATCTAGTAACTATGACTAGTATCTAAACTATTTGGCTTGCCATTGCTGCTATTGCAATGCTCTACAGAAGTAGGTTTTATGGCTAGAGAAATCTACTCCTATCTACTTAAGAACTTAGTCTTCGTTTCGGTTGACGTATATGTTGACTTCATTGACTCTGTTGAAGAACTTGAGCTATCGATGATGGTTTCTTGAGCAGAAATTGATATTGGCATCGTCTTCAATGGCTTAGAACCTATCAAGGGTTAAGAAGGTATGGTTGAGTACGAGCGTACTCAGCAAGTTCACTAAAAAGGAGTGTATGATGCACTATCTCTACAGCCACAGACCATAGGTCGTAGGCAATGAAGGTTTTCGTAAACAGTTCTTCAAATGTTGCTTTTATTCTGAAAGCTATGTCCGAAAGCCTTCACAGGTTGACCAGAACCTTCGTGGGGTTCATTTCTTTCCGCGTTCATAGCTCCTTCCCGGAACAAGGAGTAACATGTCACAATTCTTACATTCTGCAGAGGTGCGTCACTTTTCCCATAAGAGATCTTAGCCTTGTTGCACAACCAAGCCACGAGCTTGTCCACACTTCCTTGGTATGGGGCCCAGTCTAAGATCCAAGCCAGTACTGCCCTCTCCGCGACCCTGCATGAGACACGACCCCCCGAGAAAACTACCACGGTTACTCTTTGGGTAGCCTCTCGAAGACTCCGTACGCAGCTCTGCCCGGCGGTCACCATAAGCTATGGTGAACTCAGACCCAGACAGAGATGCACAGATAATCTAGACACCAAAATCGCGGGGAACTAAGGGGTCCCACCCATGTGCTGGATTCTCTAGAACTCTACGAGAAATCAACAGCCTCATGATAAGGTCATCCGTCCATGCGAAAGGGAGAAGATACAGCTGACTTTCTCGTCCCATTCCAAGTCTTATGGTTGACGCATAATATACGGTGCTGGAATCACTGGCGACATTGGTTGTTAAGTCCTAGATATTATGTTCCTTTACCACTAGAACTGTATCAATAGATTATTACCATTTGGTATTAATCCATAATCATATTATTATAAAAATAGTGTTTTCTGACCTTCTTGAAATGCAGGTGATGACAACATTTGAGTTACAAGCATTTGATAGAAAATAATCAAAGGACATGAGCAAGTTGTGAACTTGCCTTTTGTGATTGCTAGATTATGCACTCACATTTTTCGAGGCACTAGAAGATCCAAATTCTGTAAATAGCATCATTGGTCCGGTAAGGACAAATTTTTAAAGAAGCAAGATGCAATTATGCATAAGTAATGTAATTTAGTTTGATAAACGTGAATTCCCAGAATAATTGTATCTGATCTAGGGTTTGCAAGCTTGTGGTGATATCTTTTAGAATGTGTTGCACCTTTATACTTGCTTCACACTTGTGATTCCTATTAAGGCTTGTGAGTGTGTGAGACAATATGTAAATACAATAAGTAGCATGTAAGACTAAAGTACTCAAATGGAGCATGGTATCTGAAATATTTCTTAAACAAGATTAAGAATCAATTAGAGTTTTTAAAGAAGTGTCTAAAGATTACTTTTAATATTACTTAAAATAGTTAGACCTATGTTAACTTCATTTAAACATCAATTGAACTTGTTGTTACACTTTTAGACTTAAAAAAATAACGCTAAAAGCAATAGTAAAGATTTATATAATTTTAATGAATTAAAATAAAAGAAAAGGGTTTAAACTAGTTTTATTAAACCTTTACCTTTTATTTTACATAAAAAGTAAGATTTGATATTTTTAGTGTGTAGATTTCATTTTTGTGATCATTTTGGTATATTATAAGTACTTTTATGATTTTGAAATAATAAGATATGATTTTTTACAAATTTTACCACTTTATAAACACTTAATAAATAATAAATATTAGTTAAGTGACATAATATTTTAAGTTTATATTTTTAAATTTTAGTTCTTATTTTTCTAAGAATTTTAGTATATTATTTATATTTTTCTTATTTACCAATATTAAATATGAATTTTCAAAGTATTATTACTTATAAAATCTTTATTAAATAATAATTATTTAAATAGTTAACATAATAATGTTTGTTAATAGACTTAAATTATAGGTTTTATTTTTTTGAACATTTTGATATATTATATATATATTTTTGAATTATAAAACAAAAGATATTCAAATTCTAAGATTTAATCATTTTCCTAATTTAAAAATAAATATTAAATGTTTTATTGCGTTAGTGCTGACGTCAGCATGGCACATATGCACGGTATAGACTTTTTATACCTAGTCTAATCTACCCCAAGCCATTGACTGGTGGGGCCTATGTCACGTAATATCCAGGAATTTATTTATTATAGAAATGATTATCGAAAAAGAAAATAAAGAAACAGATTTTTGGCATCACCATGACGTCATGGTGACGTCAGCAATGGAGTTACTCTCAGGTTGAGCACGCCCCCATTGATCGGCTTCGCTCGGGGCTTCGTGGCTAGGTTAGTTGGAGAGAGGACGCTATGGTGAACCATATAGTGGTGGCGCCGCCCGGAAATGGTCGCCGAAGCGACGACACCGAAGAGATCTGGCGGCGGTGCTTGGTGGTGATCGTCGGCAGCGCAAACCAGAGCAGGAGGGAGTCGGAGGAGAGGTCCAGGAGGACCAAGAGATCAACCTGAGTGTGATGGTGGGGTCGGTGAGGCCGGAGACGGTCGGACAGCGTCGAATCGATGATGGTCGGTGTCGGAGAAGAGGCGGTTGGGGAGCTCGATTAGGGGTGTGCGGCTTCAATTCCTTCCGCAAGATGACCGAGGAAAGCACGGGGAACTCAACGGCAGCCTCGGCTTGCCCCGAGGCGACCGAAAACGGCGACGCGGCGGAGCACCTGTGAGGTGAGGGTTAGGGTTTTGGCATAGAGGGGAGGATATAGAGGAACACTAGCTAGGGTTCGTCCTTGGCAGCGTGCAGGCGACTTTATAGACGACCGGGGGTGGCAGCGCGGATCTTGGCGGTTGCTGGCGTGGCGGAGCTCGATAGCGAGCTGCTTCTCGCATCCATCGATAGAGACGACGACGAATAGATGGACCGAAGATGTACATGCTGGTAGCGGGCTGCGCATGGGCCAGGTGGGCTGTTGCAAAGCTTGCGAAGTAAGTTTCTCCAGCTGGTCGCGAGCGACAGATAAGCGAGAAACTTCTCTGGGCCGTGGGCTAGAACGGCTGGCTGCTCCTTCTCGTTTTCTTATTCTTTTTCCAGTTTCTGTTTTCTTTTTTATTTATAAATTCATTTCAAATTTGATTTCTACAAGAGTTTTAAAATGTCCAGAAATTTCGCAAGACATTGATATATAATAGAGGTTAATTATAACCCACTCCTCTACATTTCTTGTTGTATATACAAAATATGTTATTATATGAAGGGTTCTTTTATTTAATAAAGTAAATATAACTTCGGGTTTTAGGGTTTACTTCCTATAAAAAAATCTTATTGAAATGATTTGTATTACCACTTAAAGAATATATTATTAGTGGTTTAAGAGGCTAATAATTTATGATGTTGAGTGATAGGTGATACATTGCAAATGTATCTATAATTTTTGATGTTCCATGCTTAGTTTTATCTACTTTCTTATGTTTTGTCCACACTTTGGAGTACTTTTCATATGATTTCTTGTACTAACCTATTAACAAGAGCCACAGTGCGAGTCGCCTGTTTTCTGTTGTTTTTGGTTCCAGGAAAGTCAGAAAATCAATATTCTCGGAATTGGACCGGACAAAAGCCAAAGTTGATATTTTCCAAGAAGACTCACGGAGCCACAAGGAGAGTGGGAGAGGGGCCACAGGGTGGCCACACCACCCCATGGAGCGGGTCCCCCCAGGCCGCGCCAGGGCATGGTGTGGGCCTCCTGGCCGCCCACCGACCTTGCCCTCTGGCCTATAAGAAGCCTCCCGAGGCATAAACCCTAGGGAGTCAATCAGAAATCCACGAAAAGTTCCGCAACGCCGCCACCACCGAAGGGGAGATTCGGGGGACAGAAAGTCTCTATTCTGGCACCCTGCCGGGATGGGGAAGTGCCCCTAGAGCCATCTCCATCGATCTCCACCACCATCTCCATCACCATTGCTGATTTCCATCATGAGGAGGGAGTAGTTCTCTCTCGAGGCTAAGGGTTCTACCGGTAGCTATGTGTTCATCTCTCTCTCTATGCATGATCATATTGTGATCATGAGCTTTGTAATAAAATAGATCTACCTTGCTACTCAAGTGCTTTAATGAATCTCTGCTCTCCCCATCTGTGTGAAAGTGACAGCGTGCTCACCATGGTGGCACTTAGGCTAGAGATTACAAATACTTGTTATGAGTTATATTTGGAGTTGGATGTCTTTATGAAATTGTGGTGTTTGTTGGACTCATCTAGTACTCAAGGTGACAGTGTGGGGTTATCTAGATGGGAAAGGCTTACTTTGAGGTGTGCTGTTATAGCCCTACCATGGATTAGAGTGTCCAACCGGAGAGTAGTTAAGAGTAGTATCATAAAGACATGATATTTATATGAGAGTGTTCACTAGCGAAAGTATGATCCCTAGGCCTTGTTTCTAAGCATTGAAACACCGTTTGCAACTAGATCTGTTACATGTTTGCTTGCTTCCATCTTTATTTTAGTTTTCCTTTAGTCTTTTCCACACCATCAAGCTATTTTCTATCACCGTTACCACTTATAATTATCTATACCACTTGTATTTCACTATCTCTTCGCCGAACTAGTGCACCTATACACCTGACAAGTGTATTGGGTGTGTTGGGGACACAAGAGATTTCTTGTATCTTGATTGTAGGGTTGTGTGAGAGGGAATAGCTTTGACCACTTCCTCCCTGAGTTCGATTAACCTTGGGTGATCCACTTAAGGGAAAACTTGCTGCTGTTCCACAAACCTCTGCACTTGGAGGCCCAACAACTGTCTACAAGAATAGAAGTGCGTAGACATCAAGCTATTTTCTGGTGTTGCCGGGAAGGTAAGGTAAAAGGTATTCACACAAGAGGATTAAAGAAGAAGAACCTCCCACGGCAAACGCCTATTTTCTGGCGCCGTTGGCGGGGAGGTAAGGTAAAAGGTACTCACATCCTCCGGTGTGAGTGCTCGAAGTTATTTCCTGTAGATTCTGCAATTTTGTATTTTTGTTTCTTATTTTCACTAGTTAGGCTTAATGGAAAACAACAACAAAATTGGAGAGCTTTATAGTATTTATCTTGAGTTAGGACATGAAGTGTTTGAAGAGAAAATTAAAAAACCTATGGAACTTTATTTGCATGTTAATAGCAATGTTGTTAGTATGAATTCTTTGGACACCATTATTACTAATGCTATGGAAAAGTCTAAGCTTCGGGAAGCTAGTTTTGATGAAAATGATCTTTTTAGTCCCCCATCTTTAGAGGAGAAAATTTACTTTGATGATACTATGCCTCCAATATGTGATGATTACAATGATGAATATGATATTTTCAATCCACCTACTATTGAGGAGGAAATTAATTATGATTACAATATGCCTCCTATATTTGATGATTATGGTGATGAGAATAATAATGATAGCTATTTTGTTGAATTTTCTCCCACTACAATTAATAAGAATGACTATGTTTATGTGGGGAGTATTAATTCTTATATGCATGTGGCTCATGATAAGAATGTTTCATGTGATAGTTATATTGTTAATTTTATTCATGATGCTACTGAAAGTTATTATGAGAGAGGGAAACATGGTTTTATGTATCTCAACAACATTAAATTTCCCCTCTTTATGTTAAATTTTGCACTTGTTTTGCTTTCCTATGCTTATTGCTTTGTGCTTTCATGACTTGTTTCTTTACAAGATTCCTATGCATAGGAAGTGGGTTAGACTTAAATGTGTTTTTAATTTGCTTCTTTATGCTCTCTTTTACTTCACTTCATATTTCCTATGTGAGTATCTTCTCAAACTATCAAGCCTAACTTAAAGGCGTTAAAGAAAAGTACTTATTGGGAGATAACCCAAAAGTTTTAGATGAGTCTTGGAAGTTATTACCTCTGTAATAACCGCTCCTTATCCTTTTTATTTTCTTTTTGTGCCAAGAGTAACCTCTAATGAGAGAGAAGTAATAATTGGGAAAGTTGCTGTCCCGAAACAGATTTTTGTGCTTCACCGTAAAAATTCGTGTAAAATCTCTGTACGTCCTTTTGAGGCGTGAATGTTTGTGCTTCTGCCCCACGTTGTTATATAACTTTCATTAATTCAACACTTTTCGATGTGAGCAACAGAAGGCGTTCGAAAAAATTCGTCTTTACCTGCTGGTCTGTTTTGACAGATTTCTGCCATTATTTGCATTTGCTTCTTGTTGGTTCCTTTTTGAGTTCTTTTTGGGAATTGAGATTTTGGGGGGAAGTGCTAACTTTAGCTAGTGTTTTAATGGAAGTTTTATTGGTGTTATAACTGAACCTAAGGACTTATTATCTTGAGTGCACTAATGTTGCTAATAAAGATTGTGTGAAGTTTTGTATGAAGGAAAAATTTCAGGTGTATGGAAGGAATGAGTAATGAGATGAAGGATGGACTAAATCTCAAGCTTGGGGATGCCACGCGTGTCACCCCAAGAAATATCCAAGAAGTACAAGCGTCAAAGCTTGGGGATGCCCAAGGCATCCCCTTCTTCATCAATAAAAATCTCAGGTTCTTCCAAACGCTTCATTTTTATTGTTTCATGCACAGTTGTGTTGTTCTTGGAGCGTCTTATTTTTTGTTTTTGGTTTTGGTTTTTCATTTGCTTTGTTTGCTTAGTTTTCTGAATAAATTGGTTGGACCCCCTCTTTCATACATTGGTTTGCAAATAGTTTGGTTTGGTTTGGAAAAGAGTAGGAAATTTCGTGCTTATGTGGTAAAAAGAGCTCGTTTTTGACTGTGGCATATGCTTCGTCATGCCATGCTTGATATTTTTTTGGCTTTATGCTTAGTATTATTTGTTGTAGCATGACTTGTTATAAACAATTGAGATTTCTTAATGTGCCTTGGATGAATCATGCGTTGTTTTGCATATTAAAGCATAGTATAGTGGTATTCTCCTTTGATGCTTTATTTGGGTTGACTTGGAGTATGCTCACACCATGTTATGACTATCTCAAGTCACCATAGCCTTTATGATCCTTTAGTTTTCAACTTGTAGTATCACTTTATGCTTTGATCAATGATGTTTTGTCGCTCTGCATGATTATGGCCATTATTGCTCTATTAGTTTGTCGCTCCTAGTCTTTTGCTAGCCTCCACAACCAAGTATGAGTTGCACTCATGCATCCAACTCCCTAAACCAAGTTATTCCAAAGAGTCCACCATACCTACCTACTAGCTTATGATATTTCAAGTATATTCATGCTTTTGTTTATCTTCCAAATTAAACTTCTTATGAGAAAACTAGTGATTAAAGCTCTCACGAACTTGATGGCACACTTTACTTTTTTTGCATCTAATAAACTTGAACCATTGGATCCTTCTTTGTTGCGTATATGCTTGCTCTTTATAAGTTGAAATTAGCAGAACCATGTTTCATGGGGAACGCTTTCAACATTGCACTTATACTTTGTACCCCGTTGACATCATGTTCTTTTGCTTATGGATCCCGGTGGTGTGAAATAAAAGTGGAACTTGTAAGATCATGGAGTTTGTATGTGTGTTAGAGAAACGCCTGGGCCGCTAGCCTAAGCCATGCCTAATCATGGTGGAAACTTGAAGCATCACCATAATGAGCACTCTATGAAGCATCCTCAATAAAAACCTATGCAAATAGCAAATAAAAAGATCGCTGAGATGCTCATTGTCTGCTTGCCTTGTCATTTTGATTATTGGATAGATCTTGTGTCATGTGCAAGGGGTACCCTGTTGGCGGTTCTTTATGATACATATGTACTTACAATGACAAGAGCTTAATTGTGACTAAAGTTGAGTAGCATGAGGTTTGGTCTTCGTAAGTAAGGGGCATGAGATTTCTGTTTATAACTTGTCAAGCATATCCTCTTAGTTGTGTCACTTTAACCTTAATCACCTTCAAGATGCTTATGATAGGGGCAATGAGAGCTGAAAGCTATAAGTACCATAATTTTTGGAAGCTCTTTATGAAACTGGAATCCCTACTTCCTTCTATGAAGGCCTTTCTTTTACTTTTATATTGAGTCTCCACCTTCTACCTTTATTCACTTACTTTGAGAGCATAGTGGCCATTCTTAGTTCTATGTGCATTGTTTCAAGACTTGTTGATTGATGCATAGCTTTGATATTTCTTGTTTTAAACTATTTGTATCTAGTCACTCTTATAAACTTTGAAGGTGTCCTATGCATTTATGTTTGCTACTCTATGAGGGACAAGATGAATACTACTATGCTATGTTTTCTTTATGTGAAACAAACAAACGTCTTGCAAAGCTTGTTATTCATGAATCTTTTGTTTATGCCTTTTCATGTTGCAACATAGTTGCTTTGTATTATTGTTAGAACTTTGACTTTCATGATTATGATTGAAGTACTATGATCCCAGCTATCAATGTTTTACAAATACTTTGATCAAGTTTATGATGGTGCATGTCACATCAAAAATTATTCTTTCTTTTTATCACTTACCTACTCGAGGACGAGCAGGAGTTAAGCTTGGGGATGTTGATACATTGCAAATGTATATATAATTTTTGATGTTCCATGCTTGGTTTTATCTACTTTCTTATGTTTTGTCCACACTTTGGAGTACTTTTCATATGATTTCTTGGACTAACCTATTAACAAGAGCCATAGTGCCAGTTGCATGTTTTCTGCTGTTTTTGGTTCCAGGAAAGTCGGAAAATCAATATTCTCGTAATTGGACCGGACAAAAGCCAAAGTTGATATTTCCCGGAAGACTCACGGAGCTAGAAGGAGAGTCAGAGAGGGGACACAGGGTGGCCACACCACCCCATGGCACGGGGCCCCCTAGGCCGCGCAAGGGCATGGTGTGGGCCCCCGGCCGCCCACCGACCTTGCCCTCTAGCCTATAAGAAGCCTCCCAAGGCGTAAACCCTAGGGAGTCAATCAAAAATCCATGAAAAGTTCCGCAACACCGCCGCCACCGAAGGGGAGATTCGGGGGACAGAAAGTCTCTGTTCCGGCACCCTGCCGGGACGGGGAAGTGCCCCCGGAGCCATCTCCATCGATCTCCACCACCATCTCCATCACCATTGCTGATTCCCATGATGAGGAGGGAGTAGTTCTCTCTCGAGGCTAAGGGTTCTACCTATAGCTATGTGTTCATATCTCTCTCTATGCATGATCATATTGTGATCATGAGCTTTGTAATAAAATAGATCTACCTTGCTACTCAAGTGCTTTAATGAATCTCTGCTCTCCCCATGTGTGTGAAAGTGACAGCGTTCTCACCATGGTGGCACTTAGGCTAGAGATTACAAATACTTGTTATGAGTTATATTTGGAGTTGGATGTCTTTATGAAATTGTGGTGTTTGTTGGACTCATCTAGTACTCAAGGTGACAGTGTGGGGTTATCTAGATGGGAAAGGCTAACTTTGAGGTGTGTTGTTATAGCCCTACCATGGATTAGAGTGTCCAACCGGAGAGTAGTTAAGAGTAGTATCATAAAGACATGATATTTATATGAGAGTGTTCACTAGCGAAAGTATGATCCCTAGGCCTTGTTTCTAAGAATTGAAACACCGTTTGCAACTAGATATGTTACACGTTTGCTTGCTTCCATCTTTATTTCAGTTTTCCTTTAGTCTTTTCCACACCATCAAGCTATTTTGTATCACCGTTACCACTTATAATTATCTATACCACTTGTATTTCACTATCTCTTCACCGAACTAGTGCACCTATACACCTGACAAGTGTATTGGGTGTGTTGGGGACACAAGAGACTTCTTGTATCTTGATTGCAGGGTTGTTTGAGAGGGAATACCTTTGACCACTTCCTCCCTGAGTTCGATAAACCTTGGGTGATCCACTTAAGGGAAAACTTGCTGCTGTTCTACAAACCTCTGCACTTGGAGGCCCAACAACTGTCTACAAGAATAGAAGTGCGTAGACATCAATAGGCATGGAAGATATATATATATATATTTAACCTCTTTTAATAACCATATTAGATGTTGGTTTAAATCCTGGGTTTATAATATGGTGATTTCAATCCCAGGGTTCTCCTTAATTGGTGATTTCACCAAATCCAATTCTACTTGATTTGCAGAGTTTAGAAACACCTTGAGTTTTAGGAAGGTTCATTAGACTCATATACTATTATGGATACGGATAATAACATATCTTATAGTGAACTACAAAGATTACTTTCCTAATGTTATCTTGAGGTTCTATGAAACTAGGTTCCTATTAAGGTTTAAGATAATAAGGTGAACAAGCTTCCACCTATAAACACTCATCTGGTTCTCTAATTATCTCTTGGAAGCTTTAATTTTCCATGAGGTATTGTTCAGTGATTACCTAGAAATAGGAAATGGTTTCACTATCTACTATTTGATTCTATAGTTTTGAATAATGAGGTAGACATGGTTCTGTCATGACTTGATAAGACCTTGTTTAAGGCTTCTAAAGAATCCTTACCTTAATACCTCCCTAAGGTTATCCTTAGATAAGTAATTCCTTTCCAAAATATACTCTATATATCCCTCTTATCTTATTCACAAAGGTCACATCTTCCTGAATAAGACAATCATCTGACTCCACCATATCCATCATCATATGATGACATGGTCATGCCACTCCAACAACACTCCATTATTACTCCTAGTATATAACTCCTCTTAATTAACTACCATTGATGCACCTATCAATGTAGCTACTACTAACTCCATCTATTAACTTCCTTAACTCCATCTTGCAACTTCTTCCAAGGATTGCAAGATTATAGTTCTCTCTGTATATCACATGTGAAAACAATCCTCTAGAATAGGTATGGTACTACTCCCATAATATAAGTTTGTTCTTGTATTAGCTTGATTAAACTACTATGCCTCCAGCTACTCCATACAACTCATATTATATACTCCATCAAACTCTAGCTTGACTTCTCATGATCAAGCTAGATGATTCATTTTACCAGGGCCTGCCTAATTTAGTACTCACAACCCTACTTCAACACCTGAGCATCCATCCTCAATTGACTTGAGAATGATGATCACCAACCCTTGATCATGCTTAGCTTAGGCTTCTGATTGTCTGATCAAGATCTATAATCAACTAAGTTATAGACTTGTACTTGACCCTCTATAAGAGTTATCTTGTTAAGGAAACTTACTTTTAAGTTTATACCTAATTGGCTTAACAAGGTTATTACTTTATACCCTAACACTACTAGCTTTATCATAGCTCCTCAAACACTAGTTACTTCTTGGGTTTAAATACTTCTCCTAGTGAACTGATAAGTGAATTAACTCCTCCAACATCAGATGGTTTGATCTCCACCGGATATCACATTCCATTGATGATGACACACCCTACCATAACTAGTTCCTTCCTCTTATTAATTTACTTAAAGTCTTTGGAAGGTCAATATAATAGGTCAAAGCTAAAAGTCAATATGTGCTAGGAATAATTGATCACACACATTGATGATCAATAGACACTAAGACTTGGTTAAATAGGATTGTCATCTATCAACATGACACTAAGGTATGTGATGATTGGTCTTAGCTTGACTTCCCTTTCTACTCTATTTGTGATAAGAGTTAAATTTTAAAAACTACCATGATACCCATGGTAGGAATAACTATGGCAAACAAGTGTATCAAGGTTTAGTTATGAGTTTATTTACTTAAGTTATATACTTAACTTAGTATTCAGGGTTTGTTGTAGATAATACCTTAATATCATTTTTTTGGAATATTAAGTATTCATCCTTGAGTTGTGATATGGAATACCATGTAAGGATCTCTAGAAGATCAAGTACTCCTTATTAAGTAGTGTGTTGTGACTTAGTTTTATTACATTTGATCTACCCTTAGATCAAATTATATTACCCAAAGATAAGGTTTTAGCAAAGGTCATATTGAAACTTATCTCAATCAACTTGATGATCTACTTCAGTTCCACCCAGTTAAGAGAAGCTTCAATCACTTTGACAAGTTTTATTTAAAAGCGCGAAAATTATCCGGATTTTCTATGTATGAATGTAATGCACACACCTTATCTCAGCTTATTTCTAAGCTCTAATGCTGGGGTGTTACACACTCGATGTCACATCCAGGTGCGGATGAGGTCTGGACCGTCAATCTCTTTTCCCCGAATGAGCTAGAGATCACATACGCGCGTATACAAAGCTTCGACTTCTTCCTCTTCACCGGGCATCGCAACATTTTTCCAAGACCTCATCCTCTTCAACTCCGTCTTTGGATCAAAGAGAGCAAGTCCGTAAATTTCATCGTTGACCTTCTGATCACGAATGTAAAACCACTTCTCCCTCCACCCCTGGACGAAATCGAAGCTCTTGAGGGAGAAGTAATGGACAGTCATGTCCACATGGATACCGCAGCCTCCAATATCGTAGACCACTGATCCAGAACCCAACTGCTGTTTCAACTTGAAGAGTTTTTTTGAAAAGACCAAAGTGTGGCTCAATTCTGAGCCAACACTCGCAGAGGGTGATATAGCATGCAATGTGCAAAATCGAATTTAGGGTCAACTAATGCAGCTGGAGCCATAAAAATAGAGTAACCATCGCACAAACTTGTGGAGGGGGGGGGGAGAAAGGCCCTGAAGGACAAAGGCAAGGAACATCACCCGAAATCTAGTAGGGCATTGGGGATTACCTCCAAGCCAGGCATCTTGCAGTCTTTTTCATCGGCAGGAAGAAGACCGTCTTGGTGGTGTTGCTGGAGCTCATGCTCCTTAATGGTGGTGCGCCACCATGAACTGTTGGTGACGCGCATCCCCATTCCTTTCTTCTCTCCAGCTGCAGCAGCAGTGCCAGAACCGGCGGCGACAGTGCCCTTGTTCTTGGCCACAACAGCAACGACAGCAGATCCAGATGCAGCCGCACCTTTCTTCTTCGCCATCTTTCGCTGGAGATGGGATCGCAAGAAGTAGCTTGGGAAGGTTTTGAGACCGTCCAGCGCAGCGGCGGGGGCGAGAGCAACAACAACAAGCAACACAAGTAGTGTGAAAGGTGGAAGACAATGAACTGTGGGGAAATTTACCACACATGAGCCCCTACTTATCCATAGGGAAGATGCAGTCTAATGTCAAGAAAAGCTTCAACCAGACGCATGGTGCACATCAAGCACTCAGGGGATACTACTAACAGGAGTGCTGGCCGCGTGCCCGAAAACTTCATAAGCACTAAACTGGCCTCACCAGTTGAAGCCCCCTATTCGAATCAATGTTTCGATTGTGGACTCGCAGGCTACTTCCATAGGGAGTGTTGGACGCACATTCGACAAACCTAAATGTAACGACAATAGTCCACAAATTTTAAAAGTCCCACTCGAGTCTTCGACTCCAATGGGCACTTGGGGGCTACTCCCATGGGGAGTGCTGGTCGCGTACCCTATGAAAAATCTTAGTCAATAAAGTATGTCGACTATGTCCACACTCAAAATGGCGACTCCGCCTCATTTTCTCCCTACAAAGAGACTGTGTTTCCTCGGTCACCCGAATCACCTCTGCGGTGACTAAAAATTCGGATGTCGTGTGTACAACATGAAGGTAAGACCTAAAAAGGCCTAATAACGCACCTGCTGCGCTCTACCAGATACAAGCCATGCCTACAGGCATGATGAAATAAGCCTTAACGGACACGTCGAGTGCCACACCTAAACACTAGAATTCGACTCTATAAGACCTTTGCAGCAAGGGTCGATCCGGGGACTCGAGTTTGAGTAGATAGCGTTGTTTTTCCCTAAGGCGGTTAACTGATCCTGATACTTCGGATGAATCAGGCACGCTTATCGGCAATACCTATGACATGAACTGTGGCACCCAAAAGAATCTCGGATGAGCCCATACCACATGCACTCGAAAGACTTATAGTCTCCACCTGAATCTACGATTCAGCTGGACACTCAGGGGCTACTGACATGGGTATACCTTACAGGTACTCAAGATTAGCCTATATGGTTTAGCCCAAGGAGTCCATGGTACAATCGAAGCCCAGCAAGGATTCGGGTGGCGCACTGGAGTTCGGCTTCTTGAAGGACACGATAAAGTATAGATAGAAAGTTAAAGGGAAAACCCTAATCTGTAACCGACTCGACCTGCAACCCCGAGACCTAGCCTCTCTATATAAATGCAAGGAGGGGGCAGCGAGGAGGATGAAGGCATACACCCCCACATACACCTTGCCAGATCGCATTTGCGCACCATTATAACCTTCGACTTCTCCATAATCAAGAGTAGACAAAAAGGAGTAGGATCTCTACGAGGCCTAACCCTAGGTAAAACCTCATGTCACCTGTGTGCTTGTTTGCTAGCCGATCGATGCCTCCAGCGCTCCCCACTTCCTCGAACCTAAGTCCATTAACGATGGACATTGATCAGTTAACCCCTCGTTAGAGGAAACTTTCAGCTTCGGGAGTAGGCGGCAAGATTCTTCCCACCCGGTGCCCGGTCGGTGGAGCACGGATCAGGTGACCCACGCCATGCGGATGGCCATATGGACCTCAGGGAGTCTCGGACGCCCACAACGGAGTATAAATATGGGAGAAGGATGGAGCACGTCAACTTTCTAGGATACGTATGCGAATGGAGCACGCCACTCTCTCGGGCACAGGGACTCAGCGCACCTCAATGGAGTCATGAACAACCACCTAGGTCGGTAGGACGAAATCAGGTCTCGCCTCACAACTCGGAAGAAGAATGCATGGGATGCCAGGACGTCGAAACCTTTGTTCGGGGAACGGGAATCGGGCCAATCAATAAGGTCACCCAGATATCAGATATGGACATCGCGCATGGCGTAGACCTGGATGAGTACAAAAACAGACTACAGAGGACACTGGGATCCCGACCGACCTCACCGGGCGATCAGCAGATGGCCTACTGTAGGACAACACTCAGGGTTCATCCGGGCAGACCACCATAGAAACTATTTCGACAGATTTATGAGAACAATTCCTGCGCTGTCTAGTATTTTCACTGGTGTTCCCTATCCACTCAAATATGTCGACTTACAAAACCTGATTCGACCTGAAACACCTTTCGGTTCCCTTTTGATTTCCTCCGAACGACTTCGGATCTTTCCCGGAATGATTCCGGCCATTTATTCTTTCTCCGAACAACTTCGGATCTCTATGCGGAACAATTCCGGCTTTCTCTTTCTCTACTGTGATTCTGTCTTACGAATGATCGCTCTCATCGTACCCTTAAGTGTATCCTCTCACGGCTCGGGAATGCTCTAGACATGATCTAAATCAATGATCAACAGAGGGACCAGGGATATCCATGTGACCCCTATGCATTCCTGATGACAATGTCGTTTGAACTGCTAAATATAGCATCCTCTTCCTTTTGTTTCTCAATACAACTCGTCTGAGATCCGATCATTGGTATCCCGTACCTTGTTCAATCTCGTTCACAACAAGTTCTGTTTTCTGGTTACCGTGATATTACATCCTCGTGACCGAGTCACATGTTGCAACATTTATGGATGTAATCTCACCAAGCCGGCCGTATGTATCTTTGCCCGTCATGTGGGTGAACAAATCCCGGTCTTGCAGTCACATGTCATCAACTATTCCTTTGGAATACCCAACATACACCTTTATGGCCACCGTATTACCAGATGACGGGTGATGTAATCAAAGCAGCCTTGGGAAACAGTGAGTAATATGAGCTCACGGTCTAAGGAGAAGCAGTCTAGGTATAGCTGTTGGAACAATGAACTATATGACTTGATCATGTTGCAATCATTCGAGGAATGTCCAATCACATCATTCTCCAATGATATGATCCCGTTGTCAGTCGACATAAATGCCCATGATCTTGAAACCCAGATCATCTTCATGACCAACGAACTAGTATGAATAGAGGCTATTAGGGACTTGGTTGTTTCATACCACACCTGTACCAATGTTTCTACTTGGCATAGTTCTAGCACAATATGAAACTATTATAAATTAATTGAGATATGACAATAAAAACCTATTTATTATTTGCCTCTAGGGCATATCTCCTTCAGTCTCCCACTTGCACTAGAGTACAAATAACCTAGCTCGCATTTTACTCATATAAACCATATACCTTATGTGTTTACAAATTATGCATGATCATGGGAAACGTCATGTCCATGTTCTGTTTTACCAGATCATTATGTCTTTTGCAAATCGTTAATGTCTTCCTAATTTTGACATTCACACCATTATCTTATAATGGGCCGAAGTATTTGTTTGGCGACAAAGTGAGACTTTATTTCTAGTGTTTATGATGACGGTCGTTTTCACCGTTGTCATCTAAACTTCGAAACACACTTTGATATCCTTTGTGTACGTACTATAGTCATGGAAGCAGAACGAGGCCGGATTCCAGGAGCTTACAGTGACGTTAGATCAACCTCGAGGGCTTTCGCATGGGCACTGGGCCCTGGGACACATCATTCTACGTTAAAAGCGAACTAGCCCTGCCACAACATTATACATCACATCAGATGGAGCTTTTATACTTCTATATCTATGTAGATCCTAGTGCATGAAATGCAACTATGCCACTTACATTGCTTCTTGCCTTTTATGTACAAAATTAATTCTGGTTCAGTGATCAGCTCGGGAATCACTTAAAGACACGTTCTTATAGTTAAGACTTTGTCCTACCAACCAGAACTTCGGGTCACTTTATGTCGAATATACGACATGGTTATATGGAAGAACCTATGCCTGAGGCATAGGAGATGCAACACATCTCTTTCTTTCAACCATAGTTGCAATACTAACTCAATGCTTCATATAGTAAGAACTGCTTTCTTATCTTGTTCCGTTCTGAGCTACTTCAGAATCTTGTCTTAGGACATTCTGAGCATCTTTTAGAATCAAGTCCAGGAAGCATTCGATATTCAGTGTTTATTAAACTCATCAATCTATCTCGATAGATCTTATTGTTTAATAACTTCAACTTCATCCTTATTTATCTAACTCAAACATTATTAACACCAATCACATCATTCACATATGTCGTCCACATATCCCAGAATGATTTCACGCTCCCACTCAAATATGACATTCATGTTTGAGATCCAGGGATTTCACTTAGCTCCCACTCAAAATATGTCAGCTACATATTATGGTTTAGCCAAGCTGATTTGCTCCCACTCAAATCTAGGTCCTCTCGATAATTTTGGACATTCCAAAATTCTTTGATCATTATCAATTTGAGAATTCCAATTGCGAGACTTCAATATTCATATATTTCTAGTGTAAATCCAAAAGACTTAAGCATCACTACTATTGTAGTCAACTCCTTGAATTTGTCCAAACTTGTGACAAATCGAGCTTTTGTCATTCATTAAGTTTTATTTCCTTCTTATGACTTTGCAGTCATTCAGAAATATCAAGTAAACTTCTTTACTTTAACAAGATCAAGTAACATGTTACTTTAAAATCTTAAATGTAACTCAATATAGGTTTTTGATGACTCCTAGTCATTTTGCGCACTCAAGTCCATCACGCTTCTTTGTGATTTGTAGGTATGTCTTGTTCAAAACATGACAAGTGAATCAACAATATAATTCCACAAACTTGAAGAATATATAGTTGAATCCTACTTTCTTCAGTAAAAGTATTCCCTAAAACTTTATGATCATTATCATTGGTTTCTCCTCTATTTGTAGAGTTTGGTTTCACGAAACAAATTCCACTGTGCCACTCAACAATTTAGAGGCAGGGTCAAATACCTTGTTTTGATCTTTTACTTTCTTCCACCTGTATCTTCATTAAGACACGTTGACTTTGTACAACAATAGTTTTGCCCCTTTGTGGAAGATGCATTCATAGCTTCCTAAGAATGCTCTACAAAGACTTGTTTATTCTCCATGATTTCGACTTGTCGAAATCTCTAGAAACTCGAACTTGCCATAACACTTATGGTGTTGTTTCCACGAATCTTTTAGATGTTCCTTTGTATTTCAAATGAGTGTTTGCTTATTTTGATCTTTAACTCTAAACGACAACTATAACCTCTATAAGAGATAATATCATACCATATGTATCTAATACATAATGATTATGATGTTTAGATATTTCGACAAAGTTTGAATTCATCCAATTATCATAATTTGTGAAACATCTTTCACAAGTCCCTTTTTATGCTAAACTTAATTGAATACTTTAGTCATGTCGATCAAACCGAAGAGACTTATAATTCAGTTAATTCAATATCCCATTTAGTTATGAACTCATTTGAACAATTCAAATCATTTCAAACTTCATGTTTCATTAAGTAAATACTCTTATTCACTTAAGTCCACAATTAACTAATGATTTCCACTATTTGTTTAAAATACGATACATCACTATGTATAAGATTCAACATTTCTCCGCATATCACCATTTTACCAGAATGCGGAGTTTTAGTCATTCTGCCCAAGAGGCATGGTTTTGCAAAGTCTCTAGATTAAGCATCTAGGACCCTGATCTTTCACAAAGAACCTGCAATAACCAAAATTACTTAAACTGTAGTGTCATTTCATTATTAAACTTTGGATGTCTTTTAGCATTCTAATCCTTTACAAATGTTTAAACCATTATCATTAACATAGTGATGAGAATAACTTATTTATAATCATAATGTGACCATAAGGTATTGTTCATAAGGATAGTACAAACTGGCTTGTAACTTGTTCATATGAATAATCATCTCGCAAAAATCAAGATACACAAACTAGGATTACAAAATTATATTCAAGTCCACTAATCCAAATGACAAACTTTAAGGAAATAGGTGATGTCGGCCATCAACTGTTTTGCTTGCCATCGCCAAGCCACATTGCCTCAAATCAAGCAATTCTCAAGCAGATCATCCTGTTTTCACAAAGCAGGACAAGTATCAAATACTTTGCAAACTGCAACGAGTTTTGCAAGAACCACATTTATAATTTGTATATCTTACATATACCTTTTCATCCATGACCTCCATTTGCAATCAAGCCCTTCTAAGAGTTCTCAACTCTAATGCAAGATCACTAAGTGTTTTTCAAAACAACCCGGAGTCATCAAATTATCTCCTAATGGTTATTGTATCAAGAAGAGAAGATCACCTTTTACGAGGATATCCCTCAGGTGTGGGTATTAATCTATGAAGTTGGACCCTTTTGCTAAGTTCCAAATTAAGCAATATATTCCCATGGTCGCAAAGGACCTCAATGGGATAGGCCATGATCTAATAAGATATTTGCAAACAGACATCTAGACTAAGTTTATAATAAGAGATCAATTTATAATTGGTCTCCACTAAAATTCTCATCCCCTGGACGATTTTAGTGATCGCATGATCCCGATCCTCTGCACCTCCCCCGATCATCACGGCCATCAGTGCATTATCAAAGGTAGACACTCAATAATTTTAATCACATCATCCATGTGACTCATGCTTGATCTTTCGATCTCTTGTGTTCCGAGGCCATGTCTGCACATGCTAGGCTCGCCAAATCTAACTTGCGTGTATTCGCTGTGAAACATGGCTTACACCCACTGTATGCGAACGTAGATATGTCTGACCCCCGATCATCACGGTCGGCCTCATACCGAAGAACTTTCTTGGTGGTGCACACACAAGGGGGACACGGAACATTGGAATTAAACAGGGATTATCTTATTTGCTACCGTTGAGTATCTAAATACTAGCACACAATAAGATGTAAAACAGGTATCAACATCATATGTATAATGTGATATGATATGGTCTTTCTTGCGCCTTGATCTCCATCTTGCCCTTGGTTTGACGCCAAGTCCATGATGCCTCCACCAGGTCGTTCATTGGAACGATGACTATTACTATACTACTTAGTAACAGAAAAGTAAACTACTTTACCTTCGTAATGACTATTGCCATATCATAATCACATGCCCCCTGCAAAATAAAGTTAGACGCCTCTACTTTATCTATTGCAAGTTTTACATGGTTGTTAGGGCTTTCACAATAGAACCGTTTCTAAACTACAAACTTTCCAACCACAACATGGATCCGACAGTTTCTCTATTACACCCCTTTCGGGGCCCTCCATTGTAAATGCTATATCAACTATCGAATGAGAGACAGACACCCGCTAGCCACTTATACGGTACAAGCCATATGTTGAGCGTGGAACCTGTCTCGCGTACGAATACGCGTAAGGTCGGTCCGGGTCGCTTCATCAAACAATACCGCGATATAAACAAGTACACGTTAGAGGGTAACAACTAAGGGATCAATGCCCGCACAATACTTGTGCGTACTGGCTGTACAACACTCCTACGCATAGATCGGCTCTGATACCACTGTTAGGGATCGCAGCAGAAAACAAAAAAATTCCTACGATGGAACCCCAAAACTACCTAGGATCTATCTATGTAGTAATGCGGTAACGGCCAATGTGTATAGAATACATACCCTTGTAGACCGTACGCGGTTAACGTTCCGCGGGGAATGTGGTTGATGTAGTCGTACTCGTAGCTGACCTCAAGGTCGCGAAGCTCCTCGCAGGTCACCCCTTGCTCCTTCTTCATCTTCATCGTGCAACAGCTCCGGCTCACGACATTTAAGCACCCCAAGTGTTGCGCCTCGTGTCTTCGTACACATCCGGTCCACGATGAGACCTCCGGCTCCCCGATCCCGCCGGGAGTGCGGAAGTTGATATCCAGCTAGGAATCCCTGCAGCGTAACGGGGTACTACAGGTGTGCCTTGATCGCACAGCCAGACTTGGGGCCATGGTCACAAGGACTAGAGAGAGAGGGAAGGAGGAAGTCAACCAAAGGACTTCTCCAAATATTGGTTTGTTTCATCCCACCCATGGGCACCCCTTTATTTAGGGGGGTGTGTGCCCTCCCCTTTGGGTTTCCCATGTGGGACTATTCAAGGGAGAGGGGGAGGCGCATGGGCCTCATGGGCCAGCCAGCCACGGGTGGGCCCACCCGCGCACAGCCCTAGGCTGGCCGGGTGGGCCCCCTTGAGGCGCCTGGGCCTTGGCCCTTCCCCCCTTCGATTTTCCCTCATGGGCCCTTTTTCCCTAGGACATTTGACCCATTATTGGAATAACCCTGCAAATTAGATTTTAACATTATATTTAATATTAATTACACTAATTAATATGTAAATACATATTACAAAACCTGATTCAACCCAAAACACCTTTCGGTTCCCTTTCGATTTCCTCCGAACGACTTTGGATCTTTCCTGGAATGATTCCAGTCCTTTATTCTTTCTCCGAACAACTTCAGATCTCTCTACGGAACAATTCCAGCTTTCTCTTTCTCTACTGTGATTCCGTCTTACAAATGATCACTCTCATCGTACCCTTAAGTGTATCCTCTCACGGCTCAGGAATGCTCTAGACATGATCTAAATCAATGATCAACAGAGGGACCAGGGATATCCATGTGACCCCTACGAATTCCTGATGACAATGTTGTTTGAACCGCTAAATGTAGCATCCTCTTCCTTTTGTTTCTCGATACAACTTGTCCGAGATCCGATCATTGGTATCCCATACCTTGTTCAATCTCGTTCACAACAAGTTCTGTTTTCTTTTTACCGTGATATTACATCCCTGTGATCGAGTCACATGTTGCAACATTTATGGATGTAATCTCACCAAGCCGGCCGTATGTATCTTTGCCCGTCATGTGGGTGAACAAATCCCGGTCTTGCAGTCACATGTCATCAACTGTTCCTTTGGAATACCCAACATACACCTTTATGGCCACCATATTACCAGATGACAGTTGATGTAGTCAAAGCAGCCTCAGGAAACAGTGAGTAATATGAGCTCACTGTCTAAGGTGAAGGAGTCTAGGTATAGCGGTTGCAACAATGAACTATATGACTTGATCGTGTTGCAATCGTTCGAGGAATGTCCAATCACATCATTCTCCAATGATATGATCCCGTTGTTAGTCGGCATAAATGCCCATGATCTTGAAACCCAGATCATCTTCATGACCAACGAACTAGTATGAATAGAGGCTACTAGGGACTTGGTTGTTTCATACCACACATGTACCAATGTTTCTACTTGGCACAGTTCTAGCACAATATGAAACTATTATAAACTAATTGAGATATGACAATAAAAACCTATTTATTATTTGCCTCTAGGGCATATCTCCTTCATGTAATGCATATTTCGCTCTTATTTGGATCTTGTTTTCCATTGTGTGACTAGTTCTGTGCATGAAGTTGAGCTCAGAACACATATGCATGATGTAATTTTGAGTATTCGCTTTATGTTACAGGACTAGGGGGTATGGAAACGGGTGTAGAAAACGAGACTGAGCAGCAGCGCATGGAGCGTGAAGTCAAAGAAAAGGTAGATGAAGATGCCAGAATGCAAGCAAATTTACCACCACCACCAATAAGACCATTGATGGAGCAGAACTTTATGCAGTACATGCAAATGATGCAAGAGTCCCAGAACAAATTCATGGAGGGTTTGGTAGATCGAGTGGGACAACAGAGGGCACCTCAAGGATGTGGTGTTAGTCTTTCAGATTTCCAGGATACCAGGCCTTTACCTTTGACATACGCTCCAGAACCAATGGATGCAGAGGATTGGTTAGTAGATACTGAAAGAAAGTTAAAAACTGTCGGATGCAATGAGGAAGAGAAGTTGAGATATGCAACACATTTATTGACCGGACCTGTAGCGTCATGGTGGGAGGGTCATTTAGCTATGCAACGTCCAGGAAAAGAGTACAACTGGGAGGAGTTCAAGCAAAGATTCCGTGAATACCATGTTCTAGAAAGTATCATTGAGCTGAAGCGTAGGGAGTTTGAAGAACTGCAACAAGGTTGCTCCAGTGTCATGAAGTACATCCGGGAGTTCAGTGATTTATCTCGTTATGCTACTGAACAAGTTAGCACGGAGGCGAAAAGGAAGAAGATGTTCATGCATGGACTAAATCCATTTGTGAAGATGCAGTTGAGGCTTGCCAACACTCAAACTTTTCAATAGTTGCTTGATGCAGCTATAACCTTTGAAGATGATTACAAAAATGTCCAAGAGGACCACAGGAAGAGAGCAAAGACGGAAACAAAGAGGATTCAGGCAAGTAAACCCAAAACCAACCTGGAGTTTCAACCTAGAAACAGACCCTACAACAACAAAAACAACAACAACAACAGGAGCAGCAACAACACTGGAGGACAATTCAATCCGAGAAGGAATGTTATATGTCACAATTGCAAACTTCTAGGACATATTAGCAAGGATTGCAAGATGCCAGTGATTATTTGCTCTAGTTGTGGACAAAAGGGTCATATTAAGCCTGAGTTCCCAAACAAACCACCCGGTGGTTGGCCCACAAAAGGTGGAGGACAAGCCAGTGGAGGCGGAGGTGGATAGCCTAACAGAGGTAGAAGTTATGGAAAAAATGATAATGGCGAGAGAGGTAGGCCTACTGGAAAGCTGAATTGCGCAACTCTGGAGGAGGTGGATAACTCGGATTAAGCGGTGATAGGTATGCTCAATATTCTCACAAATCCTGGAAATGTTTTATTTGATACGGGTACAACTACTTCTTTCATATCTGAGGAATTTTGTGATAAATTCGGGATTAGAAGGGCACCGTTAGAAAAACCTATGACCGTAGTTACCGCTGGAGGGATCGTGGTAGTTAGAAATATTAAACCAAACCAAGTCATCTCAATCTGTGGTCAAACCTATTATGCGGATCTTTATGTGATCCCATTGAAAGGAATAGCAGTAGTGCCGGGGATGGACTGGATGACGGAATATGGAGCTTGGATCAATTGTGAGGATAAAACAGTTTCAATCGGGTCTCCAAGTGGAGGAAGGATAGTCTACCAGGCAGATAAACATAGTCATATCATGGTAGATCCGCAGTTGAACTCAATGAAGGAGGTCAAATTGGAAGATATTTCGGTGGTGAAGGAGTTTCAAGATGTTTTTCTAGCAGAGTTACCAGGAATGCCACCTGATCGGGAAATAGAGTTCACTATTGAACTGATACCTGGTACAACACCAATAGCTCAAGCACCATATAATATGGGGCCAAAGGAATTAAATATGCGACAGAAGCGGTTGTTGCAGTTGATTAAAGCTTATTATTTAGCAATTAATTATACTCCTAGAAAAGCAAATGTTGTGGCAGATGCTTTAAGTCGGAAAAGCACACATACGCAACCCATGAATAGAGAACTGCCAAAAGAATTACAGATGGACTTGGAAAGGTTGGAAATACAATTTATAAGTACAGTAGATCTTGGAGGATTAGCTACCATGAGAGTAATGTAAGAAGATAGTAGTGATCTTCGACATGAAATCTTTAGACATCAAGGTGAAGACCCTTTCATTGCTGAAGAAGTTCGAAGAATCTCTAAAGGTCAAACATCAGTTTTCACCTAGGAGATTATGGATCTTTATGGTTTCAAAACCGTCTTTGTGTACCAGATGTGCCAGAAATTCGAGAGGTAATACTTTGGGAAGCCCATGAAACACCATATTCCATACATCCAGGAAGTACAAAATGTACATGGATTTAAAAGAGTTGTTTTGGTGGAATAATATGAAACAAGATGTTGCAAAGTACATATATGAATGCCATACTTGCCAAAGGGTTAAAGCAGAACATCAATGTCCAGCAGGACCATTACAACCTTTGGAAATTCTAGAACGGAAGTGGGAAGAAATTGGAATGGATTTTATCACAGGGTTACCCATGACACCGAAGCGGAAGGATATGATATGGGTGATTGTGGATAGACTCACAAAAAGTGCTCATTTTATTCCTAGTAAACCAGAAGGATAATGCCGAAAAATTAGTAGAAATCTATATCAAAGAAATTGTGAGTAAGCACGGGGTACCCAAGAGGATTGTATCAGACAGAGGATCTATGTTTACATCAGCATTTTGGAAACAATTACATGCAACACTTGGCTCAAAGTTGGATTTTAGCACAGCTTATCATCCAGAAACTGGAGGCCAGACAGAAAGGACCAATCAAATCTTGGAATACATGCTTAGAGCTTGTGCATTGGATTTTGGAGGTTCGTGGGAAGATCATCATCCATTGGCAGAATTTTCCTACAACAATAGCTATCAGAGTAGTCTGAGGGCAGCACCTTATCAAGTACTGACATGGGTATACCCTATAGGTACTCGATCTTGGTATATACGGCCTGAATACAGCGGAAGCCCACAGCATTGTCAAGGCCAAAATGGAGAACTCGAGTAACCTACGGACTCTCGATTGCTTACGGAACAAGAAGAAGCTAAAGATAGAAAGTTTAAAGGGAAAACCCTAACCTATAACCGACTCGACCTGCTACCTGGGACCTAGCCTATCTATATAAAGGCTAGGAGGGGGCAGCGAGGAGGACACACGCAACCCTAGTTTCCACAATCCTCGCCAGATTGCATTTGTGCACCATTGTAATCTTCGATTCCTCTGTTAATTCCACGAGCAGACAAGCAGGAGTAGGGACCTCTACGAGGCCTGAACCTGGGTAAACCTTGCGTCCCTGTGTGCTTGTTTGCTAGCCGATTGATGCTTCTAGCGCTCCCTCCTTCTCCAAAACCCAAGTCCATAACAATGGGCATTGATGAGTTAAACCCTCGTCAATTGGCGCTGTCTGTGGGAATTGGGAGTGGTGATGTTGCGGATTCTTCAGCCCCATCAACTGCGATCTACAACTCCGTAACAGCAGAGATTCGCCAGCTCTTCAGCGCGTTCGACTTCACCGTCCACACGCCGGCCACTCGCCTGGCTTTCGAGTCTATGGGCGATGGAATTAGCCTGGCGATCGGGAGCTTCCGCTTCCAAGTTCGTCAGATGGGCATGCTTCGCATGCCTGACCAGCCGACAACACCATCGATTGCTCCAGCATCGTGGTTCCCTCCACCAATCGGCACCCTCAGTGAGCTTAATGCCTCGACAATAGTCGAGAATACGGCCAGCGACAGTAGTCGCGAATCCAATCTGGGCGATCTAGCAACTGAAGATGGAGCCTACGGTTCCGGATCTGAAAGTTGTGGGAGCAGCAGCTTCCCCAATCACTTCATGTGCGTCGTCATCAATGCGGGCGACTCCTCCGCCAATCGCGTCAATACGGGCAACGGTGGTAATGGAACCGACCCGCCAAACGGTGGCATACCTAATGGCGGACCACCCAATGGCGTACCACCAAACAGCGGCCCCACTAACGGCGCCCCCGTTAATGACGGAGGGGTAGTCGAACCTCCAACTATGATAAACGAGCAAACTGGTGAACGCGTCGTGATCAGGCTCAACGATCTCGAGTGGGCTCGCTGCCGAGAAGCCCTACGAGGCCACCCTCTAACCTTTGGCTCCCTGCAAGAACTGTTGATGGGCTACCATTGGCTCCTGAAGGGAGAATACAAACGCCAACTGCATACACTCGTGCAACTCGAGGCGCGTAAAAAGGCGGCAGACGAGTCGAGCCTCCGGCGAGCTAGGCTCTCCTCCCACGGAGGATCCTCCTCCAAGTGCAACGAATACATCGCTAACAAGAGGCGGTCTCGACTGGCCCACCTCACTGAACAAGAGCGTGTAGAAGCCGCAAAGGTCCTCGACTTCGGCTCCATGACGGTGGATACGCATGGCAACGTGCTTCCAAAAACGCCGCAAGCCGCGGTAATGGCAGCCAGCATGTACCTCCTCAACAACCAGCCGCCAGCTGGAGATCCTCGAGCTGGGGGCTAATCGAGGCCGCTCTCGACAAAGAGCCGACGCCAGAGCCGAAGAAAAACAAGGCTCTGGCAAAACACTATTCCTCACCCTCATCCAGAAACGACAATCATGATCTGTCTCGATGTCGCCTCTCACGGTGACATGACCATGACTACGACGTGTGTGATGACATCACGCAGCGCAAGATCGACAAGTCAAGGGCGCAACGCGCCCGATCGACTGACTTAGAAGACAAAGACGTGGAGCTTTGTGGCGCTAGATGCTTCAGCAGGGCCATTAGGCAAAAGCGAATGCCCAAGGGGTTCAAGCTCCCATCGGAGAACCCAAAGTTTGACGACCTATAGGACCCGAAAATCTGGTTGGAGGACCACATCTCCTCCGTTAGGCTCCACGACAGGAGTCGAAGCACGACCATGCAATGCCTGCAGCTACAGCTACAGGGCGCCGCCCGAGCAAGGCTCAACAACCTCCCACATGGATCCATTCGCAGCTAGGAAGAGCTAGTCTGCAGCTTTGTGCGCAACTTCAAGGGCACCAACAAAAGGCCCACGTCAATCAAAGAACTGAGGTGCTGCCAGCAAAGGTCGGGTGAATCGCTACGCTCATGCATCCAAAGGTGGTCCATCATCAAGAACTCCACAGAAAATATCTCGGAGGATCGCGCAATCGATGCATTCAACGGCGGCGTTCGCCGCATAGAGCTCAGGGAGGAACTAGGCCGCTCGAAGCCCAAAACCATTGACCACCTGATGGAAATCACGAGTCGGTGGGCAGATGGAGAAGATTCGGTGAAGAATCGCGTTCACTCCAACGATGAAGCAGAACTCGAACGCAGATGCGATCACCGAAGCAAACATCGAATGCGCATCTACGATGACCGTGACGACGTCAACATGGTCGCAACCGGCTACGCCGACAGACGCCACGACAACCGCAACAGCGGCTACCGCAGCGGTGGACACCGCGACTCCGGGAAAACCACGCAAGTATGGCAGCGCCGCACTCACGATGAGGCACCCGCAACATCCATTGAAGACAAGCTGTCCGGGCCATGCACCGGGCACTTCTACATCGACAAGCATGACGGCAAAAAGAAATCCAGCCACCTCCTCAAGGACTACCGTGAGTTCCTCAAACTTCATGAGGGTCTGGCTTGGATGAATCGCGACGCGGTCAACAGGGGCTATGGAGCCGCCCCAGGAGCTGTGGCACATGGAGCTCCTCCACCACCACCCGGACCACCGCCAAACGCAGTTGCACCTAACCAGCATCACGGAGGCGAGCCGTACCCACGGGCCATGGGCACCATGATGATCCAAAAGGGTTGCCCCTCCAACCGGGTGCAAAAGGCCATCACTCGCCAAGTCAATTTGGTGACAAACTCACCACCATCCACCATTGAGTACCTTAGTGGAAGCGACTCTTGCATCACCTTTGACAAGCGCGACCACCCGCGCCAAGTACCTCGTCCAGGCCATTGTCCCCTCATACTCGAGGCACAAATTGGAGGCTTCGACATGAGTCGCGTCTTCATGGATGGCGGAAGCGGCATTAACCTCATGTTCGCAAGTACCTTGCGATGAGGATCCCTCTGACCTGCCTGGAGGCCTCGGACACAACATTCCACGACACCATCCCAGGCAAGGGAGTATATCCCCTTGGCAAAATCAGCCTCAACGTCATCTTCGGCATGCCAAAAAACTTTCAACGAGAATGCATCGACTTTGAAGTCGTCGACTGTCCCTCACAGTACCACTGCATCCTTAGGCGTGTCGCATTCGCTAGGTTCATGGCAGTGCCACACTATGCCTATCTGCAGATGAAAATGCCAGGTCCTAACGGTGTCATCACAATCAACGGGAGCTTCGAGAGGTCCGACATCTGCGATAGGGAGTTCAACATAATTTCCCAGTCCTTCAGCATGCAGGAAGAACTCGCGAGATTGAAGGAGTCGACATACAACAGTCTGCCTTCCCTGAGCCGGCCAAGTTCACTCGACCTGTCCTTCGACTCATCGGTGCACACGAAGAAAGTTCAGGTCCACCCATCGGATCCCGCCAAGACGGCCCTCATCGCCAACAACTTGAGTCCCGCATAGGAACTCGCGCTCGTCGAATTCCTCTGTGAGCACTGGGAAATCTTCGCCTGGTGTCCAGCAGACATGCTAGGGGTCCCCAGGGAATTCGCCGAGCACGCACTCAATGTCAACCCAGACGCAAGGCCAGTTAAACAAACAATTAGGCGACTATCGGAGCCAAGAGCAAAAGCGGTTGGAATGGAGATCAACAGACTCCTCGATGCCAAATTCATACGCGAGATCAAGGAAAGCACTTGGCTCGCCAACACGGTGCTAGTACCAAAAAAGGGCACGGATATCCTACGCATGTGCGTGGATTTCACCTCTCTGAATAAGCACTGCCCGAAGGATCACTTCCCGCTGCCACGAATCGACCAGATCATCGACTCCACTGCGGTATGTGAGCGCCTCTGCTTCCTCGACGCCTACTCAGGCTACAATCAGATTCGAATGAAGGAGGAGGATCAAGAGAAAACGGCGTTTACAATGCCTTTTGGTGTGTTCTACTATAACACAATGCCCTTCGGGCTAAAAAACGCAGGAGCAACCTATCAGCAGTGCATGCAGGCTTGCCTCAAAAACCAACTTGGTCGCAACATCCAAGTCTATGTTGACGACATCGTAATCAATACAAAAGAGGAAGCTTCACTAATCAACGATTTATGCGAAACCTTCGCCAACCTTGACCAATACCGGATCAAGCTCAATCCGGACAAGTGCGCCTTCGGCATACCATCTGGGCAACTACTCGGGTATCTCATCTCCGCGAGAGGGATCGAGGCAAACCCAAAGAAAATAAAAGCCATACTGGCTAAGGAGAAGCCGAAGAACATAAGAGGTGTCCAGCAGCTAGCTGGACGAATCGCGGCGCTCAGTCGATTCATCAGTCGAATGGGCAAAAAGGCACTGCCCTTCTACCAACTTCTCCGCAAAGCTGACAAGTTCGAGTGGACCAACGAGGCACAAGAAGCATTCGAAGACCTCAAGCGTCTACTGTCCACCTCGCCAGTACCGGTGACTCCACACGAAAGGGAACCACTGTTGCTATACATCTCTGCCACCAACCAGGTGGTCAGCACGGTGCTCGTGGTAGAACGAGCCAAGGAAAACAAGGTACATGGGGTACATCGACCAGTCTACTACCTCAGCGAGGTACTCACGCCAACAAAGCAGCGGTACCCACAGTACCAGAAGCTGGCATACGGCATCTTCATGACAGCCCGGCGACTGCGCCACTACTTCCATGAACACCCAATCGTGATGGTCAATGACGCCCCGCTTGGACATATCCTCAACAATCCCGACGCCACCGGACGAGTCGCGCTTTGGGGGGTCGAACTGTCTCCACGAGACATTACATATGAAAAACGCGATGCAATCAAGTCACAAGTTCTCCCTGACTTCCTCGTGCACTAGATGGAGAACCAGCTCCCTAAAAAACTAGATATGTCCTACCTCTGGACAATGCACTTCGACGGATCCAAGCGAAAGGATGGAGCTGCCGCAGGTGTCATACTGACATCACCCCAAGGAGACAAGCTGAAATATATTCTACGAATGCAGTTCACCACCTCCAACAATGAAGCTGAATACGAGGCCCTGCTACACGGGATGAGGATGGCAAAAGCCTGCGGCGCCAAGAGGCTCATAGTATACAGTGACTCCAAGCTGGTCGTCAACTAGACAATGCACGAATGCGACGCACTGAACGACAATATGATCGCCTAACGCGACCTCTACGACACACTCGAAGGGGACTTAGACGGTTGCGAGCTACGACACATAGGCCGCGAAAGCAATGAAGAGGCGGACGCACTCGCCAACATTGGCTCTACCTACGCCCCCATACCCTACCTGGGGTATTTCTCGAGCGCATCTGCAAACACTCCATCAAGCCAAAGGCCGCAGAAAAGAAAACAAGCGCAACAATGGACTCGGGGGCTACGTCGCCCAATGAGCCAATGGCACTCAACGACCTGGAGCTTGACACGGAAACCGAAGGACCGACGAGTGTCATGAAAATCGAGCCATCTTGGACTCAACCGTACATCGCATACCTTCTTAGCAAGAGGCTACCGGACGATCCGATTGACGCACGACACATTGCGCGGCGATCCAAGGTGTTCGCTGTTATCAACGGCAAACTATACAAGCGTAGAATCACAGGAGTACTCCAACGATGCGTCTCAAACGCTGATGGAAGAGCTGTGCTCCTCGACATCCATGAGGGAACTTGCGGGCACCATGCCAGCAGTTGCACCCTCGTCGCCAAAGCTCTACGAGCTCGATTCTACTGGCCTACGGCCATGCGCGACGCCAAGGACATCGTCCAAAAATGCAACGCTTGCCAGCGATTCACGGACAAACCACACGCACCTGGCGTGGAGCTCCGACCAATCCCATTGGCCTGGCCCTTCGTGCAATGAGGACTCGGCATGGTCGGCAAGCTCCCAAAGTCCTCGCGAGGAGGCTACGTCTACCTCCTGGTCGCAGTCGACAAATTCACTAAGTGGATAGAGGCCATGCCAGTGACTAACCAGTCAGGATACAACGCAGTCAAGTTCTTTGAGTCCATCGTCTATCGCTTCGGAATACCACACAGCATCATCACAGACAACGGAACAAACTTCACATCCAAGGAGTTCCAAGAATTCTGCGAGAATCTGGGAATCAACGTAAGCTATGGCTCCGTAGCACAACCACAGACCAACGGTCAGGTCAAAAAAGCCAACGGGCTCGTCTGCGGCGGAATCAAGAAGTGACTCCCCAGGCCACTCGAACAAGCTGCAGGCTGCTGGCCAGACGAGCTACAATCGGTACTCTGGAGCCTACGCACAACCCCAAATAGTGCCACGGGGTACACCCCGTTCTTCATGGTGTGCGGTGCTGAAGCGATGTTACCCGCAGAGGTACGATACAAAGCACCGCGAGTGGTTGCTTACAGTGAGCAGGAATCAACTCTTACACTCGAAGACTCCGTCGACCTCCTTGACGAGGCACGGGAAATTGCCATGGAAAGATCAACGATCTACCAGCAGAACCTGCGCAACTACCATAGCAGAAGGCTATGCCCCAGATCCTTCGTCGAAGGAGACCTAGTCCTGCGACTAAAACAACAAGGGCACCTCAAGCTCGAGTCCCCCTGGGAGGGACCGTATGTGATTACATAAGTAATCCTAGGTGGCGCCTATCGCCTTAAAGATTTCAAGACAGGAGTCACGCACTACAACCCCTGGAACGTGGCGCAGCTGCGGTGCTTCTACCCTTAGTCGTTTTTTATTTCTTACATTGCAAATAAGGCTATTCAGCCAAGGCTACTTAGCCACACATGGTACCTCGTACTATCCTACGAATAAATAAAGCTAAGTGCCCCAAACTCTGTGTTCTTTTATTTTTGCAAATTATCCACTCGGGGGCTGCGCCACCCTATACACATCTGTTCTACGAACCAACGTGATATCCTGAGTAGCTGACGCACTAATTGAACCCTTGACAAACACCAACCCAGTTGCAACGCACCTGATAGGTTGGCAAGGTGCTGAGAAAAACACAAGTCAGGCTAACAAAAAGGAATCGCATAGTGCAACACACTCGCAAAACATACGACTTAACAAGCTCTTTATATACATCAATCAATTATACACATCATATATATATGAACTTTACAACACTGGTGCAACTATGTGCAGGATACAAACTAAACTACTATTGCAACAAAGGAACGTTTGTCTGCTCCTCGAAGAAGTCGATGATTTCCTCGGCTGGGCGATCCACCGCCTGGTAGTGAGGAACCATGTTCCAGGTCGAACCTGCTGGCGACGCTGGTGGTCCGGCAGCAACCGCTGCAACATCCACATCAGGCCTGTGGAGTCGCACCAGCGACTGAGCAGTCTTGGCACCAGCCACTAATGGTTGCCTTACACACTCACGGACTGCACTCAAGTCTTGAAATTTGGCAAGAAGGGCCAGCAGGCTCGATGGAACGACGTCCAGCAGGAACATCGTCTAATAAATATTCCTTAAGCACGATCGCGACTTCTTCAAAAAGTGAAGCACTCGCAAAGCACGATCCTGCAGGGTCGCCAGTGCCATTGCACGATCGTGATCTACCCAGAAGTACCCACTCGCCTGAAGCTGCTCTTGGGTTAGATCATTCATGCGAATGACAATCCTGTCCTTCTCGTCTTGCGGATGGTGTGCACTGACAACTACATCAAGCAAAGGCAAAAGTATGAAGACAATGAACTACCGCGAATGGCTACAAGAAAAGATAAGGAAGCAGAAAGCTAACACTTGAATTGGTCGCCCAGCTGCGTCACCTCCCCTAGCAGATATTGCTCTCGGGCAGTGGCCTTCTGTGCCCTCGACTTCCATACATCCACATTACCATGGAGCACGGGCAGTTCGCGCTCCAACTGCTTAACGTAGTCATGGAGTCGCGAGAGCAGAGACAGCTCATCCACCCTTGAGCGCGACTGCGCTAAGGTATCATCAGTTGATGGCATATTCCGAGGTTCACTCGAAGGACCACTCGATGTGCCCTATCACAAGCCAAGCAAGAGATAATAAGAAGACTAAAGCAATACATGGACAAAAGACTCGAGTGCATTCAAGCATAATAAAGTATCAACAGATACACTCGCCAACGGCATGTTCCAGACAAAAGACAGGCTATTAACTATTACAGATATGACTACTCAGGAGTAACTGGCTTCTTCGACTTAGACTTTGGTTTTGGAGGCCTCATCGAGTCTGTGGCAGTATCAGATGCCACAGACTTCCCACCGGCCCCTGACGTTGCAGCCTTCGCCGCCTTCTTGGCTCGCTGCAGCTCCTCAGAGTACTTCGCAACTGTGTTGATTAGCTACGGCCCGTACTTGCCACAGGCAGTTGCGAAAGGAGCAAAGACTACTTGTTGGACATCCGCGCTGACAGGCATTTCCTTGGAGACCGCAGCAGGATCAACCTCGACTCCATGGGCTTGCACCATCGCAAGTGACATCGAAGCGCTAGCCGCACGGAGTGAGTTCTTGAAGCCTGCAGGAATGCCTCCAGCAAGGGACTCCACCAGATCATCTACATTTTTGATTAACTCAGCTTTGGGCGCCAGCTCCTCACGGAGGCGACTGAGTACGCCCTTGGCCTTGATCAGAGTCCCTTGAATGGAAGCACTACGATCTTCGACTGCCGAGATGGCACCTGCCAAGGCATCATCACGACGGAGCACCTGAGTGTTCAAACTCAGACGCCGGCATCTACACAAGAACCAAGTGTTGGCGCAAAAGTCAGCACAATAACAAATCCAAAAGAAAGGGACAACGAAAATCCAGATGAGGGAATACCTGAAAGAGCCTTGGCAATCGAGAAAAGCTGTTCTTCGAACAACTTCTCCCTAGCCACGATGGAGGCGCAAATCCTCCTCGCGTTTCCGCGATTCGTCAAGCGCTACGACTGCCTCATCGCGACCCTTCACTGCCGCGGTGAGCGCCTTTTCGAGGGAAGCAGAATCGCGAAGGAGTGCATTATGTTCAGCTGCGAAACAAACAAAGATAGACCGTCAATCGAGTATATCACAAGGATGAAGAAGAAGAAGAAGAAGAAGAAGAAGAAGCAAAAAACACTCACTTTCAACCACACGATGGCGATTGTCTAGCATTGCATGCTGGTGACCCATCGCAAGCACTTGCTCTGCCAGACGAGCAGCTTCCTTCACAATGAGCTGCGGCGGGAGAAACAGTAAAGGATCAGCGAATGGTATGAATGATAAATTCGACTGCAAAAATCAGAAGAATCAAACTTGTCAAAATCGAAGGTTTGGCCCTCCAACTCCGACGATGACTCCTTCGGCAGCCGCATCTTCTTGCGGGAAGATGGTGCCATAACACTCACAGGAACGGCAGGTATCGGCGACTCTGCACCAATAGCTGGGCCTTTTGGAGTCGAAGGAGATGATGCATCCGAATCCTTGCTGCGCGAATGCTTGCGAGTGTCCGGACTGCTAGACTCGGGGGCTTCTTTCTCCCCCTCAAATGGGATGGTTGACTCCGACTCGTCCTCTTCCAAGGCTTCACGAGGAATAACCCCCTCAGGAAGAGGGGGCATACAGGGTGACACCCTCCAATCCTGCAAACAGAAAACAAGTTAGCACAAGTCAAGAAAAAAAGAAGCATCCGACAAACAAAGCTACTTCGTAGCACAACCGTACCTCAGGAGGAGGATTAGCAGCATCGAATGGAGGTACGACTGGTTCACTGGGGAGCACATCCTTGGCGGTGTACTTGGTGACCAGTCGCACCCTTTTATCTACCTCACTCGCGGAAATGCCATCGGCAGATACGCGAGTGACATCGTCTGCGCCAGCCCACTGGAACATAGGGTGGACTCTGGCCTGCAGGGGCTAGACGCGACGGCGCAATCACGTGTGAATAAGGGCGCAGCCTCCCTCTTCTTTACCCATGCGACTCTTGGGGTCACAGACGCGCTCGTACAACACATCTGTTTTTGCAGACTCGCCGGGCATCACCACGTTCTTCTAGGAGCGCCTCCTCTTGCACGGCATCGCGGGATCGAAAGGCACGAGTCCGAAGTGGTCTCCGTCGGCCTTCTGGTCGCGGATGTAGAACCACTTGTCCATCCACCCTTGGACGAACGCCATGAGCTTAATGTCAAAATACGTGATGGAGGAGTCGATGTGGATACCACAGCCTCCTACATCGTAGACTACGGAGCCAGACGCCGATTGGCGCTTCATCTTGAACAGATGTTTGAAGAGACCAGAGTGTGGCTCGATTCTGAGCCAGCACTCGCAAAGTGTAATGTAGCAAGCAACATGGAGGATGGAGTTGGGGGACAGCTAGTGCAGCTGGAGCCCATAGAAACAAAGGAGGCCCCTGAAGAAAGGATGCAGGGGCAGAGAAAGACCGCAGATGATGAACGCTAGGAACATCACCCAGAAACCAGCAGGAGGACAAGGGGTTACCTCACCACCTGGGACTCACGAGTCAGCAACCGCGGAAGACAAAAATCCGCCTTGGCGCAGGAGACGTAGCTCAGAAGACTTGATAATAGACGTGCGCCACGTGCCATTGGTGACGCGAGTGCCCGTGCCCTTCTTCTTCCCGGCGAGCTGCCCTTCTTCTTGGCAACGATAGTGGTGGTGGGGGATTCAGCCGCGGCACCTCCTTTCTTCTTCCCCATCTTGTGGTGGCAATGTGACCGGAGGAAGTAGCTAGGGAATACGCGGAGCTGGTCCAGTGCCGCAAAGAAGATGAACTCTAGGAAGCAGAGGAGTAGTGGCAATGGCGACGAAGGCAAAGGCAAAGAAAAGAGTAGATGGGAAAAATTACCGCCGCAGTACTGCTACTTAAGCCCCTGGAAGATGTAATCCAACGGCCAACAAAAACCCTATCAGACGCGTGGCGCCCATCGTGATCGACACGTGGAGGACCCGAAGCGCGAACCATCCCCCACTACCCCCATTACGCGCAGAAATCGAGGAGGCGCAGTTAAAACAAAGATTACGCACACCCGGTCAAGTCAGGGTCAGAAAATGGGACCCACTACTCGTCACGTCCCGTCAAACCCGCTCACGCGGGCAACTGAGATCATCACATCGTCAGCACTGATATCATCAAAAATTGAGCAGCAGAAGACTTCGACTACTTTAGTCCTTGTTCGATTCTTCGACTCCACCAAGCACTCGGGGGCTACTCCCACAGGGAGCACTGGTCGCGCACCCTACATTTTTTCTTTTTATTTCTTCTCTGCACGACTACGGATATTCAAAGCATACCCAACCACTCGAATCCGCGATTCGACTGTGGACATGGGTTACTCCCATAGGGAGCGCCGGAAATAAATTCGACTAAAACAAGCAAACAAAAGACGACAGCAGTCGCAAAAGTTCTTTAGTCCCTGCCCGAGTCTTCGACTCAACCAGGCACTCGGGGGCTACTCCCATAGGGAGCACTGGTCGCGCACCCTATAATTATTTGTACATCATACTGTGTGTTGATAACATCTACACTCGAAGTTTATGGCGACACCGCCTCATGATATTTCCCTACAAGGATACTACGTCTCTTGGGTCACCCGAATCATCTCCGCGATGACAAATTTCGGATGTCACGCTTGCAGCATGAAGATAAGACTTGAATAAGGCCTGGCAACGCATTCGCTGCGCACTACCAGAAATATATCCGTGCCTACAGGTACGATGAACATGCCTTGACGGACGCGTCGAGTGCTCGCACCCATATACTGGAATTCGACTCCTGTAAGACCTTCGTGGCTTGAGTCGAATTACACCAGCACTTTTCTGAATTCGAGTCTGGGGACTCGAGTTCGAGTAGATTGCATTGTTTTACCCTAAGGTAGTTAACTGATACCGATACATCGGTTAAATCAGGCACG
Source organism: Avena eriantha (assembly GCA_910589775.1). Lineage (NCBI taxonomy): Eukaryota > Viridiplantae > Streptophyta > Magnoliopsida > Poales > Poaceae > Avena > Avena eriantha. Next base: position 541,130,850 of record OU342742.1, read on the forward strand.
CACATCAACAATCCCTATGAAAAAAATAGAGCAGTCGAAAAAAATACTCACTCATGCACTCGAAAGGTTTCATAAAGTCCCCAGTCGAATTTGCGATTTCACTGGACACTCAGGGGCTACTAACATGGTTATACCCTACAGGTACTCGAGCTTGGTATATACGGCCTGAATACAGTGGAATCCCATGGCGTTGTCAAGTCCCAAATGGAGAACTCGAGTAACCTACGGACTCTCGATTGCTTATGGAGGAAGAAGAAGCTAAAGATAGAAAGTTTAAAGGGAAAACCCTAACCTGTAACCAACTCGACCTGCTACCTAGGACCTAGCCTATCTATATAAAGGCTAGGAGGCGGCGGTGAGGAGGACACACGCAACCCTAGTTTCCACAACCCTCACCAGATTGCATCTGCGCACCATTGTAATCTTCGATTCCTCTGTTAATTCCATGAGCAGACAAGCAGGAGTAGGGACCTCTACGAGGCCTGAACCTGGGTAAACCTTGCGTCCCTATGTTCTTGTTTGCTAGCCGATTGATTCTTCCAGCGCTCCCTCCTTCTCCAAAACCCAAGTCCATAACAATGGGCATTGATGAGTTAAACCCTCATCAAGTACTATACGAAAGAAAGTGTAGATCACCTATATGTTGGTTTGAACCTGGTAGTAGCAAGGAATTAGCATCAGACTATATCAAGGAAAAGCAAGATATCAATGATATTATTAGAGATTGATTGAAGATAGCTCAGATTCGACAAAAGAGTTATGATGATCAAAGTCGTAGATCATGCCATCCAGAAGTAGGGGATATGGTATATCTCAAAGTAAGTCCGATGAAGGGAACTTCGCAACACAGTTTTGTACATTCGAGGTTGCGGACTAACCAACATGACAGTTGGTCATGTTATGTAACATCCGAGTATTAGGATCCAACGAAGGGTTGAAATAGGAATCTAAGTTTGTGCATGCATGCATTTGTAAAATCAGGGTAAATTTTTCGCCAAACAAAAACCTAAAGGGATCAGAATTTCTTTCGCTAACTGGAGGTAGAAATAGCTCTTGTTGGTGATTGATATGAATTTTGACATGACCTTTAGGCATTATTAAGATTTTGGGGAAGTTACTTTGAATTCAAATTCGAAATTTAAATCAATTTGAAAGAATTTGAAAATTAGAAGTTGTATTATTGATTTGATTTCCAAAATTCCTTATTAATATTATTTGGTTAAATTATAGATATAATAGACAACAATAAGGATTTAAGACAAGGAAGATTAAATAAGAAATGGAATCTTATTTCCTGGTTAAATAATAATAATAGAAATAGTGATAAATACACCAAAACACTGAATATTACAGAAGATAGAAACAAACTTTATTAACTTATAATCATATCTTTACAAAAAGGAATAAAAAGAAGATTACAATTGAAATATATATTACATATCTACTCCTATACTAGATCTTGTATATCTAGATCTTGTTCCTACAAATAAGAGAAACAACTAAATGAAAGAAAGGGTTCGTGGTTAGTTAAGTTTACTCTCTGTGGTGAATAGTGAAGTGCACTGTTCATATTACATCATTGAGTAAATATTAAAGGGGCAAGTTTCACCAAAGGTTAGTATCTGTTCTTCTCAGTAAATAGCCCAGATGCCATATTAGAATCCAAGTGGAGAGAGGTAAGTTTCACCAGGCTAGTAACAAGTGAACAGATAAAAGTGAAAGTCAGATTACTTGAGCTGATCCACATGAGCAGCTCACACAGACACACAGGTGAGTCACCTAAATGCATGTTGTGTGCTGTCGATACAGCAGTAGTACTACTAGCACTCAAGCAGAGCATTCAGCCAAGGCTCATCCACAGCCATCATCACTCTCCTTCTCAAGCACACACTCCGACTTCATCGAGCTCACCAAAGCATCCACAAAATCACCAGCCACTCTACCAAATTAAACACTAGTTCACCACAACATGGTGACATAAGGAGGGGGTGGTGCAGAAGGATAGCAAGGGCAACATCCAGATCACACGAGACGAGGAGGAGCAGGCACAGAACCAGGAGGTGCAGGCCAAGATCCAACCAACAGAGCAGGCTAGCACGATCAAGCAACCAGATCAACTAGCAACAACACCAACCACTTCACTATTGTGGTGAGTAATATAAAACCTTCACATGATCCAACTATCTTGTCCAGATAAGAAGTCATGTGTTGTTCTATATTAAACCTCTCAGAAATCACCCAAGTGGGGTGTATCCATCCTAGAGGAATTAGAGGTAAAGCCAAGCAATACATCTGTGCAAATAACACCAGGATCTCAGACCAGCATCACTGATCCTAGATATAAAAATTATATTTCATCTTCCAATAAAAACATAGCTAAGGTTATGAACTCTGGGGACATCTCTTAACAGAGTAGCACCACAGAATCCTTATGGATCCATAAAAGCACAACCACTATTTAATCCAAAGGATTATAGAATCAGTAACTGGTATTAATACCAGAACATAACTATGAGGGACAACCAGATAGGGAACTAGTTCCTATAACTCAGAACAGCATCACATGCATAAAACCATTGGTGAATATCATAAGACAACATATACAGTAAGGGTTTTCAAAGCAATTACGCATCAAGTCATTCTGGAACATTTGTAAACCAAAGCCAGTACTAGAGCAAACTCTGTGTACCATTCCTAAGAAGGTGTCACTATGATTTGTTCTAACTCAAGCAAAGCTTACCCCAAAGATTACATACTCCAGGCCATCTAACAGTTAATCATCTTTCCAATACATTTATTGGATATCATTTTTTTCACAAAAGAACTAGCAACAGAGAGCATTCCAACTCTAGCAGAACAGTGAGTCTCAATCCTATATAATGAACCATCACAGATGCTACAAGGGTAATCACATAAGGTTCAGTATACATTCACAAAGGGTTCTCTGACAGAGAACAAGGTGGTAACTAATATTCAGTAGAGTACCAACTAACAGAAAGGAGAGTAATTGGTTAGAACCAATAGCCTGCCACAGGTACCACTAGCATAATAAACTCTAGAAGGATATCACTGGTAGGATGAACCAGAGCAACTAACTCAACATCACTACACACGGTATGAACCCTAGGGTTCAGGGATGAACCCTAGACAGGGGGTAACCTGTAATCATGCCAGGGAAGGATAGCTAGAGCACAAGAGAGAAGCACAGAGGGGAAGAACAAACTTACTTGAGGTCCTCACAAAAGTAATTGAAGAGGAAGCAGAGGAATGACCGGCGGCAGTGCAGAAGCGGTGGCACGGGGAGCACCCCGAAGGGGCACTGCAACCCACGCCTGCAGCACATCAAAACCCACCAGAGATGGAGTGAAGCACACCATAGGAACCCTAGCGCACCATCGCCAAAGCTCCAGGGCGGCCAAACCCTAACCCTAGTTTTGGGCAGGGGTCAACGTGGCCAGGAGAGCACCCCATAGGCAGATCTGCTCAGATAGGACTGAGAAGCGTCATCGACTTTGCCATCTTGCACCGTGGCAGCGACAATGGTGGTTGGACCAGGCCGGAATCGTGCGTGGCGGTGACAGCGAGCGGAGGAGGTGACTGCATGCGCGAGCAAGAGAGAAAGGGGAGAGGAGAGTAAGTGCGTGGGGGGTACTAGGCTAGTGGGCGGCCTAGTACCACCTGGTGGGCTTAACCAGGCCGTGTAGGCCGGGTCGGGCCAGCCCAGAGGGCCTGGCCCGTATTTTAAAAGAGTTGTTTAAAAAGAAAATATTTACAAATATGCCCCTAAAACAAAAACAACTCTAGAAAAATAAATAAAAATCTTAATAATATAAATAATATGTCTATGAACTCATAAAAATATTCCCTATTGAATAAAAATAAGCAATCGAATTTTTGGTAACTAAAATTGAGGTCCATTATTAATATGGTACCAATTACTTTTGAATTTTATAAAAATATATGAAACACTTAAAAATGGAATAAATTCATTTTTAAGATCCTAAATTAATATACTATTATAGAAAAATACTAGTTTGTATTTTTGAAAAGTAAGTTTAGTGTAATAAAAATAAAGTCGTATTTCCTTAAAGGAATTTCAGTAAATATTTAAAAGGAGTACTAAATTAAATAAATTCATATTTTTAACTCTTAGAATAATAATTTTCTTTTATTAATTAAAGAAAATAGCAAACTTTTACTAAGAGGGTAAAACATGCAAAGAATCAGATAATAAACCATTTCATGACATTACTATGCATTGCATATTGCTTCTTTAAATATTGTCCTTACCAGGCAATAATGGTTCTTTGTAGAAACCAGAGCTCAAGGTCAAGTGGAAGCATCCGACTTCACTACCTTGCAGTCACAAGGCAAGTTCATAACTTGCTCATGTCCTTTGAAGACTCTTTATCAAAAATATTGCCAATTGTGTGTTATCATCTATGATCTGGAGAAAGAAATATTATCTTCCCTAATAAATAAAATGTAGTTATCATCCTAAGTGATGATAAAGATTAGCAATGGAACTTAGGATTCCAATTGCACCAGTCACCTTAGGTTTAACAACCCATGACATCGGTGATTCTAGCGCCGTATATTACGCGTTAACTGATGTCTACGGACTTCTATTCTTGTAGACAGTTGTTGGGCCTCCAAGTGCAGAGATTTGTAGAACAGCATCAAGTTTTCCCTTAAGTGGATCACCCAAGGTTTATCGAACTCAGGGAGGAAGTGGTCAAAGGTATCCCCTCTCAAGCAACCCTGCAATCAAGATACAAGAAGTCTCTTGTGTCCCCAACACACCTAATACACTTGTCAGGTGTATAGGTGCACTAGTTCGGCGAAGAGATAGTGAAATACAAGTGGTATGGATATAAGACAATGGTGCTAGAAAATATCTTGACGGCGTGGAAGAGACTAAAGGCAAACTGAAATAAAGATGGCAACAAGCAAACATGTAACAGATCTAGTAGCAAACGGTGTTTCAATGCTTAGAAACAAGGCCTAGGGATCATACTTTCACTAGTGAACACTCTCATATAAATATCTTCTCTTTATGATACTACTCTTAACTACTCTCCGGTTGGAAAACAAAGGAGTGATGTAGGCTCTTCATCGGATCTAATGTAGAAGATGTCGTCGCGTTGGAAAACACTAAATATACAAAAGAAAGATTTCACTGGATTTTGATCCACCGAATGGTACAACAGATGAAGGGTTACTCAGATAACACGAAGACCGGATGTGGAAACACCATTGCAAGAGGAAGGAACCTAAACCCTGAAGGTACGATGGAAACCCAACCATAAGAAATCCTGGACTTGAAGAAAGGTAAGAGAACAGATTCAAAACTTGCAAAGGTAAGAGGAGAATAGCATAGGGGTAAGGAGTAAAAGCAGAGCTAATCAGATCTATCCAACCGATTTTGTGAAAATAGTTTCGACACTCTACATCAGCCATTAGCTAGGTTATCCTACAGACTAGACCAGTGGGGTATCGCAACTGCTGAGCTCTGATACCACTCTGTAACACCCTCGAATTGGCCCTATGCAAGTTTTAGCGATTCCCGCCAAACCCGCATAGAAACGATTCAAAGATGCCTACCAGGCACTTGCGTGCGGGTGGAAAACGAAGTAATACCATTACACAATAGTTTACGATGGAACCCACAGCACATATATATACAACAATGACTCCATGAGTCAAGAATACAGATATACAATACAATGATCCAAATCACCTTAAAAACGATACAACATCCGAGTACGGATAAGATGCAAATGGGGCTAAGAGCCCTGAAGAATAACCAATGGCGTCCATAACCCTGCCCAGGCCAAGCCAGAAGGGTAACCCTGCTAACGACGTCGATCTCAAACCTGCTAAAACAAAAGGGGTGCCGACAAAGGGCAAAGGAAAAAGGGAGCGGTCAGTACTGAGGCCAGTACACGGCGAGGCTAGAATTCAGCGGCTCTCGCCTACATAGGTATGGTGGACTGAAGCGGCAGCGCAGCATGCACTAAACAACCTATAGAGACTCGATACATCTGTCGGCTATTAGAGAGGGGTAAGAAAGACCTATTCGAATCCAACCTGATACTAACACCAAACATACCCATCCTGGCATTTCCCCCCTCGATACCAAACGAGGAAGTCAAACCGAGGAACTCACACAGTTGGCAGTTTTATTCATTCCATTATAATTGAAGCTCTTACTAATCAGATATAGATAGCATGAGTCATCCTGATAGCATAACTAGTGGGAAGTTTTAGTTAACCAGTTGTAGTTGCAGTACTTACTAGTCAGATACAATTAGCATGTGACATCCCAAACCCAGCAGTTGTTGGCACTTTTATTTCATTTCATTGGAGTTGCGATACTAGGCAGGTATAACATGACACGATACACCCCAGTTCCACCAGTTGTTGGCACTTTTATTATCCATTCCATTATAATGAAGTTGATTACTAGTCACATATTAAGTCAAATTTATAGCACTACTTTAGTTATGCTTGTCTATGATCGAGATATTGTGCTCCAAGTCGTCCATAACCACGGACACGGCTTTCAGAAAGATTTACCCTGTAGGGGTGCACAAATAGCAACACACACACGATCAACCTCGGAAAAACCAAATCAAAACCCAACGAGGCTTTCACAACAAAGCAATCACATGATTCATAAATCATTTCACGGGGCCACCCCACTATGCTACCCGCAACGAAGTTGGTCGGCTCCGAGACAGACCTAGGGTTTGTGTCAATGGCTGTAAACGACTGGGAACCCGAAAGTGTGACTGGGCTTGTCGATACCGCGAAAACATTCCACGTTCCAAAACAGTACAGGTGCGCCACGCACAATCGTAAATAAAGCAGTAAAGCACGGCATAAGTACAGGATAGTAATAAAGCCCCAAACTACTTTGTGGCCCCAAGAAATAAGAAATGAATCAAGCTCTGGCTAAGGGGATTCATGGTCCCACATGCGGATAGTGCGATAGTCAAGGAACAGGTATCAAGTACTCGGGGCCTACGGGACAAAAGTGAGCGGTTAAAAACCAAATATTTGCTATTGCCCACCGATGCCTCTGCATTAGTTATAACTATTCCCAGCATTTTAATCAAGTTGTATTTAAGGTCATGATCATCTCCACCATTAAACATGTGTCAACCTTCCAACAAGGGTGGAGTGACAACCACGCGAAGCAGCACCTGAGCAAGAAACTACGACTCACAAGGCCGACTATCTATCAAACAACAGGCAATAGGATGTGTCCAAGGCAATATAAAGGCTGCAAGGAATATAAAGGGTGCACGAAAACTAAAGCATCGTAGCACGGATAGCAATAGATCAACAGGAGGAAGTAAAGACTATAAATGCAAAATAGGTAGAAAGGGGGAGAATGCTCGCCTGGGGAAACATAGCCGAAGAGACATTATCCAAAGAACTTTTCGATACTCGCATCCACTCAACGCCCTAATCCGCGAAGAACCAAAGCACTTAAAGAAACACCGAATGCACTATTTAATACTACGGAAGAAGATCGGGCATGATGCATGTATGATGTATGACATGGCAAAAGTGCGATCAATTAGGCAATATTAAACGGAACCGGGGTCCCGACAATTAAATAGAAGGTTCAAGTTTGTTTAGATACCCTGCAATTTAAATGTTGTCTTAGCAAGGCAAAACATGGCATCGGTTTGCTACACAAATTTAAATGGAGACAATATAAGACTAGAATATCCCGCATATAGTCTCCATATTTAATTTAGGTGAATCGGCATAATGCCCCCAAACCACACAATATGCATGCGAGTATGAATAATTCATATGCAACAAGTATATATGTCATATTATAAAAATAGGATCTCAAATAGGGGATCACATTGGGGGTTCAGAGGAGGTTCGACGGGATCGGTCTTTAGATTTCGGGGTGGAAGTTCTTTCAGGGTCCTTGATGGAGATCTTGTCGCTCTGGCGTGGTCGGATCCATGAAGGAGATGTCTTCAGGTCTCGGCCATCAAATCCGTGTCGATGATGCTCGGGTTCCGGGGATTCTTCGGTTCCGATGTCAGTGATCCTCGAGTAGGGTCGTGGTCGTTCTTCGGAAATCTTGACAAAGGTACGAATAGGCAGAATCAAACGTCAAAGCATGTTGTAGAGGACCTGGACGATGGAATCCGAATGGTCATCGGGTTCATGCACAATGCACCGCTAGAGTGGCAGCTAACAAGCAACGACATCAGCAGCTTGTGTCTAACATACCACGCTCAGGTTGATTCAGACAGAACGAGCAGGGCACGGCCCATCAGCAGAGATGCGTGCACGGCGAGCGGACCCATAATGGCAGGTGTCGGGGCTAGGGGCTCGCGCGCGTGATGATGTTCCTGAGATGGGGCGCGGCAGAGGACGGTGCGGCCATGGCGAACGGAGGCGGCAAGGTAGAGGCGGTACAAGGTCGAGGAAGAGGCCCGGGACGATGGACAGAGCCAGAGCAGGAGGGAGGCATCTGCGCCCATGGAGGCGGCCGAAGGTTGAGGAAGAACAGTCGCGTCGCGGCGAGGTCGCAGTGGGACAGACGCAGGGGATAGACAAGCAGAGGGCGCCATTCGTATCTAGCGGCAGATCACCAGGAGGTCGAGGTGAAGGCGCTCCAGGCGAGAGAAGCTTGGTTGGCGGCAGAGCTTGGGGCAGGGAGGCGACATGGGGGGCTCGATGCGGGTTGCCACGGCGGCGATGCTCAGGGTCAACGACGACGGCTCGAGAGGAGGCGCAGGCGAGGGCGAGGCCGAGGAGGACGGCAGGCGACCGGAGCTAGGAGAGAGAGTGGTGGTGCCGAGCTTGCAGGCGGCGGCGACGAGCGGGGGGAATTGCGGCTCGGGCTCGCGAGAGGGAGCGAGGGATGAGGGCAGGTGGGAACGAGATTGATCAGGGTGGGGGTGCGGGAGCAGAGAGGTGGGGACAGGGTGGTACGACAGAACGAGGTGGAGCGACGTACGCGGAAGGAATGCGTCGCGATGGGGTAGTGGGGCCAGGCGGCCGTGGTCGTGCGATGCAGGCAGGACGGGGTCGATCGGCAGCGTGGCAGGGTTGGGCTCACGCGCGCGCGGTGTGTGGTTCCCTGTGCTGTGTCGATCTGAAGCAGAGGGCCAGGTGTGGTGCGGCTGGGTGCGCTTCGCGCGGATGGGTCGAGGTGGCGGCGGTAGGTGTGGGTGGTGGTGGCTGGGTAGGTGGGGCTAGGGTTTGAGATAGATAGGATTAGGGTTTTGGATTTGTAGTGGGTAGTAGGTAGCTGCGGGCTGGGCTTTTGGCTTGGCCTGCGGCTGCCTCCCCCGATAAAAAGTATTTTTATTTATTTATTTTTATTTAAACACTTTTGCAAAATATCTTTTAGACAAACAAAATTTCCGGAAGAGACCCGAGTTTTGATTTGAAATAAAAGAGAGGGGATTAATGTACAAAACAAAATAGGGCTTTTAGTAAATTAGTTTTAGACAAACATATGCATGATGATGACGATGCTCAAATCCAATGTGGCATGATGACACGAGCATGCGGTCATGATGATGCACAAAACAAAAACATAGCGATTTCTAGTAGTGATTTTATCGGGGTGCTACACTTTTGTCCGGTCCAATTCCGAGAATATTCATTTTCTGACTTTCTGGAACCAAAAACAGCAGAAAACAGGCAACTGGCACTATGGCATCTTGTTAATAGGTTAGTTCCAGAAAATGCATAAAAGTATCTCCAAAGTGTGTACAAAACATAAGAAAGTAGATAAAACCAAGCATGGAACATCAAAAATTATGGATACGTTAGCAACGTATCAACATCCCCAAGCTTAACTCTTGCTCTTCCTCGAGTAGGTAAGTGATAAAAAGAAAGAATAATTTTTGAGGTGACATGCACCATCATAAACTTGATCAAAATATTTGTAAAACATGGATAGCTGGGGTCAGAGTACTTCAACATAGCATGAAAGATAAAGTTATAGCAATAAGACATAGCAACTATGTTGTAACATGAAAAGGCACAAACAAAAGATTCATGAATAACAATGCTTTGCAAGACGTTTGTTTGTTTCACATAAAGAAAACATAGCACAGTGGCTTTCAGCTTGTCCCTCATGGAGTAGCAAAACATAAATGCATAGGACACCTTCAAAATTTATAAGAGTGACTATATACAAATAGTTTAAAACAAGCAATATCAAGTTATGCATCAATCAACAAGTCTTGGGACAATGCACATAGAACTAAGAATGTCCACTATGCTCTCAAAATAAGTGCATAAATATAGAAGATGGAGACTCAACATAAAAGTAAAATAAAGGCCTTCATAGAAGGAAGTAGGGATTCAAGTTTCATAAAGAGCTTCCAAAAATTATGGTACTTATTAGATTTCAGCTCTCATTGCCCCTATCATAAGCATCTTGAGGGTGATTAAGGTTAAAGTGACACATCTAAGAGGATATGCTTGACAAGTTATAAGCCGAAGTCTCATGCCCCTTACTTACGTAGACCAAACATCATGCTACTCAACTTCAGTCACTAGTAAGCTCTTGTCATTGTAAGTACATATGTATCATAGAGAACCGCCAACAGGGTACGTCCTTTTGAGGCGTGAATTTTTGTGCTTCTGCCCCAGGTTGTTATCTAACTTTCATTAGATCAACACTTTTCGATTTGAGCAAAATAAGGTTTTCGAAAAAATTCATCTTTACCTGCTGGTCTGTTTTGACAGATTTCTGCCATTTTCTGCATTTGCTTCTTGTTGGTACCTTTTTGAGTTCTTTTGGGGAATTGAGATTTTTGAGGGAAGTTCTACAGTAGCTAGTGTTTTAATGGAAGTTTTATTGGTGTTGGAACTGAACCTAAAGACTTATTATCTTGAGTGCACTAATATTGCTAATAAAGATAGTGTGAAGTTTTGTATGAATGAAAAATTTCAGGTGTATGGAAGGAATGAGTAATAAGATGAAGGATGGACTAAAGCTCAAGCTTGGGGATGCCACGCGTGTCATCCCAAGAAATATCCAAGAAGTACAAGCGTCAAAGCTTGGGGATGCCCAAGGCATCCCCTTCTTCATCAATAAAAATCCCAGGTTTCTTCCAAACACTTTATTTTTATTGTTTCATGCATAGATGTGTTGTTCTTGGAGCGTCTTATTTTTCATTTTCGTTTTGGTTTTTCATTTGCTTAGTTTTCTGAATAAATTGGTTGGACCCCTCTTTCATACATTGGTTTTCAAATAGTTTGGTTTGGATTGGAAAAGAGTAGGAAAGTTCATGCTTAAGTGGTAAAGAGAACTTGTTTTTCATTGTGGCCTATGCTTTGTCATGCCATGCTCGATATTGTTTTGGCTTTACGCTTAGTATTCTTTGCTATAGCATGACATGTTATAAACAATTGAGATTTCTTAAAGTGCCTTTGAAGAATCATGCGTTGTTTTAGCATATTAAAGCATAATATTGTGGTATTCTCCTTTGATGCTTTATTTGGGTTGAATTGGCACATGCTCACACCATGTTATGACTATCCCAAGTCACCATAGCCTTTATGATCCTTTAGTTTTCAACTTGTAGTATCACTTTATGCTTTTATTAATGATGTTTTGTCGCTCTGCATGATTATGGCCATTATTGCTCTTTTAGTTGGTCGCTCCCATTCTTTTGCTAGCCTCCACAACCAAGTATGAGTTCCACTCATGCATCCAACTCCTAAAACCAAGTTATTCCAAAGAGTCCACCATACCTACCTATTAGCATATGCCATTCCAAGTATATTCATGTTTTTGTCTACCTTCCAAATTAAACTTGTTATGAGAAAACTAGTGATTAAAGCTCTCACAAACTTGATGGCACACTTACTTATTTTCATTTTATAAATTTGAACTATTGTGTCCATCTTTGTTGCGTATATGCTTGCGCTTTATAAGTTGAAGTTAGCAGAACCATGTATCATGGGGAACGCTTTCAACATTGCACTTGTACTGTGTACCCCGTTGATATCATGTTCTTTTGCTTATGGATCCCGACGGTGTGAAATAAAAGTGGAACTTGTAAGATCATGGAGTTTGTATCTGTGTTAGAGAAACGCCTAGGCCGCTAGCCTAAGCCATGCCTAATCATGGTGGAAACTTTCAGCATATCCATAATGAGCACTCTATGAAGCATCCTCAATAAAAACCTATGCAAATAGCAAATAAAAAGATCGCTGAGATGCTCATTGTCTACTTGCCTTGTCATTTTGATTATGGGATAGCTCTTGTACCATGTGCAAGGGGTACCCCGTTGGCGGTTCTTTATGATACATATGTACTTACAATGACAAGAGCTTACTTGTGACTAAAGTTGAGTAGCATGAGGTTCGGTCTTCGTAAGTAAGGGGCATGATATTTCGTCTTATAACTTATCAAGCATATCCTCTTAGTTGTGTCACTTTAACCTTAATCACCTTCAAGATGCTTATGATAGGGCAATGAGAGCTGAAATCTATTAAGTACAATAATTTTTGGAAGCTCTTTATGAGACTTGAATCCCTACTTCCTTCTATGAAGGCCTTTCTTTTACTTTTATGTTGAGTCTCCACCTTCTACCTTTATGCACCTACTTTGAGAGCATAGTGGCCATTCTTAGTTCTATGTGCATTGTCCCAAGACTTGTTAATTAATGCATAGCTTTGATATTACTTGTTTTAAACTATTTGTATTTAGTCACTCTTATGAACTTTGAAGGTGTCCTATGCATTTATGTCTGCTACTCTATGAGGGACAATCTGAATACCACTATGCTATGTTTTCTTTATGTGAAACAAACAAACGTCTTGCAAAGCATTGTTATTCATGAATCTTTTGTTTGTGCCTTTTCATGTTGCAACATAGTTTCTTTGTCTTATTGCTAGAACTTTGTCTTTCATGTTATGATTGAAGTACTATGATCCTAGCTTCGAATGTTTTACAAATACTTTGATCAAGTTTATGATGGTCCATGTCACTTACCTACTCGAGGACGAGAAGGAGTTAAGCTTAGGGATGTTGATACGTTGCAAATGTCTCCATAATTTTTGATGTTCCATGCTTGGTTTTATCTACTTTCTTATGTTTTGTCCACACTTTGGAGTACTTTTCATATGATTTCTTAGACTACCCTATTAACAAGAGCCATAGTGCCAGCTGCCTGTTTTCTGCTGTTTTCGGTTCCAGGAAAGTCAGAAAATGAATATTCTCGGAATTGGACGGGACAAAAGCCAAAGTCAGTTTTTCACCGAGGGACACCTAGAGCCAGAATACGAGACTGAGAGGGGTTGGGGCCCGGCCACACCACCTAGCCGCGCGGCCAGGCCTGGCCCGCGCCAGGGGGTGGTCTGGCCGCCCCAGGCACCCCCTCGGCCTCTCCTTCCGCCTATAAGTTTCCTCCGATACAGAAACCCTAAGAACCCGATCAAAATTCCACGAAAGAGTCTGTAGCCGTCGTCATCTCCATCCCTAGATCGGGAGGGATCTGAAGCTCTTCCCAGCACCCTGCCGGAGAGTAGAATTCACCCTGGAGGCCTTCTTCATCATCATACAAGCCTCCGGTGTGATGCGTGAGTAGTTCATCTCTAGACTACGGGTCCATGTAGTAGCTAGATGGCTGGTTCTCCTCCTTTGTGCTATCATGCTTAGATCTTGTGAGCTCCTTTCATGATCAAGATCATCTATTTGTAATTTTGCATGTTGTGTTTGCAGGGATCCGATGGATATTGAGATGCTATTTCAGATTGATTGTTGATTCTATCATGTCTTTGTTATTTGTGATCTTGCATGCTTTCCGTTGTTAGTAGCTATCTTGGCCAAGTAGATGCTAGCAACTCCAAGAGTTAGTATTTATGCTCGATAGTGGGTTCATGCCTCTGGTAATCTAGGGAAGTGACAGAAATCTCTAAGGTACTAGATGTGTTGTTGCTACTAGGGAGAAAACAACAATCCTTTGTTCATAGAACAATCATATTGTTTACTTTACACACAATTCGTAATGCAATTATCCGTTGCTTGCAACCTAATACTGGAGGGGGTTCGGATGATAACCTGAAGGTCGATTATTAGTCATAGATGCAGTTGGATGGCAGTCTATGTATAATGTTGTAATGCCCAATCGAATCTCAAAGGAGTCAAGATGAGTAGTATATGCTTGTATGCTTTCTCTATGTTTGTCAATTGCCCCGCTGTAATTTGTTCACCCAACATGTCATCTATCTTAAGGAGAGCCACCTCTAGTGAACTATGGACCCCGGTCCTTTCTTTTACTATCAATCTACAATGAACTGTTTACTGTTTTGTGTTTACTTTCTGCAAACTATTACTTTCTTCCACTCGATACGTTTAATCCTTTGTTTTCAGCAAAACCGATGAGATTGACAACCTCATCGCAAGTTGGGGACTGAGTTCTGTAGTTGTGTTGTGCAGATCTCCACGTTGCTGCTGGCACCGGTAGTGCACCCTGCCAAAGTTCAGCTAGCTACACCTTTGGGGTGTTTCCTTGCTCCTACTGGATTGATAACCTTGGTTTCATAACTGAGGGAAAACTTACTGCTGTGCTCGTCATACCTTCCTCTTGGGGTTCCCCAACGAGCTCGTTAGTACACGAGTTAGCAGTAGCAAGGTAGATATACTTGATTACAAAGCTCATGATCACAATATGATCATGCATAGAGAGAGAGAGATGAACACATAGCTACCGGTAGAACCCTTAGCCTCGAGAGAGAACTACTCCCTCATCATCATGGGAATAAGCAATGGCGATGGAGATGGTGGTGGCGATCGATGGAGATGGCTCCGGGGGCACTTCCCCATCCCGGCAGGGTGCCGGAACAGAGACTTTCTGTCCCCCGAATCTCGCCTTCGGTGGCGGCGACACTACGGAACTTTTCATGGCTGGAGGCTTGACGATCTAGGGTTTTTGCATCAGGAGGCATCTTCTGGCTCCGTGAGTCTTTCGGTAAAATATCGACTTTGGCTTTTGTCTGGTCCAATTTCGAGAATATTCATTTTCTGACTTTCTGGAACCAAAAACAGCAGAAAACAGGCAACTAGCACTGTGGCATCTTGTTAATAGCCAGTTCCAGAAAATGCATAAAAGTATCTCCAAAGTGTGGACAAAACATAAGAAAGTAGATAAAACCAAGCATGGAACATCAAAAATTATGGATACGTTAGCAACGTATCATTAACCATGAGATTTGGAATGGGACAGAGAAGTCAGTTGTATCTTCTTCCTTTCATATGGAGGCAAGATGACCTTATCGTGACGTTGGGATTCCTGGTCTGGATCCAACATATGGGTGGACACCCTTAGGCCCCATGATTTTGGTGTCTAGATTATTTATGAGTGGCTGCCAGAGGTATAGTCGGGCCTTTTAGGGAGCTTACCAGGGGCATCACCACTTCATAGAGTCTTCGAGAACTCACCAGGGTTGTAGCTTGCCCAAAATGGGGCCTTAACGGAGGTGTAGTCAGCCCCAGAGGATTGTGCAAACATATGGGGTCGCGGAGAGGGCAGCGATTGGCTTGGATCACCTACTAGGCCCCACATCAAGGAATTGTGGACGGGAAAGTACGCCCGGTTGTGCAACAAGGAGTTGATCTCTCATGGGTAAAGTAACGCACCTCTGCGGAGTGTAAAAATTGCGACATGTTACTCCCTGTTCCGGGAAGGAGCTACAAACGCGGCAGGAAAGGTACTCCATGAAGTTCTGGTCAACCTATGAAGGCTGATGGGTATAGTTTTTGATAATAAAATCAATCTTTGAAGAAATGTTTATGAAAACTGCATAGTACCAAGGACGTATCGTCCAAGGTGGTAGATAGAGCATCAAACTTCCCACCTTGCATATAATGAACTTGTTGGGTAATGTTGTTACTCACTCTTTCCTTTGAACCCCTGCTTAGACTCTTAAAATCCAGAAGACCCTTCGATGTACGCAGTTGAAGGACAAGAGGATGTCTACTATGAAGAGCCAGACCTATCTAGAGGAGTTGAAGGGGTGGACTACGAAATACGCTACAGAGTGCGGGGCAACGAGTCCGAGTAGTTGCCTTAGTTATTAGTAAACCAATTGAGCTGAGCAGTAGGAACTATATAGACTAAGTTGTTGAGCTCAATTCGAAGTATGAGTTTGGATTCTATATCTTCCGCCGAAACTACTTAAGTTTGGTTTGTAATTTGTAACACTTCAAGTTGGAACTTCTAGTTTGTAATAATAATGAAGTGTGTATGTTTGTAATATGGACCCGCAATGTTTCTGTTGTACCACTCTGAGGGATGTGATATTTATGGAACGGTGTTCTGTAGATGTCATGCCAATGACTATAGTGTACTACACATGCAGTGGTATGCTGGGTCACCGCATATTAGGACGCAAGAAATTAACACAGTTCAGGGAACACATGAATCCAACGAGGGACACTAGTTCTCGCTGGCCCAAGATGCCACATCACGGTGAAGGAAGACATACCCTACCCAAGCGCTGAACCCAGCGATCTGGAGGCTACCACATCATGGTCCTCCCTGGGACACGTGGTAAGGGGCAACACTCTTGGAATCTCACTCCTCACCAGGGCCTACACGGTGGCCAGGATGCGCATTGAGTACATCCTACTAAAACCGGTGAACGACGCGGCAGGAAGACGCACACGACCCAGGTGCGATCCCGTATTTTGGCAGACTCAGAGGGAAGTAGTGGCCCGAGGAAAATGAGTTTGGCCATGCTCCATACCTCTAGGAGATCTTGTAGAGATCGGACCTGCCAGGAGGACCCCAACAACAGAAGGTCCGCGGAACCAGCACCCACCCGGAGGCTTGGTGGCTGGAAGAGGCCCACCAAACATAGACTTCCAGGGAGGATGACCTGTCCTATAAATGGGAGAAAGATCACAAATACGAATGACAACGCCCACTGTACCCAGTCAGGATGATGGTGGATTACATGGAACAGCACCCGCACATTAAGTTGTGCCTACAACTGAGCTAGGCAGGACCTTGCCGGGTGGGAGCGATGAGCTCTAAGGGATTTTACTAGATCTATGTTGAGGACATCCCTCTATCATATTGGTTCAACGAAGCTTAGTTACGAAAGAGTCGGATGAGAAAGAAACTTCAGCAGATGAAAACCTTCATTGCCTCGCACTAGGATGCTAGCTCCAGCAACAGCAGCTCAGGCTCTGGTACTAGCACCAACGCAGATGGTATCTCAGACTCCCGTGCAGAACCAATAAAAAACACACCTTCCACCACTCTAGGGAAGGAAAACCTAAGCTAGCTCTTCCTCACAGCCCTGACCTCTACCTCAAGCATGCAACAATGATAAGGACTCGGGGGATCGGACGCAACATCCAAACCTAGCACGGCAAGGCATCTAGTACTGTAACTCAAAAATCTAGGTATTACATGCCCAATTCTAGTAGATTACCCGAACAAGTCCTCCACACTTGATTGAATACCCTGGGAGTGAATGTAGGGGCGTTTCATACTTTTAATAAACATGTTAGGCCATTTAGCCCTTCCGTTTTATTATTTATCATGGGTACTCTAGTTATGATGACGACAATAACCAAGAAGGGTCGTGAGGCACGCTCTTACCCTAGAACAGGTGATGCCGAGCGAGCTCCACACTAAACGATTGGCCATGTGGCTACTAACCCGCACAACCTGATCCACTAAACTAAAACTTGCATGCTCTCTAGTCTGTTAATACTAAAAAGCCGCTCAAAGCGCTTAGGATCCTTTCCTTCACCCAGGCTGGGCTTGACCACTCCTAGTTATGTTCGACTACAGAGGACGACTATGTGGATACTGGGAGTGACGACGGAGCCATCGAGGGAGCAATGCTCACTCGATAGCCTAAAACTATGTCGTAGGCCTCAAAAACCTCCGCATATGTGACTGGAACACGGAGACCATCGACGGGGATTACTCGGGCGAACCCCTGACCAAACACCACTATAGGGAAGGGTGTAGGGAATTATGAACCTTGACATAATCCAACGGAGGTAGTGGCCCAAGGAATGTTGCCAGCGGGACAGAGGCAGACGGCTTCCTCACGAGCACTAAGTCTCGGGCTAGCCAGAAACTCACACCCATCATAAACACGGAGACAATTGTACGGGGACCCACATAAGCGATACACCCTCACCAAGCCCAAGCTACTAACCTTGGCACATAAGAGATACACCCGCACAAAGCCCAAGCTACCAACCTCAGTCGGACCTAGTGTGTGGGGTTCCGGCACATAAGCACATGCTACTGATCGTGTCCAGACCTAACAGAGCGGAAGACTTCTACATGAGATAGCCAAAGAAGAAGTTTGCACCTAGAGGATTGAAATCGGGACTTTGCAAGCGATGTTGTCTACCTAGGAATGAGCCAACACAGTCTCAACCTCACTTGTTATAACTAAAGTCGGAATGGGACACCACAGACATGAGGAAACCAAGAAAACTCGAAGGGAGCAAGGAGGCATGAAGTCTGTACATGTGATCATTCCCAAGATGTACATGAATGGAAAGGGAACCTAAGCAGTAAAACGCCTCTGTGACTCTAAGGAAAAAAGAGGGAGAAACGGATGGAATCCTTCAGCGACTACAGTACACTTCGAAGACCTATTGGAGGTCCCATAGCTTTATCTTAGTGGTACCTTGCCGTTGCTAGCGAGGAGTTGCCGCTCACACCTATGCCCTTAGCCTACTGAACTCTCCTTCAAGTTTGATTTCTCCTCCGAAAGAAGGGCCATAGTGATATTCTACTCGGCGAGTTTAGCATGTGTCTGGTCCCACTGGTCTCCAACGGCAAACATGACTTCCCAGTCTGAAGCACGAATTTCCTCCCAGGTGACCACCTGCCGATGCATCTCATTTCTTTCGACTAGGACGTTCAGGAAAGAATCCCTTAAAAGGTACATGCCTTCCTTCTCGCCTATCAACTCCACGTGGAGCCTTTGGACCTCCTGCTAAAGGGATATTTTGTCACCTGAACCAGTGCAGAACCCGTTCACGACCTGCTTCACGCTGGCTGAGATCCTCTTGCTATAATACTAGGGAAAACGGCATGGAGTGCGAAAGGATATGAGAAGTAAGCATGAATTCTTGTTCCTGCACCTCGTAGGCAAGAAAAGGAGTATAAGGAGTTGGTAGTCCGACGCTTCCCCAGTTGGTCTGCATTGATGATTGAGTTGCTTTGTTCATGGAGGTAGTCAAAGCGAGGATCTCCTCCGCCTCTATGGAGGAGACATGGGAGAGGAACGGGTCAAGGTGGCCTACTACGCAAGAGGAAGAAGCACTAAGAATATCGTATGACACGGCATCCAGAATATCCAGGAAAGGAAAGACGAGAACAGTTACTCATCGACCTCGAGGGCACGGACCCCCTCAAGTGAGTTCGTCGGAGTATGGATTATAGGAGGAGCGCCCGAGTGGAGAGCTCCTGTATATCCTTGGGGCCCTGCTGCTCTGGCCATGTGTACCATGGTTTTGACAGGACCTCCGACCCAGGGACGAGACTCTCCCACCTCACTTTGACGGGGCTGTGAGGCCCGACGACGGCAGGAATATAAAAAAGGACAAGAAATTTCTTTTAGAAGTAAAAAAGGAAGATCTCAGCCTGGCGATAAGAGCGACCGCACCGTACTAGTGGCATTTAAATAAATAAGGTTGGTCAAAGGACAAGGGCCCAAGAGGAAACTGTGTCATGGAAGACGAGGAAATTACTCTGCATTCACATGGGGTCACATCCTGTTAGTCAGCATCATGGGCAATAATCTCATTATGATCACCACCTTCAATCTCGCCAGATGGAACATATTCCCGCCTGGAAGAAGAGCTCTGAGAAACAATAATTATTAAAAAGACCTCTCCAACCGGTTCGGATCCAGGTCCTCACGACCATGGAAAAGATCCTCTCAGCAGAACTCCTCAAGTCACAAGAGAAGTTAAAACAGTTGTCAGTGTCACTGATTACGTCATTCTGGACTAGACCTAAATTCCGCTACAACTTTACTACGTCAGATAGGTCCACAGGAAAGCTTGCAATATGATAGGATCTAAGATTACGGATACCTTCTCGACCTCTTGGTTCGGTACTCCATGTCATGCAAGGGACCTCTCCCTCCGACCTTCTCTAGTCATCAAGGTATCCACACCTCTACGCAGAAGGATCATTTTCCCCTTTTGCTATTAACCCTTTTGTAGGATCACATCGTAAGCCCATTACCCTAGGACATCTGAGATAGGAAGGCTCATCAGACCTACTCTAAAGACGAGCACACGAGAAGGTCTGCGCAATCGAGCCGTCGGTACACGCGGGAGACCTTATGTCAAGACCTCGAGCATTCACCAAGACATTACGCCTCAAGACCAAGAAGAAGTCATCGAGCTAATTAGGTGGAGGTTGAGCACGAGTTGAAGCAACTCTGCTAAAAGGGAGGTTGTCTTATTAAAGTTACTAATCGGGGGCTTGTCGGTGATGGGTGGATTTAGGCTTGTACCTTACATGAGCCTTAATCCACGATTCCTTCCCACGCCTACCTCTGTGATAAAGGACCTGAAGGCCTGCATCTATAAGCTCTCAACCGATCTAACCTCAACCAACCTGACCTCTGGGGCTGCAAGACGACTCTCTAAGGATCCCAAAGAGCAGACGTGCATCTAGGGGAGATCGTAGATCAATATTACATGCAAGATAACATGAAGGCCTGATATGACTAAGCGAGACACTACCATCATCAGCGCCTATAAGTACTAAAAGACATTCACGTGAAGAGGACACGCCATAATCGCCCGAGTCTTTACCATTCACCTTAGTCATAGAAATCTAGATTCATCTCCCTCATTGGGTATCATTATAAACCCACCGAGATTATCTTGTAGCCACATTGTACGATCTCTCGATCACCTTATGAATAAAGTCTGAGAGAATCCTCCCCATTACACATATACCTTCATATTTTTCTTTGGAGATCTAAACCTGCTGACCCGAGCCGATTGTCGGACAAATAAACTCTTCTTCGTTCCTCGAAAGTGAGACTTTGGAGGGATCATAAAAACTATCCTTCGTTAGCATGACTCGCATGTATCGAACGACCCCTAGTAGGGCGAATCTAGGAGTACATCTCCATGGACACTATAAAAGAACACCATCAACCATGACCGGTTTTTGTGGTAGAAGGGCCTTCGTGGTTAATGAGTCTCCGTTGCCATGTAGGCCACCACATGGAAACGCTTGCATCGCTAGTTGGCCAACTTCCCACCATGATGTTGTATGTGTTCAGCCCACCCAAAAGTGCAGAGGAGATCGAGTTCTTCTAGACAACTCTCCAAAGAGTTAAGCGATGTGGGAGGAGGCCCATCAACCGACCTGCCTAGGTCAAAGCTTTCACCCGAAGAACCTGATCCAAAGGTGGAGGTCGAGAAGAACTCCAACGGTGCCTGCCTGGAGAAGAGAGACACCCATGGGTACCGCAACCGCTGGCCAACAATAGTTGGGCAGACTTTCCCCAGAGCTTCGAGGCCACCATCCTCGCGTGGCCAGGCGGAGCTGTCCTGCACCTCCACTAGCCTGCACATCCCTTGACGTCACGACCACGTCATCGCGTAGCAGGGGGTTATCTTATTTCTGGTTGTCCATATGGACAAACCACAACTAGGAGAGAAACATTGCCATATTGATTTAGGACAACTTGAAGTTCCAAAAATATATATAACTGATGATACGATAAACAACTTTACCAGAAGAACAAGCAAAGAAAAGTTTGTCTTTAGTTTCCATCCGGTCAACGTAAGAGCAACAACAATTACCAGACCACTTCCTTTTCCTCATATTATCCTTGGTTAAAATAGCATTTTGCATAACTTGGCCGATAAAAGTTTAATTCTTAAGAGGTAACTTGGCTTCGCATAGCCATTTATAATTTGGACTAAGGTGCTTGTACACGGATATGTGGAAAACTGAAGATTATGGTTCAAAGACCAAACAACACCATTAGGAACATTAGACAGGGGAAGAGACTGAGTTCTGATCACAATATAATTCCATTGATCTAACAACTCAGAATGTACTTGATACCAACTTGACATAATAAAAATATTGAAAATTGTAGGAGCATATGAAAAAGTATATGCTTTGCATTGGTGTAAGTTAGAGGTTGATGTTTTTTTTGTGATTCCCCGGTAGTGGCTCACAGTAGGGCTCGGATTAATCGGCGGTTGTTAATTTATTATAGTGTTCACCAGGTGCAAACTATGCTTCTCCATATTTTTTTCCTTTTTTTAGTGTTACAATATGATTGCCATTTGAAAAGTACTATGCATATATTCAAAGGCACCCCCCATTCCAGTTCCCTTTTGACCAGTGTATAACGACCCTTCGAGCTAAACCGTCCTTGCATGAATCTGATTACACGGCCCTAGTTTTCTGGTTTCCACACATTCTGTTGGCTCACAATTATAGGGAATATATATTACAACTTTATGCCTATGCATGCGCAGTATTACTATATTTGTACTTTTTAAGTTCTAGAGGCTTGGGCTCCGCGTTATATTCGGTTCTCCGATGTAATATAATGGATATATATACATTCTGTAGTAGTGAACAGTATGTTGTCAAAAATTCTGAGAATAATAAAGTTTGAACTTCCTAGCTTGTGCTGTAAATAAATATTCAAGAGAGGAACTATATGTATTTCATTTAAGAACATTAAGTGAAAGATGTATATTGAAGACGCTGTAGATGTCCAAACAAGCAGGTAAAAAAGAATCAAATGAAAGAAGTAATTTCGGTACTCTAGGCAGAAGCTTTGGAAATTCCAGCGCAATTGTGTTGATAGCGAGAGATACTTTGGCCCAGATCGACTGAGCTCCTCTCCAAGCAAGCCTCTCATAGAAGCTGTTACATCGGTTGCACATGCTTAACAAGCCCATCATGCAGTCTATTTCGTGACCTCAGGACTAAGAAGAATATGTCCAAAGTACAATTCAGAATAGCACTTGCTACTTGATTTGTGAAGCATGACATCAGGCATCCTACTGGCTACCACAGGCCTTGTCCACTTTAGAAGCATCAGAATATATGTAGCTTCAGTTTTCTTGCATGTATTCTGTCGGCACTGCTGCTAAGTTGGACCATCATCAACAGAAACCTGACATTACAACCACCGGCGTAGGATTCACAACGTCACGACCACCACATATACATCAAATCCGGGCACATGAAATCTGGGAGCGGCAGAGACATTTTGGTCAACTCGATCTTGTGACGTCCCTCCCGGTATCAGAATCTGAATCGAGGGGACACCCAAAATTATACTAGTATGTCTCGGTTTTGACAGCTCGGTGCGGTGAATATGCAGTGTGTGCTCCATTCAGCTGTCCTGGAAGTCCCTTCACTTCACTGCTCTGGAACAAAACAAAGTGGCTACTACAGTCGTTCCACTGGAAATGGATGGTTTTTAGCAAGTTTCTCTTTTCCTTTGCATGTCACGTCAACACGCTACCTGGTGGACAGAAATTTGCACCCATGCAGTAACAGTCCAGCAGCCATACACGTTAACCTCGTGTAGGGCCATCTCCAGGAGGTGGCATTTGGAGGGTTTTTTCCTCTTGAAAAATCAATTGCAACGGTTCAGAACAGAAGATTGTTCTTTTGAAGAAAGTGCACCAACCTGATCTTCCGTAGACATGGAGGCTGGATCTGTTTAAGACTCGGTTCAGTCCACAGAACTGGTCCGTTTTTGCCGCCTGCCTGACGGCTACCCTGACGTCTCAGGTCAAAACGGAGTCTCAAACAGGAAAAGGGCACGGCGAGCCCGATTTGGAAGCGTCGAATGTGGAGGCAGCAATACCTCCTGTCGAAACAATATGGACGCCAAGCGGCAGAATCAGGCGGGTCAAATCCTAGACGTACCAGTGGCCCAATCAACCAACATCAACCAATCACCGGCCGTGATGAGATGGGAGATGGTCGTGTGGCTGGTGCGCGTAGGGTCTGATTGGCTGATCTGACGCCATTACACACACATGCATGATGGTGTCTCCAGGCTTCACAACAGGGTGCCAGGAAAAGGTATGACCGTTCCGGGCACGAGCAGTGGCATCCACTGTGCCAAATGTACCATGATATGCACGAGGTAGTGCTTGTTCAGATTGATTAACACACAGGCTTGCAGTCAAACCAGAATTGAACTGAATCAGTGTCCACCCATTGGATTGCTCCCTTTTACAAGAATATTCTCAATCTCCAAAAAGGAGAGTGCTATTTTCCACCAATTTGCTAGGTGAAAAGATGACATAAGCCATTCAACAGTGCACCAAAACCGAACTTACAACAAAGCAAAAACAGTCACGATTTTTGTTTGAGAGACGTCTACAACTCGAGTACAGCTGATCTGATACAAGAATATGCCCTCTGGAGCTCTCGTGACACATCCAACTTGTGGACAGAGACAAAATGGACTACGCCGGCGGTTGTGCGACTTAGGAGCCAATGTCCCACTACATTAGTACGACTAACAATGGACGGCGTCAGTTGGGTAAGGTACTCCCAAGTCTCAAGTCTAGCTAGAATCACATACGCCGCCCTCTCAAATTGGGGTTGCTTTTAAGCTCAGGAGTCCGACAGATCAATGCGATCACCATGCATGGACACTAGTGTTCTTCGAGCTAGAAATTCGACGTCCAATAATAAGTTTGGACGGACAAGACGGAAAAGGCGTTTCTACAACGAGACACGGCAGAATCTGTACTACTGTACACCATTGTATTCTGAATTATGTAGCGTACAGCCCTTGTATTTCTGAACTCAAACATGTTCCAAGCATCAACAATATACGCGAGCCTAGAACATCAAAGCAGCGGCAAAATGCCCGCCTGCACTTCTATTCCCAATACTTACACAACTTCACACCGGAAGGAATATATGCACCCAATTGGCAAGAAGACTAGAAGCGTATCCCCCGTCCCTCAAGGAAAATAGATAGCTGGGAACATACGTATGTATCCCAGTACTCAGAAGCAAAACCTCTTCTTCTGCAAATTGACGTATGGAATCAAAGTAGAATTAGACGGGGGTAAGCAACAAGAGCAAGGCCCTTCAAAAGAGACGAACAAACAATAGGAGCAGACATACCCGAAACTTGATATTGTTCTGTCGTTCAATATACGCAAGCAGCTCGTCCTGCCTTATCAATGTCTCATACAGCACCTGCATATGAGAGGAACGAGGGTTAACAAAGAAAAAGATACTACTCCACCAAAATGAATGGAAAGAGGCTTGCATCACATTGTTTCTCATGCTTGTAGTTGAAATCAACAATAGATATCACTACCCCCCAACAAAACAGATATACACTTCTTTTTCTTTGAGGTGGCCTATCATCAAACATTAATTAATCTACTATCCAGCTGGATTGAATCTGATATCACTGCTTGAGTTTACTGTTTGACGAACTAGGGGTGCCTTCTAAGCCTGTGCAAACACGGTTTTGCCGGTTTGGGCTAGTTCAAAAATCTGTAGCAGCTCCAAAATTCAGATTGGTTTTGTGAATGAGATTGAACCACAGAATTTTTGGCCGGTTTGAGTGGTTTCAATTTTTGCACACCCTTAGCAGTGACAGCGCCAGGTTTCAGAGGGCTGGTATTCATTCTGGAGGGTGGTATTCATATTGCCAAAATTGTCGCTGTTTTTGCTAAAAATTTCCACTGTTTTACCAAAATTTTCGCTGTTTTGTCAAAACTATTGGTATTCAGTTGAATACCAAGGACTACCCCTGCCGCCGCCATTGCCCTTAGTACCTTCTTCGTAGAAATCAGCTCGGCTTCCAATGCATCCACACGGCGGACAGCTGCATTGAGCACTTCCTCTTTTTCAAGTGGCATTTGAGATGGCTTTGTTTCAAGTACATGCACCTTCTCCTCCAGTTCATGAAGCCGCCTTAATACACACGGAGGGGTACCATTTTCTGTATGTTGAGAAGGAGATGGACGTCTGATCTCTTCCTTAAACTCCAAACCTTGAGGACAGTCCCCACAATATTGATTACAGGCAACGGACTGCCTTGAGAACCTTTCAGAGACTCTGCTTGGGAAAGAACGGATGACCATAAAAACGCTCATAATAAACATTGTCAGACAATTCACAATCTGAGTTCGCAGCACTCCCAGTGTCATAGCTATATTTCTCGAGGGGAATGAACCTGAGTGAAGCATGCAACAAAACTAGTCAATATGAATCCATTAAGGTCATAGTGGACGTGTTTTATAACATACTCTTAAGTTAAATACTATGAAAAATATTCACAGGAGAATATGTTCTATACTAGATGGTTCATTATGGGTGGAAACTCTCTTTGGCTCCTTTTTTTAAATCATATTTTTTAATAGGTGAAAATCATATTTATAAGTTTAAAAAAAAAGTGAAAAAATTCTGCACGTTGTCAATAATATATCCTACAAGCATGGAAAATCGTAATGGGAAATTCTTTTTATTATGAGCTATACAAAAACGAAATAATCTGATATTTTTATGACATTTTAGTATGTGCATTGTTCACTATACTAAGATCCACGCTTTTGTCATTTTTGTGTATCTCAAAATACAAATTATTTAAAATTGAGATTTTGCATGTTTGTGGGATATATCACTGGCTACATCCAGATTTGTTTTTACCCTTTTTTAAAACTCAGAAATAGGATTTTCGATTTTTTTCAAAATAACAGGATCACTGGAGCCTGGGGGCCAGAAATCTCCACTCTGAGTATGTTTCTAGACTCTAGTTTGTCTGTACAATTGGGCCATAAGTCATGGTAACTTCTCATTGAGAGTTCCCCGCAAGAGTTCCCCGCAAAAATAAAGTGAGAGTATGAGTGAAAGCAATGCGTAAAACCTGAGGTAGAAGCCACCGAGGTGGCTCTAGGACTGTTGCACGCATCATCCACAAGCTTGTCAACAACAGTGGGGATGGTTTCCTCGACAACAGGAGTAGCACCAGAAGTCGAAGCCTGCCCTGGAGATTTTGGCTGCAGATAGGGAAGATGAATCAATGAGCATACGACCAACAAAAATTGCTGGAAAAAAATAAGGGTTCACAATGGTGTTCACTGGAGCAGCAGAAGGTGTAATATCTTCCACTTCAGATGTAGAGTCGGCTGAGGCATCACTAGATTTTTCCTGATCCAAAGGGAAACAGATAAATCTTTTAATGGAAATTTTAAGGTGATCTAATCATTTTGCATGATCCTAACAGTGTGCTTACAGCTGAGTGGTGAAGCTTAGCATAACAAACTGCCTTCCCGTCAGTGCTTGATATGGCAAGAGTTTGTCGACCATAGTTTGCTTCACCGTTAAGGACCCGCTGAAAAAATGGAAGATACATTATGTTAGTGATATAAAACAGGGAAACCAGTAATAAGGGTGCGAGCAGGAGAAAACCTCTATTATGTTAGGATCCTTCCAAGGACCTTTATCCGACTTTGAGCAACCTCCATTCTCTTCACACCTGCATTTGCCTCCAAGAAAATCTGGTAGTTCACTGAACATGATACAAAAAATATTAGGCAGAAGCTGAACACCAGTATGCATGAACAAAGAATTAATATGTTTAAGTGAATGGAAATTTTGACAGTTCGGTACTAACCTCTCACTGATTATTTCGAGCAGCTTATTTTTGTACTTGCTTCCAAGAACCTTGATGACAACGATAGATGAGGTAAACATTACATATACTAAATGCTACTCAGGTGTTCAATGAATGAAGAAACGGTTGTCCATGAACCACAGAGTGAAAATAGAAATATAAAAATTAACAGCTACAATACTTACATGAATCTTCGAAGCAGTTTGCGGATCAAGAAATGATTTAATCGTACCCCATAACATCTTGAAGCCCTGCCCAGCATTTACAATGTACAATCGGCACAATGTCTGCAAGAGCATTCCGAATGAGTAGTAATTTTCTATGTGTCCAATTTGAAAGAGAAACCAAATGGGCACATAAAGTAATAGATTATCAATTAATAGAAGGTAGTAAATTGTGAAAATAACATTTGAGCAGAATAACTGCATCACCTACCTCTGGATAGTTATCATTATCAATCTTCTGCAATCGCATGATTAGTTCCCTTGCATCTTTTGAGAAGTTCTTTAATCCCTGAATTACAAAAAAGTATCCAATGACTACTATTACCAGATAAAGTGGATTCAGTGAGATCAAACCTGGCCATAAGAAAACATACCACCCCTTGCACATCTATAATAGTAGTAGACGAGTCTATGTGTCTTTTTGCAGCAATGGAGCAAGCTGGGAACCTCATCTGGAAACATCTCTCGAACTCCTTCACATGATACTTTACATATCGGTCAATAGTTGTTACTTTGACTAGTTTATTGGCATTAACTTTTCCAATTAGTTCTACGTAGACAGGCCTTCCCTCTTTATCCACTCCATGGTAAAATTGTGGATAATACTTCCTAACTTCGTTTAATTCGGTGTAATCGAAATCCTGAAAGATCAAGTATCGATATTAGAAGTTATGTGAAGTAGCTAACGTCATGTTCTCTTGGTTCATGTTTCATATTTGGATTACCTCTATATTGTCGACCCCAAATTCATTCCTCCATTTAAGCATTTCTGACCACATATGCTTGGCTTTCTCAATATCGAACTTCCTTGCTTTCAGGAATCTAACACATGGAAGGTGTAAAAGGAAATTTCAAACAAATGAGTACACTGGATTTTTCTTCTTAGCATAACTTCTAAAGAAAGACAAGTTATCAAAGTATAGAACAAACGAACTACACCTTCAATGTAAACTATTAAAAAGTAGAGATTTGAAGACCAATTTCACAAAACTACAGTTTTGTGTACAAATTTAAGAACCAAATTGTAAAAAAAAATGTATTTATATAATTGTACCACAGAGCCATGGGTAGTGATGCATTTTCACAAATCATGACACTCGAAAATCCTAAGTCTGTAGTTTTGCAACAACCCTAAGTATGTAGTTTTGTGACAGTATGGATATAAACCCAGTAATTTTGCAACATTTAATATAAAAGATATAATCAACATGTTACTTGTGGATGTTTTTGCTGGAAATGGAGGTAATCTACCAAATAAGAAACCCAAATATGCTTTGAGATCAGCAGATGTGGTACCTTAGCATCATATGATAATCATCATGACGTTCTGGCAACAAGCCCCCATCAAGCAAGCATCGGCGGAATCTTTCCACAGTTTCCAGCTCTTGCACATCCCGTATATCCTCTATTGAGACTAGATTATCACTCTTATCTTTGCTCTTTCTCCTCAAGGAATGCCTAAATTTATTTCTGGCACTGACCGCTCTTTTCTTGAAGGATCCCTTTTTGGTTTTCTTCTCACCTTCTGAATTATCTTCCTCAGATTTGCTCTCTTCCTTTCCATCATCATGCGTGCAGCCCTCAAAATCTCCAACTGCAATATTATTGTTAGAGACTCAGTGTTCTGCTCTGACTGAAATAGAGTGGGCAATTGATGTTGTAGTAGCGGACAGGTGAACTGAGCACTTAGTAATGCTTCACAATTAAATAATTGTCATCACAGTAGTGACATATTAAGAGACCCCAAGATATGCAATCGAATACTCAATTAATCATATTCGTAATTTCGTATTTCCTATGCTTACTATATAGATTTTCGAAACTCCCCTCAACAGAAAGGCATCACATACACATGAGATATGTAGAGCCAAAAAATCACAGCGCCCTGAACGGATCCAAAAGCTAATCTCAGTAATAAAACTATCTTGAGCGAACTGTCAACTTACCTGCTACTCTAAATTAGAGTAGATAACTTGATAAATTGATTATTTGACTGTTCAACCTATAGAAGAAACCTTACTGCCGCAATAATCTCACGCGCAAGCACTAGCAAATACCGGTACAAAATCGACGCGCGGGACTTCCAGGGAGGCAATCGTAACTTGCTAGAACATCCAAGAAACGCGAAGGGGGAAACATCAATGACAAGGAGTTCAAGGAAGCAAGACTCGGCACTCACTGGGCCTCGCGGACAGGTCGACGGGCCCCGACATCCCTCCGTATCCAAGCCTGATTGCTCCGGTGGATTCCGAACCCTAAGCCCCGATAATCCCGGAGGGGGGCGAGGTTTTCGGCGGATGAACACGAGGAGAGGAGGGAATGAATGGTGGCTTGTTTGAATTTCAGCCCTTTTTTAATCAGAGAATATATTGGGGGAGAAGGGAAAGGTAGCCTGTGCTTTCCTCTTCCATCGCAGGGCAGGGATGGCGGTGGGACACGGAAGCGCGCCACGTGGGTAGCTTATGGGCTTCGGTTCGTCGACCTGGCGAACGCGGCAGGCCGTTGCCAGCGAACCACGCGATGGGAAAAGACTCGCCACCGCCCGAGAGTTTTCTACCACGGTTTAGCTAAGAGCATCGGTTCTTTCTCAAAAACAAAAACAAAAACGAAAAGCTAAGAGCATCAAGCCGCCTCCCAAAAGGTCCTCGTGAGGGTTTCTTTTTATGTCGGCGATTTTCTCTCCATCACTATCTAAGACATCGAGTTTTCGCTCAATTGGACCGAAACTTCGCCCGGCGAACCCAGGCCGAACCAAACACGGTGGAGCGTGTGGGGACACCGGATGAAACGAAAAGGAGGGTGAGCCAACTCAATCGACGACATAAGTTGAGGTTCTTTTTTTGTTGCCCTCATTTTCCTCCCCCATATACATTGCCTCGTTCGTCGGTCGCCCATCTCCTGCTGACATGGGTATAACTCTTCGGATACCCACTATTAGTATACCGAGTCCAGTCATTTTAGACGCCTAGCATGATCATGGGCTAAGGACGGTGAATCTCAACATGAGTTAGCAGCTACAACGGCTTGGAGGCCTATGATTCTGGCGCGTGGACCACAGAACAAGCCTAAATCTTAGAAAGTTCTAGGATTAGCCCTTAGCCTGTCACCAACTCGATCACGGTACCTGAGACCCAGCATCTCATATAAAGATTGGGTTATAAAGACTGGGAGGGGCCTCCGAGGAGGCTCACTCGAACTCATTGCAATCTACCTTAGGCAAGATCCCATCTACACCATAGCCATCACAACGACATTGTAATCATCATCACTAATCAAGAACAGACAAGAAGGAGTAGTGTTTTTCCTCCGGGGGCTAAACCTGGGTAAATCGTGTCCAGTCTTTTTGTCTATTAGCCGACGACTTCACCAACGCACCTCTCTTTATTTAAACCAAAGTCCATCAACCATGGGCATTATCGTGGAGACCCCACGTCAATTGGCACCGTCTGTGGGAAGTCTGTGCACTGGAGTCACGATTTTGGCGACACCATCTTCGTGATCTGCAACTCGTCGGTCTTCGGGGAGCAGATCTTCCTTGGCTCCCTAGAGTTCACTCCGCACTCGTTGGCCTCACGTCCTACCTTCAGTTCCTTCCACGAAGGGATGGATCTGGTGCTCGGAGGACTGCAGTTCCACTTCAACATGGTGGGCACCCTACGCCTCCCGGATCCAATTTGCTCAGCTCCAGCAAAGTCGACATCTTCATCGACTACCCCGGTGTCTTCCATCGGCTCCATGGGCGAGCCAGAATCGACCCAGACATTGATCTTCTGTGTTGACTGTGATGCCTATCATATCGCGGGTCCGACCGATCTCGCCGAACACCGCGACAACGACTCCGCTAGCAACGAAATCTACGACGGCGGTACGGACCTCGCACGTTTCCAATGTGCGGCTATTATCAAGCCCAACTATGAAACCAATGGGGCTGGCAGGACCCGTGGAGCTGATGTCGGGAATCCCACTAACGGAGGCAACAGTGAGCACCCCGCCAACAGAGGGACACCTGCCTGAACCGTCGTCAACATCTCCACAACTGCCTAAAATAGGGAAAAGGAGGCCCTAAGAGGCACGACTCACCTGGGACCAGATGCGATGCGAGAGGAACGGGTGGCCTATCACAACCTCTTCCACTAGCAACATAATCGCCTAGTTACGGTGGAGGGAGAGCTCGCGAAACGCAAGTGACTCGTCGACACGTCGAGCGAGCGATGGCGACTTCTTTCTTCCCTCCACTATTTATCATCAAAGCACAATTCTGCGGGCAAGGCGCACAAGTGCCGCTCTCGGCTACAACACGTGCCTGAGGAGAACATGTGAGGGATATCAAGAAACCTCGAG
Organism: Avena eriantha; assembly: GCA_910589775.1. Classification (NCBI taxonomy): domain Eukaryota; kingdom Viridiplantae; phylum Streptophyta; class Magnoliopsida; order Poales; family Poaceae; genus Avena; species Avena eriantha. Next base: position 541,163,075 of record OU342742.1, read on the forward strand.
ACATCCTTCATGACCGTTGATGGCTCCAAAATTAGCCATCTTCCACTGCGTTTAAACATTGTTTTGGTCAAGAAATTGATAAGAAACTCTCAATATTTGTCACTAATGACTAATAATTGCAAAGATATGCAAAACCTCTCTTTGAATTATGTTGTGCAGGAAATCACGGTTTTTAATGCAAAATCAGGAGTCATGATGAATGTTTTTGAGGAAGTCCACACGGCCAAGTATATTGGGAAGCCATTCCAGGGTGTCAGCATGCTTAACGACCACTAGTACAGGTAGGGCCCGCATGTACCGTCCGCACATACCCGGTGGCGTTGGTCTCGTCTCGTCAAACCCTACGACTTTCGTAAAGACTTATATATTTTGAGGCTCCAGCCACCGGTCAAAGAGCCGTCATTCTCAGATTACATCACAACATCACCAAAAGAGATCTATACCATTGTTCATCCATTGTTCACCACTTCCACCATCCATCCCATCTACTAGCCGTAGCCATTGCTTTGTACTTTAGATCTCCTTATAATTTGGCGACCATTGTAAGAATATTTGGTTTCAATCTAAGTATTTGTATGATGTTTTCTATCTCCGATCTATCTGTTATGAGTGAGTAGTCCTCATGGGCTGCAGCTGGAGAGAAATCTCGCAGCGATTATGTGCATTTAATTCATGGGAGTATTGTATTTTGTTTGCAATTGAGATTTGTATCTTTTGTTTCTTTGTCTCTTGTCTCGATATGTGGACTTGTAGGTACCCAAGATCCCATAGATTGATAAAGGCTTGAGGTGAGATACTTGGCTAGTTCAATCTCATAGGAACCCCAGTGACAGAAAGGGTAGTACGATCTTTGCTTAGAGACCCATTCGGAATCACAACAACATCACCACTTAAAGCTTTGATTTGTGTTTTACACTTAATAATCGTTTGTAGCCGATTGCTTCGGTGTACACTCGGTTGGATTAAAAGACTATTGCTATGCTCGCTGCATCACGGGGGCTCTAGTATATTAGGATGTGTTGCCCATAAGAGATTATCTTCGTTCAAACATAACACATGAATATGCTTATTATTATCTTTTATCCCATATGATGTGCAGCTGCAGGTGGATCTTCAACCCTAGCATATCTCCATCCATTGATTCAACCCATTATAAAGTAAACGAGATTGGTCCGATAAACTAAGGTAAAATGAACAAACAAAGTCTTGTAGGCGTGTCCATTTTATTTCCTTTTAGCATTACTTTTCGAGGTTTGATTAAACCTAGGTATTCTAGGGAAAAAGCTATTATACTACATCCATGAATCCGGATTGAAGGTATCAACTGTATATACGGCGGACAACCTGGTGCCCAAGATGGCGCAGGGCGCTCTAATTGTGGCCACGACGTACATGATGTCTAACCAACCTCCGATGAACGATCCTTGTGTAGCGCTCCACCGTTCCACCATCTCCATCATGGGGTTGATAGAAGCTGCGCTCACGACATATGAGAGGCAAAGCCTTGAAAAATATCTTGTGTCACGAAGGCCCAATTGCTCTCCTCCACGGGCAGCAAGTCACCATGATGCCACAATAGCCCATGGCACAAGACGCGGTCACGAGGATCACGCGACTACGACACCCACGACGACATAAAGCGGTGCAAGGTTGATGACTACAAGTGCACATATCGATTGTAGCTAGTTTTGAAATAAGAGTATCGAACCCACATAGAGCTATTTGGTTAAGGTCTTTATGCCCCTCGTCACTATCTACCAAAGGGTACTTGTAAGCCGTCTTTGATTTCAAGTAAAGGATGTTTGAAAGGTTTTTGGTTGAATGCGGAAAAGTAATTAAAACAAATAAAACCAAGCAAGTAACAAGAGTGTTTGGAAACATGGTTGAACTCACTAGGGCTAAAGCGTTCTTGGGGATGTAGGATACACCTCTAGCATGATATTATTATTCATAATTAGGATAATCTACTTCTTGTGTCATGATATGTGTGGAGAGAGCTCCATAATAAGATGTTCACTACAAGGCTTGTAGGCAGTCACCTTGTTCAGCCAAGAATGAGGTCGCCTCTAAATAACCACCGCGATGTTTGAGAGTAATCACCCATACAGACCACTGCAATTAAGGGTCTCCCCATGGATATCATAGTTAGCTTAGGAAATCTCTCTTTATCCTTCTTTGACCGTGCAGGTTGCTAGCTAGTGCCAATTAGTCACAATGGCAATCCTAGGCATGTTTCCAGACACATCCAGTCACCCTCTTTTTTAGTCCCGAAGAATGATATGTGGCCGACTACACATACCATCTAAAGAGAGAGATCAAACACACATAATAACTCTATCATAGACCAGTAAGTCATATGGACACAAGAATAGATCATATTTATTTCAATTTTATAATAGTGCTAGGGTTTCTCCATATCCCCAAGAACGAGGGAAAATTACTCACACATGGAAGAAATCAACGACATCATCAGAATCATATTGATGATAAAAGTACGGGAATAAATCTAGTGTAAACCACAACTGAATCTGGAATTACAACAAGATATAATGAATGAAAGGTGGGGGTAATGGTGGTGATGGTGATGCAGCGGTTGATGATGGAGGGGATGATGCGATGTCGTCCAGTGATCTGTGAAGCAGTAGGGATTTTCCCTTCTCCAAGTTCCTCCTTCAGATCCCTTTCCGGTGTGGTTTTTCGTGGCTTAAGGTTGTTGTGAATGTCGGATCCGTGATCCATATTCGCCAGGAAAAAGTATTTGACGAGGAGGACGCGCTGCCATGTGGTATGGGTGGGCTCTGCCCGTACCACTAGTCGTTATTGCTGCAATAGTTTTCCTCATGTTTGCTATTCTCCCAAGTGAGAAGGTAAATCAATTAAATGACTTTTATCACTTAAAAATATCATATTATAACATAATATGACAGTTCCAATTGATATGTTCATAAGAGACTTAGTAATTTGGGATCCTGTTGAAACAAGGAGAAAAGGTGCACGCAAACGCAGTAAAATACAAAAATCCCTAATCTACTTATGCAAAAATGAAAGGTAAATATGGTTCAGTTTTGGGCTCATCAAATCCCTCAAGCTAGACTCTTGCTCGTCCCCAAGCAAGATGGTGGCTTATGGACAATATCATTACGTTCATAAGGCATGTGTCGTTAAAATAAATGAGACAAAAATTGAAACAGGTATATAATATCAGATGTAAAGTTACTTCGGTGGTATTTAATACATTGCAAATGTATCTATAATTTTTAATGTTCCATGCTTGGTTTTATCTACTTTCTTGTATTTTGTCCACACTTTGGAGTCCTTTTCATATGATTTCTTGGACTAAGCTATTAACAAGAGCCACAGTGCCAGCTGCCTGTTTTCTATTGTTTTTGGTTCCAGGAAAGTTAGAAAATGAATATTCTCGGAATTGGACGGGACAAAAGCCAAAGCCAGTATTTCACAGAGGGACACACGGAGCCAGAATACAAGACGGAGACAGGGGGCAGCCACACCACCTGGCCGCGCGGGCTAGGCCTGGTCGTGCCAAGGGTGGTGTGGCTAGCCCAGGCACCCCCTGGGCCTCTCCTTCCGCCTATAAGATGCCTCCGATACAGAAACCCTAAGTACCCAATCAAAATTCCACGAAAGAGTGTAGCCGCCATCGTCTCTGTCCCTAGATCGGGAGGGATCTGAAGCTCTTCCTGGCACCCTGCCAGAGAGGGTATTTCACCCTAGAGGCCTTCTTCATCATCATGTAAGCCTCATGTTTGATGCGTGAGTAGTTCATCTCTAGACTATGGGTCCATGTAGTAGCTAGATGGCTAGTTCTCCTCCTTTGTGCTATCATGTTTAGATCTTGTGAGCTCCTTTCATGATCAAGATCGTCTATTTGTAATCCTACATGTTGTGTTTGCGGGGATCCGATGGATATTGAGATGTTATTTCAGATTGATTATTGATTCTATCATGTCTTTATTATTTGTGATCTTGCATGCTTTTCGCTATCTTGGCCAAGTAGATGCTAGAAACTCCAAGAGTTAGTATTTATGCTCAATAGTGGGTTCATGCCTCTGGTAATCTGGGGAAGTGACAGAAATCTCTAAGGTACTAGATGTGTTGTTGCTACTAGGAAGAAAACAACAATCCTTTGTTCATAGAACAATCATATTGTTTACTTTACACGCAACTCGTAATGCAATAATCTGTTGCTTGCAACTTAATACTGGAGGGGGTTCGGATAATAACCTGAAGGTGGATTATTAGTCATAGATGCAGTTGGATGACGTTCTATGTATAATGTTGTAATGCCCAATCGAATCTCAAAGGAGTCAAGATGATTAGTATATGCTTGTATGCTTTCTCGATGTTTGTCAATTGCGCCGCTGTAATTTGTTCACCCAGCATGTTATCTATCTTAAGGAGAGCCACCTCTAGTGAACTATGGACCCTGGTCCTTTCTTTTACAATCAATCTACAATCAAATATTTACTGCTTTTGTGTTTACTTTCTGCAAACTATTACTTTCTTCCATTCGATATGTTTAATCCTTTGTTTTCAGCAAAACCGGTGAGATTGACAACCTCATCGCAAGTTGGGGGCAAAGTTCTGCGGTTGTGTTGTGCAGGTCTCCATGTTGCTACTAGCACCGGTAGTGCGCCCTGCCAAGGCTCAGCTAGCAACACCTATGGGGTGTTTCCTTGCTCCTACTGGATTGATAACCTTGGTTTCGTACTGAGGGAAAATTTGTTGTTGTGCTCATCATACCTTCCTCTTGGGGTTCCCCAACGAGCTCCATATGTTTTGGGCCATCAGTATTATCACACCCTTACACATCACATGACTTAGAGGCTTCTGCACCTTTTAGTATCAATGAAGTTATAAGAAGCTTTTAGTGATTCAATATATTATAAAATCATAAAGTTAAATTAATTGTGCTCTTAATTTCAGTAATGAAGATTCATGTTCATTATTTTTCTCTTTCTCTTTTCTTTTGCCTTGTAATTCTTTTGATAATTGTTCTTTTATCTCTTCTTTTTAGTACAACCACTTGATCATTCCCACTACTTTTAGTGGCTTTTAAAAACCTGTGACTATAATATGCTACCAAAATTCTTCTTCTCATAGTTTAATCAATACTTGTATTGGTGTGGAAGTCCCTAGAATCATGACAGTTGTACAAATATCATAACACTCAACCTAATATAATAATCATGAATCAAAGATAACTTCAAATATCATAAAGTCTCGAAACTCAATGGATATAATTCTTTTCTCGAACAAAAGGGAGCTTGAAGATGATGCAACTAATGCAAACTCTAGAATTGAAACCTAACATGCGTGCAGTAAAGTAAACATGCTAAAACTCTAAGATAGATTACAAGGTATTATAGATCTACCCAAAGTTTGGATCAAGTCGGTGGGATCAAATAATCCCTTGCGATTATTCGATATCGTGGCACTCTTCAAGGTGAAGGTGTTTTGCTAGAAACAGTTGCACGAAGTTTCTTGTTCGTCTCCTCTAGGGCAGATATGCAGCAAAGACACTTCTGCAGATTCGAATGCAAGAGGAACATCCCTTCAGCGACTCTATTTAGTGTGTCGTTGAGTTCCTTCTTACTTTCAAGATCTAAGAGGCACTTGCACACGGTCTCTCGATGAATGAGCTCTTCCTTCTGATACTTATCTATCTTTCAAAGACGATGTTCGATTTCTAGAACACGCGGGCTGATAGGAATGTCTAGAAGGTTGAACCCCCAATCCTCTTGTGCCTTCATGCTCATGCGCGCATTTAGGGTAATCTTCTTTATTGTAGAAGTATGTGCCGTAGTCTCCTAGTAAGTTCCTGCATCAGGTCGGTTAGCTTTCTTACTCTTTGGTGAAGAGTAGTTGGTGGCAATGAGCTTGAGTGACTCTGTTCGTCCCTACCCATGGGGTTTCTTTGCTTCTTCTTCGTATTTAGACTTCACCATAGCCAGATAATCCGGCCGTTTCCATCCCCTCTTTGTTTGCTCCATGAATACCTCAAATTTCTCCTCATCATTATCAGAGTCATAAGCATACCTCTTGTTCTTCGGGCTTAGACCTTGAGATTCACGGTCATCTGCTTCAATGGAAGAAGTCTGGAAGTTATCCATGAGGGGTCCATGAGGCTTAGAGGTTTTCCTTTGCCTAGAACTGGGTAGCACATCAAGTAGATTGAATCTGTTGATATAAGTGAAGGGTTCCGTAGCAGAAAACAAAAAAATTCCTACGCTGGAACTCCCTAACACCCAAGATCTATCTATGTAGTAATGCGGTAACGACCGGAGCGTATAGAATACATACCCTTGTAGACCGTACGCGGTTAACATTCTGAGGGGAACGTGGTTCAAGTAGTCGAACCCATAGCCGACCTCAAGGTTGCGATGCTCCCACAGGTCACCCCTTGCTCCTTCTTCATCGTGTAGTAGCTCCGGCTCACGACATCCAAGGTGCCTCAAGTGAGGCCCCTCGTGGTTTCGTACACATACGGTGTACGATGACGACCTCCGACTCCTTGATCCCTGCCTGGAGTGCGGAAGTAGATCTCCGGCTTGGAATCCCTACAGCGTAACGGCGTGCTACAGGTGCGGTGTCTCTTGCATGGAAAATCCTTACTTAGGACCGTGCCAACGCATGGAGACGGGGGAGAGAGAGAGGGAAGGAGAAAGTCAACTAAAGGACTTCTCCAAATATTGGTGTGTATATTCCCACCCATGGGCACCCCTTTATATAGGGGGGAGGGGTGTGCCCTCCCCTTTGGGTTCCCCATGTGGGACTAAACAAGGGAGAGAGGGGGGAGGCGCATGGTCCCTTAGGGCACCATGGTCCGGCCGGCCAAGGGTGGGCCCTACCCCGCGCACAGCCCTAGGCTGGCCAGGTGGGCCCCCTTAAGGCGGCTAGGCCTTGGCCCTTGGCCCTTCCCCTTTTCGGTTTTCCCTCATGGGCCCTTTTTCCCTAGGAAGATTGGCCCATTAGTGGAATACCCCTTCAAATTAGATTTTGAGATTATATTTAATATTAATTACATTAATTAATATGTAAATACATATTACAAAATCCGATTTGACCTAAAACACCTTTCGGTTCCCTTTTGATTTCCTCCGAACGACTTCGGATCTTTCCCGAAATGATTCCGGTTCTCTCACGGAACTTTTCCAGTTTCCTTTTCTCTTTCATATGGTGATTCCAACTTACAGAGGATCTCTAGCTCATCGTACCCTTAAGTGTATTTCCCCATGGCTCGGGAATGACACAGACATGATCTCCATCAATGATCAATAGCGGGATCGGGATGCCCATAATGACCCTTATGCATTCCACGATAATAATGTTGTTTGAACCGTAAACAGTCGTTTCCCATTCCCCTTGCCACTTGATACCAAGTTCACCTGAGATTTGATCTACGGTATCTCCATACCTTTGTTCGATCTCGTTACCAATGAACTTGTTTTCTCGTTTCCGTGTTGTTGCATTCTGTGACCTAGTCACACGCTTGCAAGCTTCGTTAATGCAACGCCACAAAGATGGCCACATATGTATCTATCTGTTACATGGATTGGCAAATCCTGGGCTTGATATGTACTCCTCTACGCTCCCCTTTGGGAAACCTAAGTGGCACCTTTTCGATCACCCAGTCACGGTATGATACTTTATAACCATCTAAGCTTCCTCTAGAACGGTGATTTGCATTATCTCACAGTCTAAGGATCAGGTTGCGAAGTTTCCTTAGTTTATCATTAATGGTGAACTTTGTAACTAGATCTCATTAAGATACAACTGGTTAGGTTGTTTGTCTATCATATCATTCAACTAATGACGTGACCTCATTGTCAATTCGCATAAATGCCCATGATCTCGAAACTGAAAGAACATGTGTGCCCCATGTGTGGTTTTGGTAATTAATGACAATCTGCATGGACTTATGTTTGTATTGAGTTTTACATGTAGAATTTGTCCATAGGTAATGCTTGAACCATATGTTGGCTTCAAGGTTGGAAGGAGAAGAAAGTGAAGAAGATCAAGTGTTGATCAAGGTTTCAAGGAATGATCCGGAGATTGGTCAAGTAGAAGTTGAGCCTATGGCAAGTGTTTCTTGAATAATAAGATGATCTCAAGTGTAGCTTGCCATCTTTATGGTGATCATGGATATGTGAATATATGCCTAAAAGAGAGGCTCTTCCATATTGGAGTATGGGGGAGCAAATTCCAAGTATTCACCAAGCTAGCGCAATCAAGAAATGTGTTCCATCTTGAGGTGTAGAAGATCGTCATCATCAACATCAAGTGGAATATGCACAAGGCAATTGTTTGATCTAGATATGGTTTCTTTCTTACCGGTCTCGTGGTGTTAGTTGGGGAGAATAGTTTATAGGATAGATAACCGTACTATCAAGAGGGGCTCTCAAGTGAGTAACTTGATCATATCCCTCGGTGAGAGCTCAAACCTTTGCATAATTGGCATCATATTTCTTGGTTCTTATTTGGGTCTAAATCATGTGAGTATTTATATCTTGTGTTAATCTTCATGACAAGCTCAAGTTCATCGAAAACGAATTCCATATGCATTATCTATTGCGTTTCTGATATTGGAGGTTTTATCGGTTTGACTTTTTGAGAGAGGTCAAACCTTTCTTCATTTGGTTATATCCTACCTTGCTGGACTATTATGTTTCTCTGGATGATCTTGTAGATCTCATTGTTCTCTTTAAAACGATCCCAAGATCATCAAAAACGGAGCCCGGATGCAAAAGTTATAATTGTTTCAGTTTCGCTGTTTCTGCCAGTTTTAAGGGGGGGGGGCGGATTATCCGGCCCAATTTTTGGAAAATGGCTAAGGACTTTGAGGTGTGGCTCCCTATAACAAGGGGGGATTATCCGGCCCTCCGGGGGGCGGATTATACGGCCCAAATATCCGCCCCCTATACAGAGGGTCACACCGCGAAGTCCTTAGCCATATTTTGGCCCGGGGAACCCAGAATATCCGGGGGAGGGGTGGATTATCCAGCCTGGGAGGTCCCAAACGGTCATATTTCGTTGGGGAGGGGTATAAATAGACCCCTTCTTCCTCCTTAGGTTGATGGCTTGCATTCTCTCTCTCCTCCATTGTTTTGACCTTCAAGAGATTGCAAATACTCTCAATCCCTCCCATATTTCTTGAATCTTTTTGGGGGTTTTGAAAGGGCGATCTAGATCTACAACTCCACCAATCCATATCTCCTCTATGTGAGGGGAACATATTGGGATCTAGATCTTAGGGTTTCTTTTGTGGATTTCCTCTTGTGTTCTTCCTCTCTTATTCTCCCACTAGCTTTTGTAGCTTTGGTGGGATTTGGGGAAAAAGGACTTGAGCACTTCTTATGTTCTTGCCATTGCATTTCGTGCATCGATTTGAGTTCTCGGTGAGGATTCGATGGGGTGAAAGGTGAGAAGCTTTTTACTCTTGGGTTCTTGGAACCCTAGACGGTTTAGTTGTTTTGCAGGTTTGTGGATTACTTGGGGCCTCCAATTAAGTTGTGGCGATTTCCCCGAGCTTGTTTGTTGGGAGCCTCCAATTGAGTTGTGGAGAAGTGCCCCAATCTTTGTGAGAGGTTACAGATTTCCACCGACAAGTTCATTGATAGTGAAGAAGGGAACCAAGCCTCTTGTGGCGAGGTTCACAGGAGAATAGGATGAGGCCTTTTGTGGCGTGGTGGTCTTAGTAACGCCCACCCCTCCAACGAGATGTACTCTCTTTATGGGAGGAACTCAGTAATAAATCATTGTCTCCACGTGCCTCGATTATCTCTATACCCGAGCTATTTACTTATGCACTTTACTTTGTGATAGTCTTCGTGCTTGAAGTCGTATATCTAGCTATCACATAGTTGCTTGTTTTGCTTAGCATAAGTTGTTGGTGCACATAGGCGAACCATAGTTTATATAGGTTTTATGCTTAACAAAGTAAACGTTAGTTTTATTCCACCTTTGTTAAGCCCTTCTCTTAAAAGTTTTAAACCGCCTATTCACCCCCCCTCTAGGCGGCATCTGTATCCTTTTAAATTGGTATCAGAGCCTGGTCTCTCATTTTAGGCTTCACCGCCTTGAGAGTAAAGATGTTGGCTAGGGGGTTAGTGCACAGTGACATTTTCATATTCGATGGCACATATTATAAGATTTGGAAAATTCGTATGCTTAATCATTTTTGGGCCATGGACCCAAATTTGGAGAAAATTGTAGATATAGGTTTTTCTCCTCCAATGTATTTCCTAAATCTATCTTGTGAGGATGAGAAAAACTTATATCTCGATCCTCAAGCTTCTAATGTGCTTGTTAATTCTTTGAGCCATGTAGTTACTTCTTCAATCATACCTTTTTGGAGCACTCATGAGTTATGGACAAAACTTCAAGATAAATATGATGTGTCCAATATTATTGAGGATGATGGTGTTGCTTCCACTTCCGTCCGTGATGAGTTATCATCCGCTTCCACTTCACCAAAGTGTGGCAAGACATAAAGTAATGATATGGTAAGTGGTGATGCAAATTGCAATGTTGATAGTAAGCTTACTGTTGATGATTCTTCATCTATATCTCATTACAATGCTTCATCTTTGGACTTAAACACTTCTAGCACTATATATGATTTACATGCTCGTGTTGATAGTCCTTGCATATCATGTGTAAGTTGTTTGAATAAATCTCATGATGATATGCTTGATATTCCTTATTGCCATGATATAAATGCTTCTATTTCCTCTAGTTGTTGTGTTTCTAACAATGTAGAGGAAACTGAAGATTCTACGGGTCAAGACACCATCTTGAATGAAGCCTCAAGTAATTCTTCATTATCATCATCTCACGGTTCCCATCTATGCCTTATGGCTAGGGATTCAAAGGTATCTCCTACTTTGGAACCCAATACCTCTTGTGATGATGAGGATGAGTATAATGAGGAAGAAGAGATTGATGTTGATTTGTTATATGAAAAGGGTGAGATTGTTTATCATGCTCTTGTTTAAGAATAATATTGCTTGCTCTAACTTCGTTGAAATCTTAGGTTTTTCTATTGAGAGCAAAGAACGTATTGATAAGTTAGAAGCTCAAGTTGAGTAGAATGAGAACACAATTGAAAAAATGATTAGCCTTGAGCATGAGTACGCTAATGATATTGCAAATCTAAATGAAGCTCTTGAAGAAGCACAAGCAACCAAAGAATCTATTGAGGAGACATTTACTCTAGAAGTGTGTAAAGTAAAGGAAACCTGTGATAAAGCTCTTGAGGTGGTAATTGATCTCAAAAGAAAATATAATGAGATTGCCAAGTTGTCTTCTACTATTTCTAATTATAATGATGCTTGTGCTACTAACTCTATTTCTTGTGAAGCATCTATTTTGAAGGAGAATGTTGAGCTAAAGGCTCAACTTGCTTTGCTAACTAACAATTATGGGAAATTGGAAGAAAGTCATGTTATGCTATCAAGCTCTCATGAGGATCTTCTAGCCTCCCATGATAGGATAAAGTTAGCTCATGAGTCTATTGTGTGAAAGGTAACATCTAATGAGCCTCATGTGGACATTAGCACTACATCCACTACAAATTTCGTACTACCATGTGCTAGTCCTAGTAATTCATCATCTCATATTATTGCTACATCTTGTAATGAATTACATTACTTGCCTTGTTGCTCTAACAATTAAGCTTCCACTTCCTCTAGTATTTGTGTTGATACTAACCATGTAGATGAAATCAAAGAGCTCAGGCCCAAGTCTATCTTTGAAGACGGACTTGAAAAAAGGGGCATGAAGGGAGGGCCACACTCAACAAGATCTTGAGTCTGCAAAAATTCCCCAATGACAAGTGTGGGCTTGGATTCAAATCCAATGTCAAGAACAAGTCCACTAACAATAATAAGTTCAAGAGAAACAAGAAGAAGGGCCAAGAACATGTCAAGAATTTGGCCAAGATTGTTTGTTTCAAGTGTAAAATGGAAGGGCACCATGTTATATCTTGCCCATTGAATAATAAGACTCTTAGTGAGAAGCAAAAAGGGAAGAGGCCTCAAGTTCAAGGTCATGGTGTACCTCAAGTTGACGAAAGGCCACTTCGCAAAAAAGAATCAAGATAATACTCCCATGGTGGATAAATCAAGTGTGAAGAAATGGAAGAAAAGAACTTGCTACATATGTCATGAGAAAGGTCACCTCTCTTCTTCATGCACTATTGGTAACTCCTCATCCAACCCTATTATGATTGATGATGTTTATTCTCTTCGTAAGGATGAGGTTGTAAATGTGTTTGCCAAATATGTTGGTGCCCAATGTGGTGTCATGAAAAGAACCATTTGGGTTGCCAAGCCTATTGTGACTAACTTCTTAGGACCCAACTTGGTTGGGGACCAATAAGCTAAAACTTGATCAATAGGTGTTGGTGGAGGGCATTGGAGACTTGGCTACATCATGAAGAATTAAGGGAACTTCATCAATTATATTGTCTCAAGCCAAGTGATTTATATTATCTTATCTCTATCATATATCCATTGTTCCTCTTTGCGGTAACATGTTCTCAACTCATTTACATTTAAAGTTACTCGCCCCTTTGATGATCAGCTCAACACGTCGAGCTCGTTGGGGAACCCCAAGAGGAAGGTATGATGAGCACAGCAACAAGTTTTCCCTCAGTTATGAAACCAAGGTTATCGAACCAGTAGGAGCAAGGAAACACCTCCAAGGTGTTGTTTCCAACTTGGAATCTTGCACAACACAACCACATAACTTTGCCCCCAACTTACAGTGAGGTTGTCAATCTCACCGATTTTGCTGAAAATAAAGGATTAAACGTATTGTGTAGAAGATAGTAATTGCTTTGTAGAAAGTAAACAGAAAATAGTAAATATATTGTGGATTGATGGTAAAAGAATGTATCGGGGTCCATAGTTCACTAGAGGTTATTCTCCTTAAGATAGATGACATGTTGGGTGAACAAATTATAGCGGGGCAATTAACAGACACCGAGAAAGCATACATGCATATACTAATCATCTTGACTCCTATGATATTTGATTGGGCATTACAACATTATACATAGACCGTAATCCAACTGCATCTATGACTAATAAATCCACCTTTAGGTTATCATCCGAACCCCCTCCAGTATTAAGTTGCAAGCAACATGTAATTGCATTAAGCAAAGTGTGTAAAGTAAACAATATGATTGTTCTATGAACAAAGGATTGTTATTTTCTCCCTAGTAGCAACATCACATCTAGTACCTTAGAGATTTATGTCACTTCCCCAGATTCCTAGAGGCATGAACCCGCTATCGAGCATAAATACTCCCTCTTGGAGTTGCTAGCATCTACTCGGCCAAGATAGCTACTAACAACGAAAAGCATGCAAGATCACAAATAACATAGACATGATATATCAATAATCAATTCTGAAATAGCATCTCAATATCCATCGGATCCCCGCAAACACAACATGTAAGATTACAAATAGATGATCTTGATCATGAACGGAGCTCACAAGATCTAAACATGGTAGCACAGAGGAGAAGAACCAACCATCTAGCTACTACATGGACCCGTAGTCCAGGGATGAACTACTCACGCATCACACCGGACGCAGTCATGGTGATGAAGAAGTCCTCCAGGGTGAACTCTCCCCTCCGACAGGGTGCCAGGAAGAGCTTCAGATCCCTCCCGATCTAGGGATGGAGATGACGGCGGCTACAGACTCTTTCATGGAATTTTGATCGGGTACTTAGGGTTTTTGTCCCGGAGGCAATATATAGGCGAAGGGGTAAGGTCGATGGAGCACCAGGGGGGCCACACCCCCTGGTGGCATGGCTAGGGTTGGCCGCGCCACCACTAGGTGTGGCCAGCCTGGCTCCCCTCTTCGTCTCCCCTCCGGACTCCGTGTTCCTTCTGGTGAAATATTGACTTGGGCTTTTGTCCGGTCCAATTCCGATAATATTTCCTTACTAGCTTTTATGAAACCAAAAACAACAGAAAACAGACAACTGGCACTTTGGCATCTTGTTAATAGGTTAGTTGTAGAAAATGTGTAAAAATACTCCAAAGTGTGGAGAAAACATAAGAAAGTAGATATAAAACAAGCATGGAACATCAAAAATTATAGATACATTTGCAACGTATCAACATCCCCAATCTTAACTCCTGCTCGTCCTCGAGTAGGTAAGTGATAAAAAGAAAAGAATAATTTTTGAGGTTACATGCACCATCACAATCTTGATCAAGGTATTTATAAAACATTGATACCTGGGATCATAGTACTTTAACATAGACATGAAAGATATAGTTCTAACAATAAGACATAGCAACTATGTTGTAACATGAAAAGGTACAAAAAAAAATTCATGAATAACAATGCTTTAAAAGACGTTTATTTGTTTCACATAAAGAAAACATAATGAGAATGGTATTCATCTTGTCCCTCATAGTGTAGCAAAACATAAATGCATAGGACACCTTCAAAGTTCATAAGGGTGACTAGATACAAATAGTTTAAGAACAAGCAATATCAAAGTTATACATCAATCAACAAGTTTTGGGACAATGCACATTAAACTAAGAATGACCACTATGCTCTCTTAATAGGTGCATAAAGATAGAAGATGGAGACTCAACATAAAAGTAAAAGAAAGGCCCTTCATAGAAGGAAGCAGGGATTAAAGTCTCATAAAGAGCTTCCAAAAATTATGGTACTTATTAACTTTCAGCTCTCATTGCCCCTATCATAAGAATCTTTAGGTGATTAAGGTTAAAGTGAACAAATATGAGGATATGCTTGACAAGTTATAAGATGAAAATCGCATGCCCCTTACTTACGAAGACCGTTCCTCATGCTACTCAAGTTTAGTCACAAGTAAGTTCTTGTCATTGTAAGTACATGTGTATCATAGAGAACCGCCAAAGGGGTACCCCTTGCCCGATGATACAGAAGAATCCCCATATCAAAATGACAAGGCAAGCAAAAAATAAGCATCTCAGCATCCTTTTATTTCCCATTTGCATAGGTATCTTTTTTTTCTTTTTCTCTTTTTTTCTTTCCTATTTGCATATGCTTCTTTTTTTATAAAGATGATGCTTCATAGATTGCTTATTATGGTTACGCTACAGGTTTCCACCATGATTAGGAATGGATTAGACCAGCCGCCCAGGCGTTTCTCTAACACATATACGAACTCCATGAGACTTACAAGCTCCCCTTTAATTTCACACCGCCGGGATCCATAAGCAAAAGAACATGATATCAACTAAATAAAGTGCAATGTTGAAAGCGTTCCCCATGACAGCATGGTTCTGCTAATTCCTAACTTACAAAACGCAAGCATATATGCAACATAGATGGGCACAATGGTTAAAGTTTATTAAGTGCAAGAAAGTAAAGTGTGCCTTCAAGTTCGTGAGAGCTTTAATCACTAATTTTCACATAACAAGTTTAATTCAGAAGGTAGATAAAAACATGAATATACTTGGAATAGCAAATGCTAATAGGTAGGTATGGTGGAATCTTTGGAATAACTTGGTTTTATTTGGAGTTGGATGCATGAGTGGAACTCATACTTGGTATGGAGGCTAGCAAAAGACTGGGAGTGACCAACTAAGAGAGCAATAAAGGCCATAATCATGCAAAGTGACAAAACATTATTAATTAAAGCATAAAGTAATATTACAAGTCGAAAAATAAATGATCATAGAGGCTATGGTGACTTGGAATAGTCTTAACATGGTGTAAGCATGCGCCAAGTCAACCCAAATAAAGCATCAAAGGAGAATACCATAATATTATACTTTTATATGCTAAAACAACACATGATTCTTTCAAGGCACATTAAGCAATCTCAATTATTTGTAACAAGTCATGCTACATCAATAATCACTAAGCATAAAGCCAAAACAATATCAAGCATGACATGACAAAGCCTAAGCCACAGTCAAAAACAAACTCCTTTTATACCACTTAAGCATGAACTTTTCCTACTCTTTTCCAATCCAAACCAACATATTTGAAAACTAATGTATGAATGAGGGGGTACAACCAATTTATTCAAGAAAACTAAGCAAACTAAGAAAAATAAAACTAAGAACGAAAACAAAGACGTTCCAAGAACAACACAACTGTGCATGAAACAATAAAAATGAAGTGTTTGGAAGAAACCTGAGATTTTTATTGATGAAGAAGGGGATGTCTTGGGCCTCCATAGATTTGACGCTTGTACTTCTTGGATATGTATTGGGGTGACACGGGTGGCATCCCCAAGCTTGAGATTTTGACCATACTTCATCTTATCACATTGTTCTTCCCTACACCTGAAAATTTTCCTTCATACAAAACTTCACACAATCTTTATTAGCAACATTAGTGCACTAAAGATAATAAGTCATTTGGTTTAGTTTCAACACAAGTAAAACTTCCATTAAAACACAAGCTACTGTAGCACTTCCTTTAAAAAGTTCGAATGATCAAAGAGAACTCAAAGAGAAAGAGATTAAGAGGCAAATGCAAATAATGGCAGAAATTTATCAAAACATACCAGCAGGTAAAAACCAATTTTTTCAAAGACCTTCTGTTGCTCAAATAGAAAAGTGTTGAACTAACGAAAGTCGGATAACAACCTGGGGCAGAAGCATAAACAATTACAGCTCAAACCAACGTACAGAGATTTTTCACGAATTTTTACAGCGAAGCACAAAAATCTGTTTCGGGACAGCAACTTTCCTAAGCATTACTTCTCTCTCATTAGAGGTTACTCTTGGCACAAAAACCACACAAAAATTTTAGGGAGAGGTCATTACTGAAGCAATAACTTCCAAGACTCAACAAAAGATTCCTAACGAAATTTGGGTTATCTCCCAATAAGTGCTTTTCTTTAACGCCTTTGAGCTAGGCATAAGAAGCAAGAAGAATCAAGTATTCTGAAGTGAAGAAGCATTAAGATCAATACCAGAAATATCTTCAACAAGGCAAGGTATCTCATCCAAATAAGTTCTAGAGGATCCTCTCTCAATGCTCTTGGGTTCACTATTATCATCAAACAGATTTTCAGGAACAACCCAATCAAAATTCTTTTCTAAGGCTTCATCCATTCCTGCAAGTTTAAAGGGTATTGGCATCTTAATTTCCTCCCTATTAGGTTTGGTTTTGTCCATCCTATCTCGTGTACCAATAATATCTACACATGAGCCTAGCATATTAAAACGATCGAAGACTTTTCTAGCTTCTCTAGCAACATCATAGAATTCCCTAAGCAAAGTTTCCAGAATGAAATCTCTTTTTTCAAGATCCTCAATATCTTTAAGTTTAAGAAACATTACTTGCATTACGGGGCTGAGGTTAACAAACCTAGCTTCCAACATGTGAATTAAAGAAGCTGCAACAATTTCATAATTTGGAGCAAGTTCTGCCAAGGACATATTCTCAATATCCTCATGCTTGCTAACATGATTAAAGAATTCTTCAATATTATCTTTTCCAATTATAGAGCCACTACCTATTGAAAGGTCTTTCAGAGTGAACTTAGGTGTCAACATGGTAGGCTAAGAACTAGGTAACAACTATAATTTTTTTATGTTTTTAATAAAGGAAGCAAACTAGTACAACTAATTTTTGTGTGTTTTTGATAAAGAAACAAGCAAACAAAGCAGAAATAAACTAAGCAAAACAAATAAAACAAAGTAAAGAGATTGGTTATGAAGGACTCCGCTTGTGAATATGTCCTTGACTCCTTGGCAACGGCGCCAGTAAAAGCTTGATGATCAGCTCAACACGTCGAGCTCGTTGGGGAACCCTAAGAGGAAGGTATGATGAGCACAACATCAAGTTTTCCCTCAGTTATGAAACCAAGGTTATCGAACTAGTAGGAGCAAGGAAACACCTCCAAGGTGTTGCTTCCAACTTGGAATCCTGCACAACACAACCACATAACTTACAGTGAGGTTGTCAATCTCACCGGTTTTGCTGAAAACAAAGGATTAAACGTATTGTGTAGAAGATAATAATTGCTTTGCGGAAAGTAAACATAAAATAGTAAATAGATTGTAGATTGATGGTAAAAAAATGGACCGGGGTCCGTAGTTCATTAGAGGTGATTCTCCTTATAGATGACATGTTGGATGAACAAATTACAGCGGGGTAATTGGCAGACACCGAGAAAGCATACATGCATATACTAATCATCTTGACTCCTATGAGATTTGATTGGGCATTACAATATTATACATAGACCGTAATCCAACTGCATCTATGACTAATAATCCACCTTCAGGTTATCATCCGAACCCCCTCCAGTATTAAGTTGCAAGCAACAGATAATTGCATTAAACAAAGCGGCTAAAGTAAACAATACGATTGTTCTATGAACAAAGGATTGCTATTTTCTCCCTTGTAGGAACATCACATCTAGTACCTTAGAGATTTCTGTCACTTCCCCAGATTCCTAGAGGCATGAACCCACTATCGAGCATAAATACTCCCCCTCTTGGACTTGCTAGCATCTACTCGGCCAAGATAGCTACTAACAACAGAAAGCACGCAAGATCACAAATAACATAGACATGATAGAATCAATAATCAATCTGAAATAGCATCTCAATATCCATCGGATCCCCACAAACACAACATGTAAGATTACAAATAGATGATCTTGATCATGAACGGAGCTCACAAGATCTAAACATGGTAGCACAAAGGAGAAGAACCAACCATCTAGCTACTACATGGACCCTTAGTCCAGGGATGAACTACTCACGCATCACACCGGAGGCAGTCATGGTGATGAAGAAAGCCTCCAGGGTGAACTCTGAAGGGAATATGCCCGAGAGGCAATAATAAAGTGGTTATTATCTTATTCCATGTTTATGATAAATGTTTATTTTGCATGCTATAATTTTATTAATGGAAACGTTAATACATGTGTGTTTAATAAACAAAATACAAAGTTCCTAGTAATGCCTCTCATATAAACTAGCTCGTTGATTAACAAGATGATCAAGGTTTCCTGATCATGGACATTGGATGTTGTTAATAACAAGGTCACAACATTGGTGGAATGATGTGATGAACATTCATCCGAAGTATAGCATTACGATCAAAGTCATTATGTTTATATTGCTATAACATCATACGAAGTAATCTTAGTCATTAGACCATGAGATCATGTTAATTGCTAACACCAGAAGTGTATCTTGATAACACCAAACGTCACACCGTAACAGGGTGACTATAAAGGTGGGTTCAGTGCTACAAAGGTGTTATGTTGAGGCTCATGGATCAAGAGTGGGATTTGTCCATCCCGATGAAGGAGATATACTCTGGGCCCTCTCGGTGATATCACATTAAGATAGCTTGCAAGCAAGTGATGTGATCACTAGAATGTTATATCACGGGAACAAGAAAAGAGTGCATGTCGGTAACGAGATCAAACTAGGTATTTGGATACCGATGATCGAATCTCGGACATGTATTATATCATGAGACAAATGGATTTAGTTACTAGCATTAAAGGTTCTCACGATCACAGAAGTCATCGTTGAATGTGTAGGAGTCAATATGGATCTCCAGGTCCCGCTTCTGATTATTGATCTGAGAGGGGTCTCGATCATGTCTGCATTATTTGCGAACCGTAGGATGACACACTTAAGGGATACCGACACCATTTGGAGTAAATATGTTTCAGATAAATATTTAAGAAAGCGCTGGAATTATTTCAATAGACACCGAAACTATTTCAGGTGAAATTGCTGAAATTGGTTCTGCATGTAATATTGAAATGTTGCAGGGGGTTTTATGTGAATGTTTGTTAATTAAAGTAATTAACAAAATTCTGAATAAAATTAATAAAATAGTTTTATTAAATGAGAGAGCATTAAATTTGGAGAAATTTAATGCATTTAAGGTAGAGACTTTAAAAGAGAATGTGAAGGGGCATTTTAATGTGGAGGGAGTTACCACCCCATGAATGGGGGAGGTGAGGGGTCACCTCCATGAGGCGCCGGCCATGGAGGGGGTACCCCCCTCCTCCTATAAAATGTTCCCCCTCCTCCTACGCATAGAGCCTGATCTATGCGTAGGTGCTTTGCACGGGTAATACACATATGTTTATATGTGGGCGATGATGATCATGTTATTGCTTCTTTCATGTATTTTGGATATTGGTGGCATAGTGTGATGAAGCGGCTCGGACCAACCTTACATGTCATCGTACATGAGACCGGTTCCACGACTGACATGTGATGACCCATAAGTATAGGGGGTGTATCGTAGTATTTTCGATAAGTAAGAGTGTCGAACCCAATGGGGAGCAGAAGGTATTGGCTAGTGGTATGGATCATGAAGTCTCTGCAAATACTTAGCAAACGGATTTTTATGGGTTTTTGATAAAGCAAGTAAACAAAGTACGAGTAAATAAAAGACAGTAGGAATAAATGCAGCAAGTGGCCCAATCCTTTATGCATCAAAGGACAAGCCGGTTGTATAAGATGACCAAACATTCTCGAGGACACATGGGAAGACTGTCAAGTGCTTTCGCTTCATATAGTTGATTAATCTTCTTTAGCTTGCTAAGTGTTGTGTGGGTGAACCTGTGCTAATGTACCGACCCATCCAGGACTAATACATACTTGTGATTATACCCCTTTCAAACATCCATAAGTACAAGAAAGTAATTAAGGTAGAAACCTAACCACAACTTTAAGCTATAAGACCCTTACGTCCCTTGTGTAATGGTTTCCTAACGGGGGTTCAGGTTTCTGTCACTCCGGCAACCCCTACGATTAGTAGCCAAATACACAATGCATTCCCCTAGGCCCATATAGGTGAAGCGTCATGTAGTCGACGTTCACATGACACCACTAGAAGAAGTACACCACAACTTAAATATCAAACTATTGAATCTTTCTCAACACAACTCCACTACTAACAACATGACTTCTCCCATGTCCTCAAGAACAAAACGAACTACTCACAAGACATCATATGGATCATGATCAGAGATGGAATAATGATGTATAACAATCTGAACATAAACAATAATTCAACGGTTCACTCAATAGCATCAACTATAAAGAGTAATCAACACCGGGAAAGTCTCCCCTATGAACTATGCAAGATTCAACCCAATTGTTACAGCAATATGGAGATGGTGATGAGGGTGCTGCTGATGATGATGGTGGTGGTGATGATGATGATGATGATGATCCCAATGAAGTCTAGCTTGATGATGGTGTCGATGGCGACGATCTCCCCTCTCCGGGAAGGAATTCCCCCGGCAGAAATCTGTCTGTCGGAGAGATCTTTCTCTCTCGGTGTTTTCCGCCCCGCAGAGGCGGCAGAATCTTTCTGTGGTCGCTCCCCAAGTCTTAGGGTTTCGGGAGGATGATATACGCCAGAGGGGAGAGGCTGGAGTGGGCCAGGGTGGCCACACCACCTGCTGGCGCGGCCTAGGACTGCTCGCACCAGGGGGTGGTGTGGGCCCCCTGTGGCCCATCTCCACTCCGTCTTCTGGCATCCTTAGTCTTCTGGAAAAATAGGATTTTTCGTATATTTTCCCGAACTTTCTAATCTTCGCGAATTTTGCCTCCAAACAGACCTTTTCCATTAGAATCCCGACTTCAGTGGTCCATGCTCCAAAAGTCATCAACCATGCAAAAACAGATGAAATAACATAAGTATCACCTCTCAATACGAAATATATCAATGAATAATAGTGAATTAAGACATAGAATAGTGATGCAAGATGGACGTATCAACTCCCCCAAGCTTAGACTTCGCTTGTCCCTAAGCGAAACTGAGCTCAATAAACATGACCTCGGGTTTATGGAGTGAAGAGTCGATAAAAGAATATGGACAAGAAGCATCACATTCATCAAATACATAAATGATAATAGAAGACAAACTCACTATTATATAACTCAACTTGTAATAAGTAAAGGAAACACAATAAAGATACATAAAGTAAATCATAATTGGTAATGGAAAACTTAGCTCTTGGTCGAAGAATAGTTGATAAATTGCTGGAGTTCACAAATAGCTGGTTTTCAATGATAGCTTTCAAAGTAGTAAACATCAAGATAAGAGCAATGTGCAAAACAAGGAACATAAGACACGATTGAATAAATCATCATATGAATGAATGAAACACAACAACTCAAAATACTTACTAAGATAGAAGGGAGTAGGTTTACTGACTCAATCTACAAAGTAAAAGAAAGGCCCTTCAAAGAGGGAAGCAGGGATTGCAAGTCTGATAAAGAGCTCCCAAAAATTATGATACTTACTAGCTTTCAGCTCTCATTGCCCCTATCATAGGCATCTTTAGGTGATTACGGTTAAAGTGATCAAATATGAGGATATGCATTAACAAGTTGTAAGTTGAGAATCTCATGTCCCTTGAATACGAGGGCCGCTCCTCATGCTACTCAAGTTTAGTCACCGGTAAGTTCTTGTCATCGTAAGCATATGTGCATCATAGAGAACCGCCAAGAGGGTACCCCTTGCCCGATGTTACGGAAGAATCCCCATATCAAAATGACAAGGCAAGCAGACAACAAGCATCTCAGCAATCTTCTTATTTACCATGGGAATATGGTGCTTTTTTCTCTCTTTCCTCTTTTCATAATATCTCTCCATTTTTTCTTTTCTCTTTTTCTCAATCTCTATCTCTTTTTTTATAAGAAGAATGCTTCATAGATAATCGTTATGGTTACGCTCCAGGTTTCCACCATGTCAGCATGGATTAGACCAGCGGCCCAGGCGTTTCTCTAACAAATATGCATAACTCCATGGACTTAGAAGCTCCCCTTTCATTTCACACCGACGACATCCATAGATAAAAGAACATGATATCAACTTGGTACAAAGTACCAGTGCAATGTTGAAAGCGTTCCCCATGACAGTATGGTTCTGCTAATTCACAACTTACAAAGTGCAAGCATATACGCAACATAGGTGAGCACAATGGTTCAAGTTCATTAAGTGCAAGAAAGTAAAGTGTGCCATCAAGTTTGTGAGATCTTTAATCACTAATTTTCACATAACAAGTTTAATTTGGGAGGTAGACAAAACAAGAATTTACTTGGAATAGCAATAATGCTACTAGGTAGGTATGGTGGACACAAATGGCATGTGTTTTGGTTTAAAGGAGTGGATGCACGAGAAGAATACCCTCTCAATACAGGTTTTTGGCTAGCAAGGTTGGGTAGCAAGTATAAGAGTTGAAGGAAACAAACAAACATACAAGTGATAAAAACAAACATACAATCTTCCTTGGAAGCACAAAAGATGTTAACTAGGGAATACTAGACTTATGAGCAAATCAAGAAAGAGAGATGATGAGATTATATTTCTTTAGAGTAATTCTATCTTTTCATTCAACTCTCAAAAATAGTGTTGCTACTGACCGAGCCAGGTTTGCCAAAACCAACTAAATTAACTCGATGATCCCAAAGTGATACCAATACTAACAACAATATCAATCATATAACCACGAATTGAAGACTAATATAAGCTATGCAAAAGAGTGAATGATGGAAATTCTCATTAATATTCCATAACGGCAACTCACACCAAGGGATACATATCTAATGAGAGAGGGGACACTTCCATAATGCAAACCATACTACATAATAACTTCTCTATTCATGATATGACTCTACTAATAAGGTAAAAAGATAGTAGATGGTGATGTGATACCGTGGCACTCCCCCAAGCTTGGAACAAACCAAGGGGATGCCAAACCTGATGACGAATTACTCCTTTGGTGGTGGTGGTGGTATCCATTCGATGAGTTCTTTGATCAGTTTCTGACACATTGAAAATGAATCTATAATTTTTGATGTTCCATGCTTGGTTTTATCTACTTTCTTATGTTTTGTCCACACTTTGGAGTAATTTTCATATGATTTCTTGGAATAACCTATTAACAAGATGCCATAGTGCCAGTTGCCTGTTTTCTGCTATTTTTGGTTCCAGGAAAGTCAGAAAATCAAAATTCTCGGAATTGGACCGGACAAAAGCCAAAGTCGATATTTTACCGGAAGACTCACGGAGCCAGAAGACGATACGGAGAGGGGCCACTGGGCGGCCACACCATGTGGTGGCGCGGGCTAGCCCTGGCCGCACCACAAGGTGGTGTGGCCCCCCTGGCCACCCACCGACCTTGCCCTCTGGCCTATAAGAAGCCTCCCGATACCAAAACCCTAGATCGTCAAGCCTCCAGCCACGAAAAGTTCCGCAGCGCCGCCACCACCGAAGGGGAGATTCAGGGGACAGAAAGTCTCTGTTCCGGCACCCTGCCGGGACGAGAAAGTGCCCCGGAGCCATCTCCATCAATCTCCACCACCATCTCCATCACCATTGCTGATTCCCATGATGAGGAGGGAGTAGTTCTCTCTCGAGGCTAAGGGTTCTACCGGTAGCTATGTGTTCATCTCTCTATCTATGCATGATCATATTGTGATCATGAGCTTGTAATCTATAGATCTACCTTGCTACTCAAGTGCTTTAATAGATCTCTGCTCTCCCCATGTGTGCGAAAGTGACAGCGTGCTCACCATGGTGGCACTTAGGCTAGAGATTACAAATACTTGTTATGAGTTATATTTGGAGTTGGATGTCTTTATGAAATTGTGGTGTTTGTTGGCCTCATCTAGTACTCAAGGTGACAATGTGGGGTTTTCTAGATGGGAAAGGCTTACTTTGAGGTGTGCTGTTATAGCCCTACCATCGACTAGAGTGTCCAACTGGAGAGTAGTTAAGAGTAGTATCATAAAGAGAAGATATTTATATGAGAGTGTTCACTAGTGAAAGTATGATCCCTAGGCCTTGTTTCTAAGCACTGAAACACCGTTTGCTATTATATCTATTACATGTTTGCTTCCTTCCATCTTTATTTCAGTTTGCCTTTAGTCTCTTCCACGCCATCAAGCTATTTTCTAGCACCGTTACCACTTATAAATATCCATACCACTTGTATTTCACTATCTCTTCGCCGAACTAGTGCACCTATACACCTGACAAGTGTATTAGGTGTGTTGGGGACATAAGAGATTTCTTGTATCTTGATTGCAGGGTTGCTTGAGAGGGGATACCTTTGACCACTTCCTCCCTGAGTTCGATAAACCTTGGGTGATCCACTTAAGGGAAAACTTGCTGCTGTTCTACAAACCTCTGCACTTGGAGGCCCAACAACTGTCTATAAGAATAGAAGTGCGTAGACATCAAGCTATTTTCTGGCGCCGTTGCCGGGGATAAAAGGTAAAAGGTATTCACACCGGAGGATTAAAGAAGAAGAACCTCCCATGGCAAACGCCTATTTTCTGGCGCCGTTGCCAGGGAGGTAAGGTAAAAGGTAGTCACACCCTCCGGTGTGAGTGCTCGAAGTTATTTCCTTTAGATTCTGCAATTTTGTCTTTTTGTTTCTTGTTTTCACTAGTTAGGCTTAATGGAAAACAACAACAAAAATTAGAGAGCTTTATAGTATTTACCTTGAGTTAGGACATGAAGTGTTTGAAGAGAAAATTAAAAAACCTATGGAACTTTATTTGCATGCTAATAGCAATGTTGTTAGTATGAATTCTTTGGACACCATTATTGCTAATGCTATG
This sequence comes from Avena eriantha, assembly GCA_910589775.1. Taxonomy (NCBI): domain Eukaryota; kingdom Viridiplantae; phylum Streptophyta; class Magnoliopsida; order Poales; family Poaceae; genus Avena; species Avena eriantha. The sequence continues at coordinate 541,188,697 of OU342742.1, forward strand.
GAAAAGTCTAAGCTTGGGGAAGCTAGTTTTTATGAAAATGATCTGTTTAGTTCCCCAGCTTTGGAAGATAGCTATTCTATTGCTTATGATGACACCAAACCTCCAATATATGATGATTACAATGATGAATATGATATTTTCAGTCCACCTACTATTGAGGAGGCAATTAATTATGACTACAATATGCCTCCTATATTTGATGATTATGGTGATGAGAATAATAATGATAGCTATTTTGTTGAATTTGCTCCCACTACAATTAATAAGAATGACTATGTTTATGTGGAGAGTAATAATTATTTTATGCATGTGGATCATGATAAGAATGTTTCATGTGATAGTTATATTGTTAATTTTATTCATGGTGCTACCGAAAGTTATTATGAGAGAGTGAAAACATGGTTTTATGCATCTCAATAATATTAAGTTTCCCCTCTTTATGTTGAAAGTCTTGAAGTTGCACTTGTTTTGCTTTCCTATGCTTGTTACTTTGTGCTTTCATGACTTGTTTCTTTACAAGATTCCTATGCATAGGAAGTGGGTTAGACTTAAATGTGCTTTGAATTTGCTTCTTGATGCTCTCTTTTACTTCAATTCATATGTCTTATGTGACCATCTTCTCAAACTATCATGCCTAACTTAAAGGCTTTAAAGAAAAGTACTTATTGGGAGATAACCCAAAAGTTTTAGATGAGTCTTGGAAGTTATTACTTCAGTAATAACCTCTCCTTATCCTTTTTATTTGCTTTTGTGCCAACAATAGCTTCTAATGAGAGAGAAGTAATAATTGGGAAAGTTGTTGTCCCGAAACAGATTTCTGTGCTTCACCGTAAAAATTCATGTAAAATCTCTGTACGTCCGTTTGAGGCGTAAATTTTTGCGCTTCTGCCCCAGGTTGTTATCTAACTTTCGTTAGTTCAACGCTTTTTGATTTGAGCAACATAAGACTTTCGAAAAAATTCGTCTTTACCTGCTGGTCTGTTTTGACAAGATTTCTGTCATTATTTGCATTTGCTTCTTGTTGGTTCCTTTTTGAGTTCTTTTGGGGAATTGAGCTTTTTGAGGGAAGTGCTACAGTATCTTGTGTTTTAATAGAAGTTTATTGGTGTTGAAACTGAACCTAAAGACCTATTATCTTGAGTGCACTAATGTTGCTAATAAAGATTGTGTGAAGTTTTGTATGAAGGAAAAACTTCAGGTGTATGGAAGGAATGAGTAATGAGATGAAGAATGGACTAAAGCCCAAGCTTGGGGATGCCACGCATGTCACCCCAATAAATATTCAAGAGGTACAAGCGTCAAAGCTTGGGGATGCCCAAGGCATCCCCTTCTTCATCAATAAAAAATCCCAAGTTTCTTCCAAACGCTTCATTTTTATTGTTTCATGCACGGTTGTGTTGTTCTTGGAGCGTCTTCTTTTTCGTTTTTGTTTTGTTTTTTCGTTTGCTTGGTTTTCTTAGTTTGCTGAATAAATTGGTTAGACCCCCCTCTTTCATACATTGGTTTTCAAATAGTTTGGTTTGGTTTGGAAAAGAGTAGGAAAGTTCATGCTTAAGTGGTAAAGAGAGCTTGTTTTTGACTGTGGCCTATGCTTTGTCATGCCATGCTTGATATTGTTTTTTCTATATGCTTAGTATTCTTTGCTATAGCATGACTTGTTATAAACAATTGAGATTGCTTAATGTGACTTGGATGACTCATGCGTTGTTTTAACATATTAAAGCATAGTATAGTGGTATTCTCCTTTGATACTTTATTTGGGTTGACTTGGCGCATGCTCACACCATGTTATGACTATCAAAAGTCACCATAGCCTTTATGATCCTTTAGTTTTCAATTTGTAGTATCACTTTATGCTTTGATCAATGATGTTTTGTCGCTCTGCATGATTATGGCCATTATTGCTCTCTTAGTTTATCGCTCCCAGTCTTTTGCTAGCCTCCACAACCAGGTATGAATTCCAATCATGCATCCAACTCCCTAAACCAAGTTATTTTAAAGAGTCCACCATACCTACCTACTAGCATATGCTATTCCAAGTATATTCATGCTTTTGTTTACCTTCCAAATTAAACTTGTTATGGGAAAACTAGTGATTAAAGCTCTCACGAACTTGATGGCACACTTTACTTTTTGCATTTAATAAACTTGAACCATTGGGTCCTTCTTTGTTGTGTATATGCTTATGCTTTATAAGTTGAAATTAGCAGAACCATGTATCATGTGGAACACTTTCAACATTGCACTTGTACTTTGTACCCCGTTGATATCATGTTCTTTTGCTTACGGATCCCGGAGGTGTGAAATAAAAGTGGAACTTGTAAGATCATGGAGTTTGTATGTGTGTTAGAGAAATGCCTGGGCCGCTAGCCTAAGCCATGCTTAATCATGGTGGAAACTTGCAGCATCACCATAATGAGCACTCTATGAAGCATCCTCAATAAAAACCTATGCAAATAGCAAATAAAAAGATCGCTGAGATGCTCATTGTCTGCTTGCCTTGTTATTTTGATTACGGGAAAGCTCTCGTATCATGTGCAAGGGGTACCCCATTGGCGGTTCTTAATGATACACATGTACTTACAATGACAAGAGCTTACTCGTGACTGAAGTTGAGTAGCATGAGGACCGGTCTTCGTAAGTAAGGGGCATGAGATTTCGGTTTATAACTTGTCAAGCATATCTTCTTAGTTGTGTCACTTTAACCTTAATCACCTTCAAGATGCTTATGATAGGGGCAATGAGAGCTGAAAGCTACAAGTACCATAATTTTTGGAAGCTCCTTATGAGACTTGAATCCCTACTTCCTTTTACAAAGGCCTTTCTTCCACTTATATATTGAGTCTCCACCTTCTATCTTTATGCACCTACTTTGAGAGCATAGTGGCCATTCTTAGTTCTATGTGCATTGTCCCAAGACTAGTTGATTGATGCATAACTTGATATTGCTTGTTTTAAACTATTGTATCTAGTCACTCTTATGAACTTTGAAGGTGTCCTATGCATTTATATTTGCTACTCTATTGAGGGACAACCTGAATATTATTATGCTATGTTTTCTTTATGTGAAACAAACAAACGTCTTGCAAAGCATTGTTATTCATGAATCTTTTGTTTGTGCCTTTTCATGTTGCATCATAGTTTCTTTGTCTTATTGTTAGAACTTTGTCTTTCATGTTATGATTGAAGTACTATGATCCCAGCTTTGAATGTTTTGCAAATACCTTGATCAAGTTTATGATGGTGCATGTCACCTCAAAAATTATTCTTTCTTTTTTATCACTTACCTACTCGAGGACGAGCAGGAGTTAAGCTTGGGGATGTTGATACATTGCAAATGTATCTATAATTTTTGATGTTCCATGCTTGGTTTTATCTACTTTCTTATGTTTTGTCCACACTTTGAGTACTTTTCATATGATTTCTTGGACTAACCTATTAACAAGATGCCACAGTGCCAGTTGCCTGTTTTCTGCTGTTTTTGGTTCCAGGAAAGTCAGAAAATCAATATTCTCGGAATTGGACTGGACAAAAGCCAAAGTCGATATTTTACCGGAAGACTCACGGAGCCAGAAGACAAGACGGAGAGGGGACACAGGGCGGCCACCCCATGTGGTGGCGCGGGCTAGACCTGGCCGCGCCACCAGGTGGTGTGGGCCCCCTGGCCGCCCACCGACCTTGCACTCTGGCCTATAAGAAGCCTCCCGATACCAAAACCCTAGATCGTCAAGCCTCCAGCCATGAGAAGTTCCGCAGCGCCGCCGCCACCGAAGGGGAGATTCGGGGGACAGAAAGTCTCTGTTCTGGCACCCTGCCGGGACGGGGAAGTGCCCCTGGAGCCATCTCCATCAATCTCCACCACCATCTCCATCACCATTGCGGATTCCCATGATGAGGAGGGAGTAGTTCTATCTCGAGGCTAAGGGTTCTACCGGTAGCTATGTGTTCATCTCTCTATCTATGCATGATCATATTGTGATCATGAGCTTGTAATCTATAGATCTACCTTGCTACTCAAGTGCTTTAATAGATCTCTGCTCTCCCCATGTGTGCGAAAGTGACAGCGTGCTCACCATGGTGGCACTTAGGCTAGAGATTACAAATACTTGTTATGAGTTATATTTGGAGTTGGATGTCTTTATGAAATTGTGGTGTTTGTTGGCCTCATCTAGTACTCAAGGTGACAATGTGGGGTTTTCTAGATGGGAAAGGCTTACTTTGAGGTGTGATGTTATAGCCCTACCATCGATTAGAGTGTCCAACTGGAGAGTAGTTAAGAGTAGTATCATAAAGAGAAGATATTTATATGAGAGTGTTCACTAGTGAAAGTATGATCCCTAGGCCTTGTTTCTAAGCACTGAAACACCGTTTGCTATTATATCTATTACATGTTTTCTTGCTTCCATCTTTATTTCAGTTTGCCTTTAGTCTCTTCCACGCCATCAAGCTATTTTCTAGCACCGTTACCACTTATAAATATCCATACCACTTGTATTTCACTATCTCTTCGCCAAACTAGTGCACCTATACACCTGACAAGTGTATTAGGTGTGTTGGGGACACAAGAGACTTCTTGTATCTTGATTGCAGGGTTGCTTGAGAGGGGATACCTTTGACCACTTCCTCCCTGAGTTCGATAAACCTTGGGTGATCCACTTAAGGGAAAACCTGCTGCTGTTCTACAAACCTCTGCACTTGGAGGCCCAACAACTGTCTACAAGAATAGAAGTGCGTAGACATCAAGCTATTTTCTGGTGCCGTTGCCAGGGAGGAAAGGTAAAAGGTATTCACACCGGAGGATTAAAGAAGAAGAACCTCCCACGGCAAACGCCTATTTTCTGGCGCCGTTGCCGGGGAGGTAAGGTAAAAGGTATTCACACCCTCCGGTGTGAGTGCTCGAAGTTATTTCCTTTAGATTCTGCAATTTTGTCTTTTTGTTTCTTGTTTTCACTGTTAGGCTTAATGGAAAACAACAACAAAATTAGAGAGCTTTATAGTATTTATCTTGAGTTAGGACATGAAGTGTTTGAAGAGAAAATTAAAAAACCTATGGAACTTTATTTGCATGCTAATTTGTTAGTATGAATTCTTTGGACACCATTATTGCTAATCCTATGGAAAAGTCTAAACGTTGGGTGATCCACTTAAGGGATAACTTGCTGCTGTTCTACAAACCTCTACACTTGGAGGCCCAACAACTATCTACAAGAATAGAAGTGCGTAGACATCAGTTTCCCCAAGTCCTCAATCTCGACGGTGAGATTACGAATAAGCTGTGAGTTTTGATCAATGCGGCTCATGATCATGTCGGGTTGAGAATCCTAGCTCTTGCGATTCTTTCCCCACTCTACCTCCTTGAAGTCTTCTTTTCCTGCCTGGCTAGAACGAGGCAAATCCCAATTGGAGGGTAATTTCTCCTTGGGCATATTCTGGTATTGATGCTCATGGATAAGGGTATGAAAAGGATTCTTAGCGCGCAGAGGAAGTGGCCATGGATCTGAACGGTGATGAGGAGGCTTCCTTCCAATTGGCATAGTCCTGGCAGAGTTTGCCACCACTCCAATGCTTGCAATGGTAGTGCCGGTGTGCTTTGCCTCCTCTTCACCTTCACTCTTGATCTCCTCCTCTTGACCGGGGTCTTGGAGGTCCTCCTCCATAGGTTCCTTTCCTTTATCCTTGGCGGACAGCATTGCGGTTCTAAGCTTTCAAAGATAGTTCCTGGCAGAAACAAATCGAAACAAAAACATGACGAAAACACGATATACGAACCTCGGGGGATCCGGGGGATTATATATTACCAAGTTTCAAAATAAAAGGAAGGTACTAGGAGAAAACGAGTCGGAGATGGAGTCCGGGGTGGACTCACCACCTGGTGGCGCGGCCAGGGGTGGGCCCACGCCACAGGGTGGTGTGAGCCACCCTGGCTCCGTTTCCGTCCCTTTTTTGCTTCGTAGCTTTTCTTATTGACTAAAAACTGCAAAAAATATAGTTGGATAGTATTTTCGCGGAACTTTTCTTACCAGAACTGTTACCTATTTGAAAACGGACTCTGCAGGTCTATGAATTTGGTATCTAGTAGATTATTCCGGAGTCACCACTTGAATAACATCAATATATTCATCTTATACACTTATTACTTGAGTCATAAAACCTTTCTCTTTCTCATTACACCATTATCTCCACTAGCTGGAAATTTCTTTCACACAAAACTTCACACAGTTCTCATTAGCAACATTAGTATAAGTGAAGTGATAAAACCTTTTGAGTCCAACTTCAACTGAAAACCATCAAACATAAGCTACTATAGCAACTCCTTCCGAAGACCCAAAAAGAATTCAAAAAGGAAATCGAATAAAGAAGCAAATGCAAGAGTGGCAAAATCTGTCAAAACAGACCAGCAGGTAAATATCGATTTTTTCAAAAATCTTCTGTTGCTCAAATCAAAAAGTTCAAAACTAACTAAAGTTAAATAACAACCTGGGTCAGAAGCGTAAAAAAATTACAGCTCAATCCGACATACAGAGCTCTCTCACGATTTTTTACGGTGAAGCACAAAAATCTGTTTCAGAACAGCAACTTCCCCAAATATTACTTCTCTCTCATTAGAGGTTGATCTTGACACAAAAACCAAACAAAACGGATAAGGAGCGGTTATTACCGAAGTAATAACTTCCAAGACTCGGAGAAACAAAAACAAACTGAAAGCAAAAACAAATTGGGTTGTCTCCCATAAAGCTCTTTCTTTATAGCCATTAAGATGGGCATGATAATTTTGAAGATGCTCACTCAGGAATATGAATTGAGGTGAAAGAGAGCATTAAGAAGCAAAACTACACACATTTAAGTCTAACCCACTTCATATGCAAGGGAATTTTTTAAACAAAGAAGTTGTTAAAACCAGAGGCTACTTGGATAGGAAGGCAAAAGAAGTGCAACATAAAAACTTTCAGCATAAAACGAGGAAACTTGATATTATTGTGATGCATAAGAACACTTTTCCCTCTCTCATAATAACTTTAAGTATCATGCATAAACTTAACAATATAGCCATCACAAGGGCCATCATAGCAATGATCACTTATTCTAACAGAAAGCACAGGAATACTAGCTCTCATAACACTACTTTGTGAAACAATATTAGAGGTATCCTTACAAAGGATAGTGTGTCCCTCTTTTTCATAATTAGTAACAAAGTCTTTCACATTTGCTATTATAGGTTCATCAACCATTTGTTTATCAGGTTCAACAGCTTTGATTATACTTTCATTAACCATACTAGCTATCATAGAATGTTCCTTAATCTTAACTGGGAAAGGCATTTTCTCAATGTAAGGTTTAGGTAAAACATGATTAGCAGTATAAACTTCAGTATTTCTTGCAGGAACACTCTCAGCAATATCTTTATAAGGTTCATGATACTTATTCCACTTCTTTTTAGGCACTTCAATATAGGAAGCAAAAGCCTTAAAATAAGAAGCAATAGCTTGAGAATCTAGACCATTAGCTTTTTTAATATTTTGAAAGTCGTCAGTTCCCATAAAAAATTCAATGCATTCATAATCATAATTTATACCTGACTTTCTACCTTTGTCATTCTCCCAAGCTTCAGCATTGTCTTGAATATGGTCCAGAAGATCCCATTTAGCTTCTTCTTCCATACGAGTGAATGATCCAGCAGAAGAAGCGTCCAATAAATCCTTGTCATGTAGAGGGAGTCTTGCATAAAAGTTATTGATAATAATATTGTTGGGAAGCTCATGAATGGGACATTTGAGCATTAGTAACTTCAATCTCCCCCAAGCTTGAGCTGTACTCTCTCCATCAAGAGGCCAAAAGTTGTATATTTGATTCCGATCTTTATGAATCTCACTAGGAGGATAAAACTTTGAATAAAAGAGAGGCACTATTTCCTCCCATTCCAGAGCTTGACCATTCTTCAGCGGTTATACCATTCCTCAGCTCTTCCTTTCAGTGATAATGATAATAACTTCTTCTTAACTTGATGTGTAGTAATACCTTCACACTTGAACAACCCGCATAATTCGTGTATAAAGAGTAAATGATCATCGGGATGGACAATTCCATCCCCAACATAGTAGTTATCCATAACACGATCAAAAATTCTTGTAGGTATTTTGAAAACATCATTCTCAGCAGGTGGTGGCTTATCTACTACCTTAGCTGTGGTAGTAGCATTACCAAATAAGAAACTCAGCGAATTATCCATAATGAAAATAAAGCAACTAACAGAAGTAAACAATACTCATAGTAGAAGTTTCCTTTACCAGTTCCACTCTCCAATAGCACTTCACTCCCTAGCAACGGCGCCAGAAAATAGTCTTGATGACCCACAAGTATAGGGGGTGTATCGCAGTATTTTCGATAAGTAAGAGTGTCGAACCCAACGAGGAGTAGAAGGTGCTGGCTAGTGGTATGGATCAGGAATTCTCTGCAAATACTTAGCAAACGAATTTTTAGGGTTTTTTGATAAAGCAAGTAAACAAAGTACGAGTAAATAAAAGACAGTAGGAATAAATGCAGCAAGTGGCCCAATTCTTTATGCAGCAAAGAACAAGCCGATTGTATTACTTAAGATGACCAAACGTTCTCGAGGACACATGGGAAGACTGTCAAGTGCTTTCGCTTCATATAGTTGATTAATATTCTTTAGCTTGCTAAGTGTTGTGTGGGTGAACCTGTGCTAATGTACCGACCCATCCAGGACTAATACATACTTGTGATTATACCCCTTGCAAGCATCTGTAAGTACAAGAAAGTAATTAAGGTAGAAACCTAACCACAGCTTTAAACTCTAAGACCCTTACGTCCCTTGTGCAATGGTTTTCTAACGGGGGTTCAGGTTTCTGTCACTCCGGCAACCCCTACGATTAGTAGCCAAATACACAATGCATTCCCCTAGGCCCATATAGGTGAAGTGTCATGTAGTCGACGTTCACATGACACCACTAGAAGAAGTACACCACAACTTAAATATCAAACTATTGAATCTTTCTCAACACAACTCCACTACTAACAACATGAATTCTCCCATGTCCTCAAGAACAAACCGAACTACTCACAAGACATCAGATGGATCATGATCAGAGATGGAATAATGATGTATAACAATCTAAACATAAACAATAATTCAACGGTTCACTCAATAGCATCAACTACAAAGAGTAATCAACACCGGGAAAGTTTCCCCTATGAACTATGCAAGATTCAACCCAATTGTTACAGCAATATGTGTTGGAGATATGCCCAAGAGGCAATAATAAAAGTGGTTATTATTATATCTTTGTGTTTATGATGAATGTACATCCCATGCTATAATTGTATTATTAGGAAACACTAATACATGTGTGTTTTGTAAACATAAGAGAGTCCCTAGTAAGCCTCTTGTTGAACTAGCTTGTTGATTAATTGATGATCATGGTTTCCTGATCATGGACATTAGGATGTGATTAATAACAAGGTTATATCATTAGGAGAATGATGTGATGGACACACAACCATAGTAAGCGTAGCATAAGATCAAGTCATTAAGTTCGTATTGCTATAAGATTTTAAATGCATAGTAACCTAATCCTTCGACCATGAGGTTGTGTTAATCACCATCACCGGATGGGTACTTTGATGACATCAAACACCGCTTCGTAACTGGGTGGTCATAAAGGTGTCATTGGGTATTCTGAAAGTATGTGTTGAAGCGCATGGACCAAGATTGGGATTTGTCCATCCATATGATGGATAGATATGCTCTGGGCCCTCTCGGTGGAATGTCATCTAGTTAGCTTGCAAGCATGTGAATGGGTCACAAGGGATGACATATCATGAAACGAGTAAAGAGTACTTATCAGTAACGAGGTAGAACTAGGTATGGAGATGCTGACGATCAAACCTCGGATAAGTATAATATCGCGTGACAAAGGGAATTGGTTTCGTATGTAAATGGTTCAATCGATCACGAAGTCATCATTGAGTATGTGGGAGACATTATGGATCTCCAGGTCTCGCTGATGGTTATTGATAGGAGATGTGTCTCTGTCATGTCTACATATTCATGAACCGTAGGGTGACACACTTAAGGTTTGAAGTTGTTTTAAGTAGATATGGAATGTGCGTTGGAGACCGAATGATGTTCGGAGTCTCGGATTGGATCCAGGACATCACGAGGAGATCCGGAATTGTGCGGAGAATAAGATTCATATATTGGGGATCATTTTCTGAGTTAGGAAATGTTCCGGAGTATTTGTATGAGGATTCTAGAAGGTTTCGGAATGTTCCGGAAGGTTCTGGAAGATTTCTTGGAGTTTGCTTGAAAACCAAGAAAGGGATCAAGGAGTCCTGGTGGGGCAAGACAAGGAGTCGTGGGGGAGGAGGACTCCTTCCCTCCTCCCCGATCCGCCGGCCATAGGAGGGAGGGGAGTCCTACTAGGACTCCCCCTCCCATGGCGCCTCCCCCCTTTAAATAGAGGGGTGGGGGCGCCACCTCCAAGCCCTCCTCCACAACTCCAAATCTCCGCCGCCTCTCTCCTCCTCCTTTCTTCTGCACAGGCATAGGCGAAGCCCTGCAGAATTCTCTACTCCACCACCACCACCACGCCGTCGTGCTGCTGGGATTCCGTGGAGAAGATCTACTACCTCCGCTGCTCGCTGGAACGAGGAGAGGAAGGTCTGCTTTGACTCCGCACGTGTGACCGACTGCGGAAGCGCTGCCGGAACGCGGCGCTGGAAGGATCGTCCACACGATCTTGAGATCGGAAGTGATCGACTACATCAACCATGAGATCTAATCTCGTAACGCTTTCGGATCTACGAGGGTTAGTACATATCTATCTCGTTGCACATGTCTAATAGATTAGATCTTGGCTTTTATCTAGATTAGATCTAGGTTTTGTTCGTTCTTGCGGTAGAATTTTTTGTTTTCCATGCTACGAACCCATCAGTGGTATCAGAGCCGTGTCTATGCGTAGATCTGTTGCACGAGTAGAACACAATGGTGTTGTGGGCGTTGGTGCTCGTGCCGTCTTTTGCTTTGTGTACTTTGCATCTTGCGGCATGGTGGGATGAAGCGGCTCGGGCTAACCTTACATGTCATCGCACATGAGACTTGCTCCATGCTTGACGTGTAACTTGCTTTGCACAAGTGGCTTTGCGGGTGTCTGTCTCTCCCACCATAGTATAGATCCAATTTACACTTTGCACTCGATAGCACTTGTATCAACGTTGTGGTTCAGTTTCGTAGGTAAGATCCGTTATTGTTCGAAAGCCCCAAGCCACGTAAAACATGCAAAGAAAATTAGAGGCGTCTAACTTGTTTTTGCAGGGGTTTTTGTGATGTGATATGGCCATCATGTGATTGTGATTATATTTGATGTATGCAATGATCCTTGTTGTAATATGGCAACCGGCAGGAGCCTAATGGTTGTCTTTAATTCTGTTAAGACCTGCGTGTCTATTCATCTTGTAATAGCTTTATTCCAAGTAGTTGTAATAGTTGCTAGTGATGATGGACAACCATTAAGCGGCGCCACTGACCTTGACGCAATGCTGGTGATGATGGAGATCATGTTCGTGCTTTGGAGATGGAGATCAAAGGCGCAAGAAGAAAGGGCCATATCATATCACACTAATTATGAATTGCCTGTGATGTTAATCCTTTATGCATCTTGTATTGCTTAGATCGCGATGGTAGCATTATAAGATGATCCCTCTCACTAAATATCAAGTAATAAAGTGTTCACCCTTAGTTGGCACCGTTGCTAAGACTCGTCGTTTCGAAGCATCTCGTGATGATCGGATGTGATAGATTCTACGTGTGCATACAACGGGTGCAAGCCAGATTTGCACATGCGGAAACTAAGGTTATCTTGACGAGCCTAGCATGTACAGACATGATCTCGGAACACGGAATACCGAAAGGTAGAGCATGAGTCATATAAATGATATGATGAACATGAAGATTGTTCGCCGATGAAACTACATCTTCTCTCGTGAAGATCGGACTTGGTGTAGTGGACTTGGTTCGTGTAATCACTAAGACAATGTGAGGGATGTTGTTTTGAGTGGGAGTTCACCTAGTTAACTTAAGTATTAAATTTGAACTCAATTCATCATAAACTTAGTCTAAACTACTTGCAAATTTGTTGTAGATTATGGCGACCCCCTCCATCAATTTCAATGCGTTCCTAGAGAAAGAAAAGCTTAAGAACAATGGAAGCAATTTCATGGACTGGTTCCATGGACTGAAGATCGTCCTCAGGGCTGGTCAGTTGACCTATGTACTCGAAGCACCGCTGGGTGACCCACCTGCAGATGATGCCACCGATGACGTAAAGAATGTTTACGCCACTCGGAAAAATCATTACTCCACAGTTCAGTGTGCCATCCTGTACGGTTTAGAAGCGGAGCTCCAAAAGCGTTTTGAGCACCACGACCCGTTCGAGATCATTAAGGAGCTCAGGCTAAATTTTGAGACTCGCGCGGCCATGGAGAGCTATGAGGCCTCCGAAAAGTTCTTTAACTGTAAGATGGAAGAGGGAAGCTCCGTTAGCGAGCACGTGCTCACCATGTCTGGGTACGCAAACAAGCTCCAAGAGTTGGGAATATCGATTCCTAATGAGTTGGGGATTCACCGTCTCCTCCAATCACTGCCATCAAGTTACAAGAACTTTGTGATGAACTACAATATGCACTGCATGAACAAGACGTTGCCTGAACTATCGTCCATGCTAAAAACTGCTGAAGTGGAGATCAAGAAGGAGCACCAAGTGTTGATGGTCAATAAGACCACCAATTTCAAGAGACAGGGCAAGCCTAAGAACAAGGGCAACTTCAAGAAGGACGGCAAGAAAGCTGCCGCACCTGCAAAGAAGCCCAAGGCTGGTCCCAAGCCTGAAACTGAGTGCTTCTACTGCAAGGGTGCTGGTCACTGGAAGCGTAACTGCCCCAAGTACCTGGCGGATCTGAAGAACGGCAACATCAAGAAGAAAGGTATATTTGATATATATGTTATTGATGTGTATCTTACTAGTAATCGTAGTAGTGCCTGGGTATTTGATACTGGTTCGGTTGCTCATATTTGTAACTCTAAACAGGAGCTGCGGAATAAACGAAGACTGGCGAGAGACGAGGTGACGATGCACGTTGGAAATGGCTCCAAGGTTGATGTGATCGCCGTCGGCACGCTCCCTCTACATCTACCTTCGGGATTAGTTTTAAATTTAAATAATTGTTATTTGGTGCCTGCGTTAAGCATGAACATTATATCTGGATCTTGTTTACTGCGAGACGGTTACTCTTTTAAGTCCGAGAATAAAGGTTGTTCGATTTATATGAGTAATATCTTTTATGGTAATGCACCTGAGATGAATGGTTTATTCTTATTGAATCTCGATAGTAGTGATACACATGTTCACAACATAGATGCTAAACGAATAAAATTGAATGATAATTCTACATACATGTGGCACTGTCGTATTGGTCACATTGGAGTGAAGCGTATGAAGAAACTCCATTCTGATGGACTTCTTGAATCACTTGATTTTGAATCACTTGAAAGATGCGAATCATGTCTAATGGGAAAAATGACTAAGACTCCATTCTCTGGTACAATGGAGCGAGCTACAGACTTATTGGAAATAATACATACCGATGTGTGCGGTCCAATGAGTGTAGCATCGCGTGGTGGATATCGTTATGTTCTCACTTTCACGGATGACTTAAGTAGATATGGGTATGTCTACTTTATGAAACATAAATCCGAAACTTTCGAGAAGTTTAAGGAATTTCAAAGTAAAGTGGAAAATCATCGTAACAAGAAGATTAAGTTTCTGCGTTTTGACCGCGGAGGTGAATATCTGAGTTATGAGTTTGGCATACATTTAAAGAAATGTGGAATTGTTTCGCAGTTGACACCGCCGGGAACACCACAGCGTAATGTGTGTCCGAACTTCATAATCAAAGTCTCTTAGATATGGTTCGGTCTATGATGTCTCTTACAGATTTACCGCTATCATTTTGGGGATATGCTTTAGAGACAGCCGCATTCACTTTAAATAGGGCACCATCTAAATCCGTTGAAACGACACCGTACGAATTGTGGTTTGGAAAGAAACCTAAGTTGTCGTTCCTTAAAGTTTGGGGTTGCGAAGCATATGTAAAGAAGTTACAACCTGATAAGCTAGAACCCAAAGCGGAGAAATGCGTCTTCATAGGATACCCTAAAGAAACAATTGGGTATACCTTCTATCATAGATCCGAAGGCAAAGTTTTCGTTGCCAAGAATGGATCCTTTCTTGAGAAGGAGTTTCTCTCGAAGGAAGTGACTAGAAGGAAAGTAGAGCTCGATGAGGTTATCGAACCTTCTCTCGGATTTGAGAGTAGCACAGCACCGGAAGATGTTTTTGTGCCGCCTGCACCAATTGGAGAGGAAGCTAATGATAATGATCATAAACTTCAAACGAAGTGACTGCTGAACCTCGCAGGTCAACGAGGGTTCGTACCACTCCTGATTGGTATGACTCTGCCTTGAACGTCATGTTGGTGGACAACGCTGATGACCCTGCGATGTATGAAGAAGCTATGGTGAGCCCATATTCCGACAAATGGCTCGAAGCCATGAAATCCGAAATGGGATCCATGTACGGAAACCAAGTATGGACTTTGGTGGACTTGCCGGATGGCCGTAAGGCTGTCGAGAACAAATGGATTTTCAAGAGAAAAACAGATGCCGATGGTAATGTTACCGTCTATAAAGCTCGACTTGTCGCGAAAGGGTTCCGAAAAATTCAAGGAGTTGACTATGATGAGACATTCTCACCAGTAGCGAAGCTAAAGTCTGTGAGGATTTTGTTAGCGATTTCTGCACATTTCGATTATGAGATTTGGCAGATGGATGTCAAAACGGCGTTCCTTAATGGTGACATTGAGGAAGAGTTGTATATGGTACAACCCAAGGGTTTTGTCGATCCTAAAGATGCTGACAAGGTATGCAAACTTCAGCGCTCCATTTATGGACTGAAGCAAGCATCCCGAAGTTGGAATCAACGTTTTGATAAAGTAATCAAAAACTTTAGGTTTATACAAACTTATGGAGAAGCTTGTATTTACAAGAAAGTGAGTGGGAGCTCTGTAGCATTGCTAGTACTATATGTAGATGACATATTGTTGATTGGGAATGATATAGAACTTCTTAATAGCGTCAAAACCTATTTGAATAATAGTTTTTCAATGAAGGATCTTGGCGAAGCGGCATATATTCTAGGCATCAAGATTTATAGAGATAGATCAAGACGCCTAATAGCGCTTTCACAAAGTACATACTTAGACAAAGTTCTAAAGAAGTTTAGAATGGAAGAGAGCAAGAAAGGGTTCGTGCACATGTTGTCAGGTAAGACCTTGAGTAAGACTCAAAGTCCAGCTACGGCAGAAGATAGAGTGAAAATGAATAATATTCCCTATGCCTCGGCCATAGGTTCTATCATGTATGCCATGTTGTGTACAAGACCGGATATAGCACATGCTGTTAGTTTGACTAGCAGATATCAAAGTGATCCTAGAATGGAGCACTGGACAGCGGTCAAGAATATCCTAAAGTACCTAAATAGGACTAAGGATATGGTTCTTTCTTATGGAGGTGATGAACAGCTTGTTGTAAACGGTTACACCGATGCTAGTTGGAACACCGATCCGGATGACTCAAGGTCATAGTCGGGATACGTATTTATTTTGAATGGTGTTGTAGTGAGCTGGAGGAGTGCAAAGCAAAGCGTTGTGGCGAAATCTTCAACTGAATCAGAATACATAGCTGCTTCAGAGGCTGCACAAGAAGCCGTATGGATGAAGGAATTCATTACTGAACTTGGCATGGTTCCCAGTGCGTTGGACCCGATGGCCATCTACTGTGACAACACAGGTGCCATAGCTAATGGACAGGAGCCAAGGTCACATAGCAAGCTGAAGCACATCAAGCTACGTTTCCACGCTATTCGCGAGTATGTCCGAGATGGTCACATAAATATTTGCAAAGTACACACTGATCTGAATGTGGCAGATCCATTGACTAAACCTCTCCCTAGGGCAAAGCATGACCAACACCAGAACGCCATGGGTGTTCGGTATATTACCATGTAATCTAGATTATTGACTCTAGTGCAAGTGGGAGACTGTTGGAGATATGCCCAAGAGGCAATAATAAAAGTGGTTATTATTATATCTTTGTGTTTATGATGAATGTTGACATCCCATGCTATAATTGTATTATTAGGAAACACTAATACATGTGTGTTTTGTAAACATAAGAGTGTCCCTAGTAAGCCTCTTGTTGAACTAGCTTGTTGATTAATTGATGATCATGGTTTCCTGATCATGGACATTAGGATGTGATTAATAACAAGGTTATATCATTAGGAGAATGATGTGATGGACACACACCCATAGTAAGCGTAGCATAAGATCAAGTCATTAAGTTCGTATTGCTATAAGCTTTTAAATGCATAGTAACCTAATCCTTTGACCATGAGGTTGTGTTAATCACCATCACCGGATGGGTACTTTGATGACATCAAACACCGCTTCATAACTGGGTGGTCATAAAGGTGTCATTGGGTATTCTGAAAGTATGTGTTGAAGCGCATGGACCAAGATTGGGATTTGTCCATCCATATGATGGATAGATATGCTCTGGGCCCTCTCGGTGGAATGTCATCTAGTTAGCTTGCAAGCATGTGACTGGGTCACAAGGGATGACATATCACGGAACAAGTAAAGAGTACTTATCAGTAACGAGGTAGAACTAGGTATGGAGATGCCGACGATCAAACCTCGGATAAGTATAATATCGCGTGACAAAGGGAATTTGTTTCGTATGTAAATGGTTCAATCGATCACGAAGTCATCGTTGAGTATGTGGGAGCCATTATGGATCTCCAGGTCCCACTGATGGTTATTGATAGGAGATGTGTCTCTGTCATGTCTACATATTCACGAACCGTAGGGTGACACACTTAAGGTTCGAAGTTGTTTTAAGTAGATATGGAATGTGCGTTGGAGACCAAATGATGTTCGGAGTCTCGGATTGGATCCAGGACATCACGAGGAGATCCGGAATTGTCCGGAGAATAAGATCCATATATTGGGGATCATTTTCTGAGTTAGGAAATGTTCCGGAGTATTTGTATGAGGATTCTAGAAGGTTTCCGAATGTTCTGGAAGGTTCTAGAAGATTTCTTGGAGTTTTCTTGAAAACCAAGAAAGGGATCAAGGAGTCCTGGTGGGGCAAGACAAGGAGTCGTGGGGGAGGAGGACTCCTTCCCCCCTCCCCAATCCGCCGGCCATAGGAGGGAGGGGAGTCCTACTAGGACTCCCCCTCCCATGGCGCCTCCCCCCTTTAAATAGAGGGGTGGGGGCGCCACCTCCAAGCCCTCCTCCACAACTCTAAATCTCCACCGCCTCTCTCCTCCTCCTTTCTTCTGCACAGGCATAGGCGAAGCCCTGCAGAATTCTCTACTCCACCACCACCACCACGCCGTCGTGCTGCTGGGATTTCGTGGAGAAGATCTACTACCTCCGCTGCTCGCTGGAACAAGGAGAGGAAGGTCTGCTTCGACTCCGCACGTGTGACCGACTGCGGAAGCGCTGCCGGAACGCGGCGCCGGAAGGATCGTCCACATGATATTGAGATCAGCAAGTGATCGACTACATCAACCACGAGATCTAATCTCGTAACGCTTTCGGATCTACGAGGGTTAGTACATATCTATCTCGTTGCACATGTCTAATAGATTAGATCTTGGCTTTTATCTAGATCAGATCTGGGTTTTCTTCGTTCTTGCGGTAGAAATTTTTTGTTTTCCATGCTACGAACCCATCAATATGGAGATGGTGATGAGGGTGCTGATGATGATGATGGTGGTAATGATGATGATGATCCCGATGAAGTCCAGCTTGATGATGGTGTTGATGGCGACGATCTCCCCTCTCCGGGAAGGAATTCCACGGCAGAAATCTGTCTGCCGGAGAGATCTTTCTCTCTTAGTGTTTTCCGCCCCGCAGAGGTGGCGGAATCTTTCTGTGGTCGCTCCCCGAGTCTTAGGCTTTCGGGAGGATGATATACGCTAGAGGGGAGAGGCTGGAGTGGGCCAGGGTGGCCACACCACCTGCTGGCGCGACCTAGGGCTTCCCGCGCTAGGGGGTGGTGTGGGCCCCCTGTGGCCCATCTTCACTCCGTCTTCTGGCATCCTTAGTCTTCTGGAAAAATAGGATTTTCCATATATTTTGCCGAATTTTCTGATCTTCGCGAATTTTGCCTCCAAACAACACCTTTTCCATCAGAATCCTGACTGCAGCGGTCCATGCTCCAAAAGTCATCAACCATGCAAAAACAGATGAAATAACATAAGTATCACCTCTCAATACGAAATATATCAATGAATAATAGTGAATTAAGACATAGAATAGTGATGCAAAATGGACGTATCAACATGCAACTAGTTTTGCATAAGTGGTTGGCGGGTGTCTGTCTCTCCTTCTATAGTCAATATCTGATTTACAACGAGTTGCTAATAACTTGGTTATCCTCGTTGTGGTTCCATGTTCGTAGGTAAGAACGGTTCTATCTCCGAAAGCCCTAAACCACGTAAAACTTGCAATGGATAAATTAGAGGCGTCTAGTTTAGATCATTGCTGGGCTAGTGTCATGATATGGTAATGTTGTAAGTAGATGTATGATAGATACTCTTACAACACACCTAACGTGTAAGTTCCATAGACATTGGCCTGACACACAAAGGAATGATAGAGATCATACATTGATGCATATGATAGAGATCAAATGCATGGACCATATCATCCCAATTTACACATTAGATGTTTGCATCTTATATTGCTAGTTTGGCGCTTTTAGTAGCATTGTAAGATGATCCCTCATTTAAATATCAAGATAAAATGTGTTCTTCCTTAAGTGCACTGTTTTATGGATCGTGTTTCGAGACATCACGTGATGATCGGGTGTACTCGACTCTATGCTTTCATACAATGGGTGTAAGACAGTTTTACACACGCGAATACTAAGGTTCTTACTTGGAGAGCCTAGCATGTACAGACATGGCCTCGGAACACGGACCTAAAGGTTAAGCATGAGTCATATAGTTGATGTGATGCCCATATTGATGCTCGCCTTTGAAGCTACACTGACTCACTTGATGATCGGACTTGGTGTAGTGGATTTGGTTCATGTAATCACCAAAAAGGCACGAGGGATGTCGTTTTTTGAGAGGGAGTTCATTTCTAATTTGGATTAGTCGAACTCAATTTGTCATAAACTAAATCGAAGTGAATTTGCATAATTTGTTGTAGTCATTGGCGTCTGTTTACTACCTTATGCTTAGTTTTAATTGAGATAATAGAACTATAAAATTCTGGATATTTACTTTATGAACTGGTATCGTATTGTTTTGAATGTCAATTTAAAGTTTATAAGTCCTATTGCAAAATTTCAGCAAACTCTATTTACTCCATGAAGTTTAATAAGTAGTATTAAATCAAGAGTAAGAATTCCAATGTTAGTATTTAAAGTATCATGTTTGCCTCCATGATTATTGATATTCAAAAGTTGTTTTAATATCAAGATTATATAGGAGCTGAAAATTGTTTCAGAACCCATCATGTGTGAAAGATATTGTGATATCTGAAACAATATTTTTGGTTGCATTATGATAGAGTATAATTTAGCAAAATACATGTTCTCATATTGTATGAGAATTTGTGAAGTATGGAGATGCTAAGCATCCGGATCTCCCAAAAAGGTTTTGGGAACTAACATTATACTCGCGATTCTTCCTTACAGACTATAGTAGCTTGATCATGAAAGTTGTCATGATAAGGATGAATAGAAGATGTAAGTAAAATGTTTACTACACTAATAGATTACTAAAGAATGGATTTTTGAAAGAACACCAAACATTTGATGATGGTGATCCACTTCAAAGTGCAAGTCCACAGGTATTAGTATTTGACTATATAAACTTTGTATTATGTGTCATGTGAATGACACCACTATTGATGTTCATAGATTCTTTAAAAGAAAAGGAATTATTAAAAGAGAATCTATAAAATATTTGGCAGAAAAAAAGGTTGGAGATGTCCAACTTAGGTATATAGAAGATATACATGTTATGGTTGTATTCCTTGCTTGTTAAACAATGTGGTTCTGAGGTATTTGATACCGGTATTGGATACCGAATTGGTTGGTGTGAAGTTTCATACAGAACAACACAATTCATGAACTGCAACGCCTAAGTAACTGGCAAAAGAATAAGTGATGATGTTCATCGAAAACAAATAAAGTGTTATTGTTTTTTTCGTTGTCGTCAAACCTAGCCTTCAAGATTTGTTTTAATAATTGTTATTTTGTTCCGGTATTGCGAGAACAATGGTTGTTCAAATAATTACCGTATTCCATGAAGGATGAATGAACTTTTACAAGTCTAGTTGGAGAAATCACATCCATAAACACTATTGCTAAAATGTGGCAAGACAAATGATTGAAAGATCACTTATGAAGTGACATTGAAGTTTAAATTATATTTGAAATAAAACATGAAGAAACTCCATGTTGATGGATTTTTGGAGTCTTTGATTTTGATCAATTGACGCTTGTGAGACTTTTCTCGAGATAATTGAAACTCCGTCCATAGGCCAAAGAGGAACGGATGACTAACTTATTGGATATTACACATATTGATGTATATATATGTAGCCATATGCGATGGATCATTTTCCTTCATATGCTTTCTCCAGAAATTTAAGTGAATATATCTATATATTTACTTAATAAGGAAGAAGTATGAAACATTTGAAAATTGTTCAAATACTTTCAAGATGAAGTGGAAAATCATTGTAACTAGAAAATAAAGAGTTTATGATTCGATCAGAAAGGAAGATATTTGAGTTACATGTTAGCAAAAACACCTAAGATTTGAGGAATTGTTCCATGATTTGTGTTTCTCGATAAACCATAGGAGTATGGCATATTCGAGAGATGAAATCAAACCATGTTTGACATGGTAAGATCAAAGGTGTCATTTATAAAACTGCCATTATGTTTTAAGAATTGAAGCTTTAGAGACTACCGCTTTTACACTGAAAAGAGCACCATCGTGATCCGTTGAAATGACACCATATAAGTTATGGTTTGGGATAAAACCTGAATTGTCTTTTATTAAATTTTGGTATGCTATGCATAAGTAAAATGTTTACAACCAAAGTCAGATAAGCACGTCTTTGTAGGTTATCCCAAAGAATTTGTTGGGAATTGCTCCATAACACCGAGGACAAAAGAGTTTGTCGCTGGGAACATCAAGTTTCTTGAGAAGGAATTTTTCGTGAAAAGTTAAGTGGGAGGACAATAGAACTTTGATAAGGTTGTTCAACCTTAGCTATATGTGCTAAGTAGCACAGCGTTGGAAAGTGTCCCGGTGGCGGCCACAATGCTCATGGCTCCCGTGATTACAAAGGTTGTGATCTCGGAGATTAGAGTTCCTATTGAACCGTGTGGGTTGGTAAGAATCAAATAGTGAGATTTGATAAACAAGTCGTTATTGTTTTGACAATGATGAACCACCTACATGCAGAGAAACGATGATGGGCCCTGACTCCATAAAATGACTAGAAGTCATAGAATCCGTGATAGTATCCATACACGATAAATCAAGTTTCTGAACTTGGAAGACCCTCCGGAAAGGCCTGAAGCCTCCGTGATAGTATCCATACACGACAATGTTCAAGGATTTCACTATGACAAGATTTGATCTTTCATAGCGATATTTTGTCTTGACGGATTAATGTAGCAACCACTACATATAATTTGATGTATGGTAGTTGAACAAACAAAACAATGTTCTTCTAATAGAATGGTTACCTAGGACGTGTACAAGACACGGTCCAAAGGGTTTTGTTTATTCAAAGGGTGCTAAAAGGGCATGCAAACTTCAATAGTTGAAGTAAACATAGCGAAGTTGGAATCTTCACCATGATGAAACTATTAAAAGAGTTTAAATTCATTGGAGATGATGAAGATGCTTGCATTTGCAAGAAATTAAGTGGGAGCATTGAGACATATTTCTAATACATTATGTAGAGGACATATTGTTGATTGGAAATCATGTATCTTGTATTGACACAAGTTAAGAATTTCATTAAAATAAGATTTCGATGAAAGACTTGGGAAAACCAGAATATTTGGCATCAATATCTATATGGATAGATTAAGGCGCTAATATGGTTGTGCCAGACATACATATATGGGATATTGAAAGGGTTCAATATGGAAACAACAAGAAAGGTTCTTGCTGCATGGAAAGGATTGTATCAAGATTCAAGTGTTTCAACACTTGGTGAGTAAAATCACATGAAGATTTTGATCGATTATACCGTGATATGTATATATCCAGAATATCCTATGCCCTAAATGTTATGAGCACATACCAGAATGATTCATAAGATGATCATTGGACAATAGTAAAGATATTCTTATGAGCTTTGGAAGAACTAAGAATATATCATGTATAAGTGACAAATAGTTAAAGGTAGTTCATTGTAAAGTGTTACATTGATACTAGTTTTGTCACAAGATACAAGTTAAATTTATCTCAATTTAGACTATGGGTGGCACAATGTAATGGAAAGGATGTTCCATGATGGATTTGGCTAAGTTCCAAAGTTGAAACATTGTGACGGATACTACAACAAAAGGCTAGATATATGACTGCTATAGTAGCAACAAAGGAGGGCATTTGTGTTAAGAAGTTTGTTATCAAACTAGGTGTGGTTCAAAGTGGGCTAATACTCTGAAGATATATTGTATGACAGTAATATCAACATATTTTAACCCGAACGAACTAAAGGTCTCACCAAAGGACCAAATTTATCAATGCCATCTCATTTGAGAATGAGTGATGCGTAGAGACGCAAAGACATGCAAATACACACGGACCTGAAACTGTCAGATCCGGAGATTAGGTTAACACTAGCAATCGCGTATATGCAACACCAGAAAGCCATAGGTGTTCAATACGCAAAGTTCTTCAAACTAGATTATTGACTCTAGTGCAAGTGGGAGACTGAAGGGAATATGCCCGAGAGGCAATAATAAAGTGGTTATTATCTTATTCCATGTTTATGATAAATGTTTATTTTGCATGCTACAATTGTATTAATTGTAAACGTTAATACATGTGTGTTTAATAAACAAAATACAAAGTTCCTAGTAATGCCTCTCATATAAACTAGCTCGTTGATTAACAAGATGATCAAGGTTTCCTGATTATGGACATTGGATGTTGTTAATAACGAGGTCACAACATTGGTGGAATGATGTGATGAACATTCATCCAAAGTATATCATTACGATCAAATTCATTATGTTTATATTGCTATAACATCATACGAAGTAATCTTAGTCCTTAGACCATGAGATCATGTTAATTGCTAACACCAGAAGAGTATCTTGATAACACCAAACGTCACACCGTAACAGGGTGACTATAAAGGTGGGTTCAGTGCTACAAAGGTGTTATGTTGAGGCTCATGGATCAAGAGTGGGATTTGTCCATCCTGATGACGGATAGATATACTCTGGGCCCTCTCGGTGATATCACATTAAGATAGCTTGCAAGCAAGTGATGTGATCACTAGAATGTTATATCACAGGAACGAGAAAAGAGTGCATGTTGGTAACGAGATCAAACTAGGTATTTGGATACCGATGATCGAATCTCGGACATGTATTATATCATGAGACAAAGGGATTTAGTTACTAGCGTTAAAGGTTCTCACGATCACAGAAGTCATCGTTGAATGTGTAGGAGTCAATATGGATCTCCAGCTCCTGCTTCTGATTATTGATCTGAGAGGGGTCTCGATCATGTCTGCATTATTCACGAACCGTAGGGTGACACACTTAAGGGATACTAACACCATTTGGAGCAAATATGTTTCAGATAAATATTTAAGAAAGCGCTGGAATTATTTCAATAGACACCGAAACTATTTCGGGTGAAATTCCTAAAATTGGTTCTGCATGTAATATTGAAATGTTGCAGGGGGTTTTATGTGAATGTTTGTTAATTAAAGTAATTAACAAAATTCTGAAAAAAATTAATAAAATAGTTTTATTAAATGAGAGAGCATTAAATTTGGAGAAAATTAATGCATTTAAAGTAGAGACTTTAAAAGAGAATGTGAAGGGGCGTTTTAATGTGGAGGGAGTTACCACCACATGAATGGGGGAAGTGACGGGTCACCTCCATGAGGCGCCGGCCATGTAGGGGGTACCCCCTCCTCCTATAAAAGGCCCCTCTCTCACTCCTTCTTACTCACACCTCCTCGTGAAGGATCTCTCTCCCCCTCTAGTATTATTCCCCCATGGTCTCGGATTAGTGAGATACATGTTCCCGGTGGCTTTATCTGGAAAGGAGTTGCTGCTTCCGCTGCTTTGCTGGAGCAAGGGACGGAGGTTGTCGGGGTACCGGACGTGTGTGCGATCACGGATGCACCGCTGCTTTGTGGTGCTGGACTTGCTAGAGCTAGATCTGATGGACGTGCTGGAGCCAGACCTGCTGGACTTCATCACGATCTTGAGATCGGCAAGTGTACAACTACATCATCCACGAGTTCCAACTCGTTAACAAAGCTTTGTTGTCTTTGAGGGTAAGTTCTCTATGGATATATATCCACCCGTTGCAGGGGTTCCGCGCATAAAAACAATAAATTTTACTCTACACCCCTGAACCCCTGAAGCTGCCAGGACCTATCTATTAGTAATACAGTAACGGGAGGGGATTTTCGCGAACTTACCCTTGAAGACCAAAAAGCATTGGCAACGCTCAGGAGAGCGTGGTTGATGTAGACGAGCCGAAGCCGAGATCAAGGTCGTGATGAAGTTCTTGCGCTCCTTCTGGCTCCAACGACTTGAGTGCCTCAAGTGCGACACCTCGCGGGGAGTTACACACGTCCGGTGCCTGATGATAACTCTCGCTTCCCCGATCTAGTAGCAGTTGCGAAAGTAGAGCTCCCGGATTCGAATCCCGCAGCGCGACGGCGCTCCGCGATGAAGATGTCTCTCTCTTGCGCAGTCCAGACTTGGGACCATGGTCACGAGAGAGAGAGAGGGGGACAGAGAAAATATCAATTGGAGGTCCTCCCAAAAGTGGGGAGACCTTTATTGATTATTGGTGTATTTTTCTAGGCCAAATACCCCACTATATATAGGGGGAGGGGAGGTACTACCTCCCCTCAAGTCCCGGGGTGGGACTAAAGGAGAGGAGGGGGTGGGGTGGCCGCCGGCCAGCCCCTAGTGGGCCCCGCGGGGGGCAAGGCCCAGCCGACCTCCCCTTTGGTCCCTCTCCCTCTCTCCTTTCCCCTAATGGGCCCTCTCCCTCCGGAATTGGCCGATTAAGCCTTTTTTGACCTTTTTAATTGATTTTCACTTTATTAAATAATTATGAATAAATGATTAAATCAATATTTAACATTCATTCACATATTATCTAATCTCCGTGGCCATGGAACACCTTCCACCTCCACTCCGGACATCTTCCGGATTTACCGAAACCCTTCCGGTTTTCTCCCTTCTTTTCTTCGGCGATTCTACCGATCCTATAAACACTCTCTAAGCATCATCAAGCCCTTAAGCGTGATACCCCACGGTTCGGGAACACTCCAGACATGGTCGGGACACTCCCGCACCAATGATCGACAGAGGGACCTAGATGGCCATGTGACCCCTGTGCGTTCCACGAAGATCTTTCGTCGTTTGAACCGGGACAGTCGTGTCTTATTCCCTTTGTCATTCGATACTTGCATTGCCCGAGATCTGATCATTGACATCACCATGTCGTGTTCAATCTCATTACTGAACAATGCTACTTAACTCGTTCCGACAAGTGATATCCTTGTGATCTAATCACACGCTGCGCAGCTATTGGATATAACTTCTCCGAGTGGGCCCTTGAGTATTTTCCCGTCACATGGACGGACAAATCCCGCTCTTGACATACATTGCCTCTACAGTTTCCTGTGAATAACTGAACACACCTTTATAACCACCGTTTTACCAGATGGCGTTTGATGCTATCTAAGCACTCTCGGGAGACAGTGATTGATATAGCCTCACGGTCTAAGGAATAGTCTATGAGGATCCATTTGTAATCATCATAACTTGAACTTCGCGACATGATCGGGTCACGATGTTTAGGTTGGGTACTGGTTCATCATCTCATTCTCCGAATGAGATGACCTCATTTCCAACTGGCATAAATGCCACATGATCAGGAAACATGATCATCCGTTGACCAATGAACCAGTGACTAGAGTTTCACTGGGAACCCCTGGTTGTTTGTATATCACACGTGTATTGATGTTTCCACTCAATACAGTTATAGCATGATATAAAACTTAATCATAAACTATATGAAATATGATAATAGTCCTTACTACTATTTGTCTCTAGGGCATATTTCCAACAGTCTCCCACTTGCACTAGAGTACAAATACGCTAACTGCATTTGTTCTAAATCATTGGCACCATGTTACCGGTACCCTGAATGCTTGATCATGGAAGAGGTTGAGTCTTGGGTCTGTACTTTACAGTCCCAAATCCTTTGCAATTTACTAATGTCACCTTGATTGACATTAATACTTTATCATCACATGATAGCATCTGTGTGTATGCATCGTTGCTATGGCAGTAGAGCGAGGCCTGATTCCAAGAGCCGACAGTGACGTTAGATCAACCTCAAGGGCTTTCTCATGGGCACTGTGCCCTGGGACACATCATTCTACGTTAAAAGCGAACTAGCCCCGCCATAACATTATACAACACTTTAGATGGTACCCTTATCTATTATTATAAATGTATTCATCGAAATACTAGAGCACTCTGTGCAACTTTCGATGTTTTGTTCACCTCCCTTCCTATTTGACTTTAATTGGTATCTACAGGAGTTTCCAACATATTCCCTTATAACATAACTCTTTATGCTTTAAGATATGTTATCCTTTATGGATTTGGAAAATATATCCACAGTTCTACTAGATACTGCGGACAAACTTAGCTCAACCTTCTGTGATTCGAACTTAATCACTTTCAAACGTTTCTTATTTGGATTACACATTATGCTAAGTTATCATCATGATTTACTAAGATAAAACCTATGTCTTAACATAGTAGATGACGAGCATCCTTTTCTTTCTTTAAACCATTGATGCTAAACTTAACACTATTCCTAATTTGAGTTATTAAGGACCAGTTCCTTAATTAACTTATATTCTAAAACACTTTTTAGAATCCCTTAAGGAATACTACATAATATCATAATACACCTATTATCAACTTCTACATCTTATAAATCATTATTTATAAGTATTTGTGCCTTTCATTCTTAACATGCTTAAGAATCACTCATATAAGCTCCCACTCAAAATATGTTCCTACATATTTGAATTCGAGTCTTATATTGCTCCCACTTAAAATATGTCAATCACATATTGTTTCAGGAAGACTTTCATAGCTCCCACTCAATTTTATGCAAATTGCATATCTCCTTACTACTTTGAACAACTTCAAAATCCTTTTATCAAATATCAAACTTGGAGATTTACTCAGAGATACTAGTACTTTACCAGTTTTAAATCCACTAGACATTTAGCACATGTGAATCAAATTCATTTGAATTCATCCAATACTTGACAAATTGTGCTTTTGTCATTCACCCCTTTTTCCTACTATGGCTTGCAGTCATTTGGGAAAATTCCAAGTAACCCCTTTACTTGTGAGATTCAGCAATGAATTGCTTTCTAATCTCAAGGGAATTTTGCTTCTAGGATTTCTCATAATTTAGTTTACCATTATTTTCTTTGTAGTTCGTAGGTATGTCATATTCCAAAAATCATGACAAGCGATTCATAAATATTTCCATACAAGATATGGATTTACTTTTTGAATCCTACTTCATGTAGTGAAAAGCAATAGTGGAGGGAAAAACACAATGATCAAAATCATTGATTCTTTCCTTCTGTGAAGAGAATCGTTCAGGAACGTTGTCCGTTGTGCTTCACAACACTCTGATGCAGGGTTTTGAATCCTCATCGTGTTTTACACTATTTTCCATTTGCTCCATAATTGATAAACATCACTGAAGCGAGCTCTCTCAAGAATGCACCAAAATCCAAGCAATACAAATTTTGCTTTCCTTTTAGTCTCAGCTATGGATTTCGTATTCAAAGTTTCCAATGAATACTCTACAAGGACTTATTCGCTATTGTTTTGGTTATATCGAATAACCCCAAAACTTTCACGAATTCAAATGGTTCACTACATTCTAATTGAGTGCTAACTATTTCTAACTAATGGTCTCTACATCTACACTACAACGATTTATTTGGTGCCTTCTATTTAACCCCCTTTGATATCTAATATCACATTGTGATGCTTTTTATTTTGACGTTTCAAAACGCTTTGCATTTCACAATTTCTTTTATGCCATTCTTATAAAGTTGAATTTCATTACTATTGATCAAATCATAGCAATTGGATTCTCTTTTATATTTATACCCTTTGTTGATGAAACACTTTGATCAACTCAAATAGTTTCATATTCATGTTTCCTTTGCTAAACTACTTTACACATTTAAACAATCATTTAATGATAATTACCATTTTCGTTAAAACACAATACATCGAATATGTATTTACTTTTAACAATTCTTTAAACACTTTGTATTCAAGTAATACACGGTGTTCAAGTTATTTTGCCAAACTTAGGCATGATTTATATGTGAGAAGAAATCGAATGACTTTCACATATTATCACATAACTTTGAATTTAAACAATGGTTTCATTCATTAATGAAATATCATTAAGTTGGGTATTTTAAACAACGCATTTTTTAATGTTTTACAAATGTTCATACATTATCAATTAGTTTCGTAACAATAAGGATAATTCACAAGTAATCAAACAAGATATGAACACGAATAGAAATCATTCATAAAAGCAGAACAACTGTTTGTTACAAACTCATATGAATAACCGTCTCACAAAGTGTGAGACAAACTAAAGAAGTTCAAAATCTCTTGATTACATTAATCATCCTAAACACAAACTAAGTGATAAATGTCGAGGGAGAGTGTCGTCGACCATCATCATCATGCTCGCCATCAACACGCAACGTCACCTCCTCTCCAGCAAGCACCTCTCATGCAGAAGGACCTGTTTTTAGCAAAACAGAACAAGTATCAGATATACTTAACACTACAATGTGTTTGCAAGATTATAACATTTATAAAACTGTATATCAAATATATACCTTGGTCAGCAATGACCTCTCTGGCGATTGGTTCAACCTTTACGTTCTGAAAACGTAATATGAACTCATGGAAATCCAATGCTTCTGTATCACCACTCATGATGCTACTCTGGACATGTCCTTTGTAGCTGGGAGGCAATGACCGAAGCAGTACGTCTATCGCAAATGGATCAGCCATCCAGTAATCCACGAAGTGAACCAGTCTTGTGTGTGCATCAAGCATGCGCTCCAAGTGACTCTTCAGACACGTATGCTCCTCCATCTGTATGGAAAGGAACTCTCCAAGCAACTCGTGCTTCCACATGCGCACATGGCCTATGAACTCTGCTCTCAGCTGATCCACCATCGAATATAGGTCAAGATCACCCATGAGCGGATGTAGTTCATCCACCATCCCGTAACGCATTATTATCTGAATGTAGGTGGACATCTCTTGGCGATAGTAGCAGTCTGCCAGCTCTTGTGGGGTCTCATAGTAGTCTGGCTCAGTCAAATCCATCGTGCGGGGTATGTAGTCTACCACATGATTCCTAGTAAGGAGATCATCTAGGCGCACAAGCGAACTAGGGAAGTTGGATCCATCAAGTCTAAGTTTTTCACCCTTTACCCAATCCTCAATCTCAAAGTAAGCTTCACGGTGAGCCATCTACATTTATAATTTGCAAAAGGAATTTAGACTAAGTTTATAATTGAATGAGTTAATAATAACTCCACTCAGAAACACCTATCCCCAAAGAGGGTTCCTAGTGATAACATGACCCCTATCAGCCACATCTCCCCCGATCATCACGGCCATCAATGTGGGTTCAAGGGTCGACGCTAAACGTCGGTCACATCATTCATGCGACTCGTGCTCAATCTTTCGACCATCTGCGTTCACCAACTCAACCTTAGTGTTTTTGCTGTGCAACATGGCTTGCACCCACTGTATGTGAACGTAGATATGTCTGACACCCGATCATCACGGCCTGCCTCATACCAAAGAACTTTCTTGGTGGTGCACACTAAGGGGAAACACAATCGTTGGTTATTTTAACAAGGATCATCTTATTAGGCTACCGTCGAGTATCTAATACTAGCACACAATAAGACATACAAACAATAACAATGAATGTAAATGTTATGTGATATGGTCCTTCACGTCGTGATCTCCATCCGCCGTCACCGGGTTCCGGCGCCGTAGACACCAGGGTACAAGTGCCATTCCGGCGTGGTAGTTCGTCACCTCCGTGACTATCTACTACTACGTAACAAAAGGTAATCACTTTACCTTTGCCACAACCATATCACAAAGCAACGCCCCCCTGCAAAACAAAGTTAGACGCCTCTACTTTATCTTTGCATGTTTTACGTGGCTGAATGGGCTTTCGCACAAGAACCGTTCTTACCTACGAACTTTAAGCACAACGCTGATCAAGTAGTTGTCTCTACTACACCCCTTTCGGGGCCCTCCGTTGCAAATGGTATACCAACTAATGCGAGAGAGACAGACACCCCCCTAAGCCACTTTATACGGTACAAGCCATATGTCAAGCATGGACCAGTCTCGCGAATGAACGCATACAGTCGGTTGGGGGCCGCTTCATCAAGCATTACTGCGGTCTACACATGTACACGTGGGAGGGTAACAACTAAAAGATCAACACCCACACGCTACATCTCGTGTGTTCTACCCGTACTAGCATTACTACGCATAGATCTAGCTCTGATACCACTGTAGGGGTTCCGCTCATAAAAACAATAAATTTTACTCTACACCCCTGAACCCCTGAAGCTGCCAGGACCTATCTATTAGTAATACGGTAACGGGAGGGGCTTTTCACGAACTTACCCTTGAAGACCAAAAAGCGTTGGCAACGCTCAGGAGACCGTGGTTGATGTAGACGAGCCGAAGCTGAGCTCAAGGTTGTGATGAAGTTCTTGCGCTCCTTCTGGCTCCAACGATTTGAGTGCCTCAAGTGCGACACATCGCGGGGAGTTACACACATCCGGTGCCTGACGATGACTCTCGCTTCCCTGATCCAGCAGCAGTTGCGAAACTAGAGCTCCAAGATCCGAATCCCGCAGCGCGACGGCGCTCCGCGGTGAAGATGTCTCTCGCTTGCGCAGTCCAGACTTGGGACCACGGTCACGAGAGAGAGAGGGAGAGAGAAAATATCAATTGGAGGTCCTCCCAAAAGTGGGGAGACCTTTATTGATTATTGGTGTATTTTTCTAGGCCAAATACCCCACTATATATAGGGGGAGGGGAGGTACTACCTCCCTTCAAGTCCCGGGGTGGGACTAAAGGAGAGGAGGGGGTGGGGTGGCCACCGGCCAGCCCCTAGTGGGCCCCGCGGGGGGGGGCAAGGACCATCCGACCTCCCCTTTGGTCCCTCTCCCTCTCTCCTTTCCCCTAATGGGCCCTCTCCCTCCGGAATTGGCCCATTAAGCCTTTTTTGACCTTTTTAATTTATTTTCTCTTTATTAAATAATTATGAATAAATGATTAAATCAATATTTAACATTCATTCACACATTATCTAATCTCCGTGGCCATGGAACACCTTCCACCTCCACTCCGGACATCCTCTGGTTTTACCGAAACCCTTCCGGTTTTCTCCCTTCTTTTCTTCGGCGATTCTACCGATCCTATAAACACTCTCTAAGCATCATCAAGCCCTTAAGAGTGATACCCCACGGTTCGGGAACACTCCAGACATGGTCAAGACACTCCCGCACCAATGATCGATAGAGGGACCTGGATGGCCATGTGACCCCTGTGCGTTCCACGAAGATCTTTCGTCGTTTGAACCGGGACAGTCGTGTCTTATTCCCTTTGTCATTCGATACTTGTATTGCCCGCGATCTGATCATTGACATCACCATGTCGTGTTCAATCTCGTTACTGAACAATGCTACTTAACTCGTTCCGACAAGTGATATCCTTGTGATCTAATCACACGCTGCGCAGCTATTGGATATAACTTCTCCGAGTGAGCCCTTGAGTATCTTCCCGTCACATGGACAGACAAATCCCGCTCTTGACATATATTGCCTCTATGGTTTCCTCTGAATACCTGAACACACCTTTATAACCACCGTTTTACCAGATGGCGTTTGATGCTATCTAAGCACACTCGGGAGACAGTGATTAATATAGCCTCACGGTCTAAGGAATAGTCTACGAGGATCCATTTCTAATCATCGTAACTTGAACTTCACGACATGATCGGGTCACGATGTTTAGGTTGGGTATTGGTTCATCATCTCATTCTCTGAATGAGATGACCTCATTTCCAACTGGCATAAATGCCACATGATCAGGAAACATGATCATTCGTTGACCAATGAACCAGTGACTAGAGTTTCACTAGGAACCCGTGGTTGTTTGTATATCACACGTGTATTGATGTTTCCACTCAATACAGTTATAGCATGATATAAAACTTAATCATAAACTATATGAAATATGATAATAGTCCTTACTACTATTTGTCTCTAGGGCATATTTCCAACAATATTTCCTTACTAGCTTTTCTGAAACCAAAAACAGCAGAAAACAGGCAACTGGCACTGTGGCATCTTGTTAATAGGTTAGTTCTAGAAAATGTGTGAAAATACTCCAAAGTGTGGACAAAACATAAGAAAGTAGATATAAAACAAGCATGGAACATCAAAAATTATAGATACGTTTGCAACGTATCACCCTTGTGCATGTGTTGGTTTTGTACCTTGCATGTGTTTTTATATGTTGTGCATAACCACTTACTTATCTTGAGTTATCAAGTTTATTTTTGTATGTTGGCTTCCACACCATGAACTTGTTTTTTGTGTTGAGACTTTATTGAATCTACACATATCTCATTTTTG
Source organism: Avena eriantha (assembly GCA_910589775.1). Taxonomy (NCBI): domain Eukaryota; kingdom Viridiplantae; phylum Streptophyta; class Magnoliopsida; order Poales; family Poaceae; genus Avena; species Avena eriantha. Next base: position 541,221,922 of record OU342742.1, read on the forward strand.
GATATTTCTTTGACTTGAAATCGTTTAGTGCTCTATTTGATGTAGGTAGAGAGATGATCCCATGTGTGTGCATTTTGTATTCAAATGCAAAATCTTAAATAATGCACTAATCATGGGGGGATTTTCCAATATTGTGTAGAACACTCCCTTTATGCTTCTTCATAACATGTTTTGCACCATATCGTGTTTTATGTCTTTGGAAGATAAATATTCTTTTGGTACTTTGTGACATCTTGAAAAGTGTTGAGAGTTTCGTGTGGTTTTTTAAACCTTTCTCTTTTTGGGAGTTGGCTTTGTCTCATTCCTTGCTAACTTTTTTGACCTTTTAGAATGAGATAAATCCTCGGGCATTTGTGTTTTTTCTATCTCTTTCTCTTTATTTTTTTGCCTAGTTCATTTGTTGAACATGTGGTCTTTCATGAGTTGATTTAGCTATTTGATATAATTTGAACAACCTTTTATCGTGTCACACTTTGGTGTTTCTTCTTGGTTTACTTGGTATTTTGTTCAAATTGTATCTCCTTTGGTTCTTGAAAGTAGTGTGCATGCATATTTAATAAATGTATATATTAAGGCGTGCTTGCTTTACTTGATCCAATATATAGGGGAAACTCAACAAAATACTAATTGGCTAAGATGTGCATGCAATTCAATTTCATATCAATATGCACAGATTTATGTGGAGTCTCTCCTATGTATTGTAGTTGCTCTAACTACTTTGGACCCAATAAGTTTGGGGACCATATTGTTCTTGAATTTTGTTTTAGGTACATTGGAGGTGCATTGGATGCTTGTCTCTTTCATAAGGTATAATTGATGACTCAATGATAATTAAAGACAAGCAAGGATGATCAACAAACTCCTATCTACTTCATCCCACCAACGATATTTCGGTAACAAGTATCTCTTACTCATGCATACATATATTGCTTCCAGCCTCTTATAGGTTGAGTCTTGGCATGAATTTTTGTGTTTGAAATTGGTGTGGTTCTTGCTATGGTTTTAAAGAAAACTCTTTATTGCATATGTGAGTATGTTGAGATGAGTGCATATAATTGGGACTATACAAAATCATGCTCATGATTCACCAATCCCAAATTTGTCAATTGTAGCATCCCAGCATTAGGATCCAACAAAGGGTAGAAATAGGAATATAAGTTTGTGCATGCATGCATCTGTAAAATCAGGGTAATTTTTTTGCCAAACAAAACACTAAAGGGATCGGAGTTTCTTTCACTAACTAGAGGTAGGAATAGCTCTTGTTAGTGATTGCTATGAATTTTGATATGATCTTTAGGCAGTATTAAGAATTGGGGGAATTACCTGGAATTTAAATTTGAAATTCAAATCAAATTGAAAGTATTTCAATGTTAGGAGTTATTAATATTGAAGGGTTTCCAAAAAGAAAACCTTATTAACATTGTTTGGTTTTAATAAATAAATAGTAATCAACAATAAGAATTAATGACAAGGAGAATTAAATAAGAAATAATTCTTATTTCTCTATCTTATAATAAGGTCACAATTGATGACAAATACATCAAAGGTATAAGGTTACAAAGAATAGAAATTTAACTTTATAAACTTGTAATAATATCTTTACAAGATCCTTTACAAAAAGATTACAAAGAAGGTTATAAGAAGAATCTATACTAACTATCTACCCCTATACTAATCTTGTGAGTCCAGATCTTGTTCCTGCAAATAAGAAAAACAACTAGAAAGGAAAATTAGGGATTAGTTAGATAATTTTTACTCTCAGTGTTGAACAGTGAAGTGCACTGTTCATGGTACATCATTGAGTACACAAAAGGGTAAGTTTCACCAAATGTGAAGTATCTGTTCTTCTTAGTAAATAGTTAAGATTGCAGTAAAAGCCAAGTGGATAAAAAGTAGGTTTCACCATGCTTACAATCAGTAAACATGTAATAGTAACAGCCAAGTTACTTGAGCTGATCCACATGCACAGCACACACACACAGCTTAGTCGACTAACTGCATGGTGTGTGATGTCAAGCGACCAGCAGGAGTACAAGCTACCATACAGAGCACCAGCCGAAGGGGAACACAGGAGCTCATTTCTCCTTCTCAGACACACACTCACAACTATAGAACTTGCTGAAATCATAGCCAAATACTCCACCAACTTACCCAAATCAACCATCAAATATCCACTTGATGGTAACATAAGGAGGGGGTGGAGCAGGTGGAAAGAAAGGTCAAGCACAAAGTCACAGGAGCAGCACAAGGTGGTGTAGAGCTAGATCAAGCAGCAAGCAACACACAACCTCATCAACCAAGAAGTAATCTGGTGAGTTCAAATAACATCACCACATGATCAGATTAGCATAAAGTCAAATGAGCATATGTTGTTTACTTAAACTTCCCAGAAAAACACCCAAGTGGGGTGTATATTCATCCTAGAAGCATTTAGATGAAAGCCAATGACAAATCCTTACAAACAAATCCAAGATCTCAGCCTATGCATCATAGATCTTGGATATACACTCAAATCTCCACATTCATAAATAACAGCAGTCTTAGACCAAGATTCAGGGCACATCTCCTATGGAGTAGCACCTCTGAAATCTAATGATCTTAAGGATCAAGGTTTAACAGTGAGGACACCAATCCTTTTCTTAAAGAATTTAAGAAACATTAGTTGATACCATGCATCAGAGCACATCTATGAGGGACAGCTAGTGACAACATATTTTATCTAGTTATGCCTCAGACCAACATCATGGGCTAATAGACTGTAGCATCTTAGGATAATAAAGCCAGCATAAGCTTTTCATTCATTTAACCAGCCATACTTGGACACAGGTAGGATTTAAACAATAGAAGTATGAACACTTGTGTACCATTCTGAAGAAGGTGTCACAAATATAACTTCTAAAACCAAGCAAATACTTTACTTGTATTTCATCAGTAAACTTGAAGTTAGATAACTAATCACTTTCCTAGAATAAATACTCAGGAATCATACTCATGGTTGCATGTATACAATCGGAGAAGCATAGGAGTATCATATTAACTCCAATTTGAAAGATCAACATAAACCAGTGTATAAAGATCAAGTGAACATTACTGACAGAACCATTGTAAGTATCAAGAGCAGGAAACAATAGTGAAATCCACATCACTAGCATAAGTGGGTAAACATCCAGGACAGTATAACCACTACAATTAGTCTTAATAGAGTCATCATACTAAAACCAGAGGGATGAACCCTAATCGAACCATGAACCCAATTAGGGATTGATCACTAGATGCACACATAGGTTATTAAGCAAGGCAGAGAGGAGCATAGAAGGGGAGTAGCCAAACTTACTAAAGGTCCTCGCAAAAAGAATCGAAGAGGAGGCAGAGGATGGCCGGCGGTGAAGCAGGAACAGCGGCACGGGGAGCACCCCGAAGGGGCGCTACAACCTAGACCTACCGTGCGTCAGATCCACTAGAGAAGAGAGGCGAACACCATGAAGAACCGGCGCACCATCGCTGATGCTCTAGGGCGGCCAACCCTAACCCTAGCTTCGGGCAGGGGTTAGCGTGGCCAGAAGAGAGCCCCAGTAGCGAATCTGCTAGAGTAGAAGGGTGCGGCGTAGTCGACTTAGTCACCCTGCACTGTGGCGGCAGCAACAGTGGTCGAATTCTACCGGAATCGTGCGCGGCGGCTGCGGCAGACGGTGGAGGTGGTCGCGTGCGTGAGAGAGGGGAGAGGAGTGTGCGTGTGTGGGGGTACTGGGCCTGTGGGCAGCCCAATACCACTCTGGTGGGCGTAACCAGGCCAAGTGGGCCGGGTTAAGTTGGGCCGGGCCAGCCTAGTGGGCCAGGCCCGTATATTAATAGGGTTATTTAAAAAGGGAATAATTACAAATATACCCCTGAATTTAAAGCAACTCTAGGGAAATATACAAAAATCTTAAAAATACAAATAATATATCTATGAACTCACAAAAATATTTTCTATTGAGTAAAAATAATCAATATAATTTTTGGCAATTAAAATTTAAGGTTATTAGTAAAAGGATGCTAATTACTTTTGAATTTTACAAAAATATAGGAAACACTGAAAATTGAATAAAATTCACTTTTAAGATCCTAAATGAATATATTATTGTAGAAAATACTAATTTGTATTTTTGCAAAGTGAATTTGTATTTACTAAAAGGGTAAAACATGCAAAGAAGCAAATAATAAATCCTTGCATGACATTACTATGCACTGCATATTGCTTCTTTAAATATTGTCCTTATCGGGCAATAATGGTTCTTTGTAGAAACCGGAGCTCAAGGTCAGGTGGAAGCATCCGACTTCACTTCCTTGCAGTCACAAGGCAAGTTCATAACTTGCTCATGTCCTTTGAAGAGTCTTTATCAAAGATATTGCAAATTGTGTGTTATCATCTATGATCTGGAGAAAGAAAATGATATCTTTTCTAATAAATAAGATGTAGTATCATCCTAAGTGATGATAAAGATCAGCAATGGAACTTAGGGATTCCAATTGCAGAAGTCACATAGGCTTAACAACCCATGACATCGGTGATTCTAGCGCCGTATAATACGCGTTAACCATGAGATTTGGAATGGGACAGAGAAGTCAGCTGTATCTTCTTCCTTTCATATGGAGGCAAGATGACCTTATCGTGATGTTGGGATTCCTGGTATGGATCCAACATATGGGTGGGCACCCTTAAGCCCCACGATTTTGGTGTCTAGATTATTTATGAGTGGCTGCCAGAGGTATAGTCGGGCCTTTTAGGGAGCTTACCAGGGGCATCACCACTTCATAGAGTCTCCGGGAACTCACCAAGGTTATAGCTTTCCCTAGTTGGAGGCTTAACGGAGGTGTAGTCAACCCCGGAGGATCGTGCAGACATATGGGGTCGCGGAGAGAGCAGTGATTGGCTTGGATCACCTATTGGGCCCCACATCATGAAATTGTGGACGGGAAAGTACGCCCGGTTGTGCAACAAGGAGTTGGTCTCTCATGGGTAAAGCAACACACCTCTGTAGAGCGTAAGAATTGTGACATGTTACTCCCTGTTCCGGGAAGGAGCTACGAACGCGGCAGGAAAGGAACTCCATGAAGTTCTGGTTAACCCGTGAAGGCTGATGGGCATAGTTTTTATTAATAAAATCAATCTTTGAAGAAATGTTTACGAAAATTGCATAGTACCAAGGATGTATTGTCCGAGGTGGTAGATAGAGCATCAAACTTCCCACACTGCATATAATGAACTTGTTGGGTAACGCTGTTACTCACTCTTTCCTTTGAACCCCTGCTTAGACTCTGAGAATCCAGAAGACACTTCGATCTACGTAGCTGATGGACAAGAAGAGGCCTATTATGAGGAACCTGACCTGTCCATAGGAATTGAAGGGGTGGACTACGAGACACGCTATGGAGTGGAGGGCAACGAGTCCGAGTAGTTGCCTTAGTTATTAGTAAACCAATTGAGACGAGCAGCAGGAACCATATAGAATAAGTTGTTGAGCTCAATTCGAAGTATGAGTTTGGTTTTTATATCTTCCGCTGAAACTACTTAAGTTTGGTTTGTAATTTCATAATATTTGAAGTTTGAGAACTTTTGGTTTGTAATAATGAAGTGTGTATGTTTGTAATGTAGACCCGCAATGTTTCTGTTGTACCACTCTGAGGGGTGTGATATTTATGGAACAGTGTTCTGTAAATGTCATATCAATGACTATAGTGTACTACACATGAAGTGGTATGCTGGGTCACCGCAGTTGGTATCAGAGAAATTGCTTTGACCTTAGGTTGGAAACCTAGTAAAGGGAAATAACTGTAGGAGTCTAGGAGCAACAGTAAAGAGTTCTCTAGATTATATGATGAATATTCAATTGGGAATATTTCATTATATTTTTTAGTGTGATAATTCTTTATTATGATGCATCATTATAATTAATGGATACTCATAATAGTTATATCTATACAGTGGAAATGGCACCAAAGTTTCCAAAACAGACTTTTGCTAGGAAAGAAGAGACTCTCGATGATTATCAGGGGCTTTAACTGAACAGCTTCGAGAACTTCTAAAGGTTTTTGGTTGCACAACTAATATCCCAGTCAATACCATTACCTACCATGATGGGAGAATGTTAGCCAAATATCGTGTTAGCATCCAACTACCAAAGAAGCTTGGTTTATATCACAACTTACCTATGGGAGAAGGTAGAAGTCACCTAGCAGCATATCATGTTGCTATTGTGGAGGCAATAGCCAATGTTCAGGAACATAAAGCAAAAGAGTTAGCTGGAAGCACATATTCTGTGATTCCTCATGACTATAGACGAGGAGCCAGAACCGGATCATCTTACTTTAGTAAGGAAGCATCCAAACTAGCCTCTAAGTTTATGGACCTGTATCGACGGATGGTTGGGTCTTTGTATAGGACACATCAGGTTATTGTAGAAGATCAGGCTGATATGCTAGAGGATTTAACGAATCCTGAAAGAAGGGAGAAGTTAGCATCTAAGCTGGAAAATGAGGCAGTGGATAGGGTTAACCCAGTTTTCAAGGATATACCTATAGATCCAGCTTCTTTTACACCATATCCTTACTCACCGACACCAGAACCTATTAGATATCCTGATGAGGGCACTAGTCATCTAGAACCACACAGTTCTTGGGGAACTAAGGACTCGGAATTACCTATTGGGAATTCTGAAGGCTGGAGGTACGGATAAATGGATGGATCTGCCAGGAATCCTATTCCTATGGAAGATTCAGTTGGAGAGATCAGACAGATTAGTCGCATGGGCGTAAGATCTTATTCCGCTAATGGAAGAGATGTCCATGTGGAGGATATAGAGTCCAAGGAGGAAGATACTGAAGAAAGGGTGTTCGAGTCATTAGAACATTATCCTACTCCAGATAACGTGCACTATCCAATCATAGCTGAGGACTATCGTACCCAGCAGAGTACTTGGGGGTACCAGAAGGGGAATATTCTATTGATTCCTCCAGAATCGGGATGCAGGAGATGGATGAAGAAGAAAGTGATGAGGATGATTCGGTAGGTACTTCAGACGAGTTGGAAGGTATGGATACACTTTAGCTGAATGATGTGTCAAATCCGGAGACTTCTGATACTGAATATCATCCGTCAAAGACGCACGTCATTCCACAGTCGGTGCGTCGTACTTCACGTCAGCACGGTTGTACTCCGGGTATGTACGATGAACACTGCAACTTCTGGGGAGTGTGACTTTGATTAGGGGCATCTCCGCAGGAGACGAGAGTTGGAGTTGGAGGACTTGATGTAAATAAATAAGTGAGATAGTACCACATGAGTTTGTAATGTTTAATGAGTAAGGGCTTGTAATCATGTTGTATAAATTATATTGCTTGTAATGTAGAATATGTGTGTAATGCATATTTGGTTCTTATTTGGATCTTGTTTTCCATTGTGTGACTAGTTCTGTGCATGAGGTTGAGCTCAGAACACATATGCATGATGTAATTATGAGTATTAGCTTATGTTACAGGACTAGGGGGGTATGGAAATGGGTGTAGAAAATAAGACTGAGCAGCAGCGCATGGAGCGTGAAGCCAAAGAAAAGGCGGATGAAGACGCCAGAATGCAAGCAAATTTACCACCACCACCAATGAGGCCATTGATGGAGCAGAACTTTATGCAGTACATGCAAATGATACAAGAGTCCCAGAATAAATTCATGGATGGGTTAGTAGACCGTGTGGGACAGCCGAGGGCACCTCAAGGATGTGGTGTTAGTATTTCGGATTTCCAGGATACCAGGCCTTTACCTTTTGCATCCGCTCCAGAACCAATGGATGCAGAGGACTGGTTAACAGATACCGAAAGAAAATTGAGAACTGTAGGATCCAATGAGGAAGAGAAGTTGAGGTATGCAACGCATTTATTGACCGGACCTGCAGCGTCATGGTGGGAGAGTCAGCTAGCAATGCAACCTCCAGGAAGAGAGTACAACTGGGAGGAGTTTAAACAAAGGTTCTGTGAATATCATATTCCGGAAAGTATCATAGAGTTGAAGCGTAGGGAGTTTGAAGAACTGCAACAAGGAAACTCCAGTGTCATGAATATATTTGGGTGTTTAGTGATTTATCTCGTTGTGCTGCTGAAGAAGTTAGCACGGAGGCAAGTAGGAAGAAGAGGTTCATGCGTGGATTAAATCCATTTGTGAAGATGCAGTTGAGGCTTGCCAACACTCAAACTTTTCAACAGTTGCTTGATGCATCTATCACCTTTGAAGATGATTAGATAAATGTCCAAGAGGACCGTAGGAAGAGAGCAAAGAAGGAGACAAAGAGGATTCAGGCAAGTAAACCCAAAACCAATCTAGAGTTTCAACCTAGAAATAGACCCTATAACAACAACAACAGGAGTACCAACAACACTGGAGGACAATTCAACCCAAGAAGGAATGTTATATGTCATAATTGCAAACTTCTCGGACATATCAGCAAGGATTGCCAGAAACCAGTGATAATTTGTTATGTATGTGGACTAAAGGGTCATATTAAGCCTGATTACCCAAACAAACCACCTGGTGGTTGGCCCACAAAAGGGGGAGGACAAGCCAGTGGAGGCAGAGGTGGACAGCTTAATAGAGGTGGAAGCTATGCCAAAAATAATAATGGCAAGAGAGATAGACCTACGGGAAAGCTGAATTGTGAAACCTTGGAGGAGGTGGATAATTCAAATCAGGCGGTGATAGGTACGCTCAATATTCTCACAAATCCCGGAAAGGTTTTATTTGATACTGGTGCAACTACTTTCATATCTGAAGAGTTTTGTGATAAATTCGGGATTAGAAGGGCATCATTAGAAAAACCTATGACCGTAGTTACCGCCGGAGGGATCGTGGTAGTTAGACATATTAAACTAAACCAAATCATCTCAATCTATGGTCAAACCTATTATGCGGATCTTTATGTGATCCCATTAAAAGGAATAGCAGTAGTGCTGGGAATGGATTGGATGATAGACTATGGAGCTCAGATCAATTGTGAAGAGAAAACCGTTTCAATCAGGTCTCCTAGTGGAGGAAGGATAGTCTATCAGGCGGATAAACATAGTCATATCATGGTAGATCTGCAGTTGAACTCAATGAAGGAGGCCAAATTAGAAGATATTCCAGTGGTGAAGGAGTTTCAAGATGTTTTTCCTACAGAATTACTAGGAATGCCACCTGATCGGGAGATAGAGTTCACTATTGACCCGATACCTAGTACAACACCAATAGCTCAAGCACCATATAAGATGGGGCCCAAGGAATTAAAAGAGCTTAAAGAGCAAATTGATGAATTAGCCCGGAAAGGATTCATACATGAAAGTGTATCTCCATGGGGAACTCCGGTGGTCTTTGTGAATAAACGAGATGGTGGACAAAGAATGTGTGGGGATTATAGAAATCTCAACAATGTCACTATCAAGAACAAATATCCATTACCTAGGATACAAAATTTATTTGACCAAGTCAAGGAAGCAGGAGTACTCTCCAAAATTGATCTAAGATCAGGATACCACTAGATAAAAATTAAACCTGAAGATGTTCCTAAAACAACATTTGTGTCAAGGTATGGACATCATGAGTATTTAGTCGTACCTTTTGGTCTGACTAATGCATCAGCAATATTCATGAATTTGATGAACACAATCTTCATGCCGTATTTGGACAAGTTTTTCATAGTATTCATTGATGATATTCTGATATACTCCAAAGATACAAGAACATTTGAGAGTAGCATTACAAATCTTAAGAGAACATAAGCTTTATGATAAGTTCAGTAAGTGAGAATTTTGGTTGGACGAAGTAGAGTTTCTTGGTCATGTGATTAGTAAGGATGGAATTGCTATAAATCCATCTAAACTTTAGTCAGTACTGGACTGGAAGGCACCAACCAATGTGAAGCAAATCCGAGGTTTCCTAGGTATGGTCGGATAATATCAGAGGTTCATTGAAGGATTTTCCAAGATAGCTGGACCAATGACCAAATTGTTAAGAAAGAACACACCATTCCTATGGGATGATAAGGGCGAGGCAAGTTTTCAGGAGTTGAAAACCAGATTAACTACCGCACCAATCCTAGCCATTCTAGAACCAGGAAAAGATTACATAGTATATTGTGATGCATCCAAGGAAGGATTAGGTTGTGTGCTTATGCAAGATCGTAAGGTAATTGCTTATGGATCTAGGAAATTGAAACCACATGAAGTGAACTATCCAACCCACGATTTAGAATTAGCAGCAGTAGTGTTTGCTTTAAAATGATGGAGGCATTTTCTCTATGGGGCAAGATGTGAGTTATATACTGACCACAAAAGTCTCAAATATTGCTTCACTCAAAAGGAATTGAATATGAGGCAGAAGCGGTGGCTAGAGTTGATTAAAGATTATGATTTGGCAATCAATTATACCCCTGGAAAAGCAAATGTTGTGGCAGATGCTTTAAGTCGGAAAAGCACAGATATACAACCTTTGAATAGAGAACTGCCGAAATAACTACAGATAGATTTGGAAAGGATGGAAATACAATTTATAAGTACAAAAATTCTTGGAGGATTAGTTACCATGCGGGTAATCGAAGACCAGAGTAGTGATCTTCAACATGAAATTTATAGACATCAAGGTGAAGATCCTTTTATTGCTGAAGAACTTCGAAGAATATCTCAAGGTCAAACATCAGTTTTTCATCTAGGAGATTATGGATCTTTATGGTTTCAAAATAGTCTTTGTGTACCCGATATGTCAGAGATTCAAGAAGTGATACTTCGAGAAGCCCATGAAGCACCATATTCCATACATCCGGGTAGTACAAAGATGTACATGGATTTAAAAGAATTGTTCTAGTGGAATAATATGAAAAGAGATATTGCAAAGTATGTATCGGAATGCCATACTTGCCAAAGGGTTAAGGCAGAACATCAAAGTCCAGCAGGACCATTACAACCTTTAGAAATTCTAGAATGGAAGTGCGAAGAAATCGGGATGGATTTTATCACAGGGCTACCCATGACACCTAAGCGAAAGGATATGATATGGGTAATTGTGGATAGACTCACAAAAGTGCACATTTTATTCCAGTGAACCAAAAGGATAATGCTAAGAAATTAGTGTAAGTTTATGTCAGAGAGATTGTGAGTAAGCACGGTGTACCCAAGAAAATTGTGTCTGATAGAGGATCTATGTTTACATCAGCATTTTGGAAACAATTACATGCATCACTAGGTTCAAGATTGGATTTTAGCACAGCTTATCATACAGAAACTGGAGGTCAGACAGAGAGGACCAATCAAATCTTAGAAGACATGCTTAGGGCTTGTGCATTAGATTTTGGAGGTTCATGGGAAGATCATCTACCATTGGTAGAATTTTCTTACAATAATAGCTATCAGAGTAGTCTGAAGGCAGCACCTTATCAAGTACTATATGGAAGAAGGTGTAGATCACCTATATGCTGGTATGAACCTGGTAGTAGCAAAGAATTTGCACCAGATTATATCAAGGAAAGACAAGATATCATCGATATCATTAGAGATCGATTGAAGATAGCTCAGAGTTGACAGAAGAGTTATGCCGATCAAAGGTCGTAGATCATGGCATCCAGAAGTAGGAGATATGGTATATCTCAAAGTAAGTCCGATGAAGGGAGTAAAAAGATTCGGAGTCAAAGGAAAACTAAGCCCAAGATATATTGGACCATTCAAGATATTAAGTCAAAATAGAACAATAGCTTATGCTCTGGAGTTACCATGGAGGTTAGCTCAGGTTCACAATGTGTTCCATGTTTCACAACTTTGGAAATGTCTTAAAGTCCCAGATCATGCCATCACACATCAAGAGGTTGAGTTACAAGCAGATTTGACTTATGTAGAGAAACCATATAAGATTTTAGAAGAGAACTAGAAAAGGTTGAGAAACAAGGCAATCAAATATTGCAAGGTACAGTGGGAACATCACCCAGAGCGAGAAGCCACCTGGGAGAAAGAAGATGATTTGAGGGAAGCATATCCAGAATTATTCAGGTACCATCCGCAAACTTAGGGATGAAGTTTAATCTAAGGGGGAAGGTCTGTAACATCCCAGCATTAGGATCCAACGAAGGGTAGAAATAGGAATATAAGTTTGTGCATGCATGCATCTTTAAAATCAGGGTAATTTTTTTGCCAAACAAAACACTAAAGGGATCGGAGTTTCTTTCACTAACTAGAGGTAGGAATAGCTCTTGTTAGTGATTGCTATGAATTTTGATATGATATTTAGGCAGTATTAAGAATTTGGGGGAATTACCTGGAATTTAAATTTGAAATTCAAATCAAATTGAAAGTATTTCAATGTTAGGAGTTATTAATATTGAAGGGTTTCCAAAAAGAAAACCTTATTAACATTGTTTGGTTTTAATAAATAAATAGTAATCAACAATAAGAATTAATGACAAGGAGAATTAAATAAGAAATAATTCTTATTTCTCTATCTTATAATAAGGTCACAATTGATGACAAATACATCAAAGGTATAAGGTTACAAAGAACAGAAATTTAACTTTATAAACTTGTAATAATATCTTTACAAGATCCTTTACAAAAAGATTACAAAGAAGGTTATAAGAAGAATCTATACTAACTATCTACCCCTATACTAATCTTGTGAGTCCAGATCTTGTTCCTGCAAATAAGAAAAACAACTAGAAAGGAAAATTAGGGATTAGTTAGATAATTTTTACTCTCAGTGTTGAACAGTGAAGTGCACTGTTCATGGTACATCATTGAGTACACAAAAGGGTAAGTTTCACCAAATGTGAAGTATCTGTTCTTCTTAGTAAATAGTTAAGATTGCAGTAAAAGCCAAGTGGATAAAAAGTAGGTTTCACCATGCTTACAATCAGTAAACATGTAATAGTAACAGCCAAGTTACTTGAGCTGATCCACATGCACAGCACACACACACAGCTTAGTCGACTAACTGCATGGTGTGTGATGTCAAGCGACCAGCAGGAGTACAAGCTACCATACAGAGCACCAGCCGAAGGGGAACACAGGAGCTCATTTCTCCTTCTCAGACACACACTCACAACTATAGAACTTGCTGAAATCATAGCCAAATACTCCACCAACTTACCCAAACCAACCATCAAATATCCACTTGATGGTAACATAAGGAGGGGGTGGAGCAGGTGGAAAGAAAGGTCAAGCACAAAGTCACAGGAGCAGCACAAGGTGGTGCAGAGCTAGATCAAGCAGCAAGCAACACACAACCTCATCAACCAAGAAGTAATCTGGTGAGTTCAAATAACATCACCACATGATCAGATTAGCATAAAGTCAAATGAGCATATGTTGTTTACTTAAACTTCCCAGAAAAACACCCAAGTGGGGTGTATATTCATCCCAGAAGCATTTAGATGAAAGCCAATGACAAATCCTTACAAACAAATCCAAGATCTCAGCCTATGCATCATAGATCTTGGATATACACTCAAATCTCCACATTCATAAATAACAGCAGTCTTAGACCAAGATTCAGGGCACATCTCCTATGGAGTAGCACCTCTGAAATCTAATGATCTTAAGGATCAAGGTTTAACAGTGAGGACGCCAATCCTTTTCTTAAAGAATTTAAGAAACATTAGTTGATACCATGCATCAGAGCACATCTATGAGGGACAGCTAGTGACAACATATTTTATCTATTTATGCCTCAGACCAGCATCATGGGCCAATAGACTGTAGCATCTTAGGATAATAAAGCCAGCATAAGCTTTTCATTCATTTAACCAGCCATACTTGGACACAGGTAGGATTTAAACAATAGAAGTATGAACACTTGTGTACCATTCTGAAGAAGGTGTCACAAATATAACTTCTAAAACCAAGCAAATACTTTACTTGTATTTCATCAGTAAACTTGAAGTTAGAGAACTAATCACTTTCCTAGAATAAATACTCAGGAATCATACTCATGGTTGCATGTATACAATCGGAGAAGCATAGGAGTATCATATTAACTCCAATTTGAAAGATCAACACAAACTAGTGTATAAAGATCCAGTGAACATTACTGACATAACCATTGTAAGTATCAAGAGCAGGAAACAATAGTGAAATCCACAACACTAGCATAAGTGGGTAAACATCCAGGACAGTATAACCACTACAATCAGTCTTAATAGCGTCATCATACTCAAACCAGAGGGATGAACCCTAATCGAACCATGGACCCAATTAGGGATTGATTACTAGATGCACACAGAGGTTATCGAGCAAGGCAAAGAGGAGCATAGAAGGGGAGTAGCCTAACTTACTAAAGGTCCTCGCAAAAAGAATCGAAGAGGAGGCAGAGGATGGCCAGCAGCGAAGCAGGAACGACGGCACGGGGAGCACCCCGAAGGGGCACTCCAACCAACACCTACCGCGCGTCAGATCCACAGAAGAAGAGAGGCGAACAGCATGAAGAACCGGCGCACCATCACCGATGATCCAGGGTGGCCAACCCTAACCCTAGCTTTGGGCAGGGGTCAGCGTGGCCAGAAGAGAGTCCCAGCAGAGAATCTTCTCGGGTAGAGGGGAGCAACGTAGTCGACTTAGTCAGCCTGCACCGTGGTGGCGGCAACAGCGGCCGGATTTGGCCGGAATCGTGCGCGGCAGCGGTGGCAGACGGTGGAGGTGGTCACGTGCGCGAGAGAGTGAGAGAGGAGAGAGGAGTGTGCGTGCGTGGGGGTACTGGGCTTGTGTGCAGCCCAGTACCACTCTAGTGGGCGTAACCAGGCCAAGTGGGCCGGGTTAAGTTGGGTCGGGCCACCCCAGTGGGCTAGGCTCGTATATTAATAGGGTTATTTAAAAAGGGAATAATAACAAATATACCCCTGAATTAAAAGAAACTCTAGGTAAATATACAAAAATCTTAAAAATACAAATAATATATCTATGAACTCACAAAAATATTTCTATTGAGTAAAAATAATCAATAGAATTTTTGGCAATTAAAATTTATGGTTATTAGTAAAAGGATGCTAATTACTTTTGAATTTCACAAAAATATAGGAAACACTTAAAATTGAATAAAACTCACTTTTAAGATCCTAAATGAATATATTATTGTAGAAAAATACTAATTTGTATTTTTGCAAAGTGAATTTGGTGAGGTGAAAATAAATCCTATGTCCTTAAAGGAATTTCAGAAAATATTTAAATAAAATAAATTCATAAAATGATATTTGTTTTTTCTAATTAAATGAAATAATAAGCTTTTACTAAAAGGGTAAAACATGCAAAGAAGCAAATAATAAATCCTTGCATGACATTACTATACACTGCATATTGCTTCTTTAAATATTGTCCTTATCGGGCAATAATGGTTCTTTGTAGAAACCGGAGCTCAAGGTCAGGTGGAAGCATCCGACTTCACTTCCTTGCAGTCACAAGGCAAGTTCATAACTTGCTCATGTCCTTTGAAGAGTCTTTATCAAAGATATTGCAAATTGTGTGTTATCATCTATGATCTGGAGAAAGAAAATGATATCTTTTCTAATAAATAAGATGTAGTATCATCCTAAGTGATGATAAAGATCAGCAATGGAACTTAGGGATTCCAATTGCAGAAGTCACATAGGCTTAACAACCCATGACATCGGTGATTCTAGCGCCGTATAATACGCGTTAACCATGAGATTTGGAATGGGACAGAGAAGTCAGCTGTATCTTCTTCCTTTCATATGGAGGCAAGATGACCTTATCGTGATGTTGGGATTCCTGGTATGGATCCAACATATGGGTGGGCACCCTTAAGCCCCACGATTTTGGTGTCTAGATTATTTATGAGTGGCTGCCAGAGGTATAGTCGGGCCTTTTAGGGAGCTTACCAGGGGCATCACCACTTCATAGAGTCTCCGGGAACTCACCAAGGTTATAGCTTGCCCTAGTTGGAGGCTTAACGGAGGTGTAGTCAACCCCGGAGGATCGTGCAGACATATGGGGTCGCGGAGAGAGCAGTGATTGGCTTGGATCACCTATTGGGCCCCACATCATGAAATTGTGGACGGGAAAGTACGCCCGGTTGTGCAACAAGGAGTTGGTCTCTCATGGGTAAAGCAACACACCTCTGTAGAGTGTAAGAATTGTGACATGTTACTCCCTGTTCCAGGAAGGAGCTACGAACGCGGCAGGAAAGGAACTCCATGAAGTTCTGGTTAACCCGTGAAGGCTGATGGGCATAGTTTTTATTAATAAAATCAATCTTTGAAGAAATGTTTACGAAAATTGCATAGTACCAAGGATGTATTGTCCGAGGTGGTAGATAGAGCATCAAACTTCCCACACTGCATATAATGAACTTGTTGGGTAACGCTGTTACTCACTCTTTCCTTTGAACCCCTGCTTAGACTCTGAGAATCCAGAAGACACTTCGATCTACGTAGCTAATGGACAAGAAGAGGCCTATTACGAGGAACCTGACCTGTCCATAGGAATTGAAGGGGTGGACTACGAGATACGCTATGGAGTGGAGGGCAACGAGTCCGAGTAGTTGCCTTAGTTATTAGTAAACCAATTGAGCCGAGCAGCAGGAACCATATAGAATAAGTTGTTGAGCTCAATTCGAAGTATGAGTTTGGTTTTATATCTTCCGCTGAAACTACTTAAGTTTGGTTTGTAATTTCATAATATTTTAAGTTTTTGAACTTTTGGTTTGTAATAATGAAGTGTGTATGTTTGTAATATGGACCCGCAATGTTTCTGTTGTACCACTCTGAGGGGTGTGATATTTACGGAACAGTGTTCTGTGAATGTCATATCAACGACTATAGTGTACTACACATGCAGTGGTATGCTGGGTCACCGCATAAATCTAGCAATTATTTTGCCCATCTCTTCCTCAAGTACTCTCATGTGCAATATTGATGAATTTGAAAAGTTGATTCGTTCTTTGTGATACTTGTTTCCTTTCTCAATACATTCTAACTATTTGTTTTTCCCTTTGTGATAGTTGTGATATATTTGATATGTTTGTGGTTGAAGTTCATCAATATACAATAAGACAAAATTGAGCCATTTGGCCATGCTATCAAGCAAAGAACTTATTGGTGTATTGATGACTTTGTTTTGGATATCATGATCTATTTTCAATCTATTTTGTGTGTTCATGTTTATTTGTGGATAAATATCTTCATAAGATTGTCTACTTAGAAACCAATATACATGAAAGAGTTTACTTCTCTATTGTTGATATCTTCTTTGATTCTTGTGTGTTGTATGGTCATACTAAGGAATATAATTCATTGAAGACTATGTTGATGCTCAATGGTCATCCTTGAATTAGTCTTATAATATGCTTTGTCATGCATCTCACACATCCTTGTGGTTGAGCCTACTATTATGTTGTCTCTTAATCGTTGCTCAACCATTTGTTTAATGCAAGTTTTATGCCTTGGTTTATGCTCTTTTGTACATAGTTGGGTTTTCAATAATATCGAGGGAGTGAGAATGCCATGTTTGTCCATATTGTATTCAAATGCAATTTTGTTTTGCACAAACCTTGGGGAGCCTCCTCGTATTATATATAAAACTCTCTTTCAATCTTATCATAATATCTATCTTTCATTTGGTATGTTCTTTTTGTCAACTGGTTATTTGGATCTTTTGATTGCTTGCTTCATTTGTTGATGCTTCTTCACCTTGTTAATTTCTTTTGCAATCTTTTGATCCTCAATATTGTTTGACCTCCTCCTAAGTATTCATCATTGGATACATGCATTTTATTCCGCTCACACTATGAGAAATGTACACATTTTGGAGGAATTATCACTCTATTGGCCGTCTGGAGCTTTTCACCCATTTTGGTAATCGATGCCAATGGGGGAGAAGTTTTGGAGGGTTTAAGGGAAGTTGGTTTCATGCTTTGAGTTTGTTCTTAAGCATTTGCCTCTCATGCTCTTGTATCTTTGTTGTTTCTTTGCATTTTGAATATATGCATTTGCCTCTCATTCTCATGCATCTTTGTTGTTGCTTTGCATGTTGAATATATAGATATAAACCCTCTCAAAGGGATTGTCATCAATTACCAAAATGGGGGAGATTGAAAGACCATGTGTGCCTGATGTCTATGCACTTCTATTCTTGTAGATAGTTGTTGGGCCTCCAAGTGCAGAGGTTTGTAGAACAACAGCAAGTTTTCCCTTAAGTGGATCACCCAAGGTTTATCAAACTCAGGGAGGAAGTGGTCAAAGGTATTCCCTCTCAAGCAATCCTGCAATCAAGATACAAGAAGTCTCTTGTGTCCCCAAAACACCCAATACACTTGTCAGGTGTATAGGTGCACTAGTTCGGCGAAGAGATAGTGAAATACAAGTGGTATGGATAATTATAGGTGGTAACGGTGCCAGAAAATACTTGTTGGCGTGTGGTTGACGTGGGAAGAGACTAAAGGCAAACTTAAATAAAGATGGAAGCAAGCAAACATGTAACAGATCTAATTGCAAACGGTGTTTCAATGCTTAGAAACAAGGCCTAGGGATCATACTTTCACTAGTGAACACTCTCATATAAATATCATCTCTTTATGATACTACGCTGAACTACTCTTTGGTTGGAGACTCTAATCCATGGTAGGGCTATAACAGCACACCTCAAAGTTCGCTTTCCGCATCTAGATAACCCCACACTGTCACCTTGAGCACTAGATGGTTCCAACAAACACCACAATTTCATAAAGACATCCAACTCCAAATATAACTCATAACAAGTATTTGTAATCTCTAGCCTACGTGCCACCATGGTGTGCACGCTGTCACTTTCACACACATGGGGAGAGCAGAGATCTATTAAAGCACTTGAGTAGCAAGGTAGATCTACTTGATTACAAAGCTCATGATCATAGTATGATCACACATAGAGAGAGATGAACACATAGCTACCGGTAGATCCCTTAGCCTCGAGGAAGAACTACTCCCTCATCATCATGGGAATCAGCAACGGCGATGGAGATGGTGGTGGAGTCGATGGAGATGGCTCCGGGGGCACTTCCCCGTCCCGGCAGGGTGCCGGAACAGAGACTTTCTATCCCCCAAATCTCCCCTTCGGTGGCAGCGGCGCTGCAAAACTTTTCGGGGATTTCCGATTGACTATTTAGGGTTTTTGCATCGGGAGGCATCTTATAGGCGAAGAGGCAAGGTCGGTGGGCGGCCAGGGGGCCCACACCATGCCCTGGCGTGGCCAGGGGGACCCGCGCCTAGGGGTGGTGTGGCCACCCTCTGGCCCCTCTCCGTCTCGTCTTCTGGCTCTGTAGTCTTCCGGTAAAATATCAACTTTGGCTTTTGTCCCATCCAATTCCGAGAATATTCATATTCTGACTTCCTGGAACCAAAATCAGTAGAAAACAGGTAGCCCGCACTATGGCTCTTTGTGAATAGGTTAGTCCAAGAAAGTGTATGAAAAGTACTCCAAAGTTGGAACAAAACATAAGAAAGTAGATAAAACCAAGCATGGAACATCAAAAATTATGGATACGTTAGCAACATATCAACATCCCCAAGCTTAACTCCTGCTCGTCCTCGAGTAGGTAAGTGATAAAAAGATAAAATAATTTTTGAGGTGACATGCACCATCATAAACTTGATCAAAGTATTTGTAAAACATTCAAAACTAGGATCATAGTACTTCAATCATAACATGAAAGATAAAGTTCTAGCAATAAGACATAGCAACTATGTTGCAACAAGAAAAGGCACAAACAAAAGATTCATGTATAACAATGCTTTGCAAGACGTTTGTTTGTTTTACATAAAGAAAACATAGCATAGTGGCATTCAGCTTGTCCCTCATAGAGTAGCAAACATAAATGCATAGGACACCTTCAAAGTTCATAAGAGTGACTAGATACAAGTAGTTTAAAACAAGCAATATCAAGTTATGCATCAATCAACAAGTCTTGGGACAATGCACATAGAACTAAGAATGGCCACTATGTTCTCAAAGTAGGTGCATAAAGATAGAAGGTGGTGACTCAATGTAAAAGTGGAAGAAAGGCCTTCATAGAAGGAAGTAGAGATTCAAGTTTCATAAAGAGCTTCCAAAAATTATGGTACATACTAGCTTTCAGCTCTCATTGCCCCTATCATAAGCATCTTGAAGTGATTAAGGTTAAAGTGAACAAACTATAGAGTATATGCTTGACAAACTATAAGTTGGAAATCTCATGTCCCTTGAATACGAGGGCCGCTCCTCATGCTACTCAAGTTTAGTCACCGGTAAGTTCTTGTCATCGTAAGTACATGTGTATCATAGAGAACCGCTAACGGGGTACCCCTTGCCCGATGATACTGAAGATTCCCCATATCAAATTGACAAGGCAAGCAGACAACGAGCATCTCGGCAATCTTCTTATTTACCATGGGAAAATTGTGCTTTTTTCTCATATCTCTTTTTTTCTCTTTCCTTTTTCTCCTTTTTTCTCAATATCTGACTCTTTTTTTATAAGAAGAATGCTTCATAGACAGCTCATTATGGTTATGCTGCAGGTTTCCACCATGTCAGCATGGATTAGACCAGCGGGCCAGGCGTTTCTCTAACACATATACATAACTCCATGGACTTACAAGCCCCCCTTTCATTTCACACCGACGACATCCATAAATAAAAGAGCATGATATCAACTAGGTACACAGTACAAGTGCAATGTTGAAAGCATTCCCCATAACAGCATGGTTCTGCTAATCCCCAACATATAAGTGCAAGCATATAAACCATAGACGACACAATGGTTCAAGTTTATTAAGGGCAAGAAAAGTAAAGTGTGCCCTCAAGTTTGTGAGAGCTTTAATCACTAGTTTTCTCATAACAAATTTAATTCGGAAGGTAGATAAAAACATGAATATACTTGGAATAGCATATGCTAATAGGTAAGTATGGTGGACTCTTTGGAATAACTTGGTTTAAGGAGTTGGATGCATGAGTGGAACTCATACTTGGTTATGGAGGCTAGCAAAAGACTGGGAGCGACCAACTAAGAGAGCAATAATGGCCATAATCATGCAGAGCGGCAAAACATCATTAATCAAAGCATAAAGTGATACTACAAGTTGAAAACTAAAGGATCATAAAGGCTTATAGTGACTTGGTATAGTCATAACATGGTGTGAGCATGTGCCAAGTTAACCCAAATAAAGCATCAAAGGAGAAGCCACAATACTATGCTTTAATATGCTAAAACAACGCATGATCCTTCCAAGGAACATTAAGCAATCTCAATTGTTTCTAACATGTCATGCTACAACAAAGAATACTAAGCATAAAGCCAAAACAATATCAAGCATGGCATGAAAAAGCATAGGCCACAGTAAAAAACAAGCTCTTTTTACCACTTAAGCATGAACTTTCCTACTCTTTTCCAATCCAAACCAAACTATTTGAAAACCAATGTATGAAAGAGGGGGTCCAACCAATTTATTCAGCAAACTAAGAAAATCAAGCAAACGAAAACCAAAACGAAAAAGAAGACGCTCCAAGAACAACACAACTATGCATGAAACAATAAAAATGAAGTGTTTGAAAGAAACCTAGGATTTTTATTGATGAAGAAGTGGATGCCTTGGGCATCCCCAAGCTTTGACGCTTGTACTCCTTGGATATTTCTTGGGGTGACACACGTGGCATCCCCAAGCTTGAGCTTTAGTCCATCCTTCATCTCATTACTCATTCCTTCCATACACCTGAAATTTTTCCTTCATACAAAACTTCACACAATCTTTATTAGCAACATTAGTGCACTCAAGATAAATAGGTCTTTAGGTTCAGTTTCAACACCAATAAAACTTCCAATAAAACACAAGCTACTATAGCCCTTTCCTCAAAAATCTCAATTCCCCAAAAGAACTCAAAAAGGAACCAACAAGAAGCAAATGCAAATAATGACAGAAATCTATCAAAATAGACCAGCTGGTAAATACGAATTTTTTCAAAGACCTTCCGTTGCTCAAATCAAAAAGTGTTGAAATAACGAAAGTTAGATAACAACCTGGGGCAGAAGCACAAAAATTCACGCCTCAAAAGGACGTACATAGATTTTACACGAATATTTACTGTGAAGCACAGAAATCTATTTCGGGACAGCAACTTTCCCAATCATTACTTCTCTCTCATTAGAGGTTACTCTTGGCAAAAAATCAAATCAAAAAAAGGATAAGGAGAGGTTATTACAGAGGTAATAACTTCCAAGACTCATCTAAAACTTTTGGGTTATCTCCCAATAAGTACTTTTCTTTAACGTCTTTAAGTTAGGCATGATAGTTTGAAAAGATGCTCACATAGGAAATATGAATTGAAGTAAAAGAGAGCATCAAGAAGCAAATTCAAAACACATTTAAGTCTAACCCACTTTCTATGCATAGGAATCTTGTAAAGAAACAAGTCATGAGAGCACAAAGCAACAAGCATAGGAAAGCAAAACAAGTGCAACTTCAAGACTTTCAACATAAAGAGGGGAAATTTAATATTATTGAGATGCATAAAACCATGTTTCCCTCTCTCATAGTAACTTTCAGTAGCATCATGAATAAAATTAACAATATAACCATCACATAAAACATTCTTATCATGAGCCACATGCATATAATGATTATTACTGTCCACATAAGCATAGTTATTCTTATTAATTGAAGTGGGAGCAAATTCAACAAAATAGCTATCATTATTATTCTCATCACCATAATCATCAAATATAGGAGGCATATTGTAATCATAGTTAACTTTCTCTTCTTTAGTAGGTGGACTGAAAATATCATACTCATCATTGTAATCATCATATATTGGAGGCATAGTATCATCAAAGTAAATTTTCTCCTCCGTGCTTGGGGGACTAAAAAGATAATTTTCATAAAAACTAACTTCCCCAAGCTTAGGCTTTTCCATAGCATTAGCAATAATGGTGTCCAAAGAATTCATACTAACAACATTGCTATTAGCATGCAAATAAAGTTCCATAGGTTTTTAAATTTTCTCTTCAAACACTTCATGTCCTAACTCAAGATAAATACTATAAAGCTCTCTAATTTTGTTGTTGTTTTCCATTAAGCCTAACTAGTGAAAACAAGAAACAAAAGACAAAATTGCAGAATATAAAGGAAATAACTTCGAGCACTCAGACCGGAGGATGTGAGTACCTTTTATCTTACCTCCCCGGCAAAGGCGCTAGAAAATAGCTTTATGTCTATGCACTTCTATTCTTGTAGACAGCTGTTGGGCCTCCAAGTGCAGAGGTTTGTAGAACAGCGGCAAGTTTTCCCTTAAGTGGATCACCCAAGGTTTATCAAACTCAGGGAGGAAGTGGTCAAAGGTATTCCCTCTCAAGCAATCCTGCAATCAAGATACAAGAAGTCTCTTGTGTCCCCAAAACACCCAATACACTTGTCAGGTGTATAGGTGCACTAGCAGCGAAGAGATAGTGAAATACAAGTGGTATGGATAATTATAGGTGGTAACGGTGCCAGAAAATACTTGCTGGTGTGTGGTTGATGTGGGAAGAGACTAAAGGCAAACTTAAATAAAGATGGAAGCAAGCAAACATGTAACAAATCTAATTGCAAACGGTGTTTCAATGCTTAGAAACAAGGCCTAGGGATCATACTTTCACTAGTGAACACTCTCATATAAATATCATCTCTTTATGATACTACGCTGAACTACTCTCTGGTTGGAGACTCTAATCCATGGTAGGGCTATAACAGCACACCTCAAAGTTCGCTTTCCGCATCTAGATAACCCCACACTGTCACCTTGAGCACTAGATGGTTCCAACAAACACCACAATTTCATAAAGACATCCAACTCCAAATATAACTCATAACAAGTATTTGTAATCTCTATCCTAAGTGCCACCATGGTGTGCACGCTGTCACTTTCACACACATGGGGAGAGCAGAGATCTATTAAAGCACTTGAGTAGCAAGGTAGATCTACTTGATTACAAAGCTCATGATCACACTATGATCACACATAGAGAGACAGATGAACACATAGCTACCGGTAGATCCCTTAGCCTTGAGGAAGAACTACTCCCTCATCATCATGGGTATCAGCAACGGCGATGGAGATGGTGGTGGAGTCAATGGAGATGGCCCCGGGAGCACTTTCCCATCCCGACAGGGTGCCGGAACAGAGACTTTCTGTCCCCGAATCTCCCCTTCGGTGGCGGCGGTGCTGTAGAACTTTTCGTGGATTTCTGATTGAATATTTAGGGGTTTTGCATCGGGAGGCATCTTATAGGCGAAGAGGCAAGGTGGGTTGG
Organism: Avena eriantha; assembly: GCA_910589775.1. Classification (NCBI taxonomy): domain Eukaryota; kingdom Viridiplantae; phylum Streptophyta; class Magnoliopsida; order Poales; family Poaceae; genus Avena; species Avena eriantha. The sequence goes on from OU342742.1 coordinate 541,246,209, forward strand.
CGGCCAGGGGGCCCACACCATGCCCTGGCGCGGCCAGGGGACCCGCGCCTAGGGGTGGTGTGGCCACCCTGTGGCCCCTCTCCGTCTCGTCTTCTGGCTCCGTTAGTCTTCCGGTAAAATATCAACTTTGGCTTTTGTCTCGTCCAATTCCGAGAATATTCATTTTCTGACTTCCTGGAACCAAAATCAGCAGAAAACAGGCAGCTGGCATTGTGGCTCTTTGTTAATAGGTTAGTCCAAGAAAGTGTATGAAAAGTACACTAAATTTGGAACAAAACATAAGAAAGTAGATAAAACCAAGCATGGAACATCAAAAATTATGGATACGTTAGCAACATATCAGTGCCCCATGTGTGGTTTTGGTAATTAATGACAATCTGTATGGACTTATGTTTGCATTGAGTTTTACTTGTAGGATTTGTCCATAGGCAATGCTTGAACCATATGTTGGCTTCAAGGTTGGAAGAAGAAGAAAGTGAAGAAGCTCAAGTGTCGATCAAGGTTTCAAGGAATGATCTGGAGATTGGTCAAGTAGAAGTTGAGCCTATGGCAAGTGTGTCTTGAATAATAAGATGATCTCAAGTGTAGCTTGCCATCCTTATGGTGATCATGGATATTTGAATATATGCCTAAAATAGAGGCTCTTCCATAGTGGAGTATGGGGGAGAAAATTCCAAGTTCACCAAGCTAGCGCAATCAAGAAAGGTGTTCCATCTTGAGGTGTAGAAGATCGTCATCATCAACATCAAGTGGAATATACACAATGCAATTGTTTGATCTTAATAGGGTTTCTTTCTTACCGGTCTCGTGGTGTTAGTTGGGACACCGGTTTATAGGATAGATAACCATACTATCAACAAGGGCTCTCGAGTGAGTAACTTGATCATATCCCTCGGTGAGATCTCAAACCTTTGCATACTTGTCATCATCTTTCTTGGTTCTTATTTGGATCTTACTCATGTGAGTATTTAGAGCTTTTGTTAATCTCCATGACAAGCTCAAGTTCTTCGAAAATGAATTTCATATGCATTCTCTATTGCGTTTTTGATGTTGGAGGTTTTATCGGTTCGTCTTTTTGAGAGAGGTCAAACCTTTTGTCATTTTGTTCTATCCTACCTTGCTGTACTATGATGTTTATATGGATGATCTTGTATATCTCATTGTCCTCTTTAAAATGATCCCAAGATCATCAAAAATGGAGTCCGGATGCAAACGTTATAATTGTTTCAGTTTCGCTGTTTCTGCCAGTTTTCAGGAGGGCGGATTATCCGGCTATGGGGCAGATTATCTGACCCAATTTTCAAAAAACAGCTAAGGACTTTGAGGCGTGGCTCCCTATAACAGGGGCGTATTATCCGGGCCTCCGGGGGCGGATTATCCGGCCCAAATATCCTCCCCCTGTATAGAGGGTCGCACCGTGAAGTCCTTAACCATATTTTGGCCCCGGGAACCCAGAATATCCGGGGAGGGGCGGATTATCCGGCCTGGGAGGTCCCAAACGGTCATATTTCATTGGGGAGGGGTATAAATAGACCCTTTCTTCCTCCTTAGGCTGGTTTCTTGCATTCTCTCTCTCCTCCATTGTTTTGACCTTCAAGAGTTTGCAAATACTCTCAATCCCTCCCATATTTCTTGAATCTTTTTGGGGGATTTGAAAGGGCGATCTGGATCTACAACTCCACCAATCCATATCTCCTCTATGTGAGGGGAACATATTGTGATCTAGATCTTAGGGTTTCTTTTGTGGATTTCCTCTTGTGTTCTTCCTCTCTTATTCTCCCACTAGATTTTGTAGCTTTGGTGGAATTTGGGAAAGAAGGACTTGAGCACTTCTTGTGTTCTTGCCATTGCATTTGGTGCATCGATTTGAGTTCTCGGTGATGATTCGATTGGGTGAAAGGTGAGAAGTTTTTACTCTTGGGTTCTTGGAACCCTAGACGGTTTAGTTGTGTTGCAGGTTTGTGGATTACTTGGGGCCTCCAATTAAGTTGTGGCGATTTCCCCGAGCTTGTTTGTTGGGAGCCTCCAATTGAGTTGTGGAGAAGTGCCCAAATCTTTGTGAGAGGTTATGGATTGCCACCGACAAGTGCACCGATAGTGAAGAAGTGAACCAGGCCTCTTATGGCGAGGTTCATAGGAGAATAGGGTGATGCCTTTTGTGGCGTGGTGGTCTTAATACCGCCCACCCCTCCAACGAGACGTACTCTCTTTATGGGAGGAACTCGGTAATAAATCATCGTCTCCGCGTGCCTCGGTTATATCTATACCCGAGCTATTTACTTATGCATTTTACTTTGTGATAGCCTTCGTGCTTGAAGTCTTATATCTAGCTATCACATAATTGCTTGTTTTTCTTAGCATAAGTTTTTGGTGCACATAGGTGAACCATAGTTTATATAGGTTTTGTGCTTAACAAAATAAACGCTAGTTTTATTCCGCCTTTGTTAAGCCCTTCTCGTAAAAGTTTTAAACCGCCTATTCAATCCCCTCTAGGTGGCATTTGTATCCTTTTCAGAAACCCTAGATCATCCTCATGACCAATGAACTAGTTCGCTAGAGGTAACTAGAGACTTTGTTTTTTTACATACCACACGTGTATTAACATTTCGTATTAATACAGTTATAGCACAGTATGAAACTATTATGAACTAATTGAGATATGACAATAAAAACCTATTTATTATTTGCGTCTAGGGCATATCTCCTTCAGTCTCCCACTTGCACTAGAGTACAAATAATCTAGCTCACATTTTACTCATCATAAACCATATCACATATGAGTTTATTGATCATGCATGCTTATGGAAAACGTTCTATCCATGTTCTATTTTACCAGATCATTATGTCTTTGCAAATTGTTAATGTCTTCCTAACTTTGACATTCACACCATTATCTCATAATGGGTCGAAGTATTCATTTGGCAACAAAGTGAGACTTTGTTTCCAGTGTTTATAATGACGTTCGTTTTCACTGTTGTCATCTAAACTTCGAAACACACTTTGCAATCCTTTGTGTATGTACGACAGTTATGGCAGCAGAACAAGGCCGGTGTCCAGGAGCCTACAATGACTTTAGATCAACCTCGAGGGCTTTTTCATGGGCATTGTGCCCTATGACACATCATTAAAGACGAACTATTCCCTCCATAACAATATACATCACATCAGATGGAGCCTTTATACTTCTATATCTATGTAGATCCTAGTGCATGAAATGCAACTATGCCACTTACTTTGCTTCTTGCCATTTAAGTACAAACTTATTTCTGGTTCAGTGATTAACTCAAGAATCACTTCAAGACATGTTCTTATAGTTAAAATCTTGTCCTTTCAACCAGAATTTTGGGTCATATTACGTCGAGTATACAATATGGTTGTATAGAAGAACCTATGACTGAGGCATAGGAGATGCAACACATCTCTTTCTTCCTTTTTAACCATCGTTGTAATACCAAGACAATGCTTCATATAGTAAGAACTTCTTTCTTATCTTGTTCCGTTCTGAACTTCTTCAGAATCTTGCTTAGGACATTCTGAACATCTTTAGAATAAAGTCCAAGAAGCATTCAACATTGATTTTTATTAAACTTACCAATTTATCTCGATAGATCTCATTTTTTAATAACTTCAACTTCATCCTTATTTATCTACTTAAATGTTATTAACATCAATCACATCATTCACATATGGCGTCTGCATATCCCAGAATGATTTCACGCTCCCACTCAAATATGGCATCCATATTTGAGATCTAGGGATTTCACTTAGCTCCCGCTCAAAATATGTCTAATACATATTATGATTTAGTCAAGCTACTTAGCTCCCACTTAAAATATGTCTCTTACATATTAAGATTTGGCCAAGCTAATTATCTCCCACTCAAATGCAGGTCCTCTCGATAATCTTGGACATTCCAAAATTCTTTGATCATCATCAAATTGAGAATTCCAGCTACGAGACTTCAATATCCATATATTGCTAGTGTAAATCCAATAGACTCAAGCATCACTACATTTGTAGTCAACTCCTTGAATTTGTCCATACTTTGTGACAAATCAAGCTTTTACGTCTCCATTAAGTTTCATTTCCATCTTATGACTTTGAAGTCATTCAGAAATATCAAGTAAACTTCTTTACTTAGTTTCTCCTCTATTTGTAGAGTTTGGTTTCACGAAACAAATTATGCTGCACCACTCAACAATTCGGAGGTAAGGTCAAATACCTTATTTTGAACTTTTACTTTCTTCCACCTGTACCTTCATCAAGACACGTCAACTTTGGACAACAGCAGGTTTGTCCTTTGTGGAAGATGCATTCATAGCTTCCTAAGACTGCTCTACAAACACTTGTTTATTCGCCATAACTTCGACTTATCGAAATCTCCAGAAACTCGAACGTGCCATAACTCTTATGGTGTTGTTTCCATGAATCTTTAGATGTTCCTTTGTATGTCAACTGAGTGTTGGCTCATTTCGATCTCTAACTCTAAACGATAACTATAACCCCGATAAGAGATAATATTATATCATATGTATCTAATACATAATGATTATGATATTTAGACATTTCAACACTTTGAAATTGTCCAATTATTTATAATTTGTGAAACATCTTTCACGAGTCCTTTTATGCTAAAATTAAAATAAATACTTTAGTCATGTCGATCAAATTGAAGAGACTTTTGTATTCTTGTTAATTCAATATCCTCATTCACTTTGAAATCTTTTGAACAATTCAAAACAGTTTCAAACTTATGTTTCATTAAGTAAATATTCATATTCACTTAAATCCACAATGTAGTATGAAATAATGATTTCCACTATTTGTTGAAAATAGAATACATCACTATGTATAAGATTCAGCATTAAGTATAACTAATGATTTCCACTATCTTGTTGAAAATACGATACATCATTACGTATGAAGTTCAGCGTTTCTTCGCATATCACCATTTTACCAGAATGCGGAGTTTTAGTCACTCTACCCAAGAGGCATGGTTTTGCAAAGTCTCTAGATTAAGCATCTAGGACCCCGATCTTCATTTAGAATGAAGAACATGCAGCAACCAATATGACTTAAACTATAGTGTCATGTCATTACTAAGGATTTGGATATCTTTTAGCATTCTAATCCTTTAGAAATGTTTAAACTATTATCATTAACATAGTGATGAGAATAACTCATTTATAATCGTAATGTGACCATAACGGTATTGTTCATAAGAATAGTACAACTGTCTTGTAACTCGTTCATATGAATAATCGTCTTACCAAAAGCAAGACACACAAACAAGGATTACAAAATTATATTCAAGTCCACTAATCCAAATGATAAACTTTGAGGAAAGGGGTGATGTCGGCCATAAACTATTTTGCTTGCCGTCACCTTGCCACATTGCCTCAATTCCAGCAATTCTCAAGCAGACCATCCTGTTTTCACAAAACGGGACAAGTATTCAATACTTATATAAGATGCAACGAGTTTTGCAAGAATTACATTTATAACTTTGTATATCTAACATATACCATTTTTCATTCATGACCTCCATTGCAATCAAGCCCTTCTAAGAGTTCATAACTCTAATGCAAGATTGCTAAGTGTTTCTTCTAGTATACCCTTTTTCATCCATCATGGAAGAAAACTCATCCAACGGCTCATACTTTATGTGCCTGATCTTGCAGAATACAAGATTGTAATCTAACTCTCTATCGAATGGAGAATGGTTTATTGGATGATTAAGGAGAACACACAAATATTGCGGAGTCATCGGATTATCTCTTAATGGTCATTGTATCAAGAAGAGAAGATCACCTTTTTACGAGGATATCCCTCAAGTGTGGGTATTACTCTATGAATTTGGACCCTTTTGCTAAGTTCCATATCAAGCAATAAATTTCCCATGATTGCAAAGGACCTCAATGGGATAGGCCATGATCTACTAAGATATTTGAAAATATACATCTAGACTAAGTTCATAATATGAGTTCAATCCTAATTGAGCTCCCACTAAAATTTCCATCCCTTGGATGATTTTAGTGATCACATGATCCCAATCCTCAGCACCTCCCCCGATCATCACGGCCATCAGTGCAGCATCAAAGGTAGACATTCCCTAATGTCAATCACATTAACCATGTGACTCATGCTCGACCTTTTGGTCTCTTGTGTTCCGAGGCCATGTCTACACATGCTAGGCTCGCCAAATATAACTTGTGTGTATTTGTTGTGCAACATGGCTTACACCCACTGTATGTGAATGTCGATATGTCTAGCCCCCGATCGTCATGGCCGGCTTCATAACGACAAACTTTCTTGGTGGCGCACACACAAGGGGAACACTGTCATTGGAATAATTTAGGAATTATCTTATTTGCTACCGTTGATTATCTAATACTAGCATATAATAAGATATAAATCATGTATCAACATCACATGTGTATTGTGATATGATATGGTACTTCTTCTTGCGCCTTGATCTCCATCGAGCGCTCCGGCATGATCTCCATCTTGTTCTTGGTTTGACGCCAAGTCCACGACACCACCACCCAGTCGTCCATCGGAACAATGACTATTACTATACTACTTAGTAACAGAAAAGTAAACTAATTTACCTTTGTAACGACCACGGCCATATCATAACATAAGCCCTCCTGCAAAATAAAGTTAGACGCCCCTACTTTATCTTTTGCAAGTTTTACGTGGTTGTTAGGGCTTTCGCAATAGAACCGTTTCTAATCTACGAACTTTCCAACCACAACATGGATCCAACAATTGTCTCTACTACACCCCTTTTAGGGCCCTCCATTGTAAGTGCTATATCAATTATTGAATGAGAGACATACACCCTCTAGCCACTTATATGGAACAAGCCATATGTTGAGCGTGGAACCAGTCTCGTGTACAAATACACGTAAGGTTGGTCCATGCCGCTTCATCAAACAATGCCGTGATATAAACAAGTACACGTTAGAGGGTAACAACTAAGGGATCAATGCCCACACAATTCATGTGCGTACTGGCTGTACAACACTCCTACGCATAGATCGGCTCTGATACCACGGAAGGGTTCCGTAGTAGAAAACAAAAAAATTCCTACGCTGGAACTCCCTAACACCCAAGATCTATCTATATAGTAATACGGTAATGACTAGAGTGTATAGAATACATACCCTTATAGACCGTATGCGGTTAATGTTCTAAGGGGAACGTGGTTGAAGTAGTCGAACCCGTAGCCGACCTCAAGGTCGCGATGCTCCTGCAGGTCACCCCTTGCTCCTTCATCATGCAGCAGCTCCGGCTCACGACATCCAAGGTTCCTCAAGTGAGGCCCCTTGTGGTTTTGTACACATATGGTGTACGATGACGACCTCCGACTCCTTGATCCCTGCCAGGAGTCGGGAAGTAGATCTCCGGCTTGGAATCCCTGCAGCGCAACGGCGTGCTGCAGGTGCGGTGTCTCTTGCATGGACAACCATTACTTGGGACCGTGCCAACGCATGAAGACGGGAGAGAGAGAGGGAAGGAGAAAGTCAACCAAAGGACTTCTCCAAATATTGGTGTGTCTATCCCCACCCATGGACACCCCTTTATATAGGGGGAGGGGGTGTGCCCTCCCTTTGGGTTTCCCATGTGGGACTAAACAAGGGAGAGAGGGGGAGGCGCATGGGCCCTTAGGGCACCATGGGACGGCTGGCCAGGAGTGGGACCCACCTCGCGCACAACCCTAGGCTGGCCTGGTGGGCCCCTTGAGGTGGCTAGGCCTTGGCCCTTGGCCCTTCCCCCTTTCGGTTTTCCCTCATGGGTCCTTTTTCCCAAGGAAGTTTGGCCCATTAGTGGAATACCCCTTCAAATTAGATTTTAATATTATATTTAATATTAATTACATTAATTAATATGTAAATACATATTACAAAATCTGATTTGACCTGAAACACCTTTCGGTTCTCTTCTGATTTCCTCCGAACGACTTCGGATCTTTCACGGAACGATTTTGGTTCTCTCATGGAACTTTTCCGGATTCCTTTTCTTTCATATGGTTATTCCAACTTATAGAGGATCTCTAGCTCATCGTACCCTTAAGTGTATTTCCCCACAGCTCGGGAATGGCACAGATATGATCTCCATCAATGATCAATAGCGGGACCGGCATGCCCATAATGATCCCTGTGCATTCCACGATGATAATGTCGTTTAAACCGTAAACAGTCGTTTCCCATTCCCTTTGCCACTTGATACCTAGTTCACCCGAGATTTAATCTACGGTATCTCCATACCTTCGTTCGATCTCTTTACCGATGAACTTGTTCTTCTTGTTTCTGTGTCGTTGCATTCCGTGACCCAGTCACACGCTTGCAAGCTTCGTTAATGTAACGCCACCGAGATGACCACATATGTATCTATCTGTTCCATGGATTGGCAAATCCTGGTCTTAATATGTACTCCTCTACGCGCCCCTTTGGGAAACCCGAGTGACACCTTTTCGATCACCCAGTCACGGTATGATATTTGATAACCATCTAAGCTCCCTCCAGAACGGTGATTTGCATTATCTCACAGTCTAAGGATCAGGTTGCGAGGTTTTCTTACTTTATCATTAATGGTGAACTTTGTAACTAGATCTTATTAAGATACAACTAGTTGGGTTGTTTGTCTATCACATCATTCAACTAATGACGTGACCTCATTGTCAATTGGCATAAATACCCATGATCTCGAAACCCTAGATCATCCTCATGACCAATGAACTAGTTCGCTAGAGGTAACTAGAGATTTGGTTTGTTTACATACTACACGTGTATTAACATTTAGTATTAATACAGTTATAGCACAGTATGAAACTATTATGAACTAATTGAGATATGACAATAAAAACCTATTTATTATTTGCCTCTAGGGCATATCTCCTTCAATAAGAGGGAGGAAAACCTCTAGGGGGCTTATTAAGGGTTAGAAACACGAAAAATTCGCACTGAAAAGAAGAGGGTCGGCCAAGAAAACAATCCCAATAAATAAGAAAAGAAATAAGCAAAAAAGGAAAGAAAACGCGATCGTAACGACCATTGGTACGGGCGGACGCCCGTATGGCGTGCCCGTACCAGATATTTTCCAAAAATCCGACCTGCCGAAGGCAGTGAATAAACAACCAACTATGTGGTACGGACAGGACCCGCCCATACGGCCCGCCCGTACTGGTTATTACCGACTTTGTTCTCTCTCTTTATATTTTTTTGACACATAAAAGAATACGAGAATTGAACGGGAGAACACAGAACTAGTAACGACCAGCCGTACGGGTGGAAGCGCCCGTACGACCTGATCATACCGATATGTGAAAAACAGGACGAGCTTACTGATGGTTTAACAAGCAGTGGCACGGGAGGGCTCAATGGGCGAGATAGACGAACACACAATCACACAAAGACACGGATCTTTTTCCCGGTTTAGGCCGCGATGTGCGGATCTCTACGTCCTACAACTATCAACTATATGGTGGATGATCACAAGATACAAAATCTGTTCCAGGGAAAGAACTTAGCTAGTTCTCTTCCTTCTAAGTCTCCTCCCTCTCTCGACCGACATGTGCCTCCTTTTATAGTGGCAAGGGGATACCACAAGGGTCGGTCACCACGCGGCAACACATTGTGTGCATGGATACAATATGGCAGAGCGCACGTGTGGCCTAGCTGTGTGGCCTGTCGTGCTTGAGCTCCGCATGGGTGCACTGGGTTTTGTCCCAAAAATCTAATCCCTCTTTGGTAGTTGCTCTCCGGGCGCCTTCATGTCCCAAGGTGTCCTCGACGGGATCCTAGGTAGGATCCCATGAGGACCCTTCATTTAGGGGTCTTGGCACACCTACAGAATCCGTGGTACCCCCGGTTCCATGGAGATGACACGGGATCACCTCACTGCTGGGGATTTGCACCTTCGAGTTGTGGCTGAGAGCATATTGGACATCCTCAAGGTGTTGATGTCCATAGCACTGAAGATGGATTTCTCCCAACCGCCAGCCTTTTTCTTCCGCATGACGGTGCTGGAGGAGGAGTCGGTGAGCTTTGGTTTCAACATGGACACGAAATGGGAGGATCTGTCTAAACCTAAATGGAGTTTTGAAAGCTTTGGACTAGGACGATAATGGTGGCGAGCGCTGGAGCAAGAAGGAAGAGCGGTGGTAGGAGGGATAAGGAGAGGCCTTGCGGTCCTCTTTTCCCTGTTTTTTATAGCGATGATACACTTGCTCAACACCGTCCGATGGATCTCATCAGTGCGTGGCATACATCCATGGTACCACATAATGGCGTGCGAATAAACTATCATTCCCCATGAACTTCCACTCACGTGAGAATTGAGGAGACTACATACGTTCATTGGTTTTGGCGCGATGTGCGGTCAATTCCAGCTTAACTATCATGTGTGCTAGTCATTATTCACTGTGGGACCGTTTCTGATGTGTCCCATCAGTTGCTCAGAACGACGCTTGAGCACCACATGATGTCATTCCTGACGTTATTCGTACTAAAGCTAACTCATCGAGTCCCCAGAAGAAGTCGACAACGAGCACCTGTACTCATGAACGCATGGCCCAAGTCGAGTAAATTCTTGGATGAATATGACACTTGATATTGTATGAGCCTATGATCGGATATACATAGCCAGACACAGCCTCGGGGGATACTCCCATCGGGAGCGCTGGTCCCGCACCCGACGGACGCTGGTCATGCACCCGACGAGTGCTGGCGTGCACTCGACATACGTTAGTCGTATCTGACAAAAGTCACGACATCACCTGGCATTCTAACAAATGAGCCTATCCAAGACTACACATAGTTGAACATAGACTTGAGGACTACTCCCATCGGGAGAGCTTGTCGCACACCCGATAACCTGTCAATTGTGTCAACTCCATCCATAGTATTGACTTCCTGGATCGCATCCGTTGCAAAAACATATCTGGATGTCATGTCTATGATGTGACGATAAGACCCATAGAACAAATCTGCTGGCCTATGAATCGCATATGTTACGCTATACCAGAAAATTACCGCACCTACGGTGTGATGAAAATCCCGACGGACGGATTGGGAACTCACACATAAATTGGAATTCGACTCTATAAGACCTCCACGACGCGATTTGAATCACCCTAGCTCATACCAGGTTTGAGTCCCGGGACTCGAGCTTGAGTAGGCTAATGTTGTTTTTTCCTAAGAGCAATTAACTGGTCTCGATCCGTCGAGACTACCAGACATGTTAGACCATCATCCCTATGAGTACCGAGCATCTAAAAATTGCACGATGGTGACCCGATGCACTTCCGAGTCATTGACTTCTTGCACAAATTGTTGATTGTGATTCTACGATGCGTGACCTGAGATCTTGAGTCCCTACTCGACTCTATAACTTGACTAGTCACTCGGGAGATACTGACATGAGTATAACCCTTTGGGTACTCACTATTGGTATACTAGGTTCGGTCCTTTGAGAGCTCCAACATGATGGTGGGCTAATAACGGTGAAACCCAAGATGAGTTAGCAACTACAATATTTTGGAGGCCCAGGATCCTGGCAAGTGGACCAAAGAACAAGCCCAAAACTTACAAAGTTCTAGGATTAGGCCTTAGCTTGTAACTGACTCGGTCACGGCACCTGAGGCCCAACCTCTCATATAAATACTAGGAGGGGACGCCAAGGAGGCTCGCTCAAACTCATTGCAATCCGCCTTAGGCAAGATCCCAGCTACACCATAGCCATCATGGTGACCCTGTAATCATCATCATCAATTAAGAACAAACAAGCATGAGTAGGGTTTTCCCTTTGGAGGACTGAACCTCGGTAAATGACACCCCCTCTTCTTGTCTGTTAGCCGACGAATTCACCAACGCACCCCTCTTCCTTTAAAGCCAAGTCCATCAACCATGGGCATTACCGTGGAGACCCCACGTCACCCGCCATTTCGCCCACCCAGATCCTCCCGCCCACCCTCCATAGCGCCGAAGAAGTTCATAGGACCTCGGGCGCCGCCAAAGCAGGAGGGAGCCAAAGCAGAGGAAGAAGAGGGAGACGAAGCAAGGGCCGTCGAGCATGAGCAAGGCTGACTGGGCGACTGACATCAAGCGCAGGGACGCAGTCACAACAGATCGCCAGAATAGGGGCCTACAATTCAAGGCCAAGCAGGCGGTGGAGGCGGCACAAGAGACGTAGGCGGCTTAGCTTCGCATGGAGCGAAACGTTGCAGCCGCGAAGATGGCCATGGAGCGGCCTAGGCATGCTGGCCATTACTTTTCTGACGTAGTGTGGATCAACTAAGTAAGCGTCGCCTCACCGTCGAGCTTCTCGCCGTTCTCTTCGGCGATGTTCCAAGAGAGCCATGGCCACGACACGCTGCTCACGAGGTTCTCACCTCCATCCGCGGAGTACGCCGACGGCGACCCCCAATACAGCATTTCCGCACTGCCCTCCGCCTCGTGGTCCTACCGTCTTCAACGCACTCAACACCCCGTACGGCTCGCGGTCGTATGCAAGCTCACCGGCGCTAAGCCGCGGCCCTCTTCCATTCGTCCCACTTCCATTCGTCCCAAAGTCGACTGACTAGGCCTTCCAGGACCCGCTCGCCTTTAGTGGGCTTCACCTTGCCCTGCAGTCTCCCCGACGACTCAACGTGCTGGGCTACCTTGTTGGGCATTCCTCCCTCACAGTGTCGTGCCGTTGCATTCAGAATCCCACAGACTTCACTTAGTCAATGTATGGACGAAAACCAACTCAAAGTGGTTTAGTTTGTAATCCGAGATCTTTGGACGTAACAATTTCTTAAGAGCACGATCCCCTTCGAACGAAATTACATACACTAGTAGTATATGGAATTACAACCTGCCTGCTCTCTGGCCGGTGGCCACGTGCATGTGGAGGTCACTACTTTGCTACGCCGTGGCCTGGATACCAGGTTATCTAACATGGGGTCGTGCTCCTCGAGGAGAAGATAAATAATACCGAGCAATTTGACCATGGCGGCATGGCGTCTATAAACTCAATGGCGCCCAAGCGGATCCAGGCAGCGGTGCGCCAGACCCGAGCGGCACATTTCTGACCGCCAAGATCGTCGGCGAAATGGGCAGAGGAGCCGCCGTTTTGCTTCTCGCCTTCGTCCTCTTCCTCACGTCGCACTCGACGCCGGCGTCGGCTGCCACGAAGGCAACTCACTCTATTTCTCTCTCCATCCCTCTTGCCATTCTCACATTCTTCTAGTAACACTTTATGCTTGTTTCTCTGATTTCTAATCAACGTAGTGTATGCAGTCTTTCTTGGTCGTCTCGAAGGATCCGGTCTCCGTACTAGTTGCTCTGATCGCTGGACTCACCAGCAAGTAAGACCAAACAATATTTGCGTCCATAACAAGCATTTTCATGCAGAAGAAGATGCTTACTTACCCTTTTTTTGGGGATCTCAAAAATGCAGCTTCAAAACCTTGTATGTCTTCGATGAAATCAAAGGGGTCGGGGTGCAGATCGACGATGTTTGGGCACCGCTTCTCCAAAGTAAGCGCTGTCTTGTTTACACCTGCATCACAGATATGACGGAACTCTCCATTTCGGTTTATTGCTCGAGTGGTTTCTTTGTACCACACTGACGCGCGCGGTGCATGCCGATCAATTATCCAGACAACCCCAGGGTGTTGGCTGTGATCCCAGACAGGCTTCACCAGGTGTACACGACGCATTCGTGGGGGTTCCTTGGGCTCGAGACTTATGATGGCAACAAGGAGACCGTCGGGTGGAAGTGGAATGCTCCCACATTTGGTGAGGATGTCATTATTGGGCACGTTGACACAGGTACTTAATCTAACCCTTTTATATATATGATCTTACATACTCTTTCTCGGTCATAACATGTACTTCCTACGTTTCATAATATAAGATGTTTTAGTTTTATGAAGATAATGTATCTAGACATCTTTTAGTGTGTAGGTTCGAATATGTTGTTCACTCTGAATCTACACACTAAATGTGTCTACACACATTCCTTCACAAACCTAAAACATCTTATATTTTGAAACAGAGGGAGTATTATTACTGGTTCGCTAGGAAAACATTTCAACACATAGTTACTCCAATTTGTGTGATAAAAATATATAATCCAATACGAGTTTGCCATGTCAATTGTATGTTATATAAACTTCCTAGTTAATTACTTAATCATAATATTATATTAAAAATATATTCTATATTTTAGAATGGGAGGGAGTAAATTTTCCGAATGGTAATGGACAGAGTAATTTGTTGCCTCTCTCTCACCTAAACAAGTACTCCCTCCGTTCAATATTAAGTGTCGCTGATTTAGTCAGAGGGAGTACTATATTTGTTGAAACAATTACTATTGCGTGCTAATAATAATATCCGAGATCTAGAAGGAAAAAATCACTCAAGTAAGACAACCTCGATGGAAGATGTGTAAAACATCAACTCTCTGTAGTTATTTTTCAAGAACACGCGCAAGCCTCGTGTGTCTTCATTCATTAAGATGGAGAGAGTTTGAATTTTGCAAGAGTTGGGCCAAGCCATAGGTCACCACGCGACTCCACTGCCTCACAAACTCTCTAAGTTACTCTTCCTACATGCAACTCTCTGTAGTTGAAATGAATAAACCAAATAAATACACCACAAAAACACATATCATAGCGCAGATAATTTTTTGATAAGTTTGGTCAAACTTTTAAATCCCATATTTAGGACAAAATTATATGCCATGTAAAAATGAGAGAGATAACTAAAGCATATGTAAAAATAGGATAAAGATTTTTTATTAATTATTTGATAATACCATGCAAAATTAGGAATCGGTGTCGAATAAGTCCCAAATGTTTTGCTGTCTTTTGCTAGCTTCCCCTAGAAGCTATCCTCCCTGAGCTTCCCCATAAACTTCCTCCAAATATGGTTTAGGCTCGCTAAGTAACAAGTGAGAAGCTAGTTTAGAAACCTAAACAAATTTGGGGTGGCTTATGGGGGAAGCTAGGCGGGGGCATCTTCTTGGGGAAGTCACCAAAAGAATTAGGCCTCAATCGGCCGAAACAACCAACAAAAGAAGGATCCATCACATGTGTGTCGATGATAACGAGTCCAACCATATAGATCGATCTTAGGATTTTTACCCCCAAAGCCGAGCTATGAGCCACCACTTTTAGCAAGGTTATTATGACACACGCATCTGAGACCTTATGTTTCTATCGGAGTTGCGCACACACCTGTCGTGCAAACACCTTCGCAGAATTGTCCTCGAGAACAAAGATAATGCTCTCTCCGTTTCAAAATACTTGGCATGGTTTTTGTTAAAGTTTGAGTAAAAAGAATGTAAGTATTTTAGAACGGAGAGAGTAGGGTTTGACGTACGTGGATGGATCCTATGCATCGAGATGCAGGATAAACTGGAGATAAAATCAAGTGGCCCCATCCTGAGCTTAAACAGAATCAAGCTAGTCAACTCGACCCTGACAAACAACGGTGTGCGGGACTCTGCCGTTGAGCAGCAGGAAGCCAGACTGCATGACTCAAACGATACGTTGTATGTTGTTGTTTAGAAATGATGAAGGAGACTATCGACCGTATCAAAAACTTGTGATCTTCCCTAAAAAAACGATCTGACGCTGCTCCACGCAGGTGTGTCGCCGATATCTGAAAGTTTCCGGGACGACGACCTGTCCGCCCCATGGTGGTGGCGCGGCAGATGCGACGCAGGCAAAGACACGACCTTTCGTTGCAACAAGTAATTAACGCCAATACATATACTGGTACATCCGCAGCCAGATGCCAGAAGCACATTTCACTGACGCGCGTGCGTGCGTGCGTGCGTATGCAGTAAGCTGATCGGCGCGAGGTTCTTCAACGCGGGCATCCAGGTGCCCAACATCCTGGTGGGGGGAATAGCCAAAGCACTGAACGAGACAGACGCGAACTCGCCGCGGGACTACGTCGGGCACGGCTCGCACACGCTGTCCACGTCGGGCGGCGGTTTCGTCAACGGCGCCAGCGCGTTTGGCCACGGGAAGGGCACGGCCAAGGGCGGCTCGCCCCGGGCGCGCGTGGCCTCGTACAAGGCGTGCTACGCGTCCGGATGCTCCAGCCTGGACATCCTGGCGGCCATTCTCGCGGCCGTCGCGGACGGCGTGCACGTGCTCTCCCTCTCCCTCGGCGCGGACGCCGCGGACTACCTCGCGGACCTCATAGCGATCGGCACCTTCTACGCGGTCCAGAAGGGGGTCACCGTCGTCTGCGCGGGAGGCAACTCGGGCCCGGCGCCAGGGTCCGTCAGCAATCTGGCTCCCTGGATCTTTACGGTCGGGGCGAGCACCATGGACAGAGACTTCCCGGCTCAAGTCACCTTCGGTGGAACAACAATCAAGGTTACTTTGGTCGTCCATATACGCCAGCCTTGCGCTCGCTCTACTGCTAGCTACTCCCACTACTAATGCAGGTTTGCTGTCCACGTGGATGCATTTGCAGGGACTGAGTCTATCAACCAGCACTGAGCCTGCCAACAAGCAGTATCCGATGATCAGCGGGGATAAGGCTAATCCCGATGGCCAATCTTCCGTCAACTCGTAATAATAATCCTTGAGTTTCTTGTTCGATGGGATCCCACCAGTCATAGAGGTGCCGGCCGGAGTTGTGATTATTTCTCAACTCGTAATAATAATCCTTGAGTTTCATGCAGGACGTTCTGCGTGGCCGGCTCCCTAGACCGTGCCAAGGTGAGCGGCAAGATAGTTGTGTGCAGCAGAGGAGTAAACGGCAGAGTCGAGAAGGGGCTGGCGGTGAAGCAGGCCGGCGGCATCGGCATGGTCCTCTGCAACGATGAATTGGCCGGGAACGGTCTCATCGCGGACCCGCATCTCATCCCAGCGGCTCATTGCTCCTACTCCGACTGCAAGAAACTCATCGCGTACCTCCGGTCTACCGAGTAATTAATGAAACTCCGGCCTTCTTCCTTGCATCTACTACTTGGCTTGTACGTAGGTTCATGTCGTGTACTACGTGGCTAACCAATTAACTTCTCTGATCTCCATTCCCTGTGTAGATCTCCCGTCGGTAACGTCACAGCAGCGGACGCAGAATTTGGTGTAAAGCCAGCGCCGGTGATGGCATTCTTCTCGTCCCGTGGGCCAAACACCATTACTCCTCAGATACTCAAGGTTGGCTCGATCCCTGTCATTCTTCTCCCACCGATCCCTGTTACTCATGACCTTGGTTGGCAGCCTGACATCACAGCGCCAGGCGTCAGCATCATTGCCGCGATCAGCGAGGAGGTTTCGGCAACTGGGCTGGACTTCGACGACCGTCGTGTCCCCTACGGCATAATGTCCGGCACCTCCATGGCGTGCCCTCACGTGTCGGGCGTCGCAGGCCTGGTCAAGGCCAAGTACCCGAGATGGAGACCCGCCATGATCAAGTCGGCAATCATGACCACCGGTGAGATCGACTGCACAACCATCTATCGTCACAGCTATAGTAGTACTGCTACCTATCGAGGAGAACTGTACTCACAACTATACTTGCTTCGCAGCATCCAACGGAGACAGCGACAACGGCCCAATCCGGGACGAGACCGGCGGGCCCGCCACCCCGTTCAGCTACGGCTCGGGCCAGCTGAACCCCGTTCAGGCCCTGGACCCCGGCCTGGTGTACGACACCACCCTGTACGACTACGCCAACTTCCTCTGTTCCCTGAGGCCCACCCAGAGCCAGAACCTGCTCCCCATCTCCATCCCCTTCCTCGTCTCTCTCTTCCTCCCCGCCAATTCCAACCCCTTCACATGCAGCCTGGGCGTTCCGTTCCGCCCCGAGAACCTCAACTACCCGTCCATCGCCGCAGCTTGCCTCTCCGTCTCCAAGACCACCACGGTGAAGCGACGGGTCATGAACGTCGGCGCAGCCTACAGCAAATACACCGTCAGCATCGTGCAGCCGACTGCGGGGGTCAAGATCACGGTGAAACCTAGCGTGCTCAGCTTCAGTCAGATCTACGAGGAGAAGGAGTTCACGGTGGAGCTGGACGTCTACGACGAGCCCGCCGTCGCCGCCGCCGCCGCCGACAACTACGTGGTCGGCAGCATTCAGTGGTCGGACGGGACGCATCGCGTCCGGAGCCCCGTCGTGGCCACCACCAAGTGCGCATAGGGCCACGGGTGGGATCCACAGCTGGAACCAGCACTTGTCATCTTCTTGTACCATGCACAATGTTGCGTCGCCTATCACGAACCTGACGTTCCAAGAAAAAAGCCTATACTAGTACTATTTTGATGGTCTAATAAATAAAGAAACGAACAAATACCTCCCAGACCATAAAAGTGTGCCTTGCCACGCCCTTCCATTTTTTAAAGAAAAATAATGCTATTAGAACGTCTATTTTTTGGAAAAGAATAATACTCCACCCATCCAATGTTGTTGATTTGAGCGACAACTTTCTCGGACCCCACGTCGCCCAACCCTAGGCGACACGGGGGGCAACCGCGCCGCCGGCCGAGCCCCCTCCCTCCCCTCCCCTCCGCCGCCGCCAGAGGTCCCGCCGGGCAAAGCCCGGGCGGCGACAGGGCCTTCTCCCTCACACGGCGGCAGCCCCTTCCTACGGCGGCGGCGCGTGACTCGGTGGCGTCCGACGGCGAGGTGCTGCGCAGTTCCGGCGAGGCGTGTGGCTCGGCAGCGTTCGTGGAGGATGGGGCTGCTCTCCACGCGACGGAGGCACCCCTGCAGCGGCGGAGGCAGCGAGCGCTGGGCTCGCTCGCGGCCCAGATGGCTTGGGCGGGCCTGCTGCTCTAGGCCCTATGGCTGCAGACCGACGTGGGTGTGGGTGCGCCTGACGGCGCTGGCTGTTGGGCGCCGTGGTGGTGCCGGCGGCCAGACAGGCGGGAGGTGGGTCTCTCGGCGCGCGGCGAGCTTCTCGTCGTCGGCGTTGAAGACCGTGCGGTGGTGAGGAAGATGCGGCTCACGGCGTGGTCTCTGGAGGTGATGCGAGGACGACGGCGGTGCGGAGGCCGGAGGACGACAACGACGCTGGTGCGGGTCTAGTCTGGGCCCGACCTGGGCCTAGATCTGTGGCCACGCGGGCCCTTCCAGGCCCGACCTAGGCTTGCGGGACGCGGCGCTTGCGCGCGACCGCAGCTCGGTCCTGGCGCGGAGTTCGTGCGAAGATCACCGCAGCGGCCAAGGCATGTACGCCCCTCCTTCCCCTGCTGTGGGAGATCGACCTCGACCATCGCGTATGGGTCTGTCGGCGCGGCGGCAAGCTCTTTGTCGCAGGCGTTGAAGGCCAGCTGGGTGGTGGAGGATGTCAGCATGGCGCGGCGCAGGGCTGGGCCCTTGGCGACGCGAGGGAAACGCTATCGTGCTAGTCATCCACCATAGGTTTGACCTGGCGGCGGCGACTGGTCTTGTCGTGCCCCTCTCCTCCCACCTACCCCTCCCACCGTATAAAGCGGCAACACCATCCTCATGCTACCCCGCCTCTCTGGTGGTGGCGGCGTTGGAGAGGCGATGCACTTTCCAGTGGGCCAGCTCCGCCACCAAGGGCGGCGAGCTGCGGTGTGCATGGGCATCGTGCTGCCGATTTCGGCATCCTTGCCATTGATCGGAGTTGGCCAATGCACGGGTGATCATGCGACGAGGTTCCCACCTTGGGTGGTGCTTTGTCGCCTTGGAGCCTGCAACATGTGGTTGCCTTTGTTGGCAAGTTGGTGGGCCAGTCGGGTTCTCGGACTATTGTGGAGTCATTGGCGACAAGATCTAGCCCTCGGGTCTCGAAAGTTGCGCTGATGCGTGAGTGGTGATCGTGCGCTCCGAGCGAAAGCTCTACTCAACCTTTGTTGGTGCCGATGACGGCGGCGCCCTTGGCATCGTTGCCCTCTTGGGGGCGTTGTCGTGGAGCACTGATCCATCCCTATCCCTTGTGGCTCGGATGACGACGGCATTCCGGACGTCACTCCCTCCTTGGAGGTGTTGTTCTTGGTGGTACAACCCTAGGTGGTGAAGGAAATATGCGCTAAGAGGCAATAATAAAGTTGTTATTATATATTCCTTGTATATGATAGATGTTTATTTTGCATGCTATAATTGTATTGATAGGAACCGTCAATACATGTGTGTTTAATAAACAAAAAGGGTTCCTAGTTATGCCTCTCTTATAGACTAGCTTGTTGATTAACAGGATGATCAAGGTTTCCTGATCATGGACATTGGATGTTGCTAATAACAAGGTCACAGCATTTGTGAAATGATGTGATGAACATTCAACCGAAGTATAGCATTACGATCAAGTCATTATGTTTATATTGCTATAACATCATACGAAGTAATCTTTATCCTTAGACCATGAGATCATGTTAATTGCTAACACCGGAAGAGTATCTTGATAACATCAAACGTCACACCGTAACAGGGTGACTATAAAGGTGGGTTCAGTACTACAAAGGTGTTATGTTGAGGCTCATGGATCAAGAGTGGAATTTGTCAATCCCAATGACGGATAGATATACTCTGGGCCCTCTCGGTGATATCACATTAAGATAGCTTGCAAGCAAGTGATGTGATCACTAGAATGTTATATCACGGGAACGAGAAAAGAGTGCATGTTGGTAACGAGATCAAACTAGGTATTTGGATACCGATGATCGAATCTCGGACATGTATTATATCATAAGACAAAGGGATTAAGTTACTAGCGTTAAACGTTCTCACGATCACAGAAGTCATCGTTGAATGTGCAGGAGTCAGTATGGATCTCCAGGTTCCACTTCTGATTATTGATCTGAGAGGAGTCTTAATCATGTCTGCATTATTCGCGAACCGTTGGGTGACACACTTAAGGGTTGTCGAACACCGTTTAGGAGCACATATGTTTCATACAAAAGGTTTGCAAAGCGCAAGAAATGTTTCGATAGAAACATGAATCGTTTCGATAGAAACCGGAATTGTTTCGGGTGAAATTGCAGAAAGTGGTTATGCATGTGATATTGAAATGTTGCAAGGGGTTTTATGTGAATGTTTGTTAATTAAAATAATTAACAAAATTCTGAATAAAATAAATAAAAGAGTTTTATTAATTGAGAGTTGCATTAAATTTGGTGGAAATTTAATGCATGTGAGTGGAATTTTGGGTGGAGTCAAAATTGATGTGAGTGGAGCTTCCACCACATGAATGAGGAAGAGGTGGGGGAACCCCACTTGGCCACCGGCCATGGGAGGGGAGGAGCCCCCCCTCTCCTCCCTCACAAAGCACACCTCCTCGTGAAGGATCCCTCTCCCCCTCTAGATATTCCCCCATGGTCTCGGATTAGCGAGATACATGTTTCCGGTGGCCTTGTTTCTAGAAGGAGTTGCTGCTTCCGCCGATTCGCTGGAGCGAGGAGGTCAAGGTTGTCCGGTGGCTTGAACGTGTGTGCGAGGAAGGATGCACTACTGATTTGCAGCGCTCGGACTTCCACACGATCTTGAGATCGGCAAGCGTACGACTACATCAACCACGAGTTCCTACTCGTTAACAAAACTCGTTGTCTTCGAGGGTAAGTTCTCCATGGATGTATGTCCACCCGTTGCTCTGTATCTAGTAGATAGATCTTGGCGTATAGTTCTCATCGTAGGAATTTTTTTGTTTTCTATGCTGCGGACCCAACAGTGGTATTAGAGCCTGATCTATGCGTAGGTGCTTTGCACGGGTAGTACACATATGTTTATATGTGGGAGATGATGATCATGTTATTGCATCTTCTATATATTTTGGATATTGGTGGCATAGTGGGATGAAGCGTCCCGGACTAACCTTACATGTCATCGTACATGAGACCGGTTCCACGACTGAATTGCAACTAGTTTTGCATAAGTGGCTAGCGGGTGCCTGTCTCTCCTACTATAGTCAATATATGATTTACAACGAGTTGCTAATAACTTGGTTATCCTCGTTGTGGTTCATGTTTGTAGGTAAGATTGGTTCTATCTCCGAAAGCCCTAAGCCATGTAAAACTTGCAATTGATAAATTAGAGGCGTCTAGTTTAGATCGTTGCTGGGCTAGTGTCTTGATATGGTATTGTTGTAAGTAGATATATGATAGATACTCTTACAACACACTTAACGTGTAAGTTCCATAGACCTTGGCCTTACACACAAAGGAATGATAGAGATCATACCACGATGCAAATGATAGATATCAAATGCATGGACCATATCATCTCACTTTACACATTAGATGTTTGCATCTTATATTGTTAGTTTGGCGCTTTTGGTAGCATTATAAGATGATCGCTCATTTAGATATCAACATAAAATGTGTTCTTCCTTAAGTATGCACCGTTTTATGAATCGTGTTTCGAGACATCACGTCATGATCGGGTGTTATCGACTCTACGCTTTCATACGGCGGGTGTAAGACAGTTTTACACACGCGAATACTAAGGTTCTTACTTGGCGAGCCTAGCATGTATAGACATGGCCTCGGAACACGGACCGAAAGGTTAAGCATGAGTCATATAGTTGATATGATGCCCATATAGATGCTCGCCTTTGAAGCTACACCGACTCACGTGATGATCGGACTTGGTGTAGTGGATTTGGTTCATGTAAGCACCAAAAGGACACGAGGGATGTCGTTTTTGAGTGGGAGTTCATTAGTAATTTGGATTAGTTGAACTCAATCTATCATAAACTTAGTCTAAATATATTTTACAAATTCTGTTTTAGATGGCACCACCTGCTTTTAATTTCAATGTGTTCATGGAGAAAGAGAAACTTGCTGCGAATGGTAGCAACTTCACCAATTGGGCTATGAATTTGAGGATTCTCCTCACTGCTGCACAAAAGAAATATGTGCTAGAGGAGCCGCTAGGCCCCCCACCAGCTCCTGATGCCCCTGACGAGGAAAAGAACATCTATATAACTCGTCAGGAGGACCTCAACTTAGTTCATTGCGGCATACTGTATGGGCTAGAGCCAGAACTTCGAAAGCGTTTTGAAAACGGCAATGCCTTTGATACCATGGGAGAATTGAAAATGATTTTTGATACCCATGCTGCCGTAGAGAGTTATAATGCTTCTGAAAAGTTCTTTAGCTGCATGATGGAGGAGAACAACTCCGTTAGGGAGCACGTACTCAAAATGTCTAGGTACGCCGATAAGCTTGTGTCCTTGGGAATAACGATTCCCATTGACTTAGGCATACATCGTGTTCTCCAATATATGCCACCTAGCTACAAGATCTTCGTGATGAACTATAATATGCAGGGCATGAAGAAGTCTCTTCCCGAGCTTCTATCAATGCTTAAGACTGCAGAAGTGGAGATTAGGAAAGAACATCAAGTGTTGATGATCAATAAGACCACCGGTTTCAAGAAGGACAAGAAAGACAAGCAGAAGGGAAAGAAGGGCGGCAAATCTGTTTGTGCACCTGAAAAGAAACCCCAAGCTGGCCCTAAGTCTGATACCGAGTGCTACTATTGCAAGGGGACTGGCCATTGGAAGCACAACTGCCCCAAGTATTTGGCGGACAAGAAGGCCGGCAAGGCAAACAAAGGTATATGTGATATACATGTTATTGATGTGTACTTGACTAGTACTCGCAGTAGAACCTGGGTATTTGATACGGGGTCGGTTGCTAATATATGTAACTCGGTTCAGGGGCTGTGGAACAAGCGACGGCTAGCAAGGGATGAGGTCACGATGCGGGTCGGCAATGGATCAAGAGTTGATGTGATCGCCGTCGAAACGCTGCCTCTCCATATGTCGTTGGGATTAGTTATAAATCTGAATAATTGTTATTTGGTGCCTGCACTAAGCATGAACATTGTATCCGGATCGTGTTTGATGCAAAGTGGTTATTCGTTTAAATCTGAAAACAATGGTTGTTCGATTTATATGAATGATATCTTTTATGGTCATGCACCTGTGTTGAATGGTTTATTTCTGTTGGATCTCGATAGTAGTATTACACATATTCATAATGTTGATGCTAAAAGGATTAAACTTGATAATGATATATCTGCATATATGTGGCACTGCCGTCTAGGTCATATTGGCATTAAACGCATGAAGAAGCTCCATTCTGATGGACTTTTGGAATCACTTGATTTTGAATCATTTGATACATATGAGCCATGCCTTATGGGCAAGATGACTAGAACGCCGTTTTCCGGTTCAATGGAACGGGCGACGGATTTATTGGAAATCATACATACTGATGTGTGTGGACCAATGAGTGTGTCGGCGCGAGGTGGATATCGTTATTTTGTTACTTTCACGGATGATTTGAGTAGATATGGGTATATCTATTTAATGAAACATAAGTCTGAAACCTTTGAAAAGTTCAAGGAATTTCAGAATGAAGTAGAAAATCATCGTAACAGAAAGATTAAATTTCTGCGGTCCGACCGTGGAGGAGAGTATCTTAGTTACGAGTTTAGCACACATATGAAAGACTGTGGAATACTTTCACAACTCATGCGTGCCGGAACACCACAATGTAATGGTGTGCCGGAACGTCATAATCGTAATTTATTGGATATGGTTCGATCTATGATGTCTCTGACTGACTTGCCACTATCATTTTGCGGTTATGCACTGGAAACCGCTGCATTCACTTTTAATAGGGCACCATCTAAATCCGTTGAAACGACACCGTATGAATTATGGTTTGGAAACAAACCTAAGCTGTCATTTCTTAAAGTTTGGGGATGTGATGTTTATGTGAAGAAACTTCAACCAGATAAACTCGAACCCAAAGCGGAAAAATGCGTCTTCATAGGATACCCTAAGGAAACGATTGGGTAGACCTTCTATCACAGATCCGAGGGCAAGGTTTTTGTTGCTAAGAATGGATCCTTTCTTGAGAAGGAGTTTCTCGCGAAAGGTGTGAGTAGTCGGAAGGTAGAACTCGAAGAGGTTATTGAACCTTCTCTTCATGAATTGGCGAGTGGCGCAGCACCGGAAGTTGTTTCGGAGTTGACTTCACCTGATGAAGAGAGAGCAAATGATAATGATCATGAAACTCCGAAAGAGGATACTGCCGAACCTTGCAGGTCAAGCAGGACACGTGCAGCTTCTGAACTGTACGGCAATCCTGTTATAAATTTCATGATTGATGAAATAGATGACCCTGTGACGTATGAAGAAGCGATGATGAGCCCTGATTCCAACAAATGGCTAGAAGCCATGAAATCCGAGATGGAATCCATGTACGAAAACTAAGTTTGGACCTTGGTGGACTTACCTCACGATCGAAAGGTCGTTGAGAATAAATGGATTTTCAAAAGAAAAACTGATGCTGATGGAAATGTGACCATCTATAAAGCTCGACTTGTCGCAAAGGGGTTTCGAAAAATTCAAGGAGTTGGATACGATGAGACATTCTCTCACGCAGCGATGCTAAAGTCGGTTAGGATTATGTTAGCAATTGCTACATATTTCGATTATGAAATATGGCAGATGGATGTCAAAACTGTGTTCCTCAATGGTAATATTGAAGAAGAGTTGTATATGATACAACCTAAGGGTTTTGTCGATCCTAAAGATGCTGATAAGGTATGCAACTTCAGTGATCCATCTATGGACTGAAGCAAGCATCCCGGAGTTGGAATCTCCGCTTTGATGAGGCGATCAAATAGTTTGGATTTATCCAAACTTATGGAGAGGCTTGTATTTACAAGAAAGTGAGTGGGAGCAATGTGGCATTTCTGATATTATATGTGGATGACATATTATTGATTGGAAATGATATAGATCTTTTAAACAGTGTTAAAAGTTATCTAAACAGCAAATTTTCGATGAAAGACCTTGGTGAAGCTTCATATATATTAGGCATTAAAATCTATAGAGATAGATCAAGGCGCCTAATTGGGCTATCATAGAGTACATACCTTGATAAGATATTAAAGAAGTTTAATATGGACGGAAGTAAGAAGGGGTTCTTACCTATGTTGTAAGGCAATACATTGAGTAAGACTCAAAGTCCGGCTACGGCGGAAGAAAGAGAGATAATGGATAAGATCCCCTATGCCTCAGCCATAGGCTCTATAATGTATGCCATGCTATGTACAAGACCGGATGTGGCACATGCTATTAGTTTGACTAGTAGGTACCAATCTGATTCAGGTTCGGAACACTGAATAGCAGTCAAGAATATCCTTAAGTACTTGAGAAGAACTAGGGATATGTTTCTTGTATACGGAGGTTAAGAAGAGCTAGTCGCTAAGTGTTACGTCGTGCTAGCTTTGACACCGATCCGGATGACTCGAAGTCTCAATCCGGATACGTATTTCTCTTTAACAGAGTAGTAGTTAGTTGGAGGAGTTCCAAACAACCTGTGGTGGCTGGATCAACGACGGAGGGGGAATATGTTGCTGCTTCAGAAGCAGCGCAGGAAGCAGTTTGGATGAAGGAGTTCATAACGGAACTAGGTGTGGTTCCTAGTGCATTGGACCCAATGGTGATCTATTGTGACAACAATGGAGCCATAGCCAACGCCAAGGAACCAAGGTCTCACAAGAATTCCAAGCATATAAGCACCGGTTTCACTCCATCCGCGAGCATGTCAAGGATGGAGACATAAAGATTTGTAAAGTGCACACGGACCTGAATGTAGCAGATCCGTTGACTAAAGTTCTCCCTAGGGCAAAACATGATCAACACCAGAACTCCATGGGTGTTAGATTTATCACTATGTAAACTAGATTATTGTCTCTAGTGCAAGTGGGAGACTGAAGGAAATATTGCCCTGAGAGGCAATAACAAAGTTGTTATTATGTATTCCTTGTATATGATAGATGTTTATTTTGCATGCTATAATTGTATTGATAGGAACCGTCAATACATGTGTGTTTAATAAACAAAAAGGGTTCCTAGTTATGCCTCTCTTATAGACTAGCTTGTTGATTAACAGGATGATCAAGGTTTCCTGATCATGGACATTGGATGTTGCTAATAACAAGGTCACAGCATTTGTGAAATGATGTGATGAACATTCATCCGAAGTATAGCATTACGATCAAGTCATTATGTTTATATTGCTATAACATCATACGAATTAATCTTTATCCTTAGACCATGAGATCATGTTAATTTCTAACACCGGAAGAGTATCTTGATAACATCAAACGTCACACCGTAACAGGGTGACTATAAAGGTGGGTTCAGTGCTATAAAGGTGTTATGTTGAGGCTCATGGATCAAGAGTGGAATTTGTCAATCCCAATGACGGATAGATATACTCTGGGCCCTCTCGGTGATATCACATTAAGATAGCTTGCAAGCAAGTGATGTGATCACTAGAATGTTATATCACGGGAACGAGAAAATAGTGCATGTCGGTAACGAGATCAAACTAGGTATTTGGATACCGATGATCGAATCTCGGACATGTATTATATCATGATACAAAGGGATTAAGTTACTAGCGTTAAAGGTTCTCACGATCACATAAGTCATCGTTGAATGTGCATGAGTCAGTATGTATCTCCAGGTCCCGCTTCTGATTATTGATCTGAGAGGAGTCTCAATCATGTCTGCATTATTTGCGAATCGTAGGGTGACACACTTAAGGGTTACCGTCTATTTAGGAGCACATATGTTTCAGACAAAAGGTTTGCAAAGCGCAAAAAATGTTTCGATAGAAACAGGAATTCTTTCAATAGAAACCGGAATTGTTTCGGGTGAAATTGCAGAAAGTGGTTCTGCATGTGATATTGAAATGTTGCAAGGGGTTTTATGTGAATGTTTGTTAATTAAAGTAATTAAAAAAATTCTGAATAAAATAAATAAATTTTTTTTATTAATTGAGAGTTGCATTAAATTTGGTGGAAATTTAATGCATGTGAGTGGAATTTTGGGTGGAGTCAAAATTGATGTGAGTGGAGCTTCCACCACATGAATGAGGAAGAGGTGGTGGCACCCCCCTTGGCCACCGGCCATGGGAGGGGAGGAGCCCCCGCTCTTCTCCCTCACAAAGCACACCTCCTCGTGAAGGATCTCTCTCCCCCTCTAGATATTCCCCCATGGTCTCGGATTAGCGAGATACATGTTTCCGGTGGCCTTGCTTCTGGAAGGAGCTGTTGCTTCCGCTGATTTGCTGGAGCGAGGAGGTGGAGGTTGTCCGGTGGCTTGAAAGTGTGTGCGAGGATGGATGCGCTGCTGATTTGCGGCGCTCGGACTTCCACACGATCTTGAGATCGGCAAGTATACACTACATCAACCACGAGTTTCTACTCGTTAACAAAACTCGTTGTCTTCGAGGGTAAGTTCTCCATGGATGTATGTCCATCGGTTGCTCTGTATCTAGTAGATAGATCTTGACGTATAGTTCTCATCGTAGGAATTTTTTTGTTTTCTATGTTGCGGACCCAATAGGTGGCACGCAGGGTGTTGGCGCATGCTTTGGCTGTGGCGAGCAGATCCTTGGAGCTCTCACGTCACGCTAGTTTGGTTACCCTTCGGGCAAGGTTCGTGGGCTACCAAGGATCCTTTGTTGCGGTGTTTCAGTCGCATGGATTCACTCGACGGGGAAGGCTGACGGCTGCTAGCTTATGTTCCAATGACGAAGAGCATGGTGGTGGGCGGTGGTGCTACTTTGCGCATCTAGGCTAGGGTGTTTGGTGGCGTCGATTGTAATGTTCGCTTAGAGGCATCATCCATGTTCTGTCTTGAGTGTGTCGGGTGTGCGTCCTTTGGCGTTGTACAATACTCTCTTTTTCTATCAATGAATCAAAACGCAAGGCTTTTGCGTTTTCGCGAAAAAAATATCGTTGATTTGGTAGAACTTAGACTAAATCTATGATACTTATTATACGGATCAGAGTGAGTATTAGAAAAGATTGAAGCGACCGAGATTGATGAATATTGAATAGTTCGTATTACATTGTCTTGATATAAAAAAGTGATATCAAACAAAAATAGTACGTAGTTAAAAAAAGGAAACATAATACTCCCTTCGTCCCAAAATAAGCGATTTGGATTTGTCTAGATTCGTATGTATCTTGACGTGTTTTAGTATATAGATACATACGAATTTACACAAACCCAAATCAATTATTTCGGGATGAGGTGAGTATTGTAATCGGTGTAATGACTAGGCAAAATCGAGAGAAAAAAGTTGTCTTTTGGGCAAATAAAATTGGAAGGAAGAATTTTTTTATTTATTTATTTAAGAACTACTTGAAATTTTCACTCTGGTTTCTATGTATTATCAAAAGGATCAATTATAGACTGATAAAAGTTTGATATTATTTCTAAGAGTGATCAAAAAGACTTGAAAATGACAATGTTAACAATAGTATGGCGGGTCCGTAGAGAAAAGGGCAAGGAAGGAAAGCACATCTGGACTCAATTGATGAGTTGATGCAACGCAAGTGGACAAGGCTAGTACGAGGTTATCCAGGAAGTTTAGTTGGTGATTAGGAAGGCTACGACCACGGATCTCGGTATTGTGTCCTTGTCCATGCACCTCTACTCGCAACAACAATTCGAATCCATGGAATCCTCATCGGGATCATCGATGATTCTTCCTCCTAGCTAGATCTCATAGAGTGTTGTTAACAATGTGGTATTCAGAGCTTCCAATTTTCCCCACCATAGCCACCATTTGCTAGATCTCGCCCTCGAGACTCGTGCTCATCACGCCATTGTGCTTGCTCATGAGAAAATCATGGAGTCCCTGACCCCTGAAGGCCGCACCACCTTCAACACCATCTCTTCGGCCGCCGATGCGGAAGGCGCAACAGAACAAGGAGATCGGCGAACTCATCGTCAAGGTCTTCAACGCGGCGATTGATTCCATTGCGCGTGCAAGCATTGATAAGGCCATCGTCACGATCCAGTTGTATGATGATGGCGTGAAATCCATCCTCCAACAGCACATCTCCGAGTTGCGGGAGCAAGTTGATATCGCCCTATCCGGATTTTCTAGCCAAGTTACCGAGAGGTGACACGGAGATCAGCTCATATGGGTGCCACTTGTCGACGACTACACGAAGGTCCACAATAGGAGCTTTTGTCCCTTACATACCGCCTCTGACACGAGGTATCTACAACAATCACCCTGCACTTCATTCTCCTCATTCCTTCCACTTACATGTTGAGCAGCCTGATTCACCTCCATGAGGTCGACTTCCTCATGTGGATTTTCCCAAATTTGATGGGGAAAAACCCAAAGTTAATGGCAGATTTGGTGTGAGGATTACTTCGAGTTGTATGAGACATCGCCTCAACTATGGGTTAAGTTAGCTTCCATGCAATTCACTGGTCTTGCATCTCGTTAGTTTAATTCAAAGTCACATCTTAGGCAATTCGATTGGGCAGAATTCTGTACGGAAATGTCGGTCGAAATCACACCCTCCCTAATTCATCGTTTGTATAAGCTACTGCAAATTGGAAGTGTAGAGGATTATGTCAACTAATTCACTGGGTTAATTGATTAATTAGTTGCTTATGAAGCTAAATCTGATCCATTGCATTACGTTACTCGTTTCTTAGAGGGCTTAAAACCTGTTGTTTGCATGTTCGTAGCGGTTCAACTTCCCCAAGATTTGGATACTACGTATATGATTGCGCTGGTGTAGGAAGAAGTTAACAATGGATGCACCATGTTGAATACTGCAACAATCATGTAGCACATCGTGGTTATGTTCCTCTAGTACAAGTTGCTCGTATTGCATATGATTGTGTCGTACTGATGGCAAGATCAATGCACCAAAAATAGAAAAAATCAATGGCATGTATTTCACTTATAGGGAACAATGTTTTCATGATCACAAGTGTCATCCAACAGTGTAGCTGCATGGTGTCTAGGGATTAGTGGATTTCTTTGTTGGTCCTAATCATTCTGATCGTGATTCTGCTGATTGGCATTCTTTTAAAATCCATTCTTTAGTAATTTACTAGTGTAGTAAATATTTTATCTACATCTTTTATTCATCCTTATCATGACAACTTTCATGATCAAGCTACTATAGCCTATAAGGACGAATCACGAGTATAATGACAGTTCCCAAAACCTTTTTGGGAGATTAGGACGTCCAGCGTCTTCAACCTTCACAAATTCTCATACAATATAAAAACATGTAATTTTCTAAATTATACTCTATCATATTGTAACCATAAACATTGTTTCAGCTATCACAATATCTTCCACGCATGATGGTTTCTGAAACAATTCTTTCAGCTCATAGATAACCTCGATATTAAAACAACTTTTGAATATCAAGAATCATGGAGACAAACATGATACTTTAGATACTAACACTGGAATTGTTACTCTTGATTTAATACTTCTTATGAAACTTCATGGAGTAAATGGAGTTTGCTGAAAGTTTACAATAGGACTTCTATACTTCAGATTGAAACTCAAAACAATACGATATCAGTTCGTAAATTAAATATCCATAAATCCATAGTTCTATATAACTAAGCATAAGCTAGTAAGCGGATGCCAATGATTACAACAAATTATGTAAATTCACTTCGATTTAGTTTATAATAAATTGAGTTCGACTAATCCAAATTAGAAATGAACTCCCACTCAAAAACAACATCTCTCATGTCTTTTTGGTGATTATATGAAGCAGATCCACTACACCAAGACCTATCATCATATGAGTTGGTGTAGATTCAAAGGCGAGTATCTATATGGTCATCATATCAACCATATGACTCATGCTTTACCTTTCGGTTTGTATTCCAAGGCCATGTCTATACATGCTAGACTCGCCAAATAAGAACCTTAACACTCGCGTATGTAAAATTGTCTTACACCTGTTATAAGCGAACGTAGAGTTTATCACACCCGATCATCACGTGTTGTCTCGAAACGACGAACTTTCTTAACGGTGCATACTAAGGAAGAACACATTTTTATCTTGATATTTTCAATAAGGGATCATCTTATAATGCTACTAAAGCGCCAAACAAATAATATAAGATGCAAACAAACATTATATGCAAAAAATGATATGATATGGTTCTCGCACTTGATCACTATCTTGTGCATCTTGGTATGATCTTTATCATTCTTATATGTGTAAGGCCAAGGTCTATGGAACTTATACTTTGGTATGTTATAATTTCCAAGAGTATCAATCCATACTATAAATTATAACATCACCATATCATAAAACTTGCCCAGCAATAATCTAAACTAGACGCCTCTAATTTATCAATTGCAAATTTTATGTGGCTTAGGGATTTCGAAGATATAACCATTCGTACCTACAAACATGGAACCACAAAGATGATAATCAAATTATTAGCAACTCATTATAAATCAGATATTGACTATAGTAGGAGAGACAGACACCCGCTAGCCACTTATGCAAAACTAGTTGCATGTAAAGCATGGAACAGGTCTCATGTGCGAGGACATGTAAAGTTAGTCCGTGCTGCTTCATCCCACTATGCCACCAATACCCAAAAATACATAGAAGATGCAATAACATGATCATCAACACTCACATACTCATATGTGTTCTACCGTACAAAGCATCTACGCATAGATCAGCTCGGATACCACTGTTACATTCGCAACATAGAAAACAAAAAATTCCTACGATATAAACAACTAAGCACCAAGATTTATATACCTAGATACAATCAAAGGGTGGATATACATCCATAGAGAACATACCCTTGAAGAGCGACAACGCATTGTTAACAAAATCATATTTCGTGGATGATGTAGTCATACACTTGCTGATCTCAAGACCGTGATGAAGTACAGCAGGTCCAATACCGCAAAGCAGCGGTGCATCCGTGATCATACACACGTCCGCTACCCCAACAACCTCTGTGTCCTTGCTCCAACGATGCAGCGGAAGCAACAACTTCTTTCAGACAAAGCCATCGGGAACATGTATCTTGCTAATCCGAGACCATGGAGAATAGGAGAGATCCTTCACGAGGAGGTGTGAGAGTGGAGGAGGAGGTGCTCCTTATATAGGGGAGGGGCAACCCCCATGCCATTGTCGGCGGCCAAGGTGGGTGCCCCCACCTCTCCCTCATTCATGTGGGTGGAGCTCCCACTCACATAAACACACCTCCACTCACATGTCCACTCACATGAATTAATTTTCCACCAAAATTAATTCAACTCTCATTAAATAAAACTCTTTTATTTATTTTATTTAGATTTTTTTAATTACTTTAATTAACAAACATTCACATAAAACTCCCATATCACATGCAGTACCAGTTTCTGCAATTTCACCCGAAATGATTCCGGTTTCCATCAAAATGATTCTAGCGCTTTCTTAATCTTTATCTGAAACACGTTTGCTCCTAAATGGTGTCGGTATCCCTTAAGTGTGTCACCATACGATTCGCGAATAATTCAGACATGATCGAGACCCCTCTGCGATCAATAATCAGCAGCGGGACCTAGAGATTCATACTGACTCCCACACATTCAACAATGACTCCTATGATCATGTGAACCTTTAACGTTTGTAACTAAATCCCTTTGTCTCGTGATATATTACATGTCTGAGATTCGACCATCGGTATCCCCATACCTAGTTTGATCTCGTTACCGACATGTACTCTTTTCTTGTTTCCGTCATATAACATTCTAGTGATCTTATCACTTGCTTGCAAGCTATATCAATGTGATATCATCGAGAGGGCCTAGAGTATATCTCTCCGTCATCGGGATGGACAAATACCACTCTTGATCCATGAACCTCTACATAACACTTTCGGAGTATCTGAATCTACCTTTATTATCACCTGTTATGGTGTGAAGTTTGATGTTATCAAGTTACTCTTTTGGTGTTAGTGATTAACATGATCTCATGGTCTAAGGACTAAAGTTACTTCGTATGATGTCATAGAAACTTTAACACCATGACTTTGATTGTATTGCTATTCTTCAGATGAATGTTCATCACAACATTCTACCAATGTTGCGACCTCATTATTAATAACATCATCCATGATCAGGAAACCTTGATCATCTTGTTAATCAATGAGCTAGTTTATCTGAGAGGAATAACTAGGAACCATTTATTTGTTTATTAAACACACATGTATTAACGGTTCCAACTAATAAAATTATAGCATGCAAAATAGACATTTATCATAAATAAGGAATAAAATAATAACCAATTTATTATTGCCTCTCGGGCATATTCCCTTCACATACGCCATGCACGCCAGGTCCAGCCTGCCAGCCTGCTGCTACCTCGCCCGCGGCAGCTACGCCCGCGGTAGCCCCGTCTGCAGCGGCCTCGCCCGGCCTAGCACCCACACCGACCGTCTCTGCTATGGCTCCTAGCGGGCCGTCTTCGATCTGCCTGATACCGACTGTCTCCCCATCGTCCGAGGCCTCCTTGTCCGACCCAGCATCATCGACCTCAACATCACTTGTGCCTGACTCTGTGTTGCCTCCATCACCTACGTCTGGCTCGTCGCGACAAGCACCACCTGCTGTTGAGGCTCTTCGCCCTCGCACACACACTCAAGCTGGTGTTCTTCGTCCGAAGAAGCACACAGATGGGACCATTTCATGGATTGTTTCTTGTGTCATGTTGTTGCTGAGCCCTGACACTTTCAGGTTGCTCTTCGTATTCCTCACTAGCGTGCTGTGATGGAGCAGGAATTTCAGGCACTTCTGAAGAATGATACTTGGCAACTCGTTCCTCTTGTTTCTAGTGTCAATATTATTGATTCCAAGTGGTTCTTTGATGACTGCAAGTTCACAAATCAATTGTAGCTAGTTTTGAAGTAAAGATATCAAACCCATAGAGAGCTATTGGTAAAGGTCTTTATGCCTCTCGTTACTATTCACTAGAGAGTTCTTGTAAGTTATCTTTAATTCCAAGTAAAGGGTGTTTGAAAGGTTTATGTTTGTTTGCAGAAAAGTAATTAAAACAAGTAAATGAAAACAAGTAACAAGTTGGTATGAAAGCGTGGTTGAACTCAATAGGGCTGAAACGTTCTCGGGGATGTAGGATACACCACTAGCATAGTATTATTATTATATGTAATCAAGATAACATACTTCTTGTGTCATGATATGTGTAGAGAGATCCCCATAATAAGATGTTCACGATAAGGCTCGTAGGAAGCCACTTTGTTGAGCCAAGTGTGAGGTCACCTCTAAATAACCACTACAATGCCTGAGAGCAATCGCACATACAGGCCACCGCAATTAAGGGTTTCCCATGGATATCGTAATTAGCTTAGGGAGTCCCTCTTAATCCCCCTTTAACCGTGTGGGTTATGAGTCGGAGCCAATCTATCACGGGGCACTTTGGGTACGCTTCCACAACACGTCCAAAGGGTTTCTTCCTCCCTTTAGTCCCGAAGGCAAATGATATGTGGTCGACTTCACATATCATCTAAAGAGAGAAATCAAACATAAGTCGTAATTATATCATAGACAAGCAAGTCATATGGACATAAGAATAGATCATCTTTATTATAAGTTCATAGTGGTTCTAGGGTTTCTCCATCTAACCAAGAACAACACTCATGGAAGCAATCAACAACATCATCATAATCAAATGGATGGATTAAAGTACGGGGGTAGATCTAATGCAAACCACAATTAGATCAGGAATTACAAAGTAATCTAATAGATGAAAGATGGAGTAATGGTGGTGATGAATATGCAGCGGTTGATGGTGAAGGGGATGATGCGTTGTCCTCCAATGATCCACGAGGCAGCTGGGATTTTTCCCTAGCCAAGTTCCTCCTTCAGATCCCTGTCGGATGTGGTGTTTCGTGGTTTCCGGTGGCTATGAATGTCGGATCTCTCTCTCTCCCATCTTTGTCAGGAGAAACTATTTGACAAGGCGGTCCTGATGGCACCTGGTGGGCGAACCGTACGGGCAGGCTCTGCCCGTACCAGTGGTCGTTCTGCCCGTACTAGTGGTCGTTCTTGATGTTGATGCCTCCTTCTTGTTTGTTATTCTTCTAGATGTCCTCCAATGACTTTTATCACTTAGAAATATCATATAATTACACAATATGACAGCTCTAATTGATATGTTCATATATGACTCCATGATTTGGGATCCTGTTGAAACAAGAACGAAATAGCGCACGTAGGCGCGGTGAAATACAAAAATATATACTCTATTTATGCAAAAATAAGAGGTAAATATGCTTCAATTTTGGACACAACAACTCCCCCAAGCTAGGCTCTTGCTCGTCCACGATCAAGATGGTGGCTTATGGACAAGATCATCATGTTCATGAGACACGAGATATTATAATAGATGAGGCAAAAATCGATACATGAGTACATATCGGGTGTAGAGATATGTCGGGGGTATTACCATACCCTTACACATTAAATAACTTAGAGGCTTCCACACCTTTTTCTAGTATTAATAAAATTATAAGAAGCTACTAGTGATTAAACATATCATATAATCACAAAGTTTAGAGATTTGTAGCTCTAAGTTTAATAGTGAAGATTCATGATCATTTTCTTTTTTCTTTCTCTCTCTTATTTAGATGCTTGATTCTTTTGATAGCTACTTTCTTTTTCTTTCTTGATACTTGCATATCTATATTTTTCCTTGCTCCATTTTTCTCTACTTATTTTTAGCAATCTATTCGATCATGCTCACTACTTCAATGGCTTTTGAAAACTATTTATCATAATATGCTACCAGAATTCTTCTTCTCATAACTTAATCAATACTTCTATAGGTGTGGAAGTCTCAAAAATTATGACAGCTATACAAGTGTCATAACACTCAACCTAGTTCAATCATCTAATATAATAATCATGAATCAAACACAGCTTCAATTTTCATAAAGTCTCATAGCTCAACGAACATAATTCTTCTCTTGAACAAAGGGAACTAGAAGTTGATGTAACTAATGCAAATTCGTAAATTTAAACCTAACCATGCGTGCGGAAAAGTAAACATGCTAAAACTGTAAGATATATTACAAGGTTCTATCAGATCCCCCAAGCTTGGAGTCAAGTCGGGTGGATCAAATAATCCCTTGCAATTATTTGATACCGTGGCATGCTTCATGGTGAAGAGGTCTTGTTGGAGAGTGCCGCTCGGAGCTTCTTGTTTGTCCTCTCTAGGGAAGATATGCGTTGGAGACACTTCTATAGATCCGAACGTAAGAGAAACATCCCATCAGCGACTTTTCTCATCATCTCATCGAGTTCCTTCTTGCCTTCAAGATCCAAGAGGCGCTTGCGCATGATCTCCCTGTGGACGAGTTCTTCTTTCTGGTACTTCTCTATCTTGTTGAGGCGATGTTCATTGTCCGGGACGTGCATACCAATTGGTACGTCTAGAAGGTTGAACCCCCAGTCCTCTTGCGGCTTCATGCTCATGCGTGCGTTGATGGTGATCTTCTTTGTTGTTGACATATGGGTTGTAGTCTCCTGATAGGTTCCTGCAGCAGAGTTGTTACGCTTATTATGCTTTGGTGACGAGTAGTTGAAGGAGATGAGCTTGAGCGACTCCGTGCACCCCTTTCCATGGGGTTTCTTGGATTCTTCCTCATCTTCGGGCTTCACCATCGCCAAGTAGTCCGGTTGCTTCCATCCCCTCTTTGATTCCTCCATGAAGATCTGGAACTCCACGTCTTCAGAATCATCATCAAAATTATACATGTACCGATTGTCCTTCGTGCTTAGGCCTTGAGCTTCACGATCACCGGCTTCGATGGAGGAGGTCTAGAAACTATCCCACGAACGAGCCATGAGGTTTAGAGGCCTGCATTTACCTTGAGTCGATTAGCGCATCAAGTAGATTAGATCTGTTGGTATAAGAGAGAGGTGGATCTCTAAAAAGACCTATAAAGAGTTAGAGGCAAGGTAAAATTCGTGCTGGGAGAAAAAGGGTCGCACAAGAAAAGAATCCTAACAAATAAGAAAACAAATAAATGCAAAAAGAAGGAAATTCAGGTCGTAACGACCAACTCGGTACGGGCGGCGCCCGTACGGTGCGCCCGTAACAGGTCGTTTCCAAAAGAGGCACGGTACGAAGTCGGTAAAAGGTCAACCGACTAAGTGGTACGGGCAGGTTCTGCCCGTACTACCCTTCCATACCGACTTTGTAACTGCTTTTAATATTTTTTCATCTTTATTATGACACAAAAGTGTAAACGAGAAATAGAAAGATGAATTTACCGCACCAATAACGACCGGCGGTATGAGGGAGTGCGCCCGTACCGCGCGGTCGTACCGCTTCCGTGAGAACATCATCAAGGCATCAACAGTCTTAACGACCATCGGTATGGTTGGATCCGACTGTACCGTCCGCCCGCACTGATCTCGTAAGACCGGCAGTCGACTCAGAAAAATGAAAGAAATTCAAATATGCAAAAGGAAATAGCGGAAAATTATCTAGAACAAAGGTGTGTTGAGAATTTCGTAAGTCATGTTCATCGAGGGAATATGGTCTCATTTTAATTTCTTTTCTTCCTCTCTTTGAATAAAACAGGTCGCAGAAATCGCCAAAACCATTGTAAGGGGAAATAGGAGACTTCCTTTTTGGTTGTGTGGTTCCCACAGGTATGCACACGGATGATACCTCTTTAGGATGAAGAACTCCTTGAGTATCCGTGAATGCTTCCTCAACCTCTTCCTTTCTTTGTAGAATGTGTAAATAAAATTCTTGCAGAAGTAGAGTCCAACGGATCATTCATGGCTTAACATCAGCCCTTTCTAGGATTTCTTTCAAGCCAACACGATCAATATGTACTCTAACTTTGGAGTCCATGATGTAAGATCTAAATTTATCACAAGAAAATACTACAACGAAGAATTCTTTTTTAGCCATAGGATAGTTATTTTGGGCCCCATTTAAGGTGCGACTAGCATGATGAATGATATTAATACCATCACCATCATACTGGCAAAGAATTTCCCCTACAGCTTCATGGCTAGCTTCACAAAATAGCTCAAAAGGTTTCTTCCAATTAGGTGGTTTAATAACAGGTGCTTCAAGAAGGGCTTGTTTTAATATGTTGAAAGAAGTAAGACATTTTTTATCAAAATTAAAACGAACATCCTTGTGAAGAAGGTTAGTTAATGGTCTAGCAGTTTTTGAAAAATTCTTAATGAATCTTCTATAAAACCCTAAATGACCCAAAAAGCTTCTTTTACCTTGTATATCTCGAGGAGGGGGTAATCTTTCTATTGCTTCAATCTTTGCCTTATCAACTTCTATACCCTTACCTGAGACTTTGTGGATGAGTACTATGCCTTCTTGGACCATGAAATGATATTTCTCCTAGTTCAAGACTAGGTTAGTGTCTTCGTATCTCTGCAAAACTTTATGCAGATTATGGAGACAATGATTAAAGGAGGTTTCATAAACATAGAAATCATCCATGAACACCTCCATAATACTTTCAACATAATCGGCAAAATATAGTCGTCATACATCTTTGAAAAGTGGCAGGAGCATTGCAAAGACCAAAAGGCATACGACGATAGCATAGAGACCATAAGGACAAATGAAAGTAGTTTAAGTTGATCATCAGGGTGTATGACAATTTGGGAAAAACCGGAATAACCGTCTAGGTAGCAAAAATGAGAATGCATGGCAAGCCTTCCTAAGTTTGGTCTATAAACCGTAAAGGGTAATGATCCTTCCTAGTTTCCTTATTAAGCTTTCTATAGTCAATGCACATCCTGTGGCCAACAACAGTTCTAGTTGGTACCATTTTGTTATGTTCATTTTCTACAATCGTGAACCCACCTCTCTTTGGAATAGAATGAACGGGACTTACCCACTCTCTCTCCTCCACATGAAAGATGATGCCTACATCCAACAAACATATTATTTCTTTCTTACCTCCTCTTTCATGTGAGGTTTAAGACGTTGCTGAAAGTCCGCTACCGGCTGGGCTCCTTATTCCATGAATATTCTATGGTTGGCTATCAAAGAACTAATCCCTTTCAAGTCAGTCATCGAATACCCAAGAGTGTTTTGATGCATGCGGAGAACCTTCATTAAATTTTCGTCCTCTTTATCTACGAGGTTAGCACTTACAATAACAGGGAAATTATTTGTATCATCGAGAAATATATATTTTAATTCCTTTGGTAGAGTTTTAAGGGTTGGATGAGGAAGAGCCTCATCTCCTTTCCTTATAGGTTCTTCATATTTTTGATTAATCTCGATGTCCACCTCCGGTGTGGAATCGAGATTGTTATCTATTTCAAAAAAAATCTATGTCTTCAAGAATGTTATTGTTATTGAATAAACTTCTTGCTAGATCATCATCTAGAGTCTCGATAATTATTGAGGCTAAGTTTATGATATTACCTTCTTCCTCATGTTCGTATTCATCATCATCTAATTATTCAATAGTTGGTTTATGGTCAAATTTGGAGAAATGAAAATCCATCATATCTTCACCAAACTTGAGAGACACATTTTGCTTTTTGCAGTCTATGTTTGCACCTACGGTATTTAGAAAAGTTCTTCCAAAGGTGATGGGACAATAAACATCAGTGGGCATATCAATAAGCACAAAATCAATAGGATATTTGTGGGGTCCAATACATATTGGTACGTCCCTAATTATTCCCATAGGGACTCTTAGAGTTTTATCTGCAAGCATTATAGTCATATCCATATCTTCAATTTCAGCTGGGGCTAATTCGTTTTGAATTTTTAAATAAAAGTTAAAAGGAATAACATTAACAGTTGTACCGATATCGCAAAGACCATAATAGGAAGTTCCACCGAAAGTGCATGGAAGGATAGGCTTACCCACTTCTTTAGCTTTTACCTTTCCTTCAACAAATTGTGAGGCTTAAGAATCTAGCTCAATCACGTTTCAATGTGCAAACATGGTCAGAATATCTTCTTTTACCGATGCCTCTGCCTCTTGTTCACTTTCTTCCTCAATTTTCCTTATTAGTGTTTCCTCTTCCAGCTCCTTGAGAAATAATTCTTCCTTGTTGCGTTGATCCTCAAGTTGCTGAGCCATCATGTGTCTTCTTACCATCCTTGGAAAAGGATGGGGTTCAACATAAAGGCACCTCCCTCATTGGCTTGACAGGGGCCATAATTACTGGATCTTCTTTAACAACTGGCTCAGGGGGAGGAGTATAATGAATCAAGTCCTTCTTTAGAGCTTCAATATGTTCTATAAAAGACTTAAGGATTTGCAAGACAATATCATCAAGTTGCAGTTCATTAGCAGTTTCTTTTACCTTACCGGAGTCTTCAATTTCTATACCTCCTTCGCCTCCTAAATCGAATCCCCATGTTTCTCTATTATGGTGAATTTCCCAAGCTTTTATTATAGCTAACTCCATGAAAGGAACCCCTTAATTCATTTCAAGCTCGTGTTTAATTTCTTGATTAAGTCTTCCATAAAAATATGCAGCACATACCATTTTGGTAAATCATGATGGGGACATTTGTGAAGTAGAGACTTATAACTTTTGTAGGCTCTTACCAAACCTTCACCTGGGCGGTTCTTGAATTTTGTAATTGCCCTTCTTACCTCAGCAGTCTTTACCTTAGGAAAGAATCGAGACATAAATTCTATTTTAAGCTTTTCCCAGGTATCAATTTTCTCTGCAGGGCAAATTCTATACCAAGCCAAAGCAGTGTTGGTTAGAGATTGGCTAAACAGTTTAAGTTTTAATTCATCATCAGAATAGCCTCTATATTTTAGAGTACAACATAGCTCGGTAAAGTGCATTAAATGATTATAAGGATCCTCATCGGGATCATCTCCTACAATCTTTTTCTTTAATAATAGCGATAAAACGAGGGTTAACCTCATACTCTGGTTCGCTCCCACTCAGGAATTCTTTAACTAATCCTCTATTGAATCTCCCAAGGTATTTAGTAGCATCGATTTGATTATCAGTCCGAGTGCAGCCATGGTGTTTACCTAAAACTAGTAAACAACTTTAGTAGAACAATGAGTAAAGTAAGTAACTAAGAACAAAGACCAAAACCGCTTAGCTCCCTGGAAACGGCGCTAGAAAATAGCTTGATGACTGCAAGTGCACAGATCAATTGTAGCTAGTTTCTAAGTAAAGATATTGAACCCACAAAGAGCTATTGGTAAAGGTCTTTATGCCCCTCATTACTATTCACTAGAGAGTACTTGTAAGTTATCTTTAATTCCAAGTAAAGGGTGTTTGAAAGGTTTATGGTTGTTTACAAAAAAGTAATTAAAACAAGTAACAAGTTGGTATGAAAGCATGGTTGAACTCAATAGGGCTGAAACGTTACCGGGGATGTAGGATACACCATTAGCATAGTATTATTATTATATGTAATCAAGATAACATACTTCTTGTGTCATGATATGTGTGGAAAGAGTCTCATAATAAGATGTTCACGACAAGGCTCGTAGGAATCCACTTTGTTGAGCCAAGTGTGAGGTCACCTCTAAATAACCACTGCAATGCATGAGAGCAATCACCCATACAGGCCACCGCAATTAAGGGTTTCCCCATGGATATCATAATTAGTTTAGGGAGTCCCTCTTAATCCCCCTTTAACCGTGTGGGTTACGAGCCGGTGCCAATCTGTCACGAGGCACTCCGGGTACGCTTCCACAACACGTACAAAGGGTTTCTTCCTCCCTTTAGTCTCAAAGGCAAATGATATGTGGTCGACTTCACGTATCATCTGAAGAGAGAAATCAAACACAAGTCATAATTATATCATATACAAGCAAGTCATATGGACACAAGAATATATCATCTTTATTACAAGTTCATAGTGGTGCTAGGGTTGCTCCATCTCCCCAAGAACAAAGGAACTACTCACTCATGGAAGCAATCATCAACATCATCATAATCAAATGGATGGATTAAAGTACAGTGGTAGATCTAATGCAAACCACAATTGGATCTGGAATTACAAAGAGATCGAATAGATGAAAGATGGAGTAATGGTGGTGAGGAATATGCAGCGGTTGATGGTGAAGGGGATGATGTGTTGTCCTCCAATGATCCGCGAGGCAGCTGGGATTTTTCCCAGCCAAGTTACTCCTTGAGATCCCTCTCGGATGTGGTGTTTTGTGGTTTATGGTGGCTGTGAATGTCGGATCTCTCTCTCGGCTTTGTTAGGAGAAACTATTTGATGAGGCGCCCCCGATGGCGCCTGGTATGGGCGGATGGTACGGGCGGGCTCCGCCTGTACCAGTGGTCGTTATCGGTTCTGATGCCTCCTCCTTGTTTGTTATTCTTCCGAATGCGAAGGTAAATTCATAAAATGACTTTTATCACTTAGAAATATCATATAATTACACAATATGACAGCTCTAATTGATATGTCCATATATGACTCCATGATTTGGGATCCTGTTGAAACAAGAACGAAATAGCGCACGTAGGCACAGTGAAATACAAAAATCCCTACTCTATTTATGCAAAACAAGAGGTAAATATGCTTCAATTTGGACGCATCAGTCTTCAAGGTTAAGAAGCATGCTGATGGTTCTATTGAACGCTACAAGGCACGATTAGTTGCTAAAGGCTTCAAACAGAGGTATGGTCTTGTTTATGAAGACACGTTCACCCTAGTTGTCAAGCCCACTAACATTCATTTGCTGCTCTCTTTGGCTGTTACTCAAGGATGGTCTGTTCGTCAGCTTGATGTGCAGAATGCCTTTCTGCATGGAGTTCTGGAGAAGGAGGTTTATATGCGTTATCCCCTAGGTTTTGTTGATCCTGCACATCCTCGGCATTTCTGCTGCCTTGTTAAGGCTTTGTATGGACTTAAGAAGGCTCCTCGTGCATGGCATGCACGTCTTGGCTCTGTCCTTCAGGCTCATGGGTTTGTTCCATCCACTGCTGACACGTCCTTGTTCCTTCT
Source organism: Avena eriantha (assembly GCA_910589775.1). Classification (NCBI taxonomy): domain Eukaryota; kingdom Viridiplantae; phylum Streptophyta; class Magnoliopsida; order Poales; family Poaceae; genus Avena; species Avena eriantha. The sequence goes on from OU342742.1 coordinate 541,289,993, forward strand.
TCAGCGTCCCAAGGGCATGATATATATGATGGTTTATGTTGATGATATCATCCTCATCAGTTCCACTAATGTTGTTGTTGATCGTCTCTTGTGTGCACTGAGTGGTGATTTTGCTGTCAAGGACTTGGGTGCCCTGCACTACTTACTTGGTCTAGAGGTCTCACAGTCTTCTAGTGGGTTGACTCTCACTCAACACAAGTATTCTCTAGAATTGTTGCGCCCTGCTGGTATGTTGAAATGCAAACATGCTACCACTCCTATGTCTTCTACTGATCGATTGTCTGCTCTTGATGGAGATCCTCTTTCGCCTGATGATGCTACTGAGTACCGTAGTCTCGTTGGTGGTCTGCAATACCTCACTATCACTAGACCAGATGTCTCTTATGCAGTCAACCGTGTGTGTCAGTATCTTCATGCGCCCAAGACATGTCATTGGTCGGCTATGAAGAGTATTATGGGCTACATCTGTCTCACTATCTCATATGGTTTGCTTCTCTAGCCTCCACCGGCGTGTGATCTCTCAGCCTTCTCGGATGTGGATTAGGCTGGAAGTCCTGATGATAGGCGATCCACGGGGGGCTATTTAGTATTCTTTGGTCCTAACTTGATCGCCTAGAATGCTTGCAAACAAGCTATAATATCTCGCAGTAGTACTGAAGTTGAATACAAGGCGGTTGCTAATGCGATAGCTAAGCTCATTTGGGTGTAGTCCTTATTGAGAGAGTTCGGGGTCTCTCAAGATCATTCTCCAGTCCTTTGGTGTGACAACATCGGTGCTACATACCTTCCATCTAATCTGGTATTCCATGCCCGAACGAAACACATTGAAGTTGACTATCACTTTGTCAGGGAACATGTTTCAAAGAAGCTACTCCGTATCAAGTTCATCCCCTCCAAATATCAACTTGCTAACATCTTCACGAAGCCTCTTCCATAGCCACAATTTGTAGGTTATAGGCGCAATCTCAATCTTCTGAAATCCTAAGAGAGGTTGATATTGAGGGAGGGTGTTAGACTCTATATACAATAAGGAGTAGGAGTCCTATGTTTAAACGTATTGTAATGAAACTCTGTTAATCCTATCATATAAACTGACCCAGGCCAGCAGTCTGGGTCAAGGTTGTTTGCCCCAATCTCATTGTTTTACACTTCGAGCCTGCCTTCGACATCGTCGTCGCCAGCTAGGGGGCCTCCTGTTGGAAATATGCCCTAGAGACAAATAGTAGTAAGGACTATTATCATATTTCATATAGTTTATGATTAAGTTTTATATCATGCTATAACTGTATTGAGTGGAAACATCAATACACGTGTGATATACAAACAACCAGGGGTTCCTAGTGAAGCTCTAGTCACTGGTTCATTGGTCAACAGATGATCATGTTTCCTGATCATGTGGCATTTATGCCAGTTGGAAATGAGGTCATCTCATTCAGAGAATGAGATGATGAACCAATACCCAACCTAAACATCGTGACCCGATCATGTCATGAAGTTCAAGTTACGATGATTAGAAATGGATCCTCGTAGACTATTCCTTAGACCGTGAGGCTATATCAATCACTGTCTCCCGAGAGTGCTTAGATAGCATCAAATGCAATCTGGTAAAACAGTGGTTATAAAGGTGTGTTCAAGTATTCGGAGGAAACCATAGAGGCAATATATGTCAAGAGCGGGATTTGTCCGTCCATGTGACGGAAAGATACTCAAGGGCCCACTCGGAGAAGTTATATCCAATAGCTGCGCAGCGTGTGATTTGATCACGGGGATATCACTTGTCAGAACGAGTTAAGTAGCAATGTTCAGTAACGAGATTGAACACGGCATGGCGATGTCAATGATCAGATCTCGGGCAGTGCATGTATCGAATGACAAAGGGAATAAGACACGACTGTCCCGGTTCAAACGACGAAAGATCTTTGTGGAACGCTGATGACCCACAAGTATAGGGGGTGTATTGCAGTATTTTCGATAAGTAAGAGTGTCGAACCCAACGAGGAGCAGAAGGTGCTGGCTAGTGGTATGGATCAGGAATTCTCTGCAAATACTTAGCAAACAGATTTTTAGGAGTTTTTGATAAAGCAAGTAAACAAAGTACGAGTAAATAAAAGACAGTAAGAATGAATGCAACAAGTGGCCCAATCCTTTATGCCGCAAAGGACAAGCCGGTTGTATTTCTATAGATGACCAAACGTTCTCGAGGACACATGGGAAGACTTTCAAGTGCTTTCGCTTCATATAGTCGATTAATCTTCTCTAGCTTGCTAAGTGTTGTGTGGGTGAACCTGTGCTAATGTACCGCCCCATCCAAGACTAAATACATACTTGTGGTTATACCCCTTGCAAACATCCGTAAGTACAAGAAAGTAATTAAGGTAGAAACCTAACCACAGCTTTAAACTCTAAGACCCTTATGTCCCTTGTGCAATGGTTTCCTAATGGGGGTTCAGGTTTCTATCACTCCGGCAACCCCTACGATTAGTAGCCAAATACACAATGCATTCCCCTAGGCCCTTATAGGTGAAGTGTCATGTAGTCGACGTTCACATGACACCACTAGAAGAAGTACACCACAACTTAAATAACAATCTATTGAATTTTTCTCAACGCAACTCCACTACTAACAACAAGACTTCTCCCATGTCCTCAAGAACAAAACGAACTACTCACAAGACATCATATGGATCATGATCAGAGATGGAATAATGATGTATAACAATCTGAACATAAACAATAATTCAATGGTTCACTCAATAGCATCAACTACAAAGAGTAATCAACACCAGGAAAGTTTCCCTTATGAACTATGCAAGATTCAACACAATTGTTATAGTAATATGGAGATGGTGATGAGGGTGTTGATGGTGATGATGGGGGTGATGATGATGATGATCCCGATGAAGTCCAGCTTGATGGTGGTGTTGATGGCGACGATCTCCCCTCTCCGGGAAGGAATTCCCCTGACAGAAATCTGTCTACCGGAGAGATCTTTCTCTCTCGGTGTTTTCCGTCCCGCAGAGGCGGCGGAATCTTTTTGTGGTCGCTCCCCGAGTCTTAGGGTCTTGTGGGGATGATATACGCCAGAGGAGAGAGGCTGGAGTGGGCCAGGGCGGCCACACCACCTCCAGGCGCGGCCTAGGCCTGCTCGCGCCATGGGGTGGTGTGGGCCCCCTGTGGCCCACCTCCACTCCATCTTCTGGCATCCTGAGTCTTCTGGAAAAATAGGATTTTCCGTATATTTTCCCGTATTTTCTGATCTTCGCGAATTTTTCCTCCAAACAGCACCTTTTCCATCAGAATCCTGACTGCAGCGGTCCATGCTCCAAAAGTCATCAACCATGCAAAAATAGATGAAATAACATAAGTATCACCTCTCAATACGAAATATATTAATGAATAATTGTGAATTAAGATATAGAATAGTGATGCAAAATGGACGTATCAACTTTCCCCAAGCTTAGACTTCGCTTGTCCCCAAGCGAAACTGAGCTCAATAAACATGACCTTAGGTTTATGGAGTGAAGAATCGATAAAAGAATACGGACAAGAAGCATCACATTCATCAAATACATAGATCATAATAGAAGACAACTCACTATTATATAACTCAACTTGCCATGAGTAAAGGAAACACAATAAAGATACATAAAGTGAATCAGAATTGGTAGTGGCAAACTTAGCTCTTGGTCGAAGAATAGTTGATAATTTGCTGGAGTTCACAAATAGCTGGTTTTTCAATGAAAGCTTTCAAAGTAGTAAACATCAAGATAAGAGAAATGTGCAAAACAAGGAACAAAAGAAACATGAATGCATAAATCATCATAAGAATGAATGAAACACATCAAGTAAAAATACTTGCTGAGATAGAAGGGAGTAGGTTTACTGACTCAACTACAAAGCAAAAGAAAGGCCCATCAAAGAGGGAAGCAGGGATTGCAAGTCTCATAAAGAGCTCCCAAAAATTATGATACTTACTAGCTTTCAGCTCTCATTGCCCCTATCATAGGCATCTTTAGGTGATTAAGGTTAAAGTGAGGTCCAATCTAAGTTATATGCTTGACAAACTATAAACTGAAAATCCCAAGTCCCTTGAGTACGAGGGCCGCTCCTCATGCTACTCAACTTTAGTTACAGGTAAGTACTTCTCATCGTAAGTATGTGCGTATCATTGAGAACCGCCAACGGGGTACCCCTTTCTCGATGATACGGAAGAATCCCCATATCAAAATGACAAGACAAGCAAACAATGAGTATCTCAGCAATCTTCTTATTTACCATGGGAAAATGGTGCTTTTTTCTCTCTTTCCTCTTTTCATACTATCTCTTTTTTTTCTTTTCTTTTTCTCAATAGCTATCTCTTTTTTTATAAGAAGAATGCTTCATAGATATCATTATGGTTATGCTGCAGGTTTCCACCATGTCAGCATGGATTAGACCAGCGGCCCAGGCGTTTCTCTAACACACATACATAACTCCATGGACTTACAAGCTCCCCTTTTATTTCACACCGACGACATCCGCAAACAAAAGAGCAAGGTATCAACTGGGTATATATTTACAAGTGTTGAAAGCGTTCCCCGTGACAGCACGGTTCTGCTAATCCCCAGCCTATAATTTGCGAGCATATAACTTTCATGGAGAGTTCACAATGGTTCAGGTTTATCAAGTGCGGAAAATAAAGTGTGCCATCAAGTTTGTGAGAGCTTTAATCACTAATTTTTCACATAACAAGTTTAATTTGGGAGGTAGACAAAACAAGAATTTACTTGGAATAGCAATAATGCTACTAGGTAGGTATGGCGGACACAAATGGCAAATGTTTTGGTTTAAAGGAGGTGGATGCACGAGAAGAATACCCTCTCAGTATAGGTTTTTGGCTAGCAAGGCTAGGTAGCAAGTACAAGAGTTGAAGGAAACTACCAAACATACAAATGATAAAAACAAACATGCAATCTTCCTTGGAAGCACAAAAGATCTTTAACTAGAGAATACTAGACTTATGAGCAAATCAAGAAAGAAATATGATGAAATTATTTTTCTTTAGAGTACTTCTATCTTTTTCTTTTCAACTCTCAAAAAGGTGTTGCTACTGACCGAGCCAGGTTTGCCAAAACCAACTAGATTAACTCAATGATCCCAAAGTGATACCAATACTAACAACAAGATCAATCATATAACCACGAATTGAAAACTAACATAAGATATGCAAAAGAGTGAATGATAGAACTTCTCATTAATAGTCCATAACGGCAACTCACACCAAGGGATACATATCTAACGAGAGAGGGCACACTTCCATAATGCAAACCATACTGCAAAATAACTCCTCTCTTCATGATATGACTCTACTAATAAGGTAAAAAGATATAAGATAGTGATGTGATACCACGGCACTCCCCCAAGCTTGGAACAAACCAAGGGAATGCCAAACCTGATGACGAATTACTCCTTCGGTGGTGGTGGTATCCTCTCAATGAGCTCTTTGATAAGTCTCCCAAAGTCCTCAATCTCGAAGGTGAGATTACGAATAAGCTCCGAGTTTTGCTCAATGCGGCTCATGATCATGTCGTGTTGAGAATTCCAGCTCTTGCTATTCTTTCCCCACTCTTCCTCCTTGAAGTCTTCTTTTCCTGCATGGTTATGGGTAAAGGTGTGGAAGGTACTCTTGGTGTTCGGAGAAGGAGTCCTTGGTGCCAAGCAGTGACGCGGGAGCTTCCCTCCAGTTGACATCCGTGCCATCCTTCTGATCCTGGCAGGGTTCGCCACCACTCCAATGCTTGCAACGGTAGTGCCGGTGTGCTTTGCCTCCTTTTCACCTTCACTCTTGATCTCCTTCTCCTTCCCGGGGTCTTGGAGGTATTCCTCCATGGGCTCCTTCCCTTTATCCTTGGCGGACACCATTGTGCTTCTAAGCTTTCAAAGAGTATGTCCTGATAGAAACATATCGAAACAAAAACATGACGAAAACACGATATACGGACCTCGGGGGATCCGGGGGGTTATATATTACGAAGTTTCATATCAAAAGGAAGGTACTGGGACAAAACGAGTCAGAGGCGGAGTCCGGAGTGGCCTCACCACCTGGTGGCGCGGCCAGGGGTGGGCCCGCGCCATGGGGTGGTGTGGGCCACCCTGGCTCTGTTTCCGTCTCTTTTTCGCTTCGTAGCTTTCCTTATTGACTGAAAACTGCAAAAATATAGTTGGATTGTATTTTCGCGGAACTTTTCTTACCAGAACTGTTACCTAGTTGGAAACGGACTCTACAGGTCTCTGAATTTGGTATCTAATGGATCCTTCCGGAGTCATCTCTTGAATAACATCAATATCTTCATCTTCATATACTTATTACTTGAGTCATAAAACCTTTCTCTTTCTTATTACACCATTATCTCCACTTCCTGAAAATTTCTTTCACACAAAACTTTACACAGTTCTTATTAGCAACATTAGTATAAGTGAAGTGATAAAACCTTTTGAGTCCAACTTCAACTGAAAACCATCAAAACAAAAGCTACTGTAGCAACTCCTTCCGAAAACCCAAAAAAGAATTCAAAAAGGAAATCGAATAAAGAAGCAAATGCAAGATTGGCAAAATCTATCAAAACATACCAGCAGGTAAAGATCAATTTTTTTCGAAAATCTTCTGTTGCTCAAATAAAAAAGTGCAAAACTAACGAAAGTTAAATAACAACCTGGGGCAGAAGCACAAAACATTACAGCTCAATCCGACAGACATAGATCTCTCACTAATTTTTATGGTGAAGCACAAAAATCTGTTTCGGGACAGCAACTTCCCCAAATATTAATTCTCTCTCATTAGAGGTTGATCTTGACACAAAAACCAAACAAAACGGATAAGGAGCGGTTATTACTGAAGTAATAACTTCCAAGACTCAAAGAAACAAAAACAAACTGAAAGCAAAAACAAATTGGGTTGTCTCCCATAAAGCTCTTTCTTTATAGCCATTAAGATGGGCATGATAATTTTGAAGAAGCTCTCATAGGGATATGAATTGAAATGAAAGAGAGCATTAAGAAGCAAAAATACACACACTTAAGTCTAACCCACTTCCTATGAAAGGGAATTTTGTAAACAAACAAGTTGTTGAAGCCAGAGGCTACTTGCATAAGAAGGCAAAAGAAGTGCAACATATAAACTTTCAGCATAAAACGAGGAAACTTGATATTATTGAGATGCATAAGAACACTTTTTCCTCTCTCATAGTAACTTTCAGTATCATGCATAAACTTAACAATATAACTATCACAAGTACCATCATAGCAATGATCGCTTAGTCTAACAGAAAACACAGGAATACTAGCTCTCATAACACTATTATGTGAAACAATATTAGAGGTATCCTTACAAAGGATAGGGTGTCCCTCTTTTTCATACTTAGTGACAAAGTCTTTCACATTTGCTATTATAGGTTCATCAACCATTTGTTTATCAGGTTCAATAGCTTTATTCATACTTTCATCTGCCATACTAGCCATCATAGAATGTTCCTTTACCTTAACTGGGAAAGGCATTTTCTCAATATAAGGTTTAGGTAAAACATGATTAGCAGTATAAACTTCAGTATTTCTTGCAGGAACACTCTTAGCAACATCTTTATAAGGTTCATGATACTTATTCCACTTCTTTTTAAGAACTTCAATGTAGGAAGCAAAAGCCTTAAAATAAGAAGCAATAACTTGAGAGTCTAGACCATAAGCATTTTTAATATTTTGAAAGTCGTCAGTTCCCATAAAAGATTCAATGCATTCATAATCATAATTTATACCTGACTTTCTACCTTTATCATTCTCCTAGGCTTTAGCATTATCTTGAATATGATCTAGAAGGTCCCATTTAACTTCTTCTTGCATACGAGTGAATGATCCAGCACAAGAGGCATCCAATAAATCCTTGTCATGAAGAGAAAGCCTTGCATAAAAGTTATTGATAATAATATTATTGGGGAGCTCATGAATGGGACATTTGAGCATTAGTAACTTCAATCTCCCCCAAGCTTGGGATGTACTCTCTCCATCAAGAGGCCAAAAGTTGTATATTTGATTCCGACCTTTATGAATCTCACTAGGAGGATAAAACTTTGAATAAAGAGAGGCACTATTTCCTCCCATTCCAGAGCTTGACCATTCTTCAGCAGCTTATACCATTCCTCAGCTCTTCCTTTCAGTGATAATGAGAATAACTTCTTCTTAACTCGATCTATAGTAATACCTGCACACTTGAACAACCCGCATAATTCGTGTATAAAGAGTAAATGATCACTGGGATGGACAGCTCCATCCCCAACATAGTAGTTATCCATAACACGATCAATAATTCTTGTAGGTATTTTGAAAACATCTTTCTCATCAGGTGGTGGCTTATCTACTACCTTAGCAGTGGTAGTAGCATTACCAAACAAGAAACTCAGCGAATTATCCATAATGAAAATAAATCAACTAGCAGAAGTAAACAATACTCACAATAGAAGTTTCCTTTACTAGTTCCACTCTCCAATAGCGCTTCACTCCCCGGCAACGGCGCTAGAAAATAGTCTTGATGACCCACAAGTATAGGGGGTGTATCGCCGTATTTTTGATAAGTAAGAGTGTCGAACCCAACGAGGAGCAGAAGGTGCTGGCTAGTGGTATGGATCAGGAATTCTCTGCAAATACTGAGCAAACGGATTTTTAGGGGTTTTTGATAAAGCAAGTAAACAAAGTACGAGTAAATAAAAGACAGTGAGAATGAATGCAGCAAGTGGCCCAGTCCTTTATGTAGCAAAGGACAAGCCGGTTGTATTTCTATAGATGACCAAACGTTCTCGAGGACAAATGGGAAGACTGTCAAGTGCTTTCGCTTCATATAGTCGATTAATCTTCTCTAGCTTGCTAAGTGTTGTGTGGGTGAACCTGTGCTAATGTACCGCCCCATCCAAGACTAAATACATACTTGTGATTATACCCCTTGCAAACATCCGTAAGTACAAGAAATTAATTAAGGTAGAAACCTAACCACTGCTTTAAACTCTAAGACCCTTATGTCCCTTGTGCAATGGTTTCCTAATGGGGGTTCAGGTTTCTGTCACTCCGGCAACCCCTACGATTAGTAGCCAAATACACAATGCATTCCCCTGGGCCCTTATAGGTGAAGTGTCATGTAGTCGACGTTCACATGACACCACTAGAAGAAGTACACCACAACTTAAATAACAATCTATTGAATTTTTCTCAACGCAACTCCACTACTAACAACAAGACTTCTCCCATGTCCTCAAGAACAAAATGAACTACTCACAAGACATCATATGGATCATGATCAGAGATGGAATAATGATGTATACCAATCTGAACATAAACAATAATTCAATGGTTCACTCAATAGCATCAACTACAAAGAGTAATCAACACCGAGAAAGTTTCCCCTATGAACTATGCAAGATTCAACACAATTGTTATAGCAATATGGAGATGGTGATGAGGGTGCTGATGGTGATGATGGGGGGTGATGATGATGATGATCCCGATGAAGTCCAGCTTGATGGTGGTGTTGATGGCGATGATCTCCCCTCTCCGGGAAGGAATTCCCCCGGCAGAAATCTTTCTGCTAGAGAGATCTTTCTCTCTCGGTGTTTTCGGCCCCGCAGAGGCGGCGAAATCTTTCTGTGGTCGCTCCCCGAGTCTTAGGGTTTCATGGGGATGATATACGCCAGAGGAGAGAGGCTGGAGTGGGCAAGGGCGGCCACACCACCTCCAGGCGCGGCCTAGACCTGCTCGCGCCATGGGGTGGTGTGGGCCCCCTGTGGCCCACCTCCACTCCATCTTTTGGCATCCTGAGTCTTCTGGAAAAATAGGATTTTCCGTATATTTTCCCGGATTTTCTGATCGTCACGAATTTTGCCTCCAAACAGCACCTTTTCCATCAGAATCCTGACTGTAGCGGTCCATGCTCCAAAAGTCATCAACCATGCAAAAATAGATGAAATAACATAAGTACCACCTCTCAACACGAAATATATCAATGAATAATAGTGAATTAAGATATAGAATAGTGATGCAAAATGGACGTATCAAACGCACAGGGGTCACATAGCCATCGAGGTCCCTCTGTCGATCATTGGTGCGGGAGTGTCCCGACCATGTCTGGAGTGTTCCCGAACCATGGGTATCACGCTTAAGGGCTTGATGATTCTTAGAGAGTGTTTATAGGATCGGTAGAATCACCGAAGAAAAGAAGGGAGAAAACCGGAAGGGTTTCGGTAAGTCCAGAGGATGTCCGGAGTGGAGGTGGAAGGTGTTCCATAGCCACGGAGATTTATTAATGTGTGAATGAATGGTAAATGTTGATTTACTCATTTATTCATAATTATTTAATAAAGAGAAAATCAATTTTAATGGTCAAAGGCTTAATGGGCCAATTCCGGAGGGAAAGGGCCCATTAGGGGAAAGGATAGACGGAGAAGGGCCAAGGGGGAGGCCGGCTGGGCCTAGCCCCCCCGTGCGGGGCCCACTAGGTGGCCGGCGGCCACCTCCTCCCCCTCCTCTCCTTTAGTCCTACCCCGGTACTTTGAGGGAGGTAGTACCTCCCCTCCCCCTATATATAGTGGGGTATTTGGCCTAGAAAAATACACCAATAATCAATAAAGGTCTCCCCACTTTTGGGAGGACCTCTAATTGATATTTTCTCTCTCCCCCTCTCTCTCTCGTGACCGTGGTCCCAAATCTGGACTGCGCGAGAGAGAGACATCTTCACCGCGGAGCGCCGTCGTGCTGCGGGATCTGAATCCGGGAGCTCTACTTCCGCAACTGCTGCTGGATCAGGGAAGCAGGAGTCATTGTTAGGCACCGGACGTGTGTAACTCCCCGTGAGGTGTCGCACTTGAGGCACTCAAGTCGTTGGTGCCAGAAGGAGCGCAAGGACTTCATCACGACCTTGAGGTCAACTTCGGCTCGTCTACATCAACCACACTCTCCTGAGCGTTGACAACGCTTTTCGGTCTTCAAGGGTAAGTTCGCGAAAAGCCCCTCATGTTGCTGTATTACTAATAGATAGGTCCTAGCAGCTTCAGGGGTTCAGGGGCGTAGGGTAAAATTTTATTGTTTTCATGCGCGGAACCCCTACACCTCCCTGGTTCCCCTATTTCTTGGTACAGTCCGGCTGGTTGGAGATCAGGGTCGACACCTATCCCCTCCATTTCCGTCGTACCTGCTTCTTTGCAGCCGTGGACCTAGACAGCCGCCAGCAAGTCACGGTCGGTGCCCATGATGGAGGACCATGACATGCTCCAAATTGAGGCCTACCTTCTAGGGCCAAAAACATCAGGTGAATATGCTGCTCCCAAGATCTAACTTTCAGATACTATTTGGTGAATTACTGAACTTTCGACCGTGTTATACAATGGTGTCTGCTGTCTTCGACCAGGATGACATGTTCTATTTGTTCACCGTGCCATGTATGCACATGATATAGGCTATATTTTCAGATGGAGAATAAACAAATCACTAGCTATTGTTGGTTGGGTATGAGAAAGAAAGAAACACATGTACAATGAAGTAGGATACAATAGAAGGATGGGATGGGAGTTTGCCTAGAACATGTACCTCTAGTGGTGCATCTAGCGCCACTAGAGGGTGCGTGGAGTCGTGTGTCCGGCGGATCTCCCGAGATTTAGTTGGTTTTCATTTTCATGCCAGTCTCTTCCGATCTATGATTGTCACTATTAGCGATGATTGCTGCTCTGGTGCACTAGTTCTTTGGAACCTTAGCACGAAGACTTCCCGTCAGTCTACTACAATAACTCTACAACAAGAATCTTTGCCCATCTCTGTTAATGGAGGGGCTAGGACGACGACGCGCCTTCAGCTCATGCTAGTGCTTGTAGTCACCGATAGGTGGTTTTATTACTCTTGGTTTTCGTTGCACTGCTATTGATCATTATTAAAGGATAGGTTGAATTTTGCAAAAAAGAATAAAGAAGTGAGTAAAAACATGGTTACCTTTGGGAATAAGAGCATCTTCACTCGTTAGAGGCCCCCATGCCAAAATCCGGCGAATGTTTTCGCCGGATGGATGAAGTTTTCGGCCTGGGGGTGCGCCAAGTCCCAGTCACCCTCCCAAGTAGCGCCCCCTAGATATCAAAAAATAACCACATTATTAGAATTTGTTCTTCCCGCGAGCATAAACACGATCAAGTCCAAGAGTTTGGCGACACACAGCTCGACACAGACCAAGAGTTCGACGACCAAACTACATATAGGCACACGGATCAGACGGAAGGCATAGGCTCTATGAGAACGGACGTAGGCTCGACGAAGAAGGACGTAGGCTCCTCGACAACGGAGGCAGGACTCGGCGATGTCTTAGGCATGGAGCTTGGTTGGGATGCCGATGAGGAGGTTGGGGCAGAGCTCGACGCCAATGTTAGTGTGGGTGTTGTGGAGACAGTGCTGGTAGGATGCTCAGGATGGCGTTGCGCTCTGCCATGCACCATGCCTTGACCTGGTCGTCGATCACTACTGTGTTTGCCCCTATCAAGAATGCTAGATCAGTGTTCCTCTTCTTTGCCACGGTGTTGGTCTTGAGTAGGTCGATCTTGACACCTTGGTTCTGCAGCATCACCCTATACCTCTCATCGAACTTCTCATCCAGCGCAGCGACATGGGTCTTGGCATCGGCCATGTACTTCTTAATCGAGGCTTGGAGCTTTTCATCGGGCGAATCCTTGGCCTTGAGCTCCTTGGCCTTCTTATAGCCGAGATCCGGCTAACCTTCGGATGTCGGGGGCGCCAGTTCCTCTAGGCTGTAGACGGCGTCTTTTCCTTTGGAGAGAGACATGAACACGTCTCTCCACTTCAGGCACACCGAGATCCTCATAAAGATGTGGAGGAACTTGAAATCCTGCCCATTGTTGTCGTCACGATAGAGGCCAAATGTGCGGTTTATCTGCAAACATAGCGGCGAGATTGGTCATATGTTGCGACAAACTTGGGAGAAAGAAGCCGACAAGGTAGGCGGGGAGTTTACCTTGTGTTCGAATTCGGCACCGCTCTCCGGCGATTCTCGATCTCCTCTTGTATCCCATACCATTTGCTGCAAGCTTGTTGAATGAATCCCCAATGGGTGGCCATGACCTTGTTGTCGCCCTCTGATGGCCCAAAATATATCGAGCTTGTTGGGGAACCCCAAGAGGAAGGTATGATGAGCACATCAGCAAGTTTTCCCTTAGTTATGAAACCAAGAATATTAATCTAGTAGGAGCAAGGAAACACCTCCAAGGTGTTGCTAGCTGAACTTTGGCAAGGCGCACTACCGGTGCCAGCAGCAACGTGGAAACCTGCACAACACAACCACAGAACTCTACCCCCAACTTACAGTGAGGTTGTCAATCTCACCGGTTTTGCTGAAAACAAAGGATTAAACGTATTGTGTGGAAGAAAGTAATAGCTTGCAGAAAGTAAACACAAAATAGTAAACAGTTGATTGTAGATTGATGATAAAAGAAAGGACCAGGGTCCATAGTTCACTAGTGGTGGCTCTCCTTAAGATAGATGACATGTTGGGTGAACAAATTACAGCGGGGCAATTGACAAACATCGAAAAAGCAATATGCATATACTACTCATCTTGACTCCTTTGAGATTCGATTGGGTATTACAACATTATACATAGTCCGTAATCCAACTTCATCTATGACTAATAATCCACCTTCAGGTTATCATCTGAACCCCCTCCAGTATTAAGTTGCATTACGCATTGCGTGTAAAGTAAACAATACAATTGTTCTATGGACAAAGGATTGTTGTTTTCTCCCTAGTAGCAACAACACATCTAGTACCTTAGAGATTTCTGTCACTTCCCCAGATTACCAGAGGCATGACCCACTATCGAGCATAAATACCAACTCTTGGAGTTGCTAGCATCTACTTGGCCAAGATAGCTACTAACAACGGAAAGCATGCACGATCACAAATAACAAAGACATGATAGAATCAATAATCAATCTAAAATAGCATCTCAATATCCATCGGATCCCCGCAAACACAACATGTAGGAATTACAAATAGATGATCTTGATCATGAACGGAGCTCACAAGATCTAAAAATGATACCACAAAGGAGGAGAACCAACCATCTAGCTACTACATGGACCCGTAGTCCAAGGATGAACTACTCACGCATCACACTAGAGGCTTGCATGGTGATGAAGAAGGCCTCCAGGGTGAATTCCCCTCTTCGGCATGGTGCCAGGAAGAGCTTCAGATCCCTCCCGATCTAGGGATGGAGATGACGGCGGCTACAGACTCTTTCGTGGAATTTTGATCAAGTACTTAGGGTTTATGTATCAGAGGCAGCTTATAGGCGAAGGAGAGGCCGAGGGGGTGCCGGAGGTGGCCATACCACCCCCTGGCGTGGGCCAGGCTGGGCCGCGTGGCCAGGTGGTGTGCCGGCCCCTAGCCCCTCTCCGTCTCGTACTCTGGCTCCTTGTGTCCCTCGGTGAAAAACTGACTTTGGATTTTGTCCCGTCCAATTCCGAGAATATTCATTTTCTGACTTTCCTGGAACCCAAAATAGCAGAAAATAGGCAGTTGGCACTGTGGCTCTTGTTAATAGGTTAGTCCAATAAAGTGTATAGAAAGTACTCCAAAGTTGGAACAAAACATAAGAAAGTAGATAAAACCAAGCATGGAACATCAAAAATTATGGATACGTTAGCAACGTATCAACATCCCCAAGCTTAACTGTTGCTCGTACTCGAGTAGGTAAGTGATAAAAAAGAATAATTTTTGAGGTGACATGCACCATCATAAACTTGATCAAAGTATTTGTAAAACATTGATAGCTGGGATCATAGTACTTCAACATAGCATGAAAGACAAAGTTCTAACAATAAGACAAAGCAACTATTGTTGCAACATGAAAAGGCACAAACAAAAGATTCATGAATAACAATGCTTTGCAAGACGTTTGTTTGTTTCACATAAAGAAAATATAGCATAGTGGCATTCAGCTTGTCCCTCATAGAGTAGCAAACATAAATGCATAGGACGCCTTCAAAGTTCATAAGAGTGACTAGATACAAATAGTTCAAAACAAGCAATATCAAAGTTATGCATCAATCAACAAGTCTTGGGACAATTCACATAAAACTAAGAATGGCCACTATGCTCTCAAAATAGGTGCATAAAGATAGAAGGTGGAGACTCAAAATAAAAGTAAAAGAAAGGCCTTCATAGAAGGAAGTAGGGATTCAAGTTTCATAAAGAGCTTCCAAATATTATGGTACTTGTTAGCTTTCAGCTCTCATTGCTCCTATCATAAGCATCTTAAAGTGATTAAGGTTAAAGTGAGCAAACTATGGTGTATATGCTTGACGAAGTATAAGTTGGAAATACCATGTCTATTGAATACGAGAGCCGCTCCTCATGCTACTCAAGTTTACTTACCGGTAAGTTCTTGTCATAGTAAGTACATGTGTATCATAGAGAACCGACAACGAGGTACCCCTTGCCCGATGATACGGAAGAATCCCCATATCAAAATGACAAGGCAAGCAGACAACAAGCATCTCAGCAATCTTCTTATTTACCATGGGAAAATGGTGCTTTTTTTTCTCTCTTTCCTCTTTTCTCATATCTCCTTTTTTATTTTTCTTTTTTTCTCAATAGTTGACTCTTTTTTATAAGAAAAATGCTTCATAGACAACTCATTATGGTTACGCTGCAGGTTTCCACCATGACAACATGGATTAGAGCGGCGGCTCAGGCGTTTCTCTAACACACGTACATAACTCCATGGACTTACAAGTTCCCCTTTCATTTCACACCGACGATATCCATAGACAAAAGAGCATGATATCAACTAGGTACAAAGTACAAGTGCAATGTTGAAAGCGTTCCCCATGACAACATGGTTCTGCTAATCCCCAACATATAAGTGCAAGCATATACAACATAGACGACACAATGGTTCAAGTTTATTAAGGGCAAGAAAAGTAAAGTGTGCCATCAAGTTCGTGAGAGATTTAATCACTAGTTTTCTCATAACAAGTTTAATTCGGAATGTAGATAAAAACATGAATATACTTGGAATAGCAAATGCTAATAGGTAGGTATGGTGGACTCTTTGGAATAACTTGGTTTTAGGAGTTGGATGCATGAGTGCAACTCATACTTGGTTATGGAGGCTAGCAAAAGACTAGGAGCGACCAACTAAGAGAGCAATAATGGCCATAATCATGCAGAGCGACAAAACATCATTAATCAAAGCATAAAGTGATACTACAAGTCAAAAAATAAAGGATCATAAAGGCTATGGTGACTTGGGATAGTCATAACATGGTGTGAGCATGTGCTAAGTCAACCCAAATAAATTATCAAAGGAGAATACCTCAATACTATGCTTTAATATGCTAAAACAACGCATGATTCTTCAAAGGCACATTAAGCAATCTCAATTGTTTATAACATGTCATGCTATAGCAAAGATCACTAAGCATAAAGCCAAAACATTATCAAGCATGGCATGACAAAGCATAGGCCACAGTCAAAAACAAGCTCTCTTTACCACTTAAGCATGAACTTTCCTACTCTTTTCCAATCCAAACCAAACTATTTGAAAACCAATGTATGAAAGAGGGGGTCCAACCAATTTATTCAGCAAACTGATAAAACCAAGAAAATGAAAACCAAAACGAAAAACGAAAAAGAAGACGCTCCAAGAACAACACAACTGTGCATGAAACAATAAAAATGAAGTGTTTAGAAGAAACTGAAATTTTTATTGATAAAGAAGGGCATGCCTTGGGCATCCCAAAGATTTGACGCTTGTACCTCTTGAATATTTCTTGGGGTGACACGGGGTGGCATCCCCAAGCTTGAGCTTTAGTCCATTCTTCATCTCATTACATCATTTCTTACATACACCTGAAATTTTTCTTCATACAAAACTTCACACAATCTTTATTAGCAACATTAGTGCACTCAAGATAATAAGTCTTTAGGTTCAGTTTCAACAACAATAAAACTTCCATTAAAACACAAGCTACTGTAGCACTTCCCTCAAAAAGCTCAATTCCCCAAAAGAACCAACAAGAAGCAAATGCAAATAATGGCAAAAATCTGTCAAAGCAGACTAGCAGGTAAAAACCAATTTTTTCGAAGACCTTCTGCTGCTCAAATCAAAAAAGTGTTGAACTAACGAAAGTTAGATAACAACCTAGGGCAGAAGCAAAAAAATTCACGCCTCAAAACGATGTACAGAGATTGTACACAGATTTTTACGGTGAAGCACAAAAAATCTGTTTCAGGACAACAACTTTCCCAATCATTACTTCTCTCTCTCATTAGAGGTTACTACTGGCACAAAAAGCAAATAAAAAGGATAATGAGAGGTTATTACAGAGGTAATAACTTCCAAGACTCATCTAAAACTTTTGGGTTATCTCCCAATAAGTACTTTTCTTTAACGCATTTAAGTTAGGGATACGAAGCAATAAAAAGAATCAAGTGTTCTCAAATGAAGAAGCATTAAGATTAATACCAGAAATATCTTCAACAAGGCAAGGTATCTCATCCAAATAAGTCTAGAGGATCCTCTCTCAATGCTCTTGGGTTCACTATTTTCATCAAACGGGTTTTCGGGAACAATCCAATCAAGATTCTTTTCTATGGCTTCATGCATTGCTACAACTTTGAAGGGGACTGGCATCTTAATTTCCTCCCCATTAGGTTCGGTTTTGTTCATATTTTCTTGTGTACCAACAACATCTACACATGATCCTAGCATATTAAAATGTTCAAAGACTTTTCTAGCTTCCTTGGCAACATCATAGAATTCCTTAAGCAAACTTTCCAAAATAAATCTCTCTTTTCAGGGTCCTCAATTTCTTTAAGTTTAAGAAACATTACTTGCATTAAGGGGTTAAGGTTAACAAACCTAGCTTCCAACATGTGAACTAAAGAAGCTACGGCAATTTCATAGTTTGGAGCAAGTTCTGCAAGGGATCTATCCTCAATATCCTCATGTTTACTAACATGATTAAAGAATTCTTCAATATTATATTTTCCAATTATAGAGCCACTACCTATTGAAAGGTCTTTCAAAGTGAATTTAGGGATCAACATGGTGAGCTAAGAAAGAGGTAACAACTATAGAAAGACTTAATTTTTGTGTGTTTTTAATAAAGAAAGCAAATTAGTAAAACTATTTTTTTGTGTTTTTGATAAAGAAACA
Organism: Avena eriantha; assembly: GCA_910589775.1. Taxonomy (NCBI): domain Eukaryota; kingdom Viridiplantae; phylum Streptophyta; class Magnoliopsida; order Poales; family Poaceae; genus Avena; species Avena eriantha. Next base: position 541,308,222 of record OU342742.1, read on the forward strand.
AGCAAACAAAGCAGAAATAAACTAATCAAAACAAAAACAACAAAGTAAAGAGATTGGTTATGAGGGACTCCCCTTGTGAAGATGTCCTTGACTCCCCGGCAACGGCGCCAGAAAAATAGCTTGATGGCCCAAAATATATCGAGCTCGTTGGGGAACCCCAAGAGGAAGGTATGACGAGCACAGCAGCAAGTTTTCCCTTAGTTATGAAACCAAGGTTATCAATCCAGTAGGAGCAAGGAAACACCTCCAAGGTGTTGCTAGCTGAACTTTGGTAGGGCGCACTACCGGTGCCAGCAGCAACATGGAAACCTGCACAACACAACCACAGAACTCTGCCCCCAACTTATAGTGAGGTTGTCAATCTCACCGGTTTTGCTGAAAACAAAGGATTAAATGTATTGTGTGGAAGAAAGTAATAGCATGCAGAAAGTAAACACAAAACAGTAAACAGTTGATTGTAGATTGATGATAAAAGAAAGTACCAGGGTCCATAGTTCACTAGTGGTGGCTCTCCTTGAGATAAATGACATGATGGGTGAACAAATTACAGAGGGGCAATTGACAAACATCGAGAAAGCAATATGCATATACTACTCATCTTGACTCCTTTGAGATTCGATTGGGCATTACAACATTATACATAGACCATAATCCAACTGCATCTATGACTAATAATCCACCTTCAGGTTATCATCCGAACCCCCTCCAGTATTAAGTTGCAAGCAACAAATAATTGCATTACGCATTGCTTGTAAAGTAAACAATACGATTGTTCTATGAATAAAGGATTGTTGTTTTCTCCCTATTAGCAACATCACATCTAGTACCTTAGCGATTTTTGTCACTTCCCAGATTACTAGAGGCATGAACCCACTATCGAGCATAAATACTAACTCTTGGAGTTGCTAGCATCTACTTGGCCAAGATAGCTACTAACAACGGAAAGCATGCAAGATCACAAATAACAAAGACATGATAGAATCAATAATCAATCTGAAATAGCATCTCAATATCCATCGGATCCCCGCAAACACAACATGCAGAATTACAAATAGATGATCTTGATCATGAACGGAGCTCACAAGATCTAAACATGAAATCACAAAGGAGGAGAACCAGCCATCTAGCTACTACATGGATCCGTAGTCCAAGGATGAACTACTCACGCATCACACCGGAGGCTTGCATGGTGATGAAGAAGGCCTCCAGGGTGAATTCCCCTCTCCGGCAGGGTGCCGAGAAGAGCTTCAGATCCCTCCCGATCTAGGGATGGAGATGACGGCGGCTATAGACTCTTTTGTGGAATTTTGATAAAGTACTTAGGGTTTCTGTATCGGAGGCATCTTATAGGCAAAAAGGGAGGCCGAGGGGGTGCCGAAGGCGGCCAGACCACCCCCTAGCGCAGTCTAGGCTGGGTCACGCGGCCAGGTGGTGTGGCGGCCCCCTGGCCCCTCTCCGTCTCGTACTTTGGCTCCTTGTGTTCCTCGGTGAAAAACTGACTTTGGCTTTTGTCCCGTCCAATTCCGAGAATATTCATTTTCTGACTTTCCTAGAACCAAAAACAGCAGAAAACGGGCAGCTGGCACTATGGCTCTTGTTAATAGGTTAGTCCAAGAAAGTGTATAGAAAGTACTCCAAAGTTGGAACAAAAAATAAGAAAGTAGATAAAACCAAGCATGGAACATGAAAAATTATGGATACGTTAGCAACGTATCACGCTCCATGTGAATTTTATTGAATTGAGGATTGCAAAGTTTGCATTCATCAAACACAAACTTGATCATCTTCCAATAGGTCACGGAGTTTTGATTTGCACCATTGATCAGGTCGACGGAGACGGTCTTCCATGCTTCGGCAAGACACTCGTCTTCCTTCATTGACCACTTGATGCGGGTGATACATTGCAAATGTATCTATAATTTTTGATGTTCCATGCTTGGTTTTATCCACTTTCTTATGTTTTGTCCACACTTTGGAGTACTTTTCATATGATTTCTTGGACTAACCTATTAACAAGAGCTACAATGTCAGCAGCCTGTTTTCTGCTGTTTTTGGTTCTAGGAAAGTCAGAAAATGAATATTCACGGAATTGGACGGGACAAAAGCCAAAGTGCCTATTTTTCCGGAAGTCATCAGATGCCACAGTACGAGACGGAGAGGGGCCAGGGGGCCACCACACCACCTGGCCGCGCGGCCTAGCCTGGCCCACGCCAGGGGGTGGTGTGGCTGCCTCCGGCACCCCCTCGGCCTCCCCTTCCGCCTATAAGATGCCCTCGGGACAAAAACCCTAAGTACCCGATCAAAAATCCACGAAAGAGTCTATAGCCGTCGTCATCTCCATCCCTAGATCGGGAGGGATCTGAAGCTCTTCCCGGCACCCTGTCGGAGAGGGGAATTCACCCTAGAGGCCTTCTTCATCACCATGCAAACCTTTGGTGTGATGCGTGAGTAGTTCATCCTTGGACTACGGATCCATGTAGTAGCTAGATGTTTGGTTCTCCTCCTTTGTGCTTTCATGTTTAGATCTTGTGAGCTCCGTTCATGATCAAGATCATCTATTTGTAATTCTGCATGTTGTGTTTGCGGGGATCCGATGGATATTGAGATGCTATTTCAGATTGATTATTGATTCTATCATGTCTTTGTTATTTTTGATCTTGCATGCTTTCCGTTGTTAGTAGCTATCTTGGCCAAGTAGATGCTAGCAACTCCAAGAGTTAGTATTTATGCTCGATAGTGGGTTCATGCCTCTGGTAATCTGGGGAAGTGATAGAAATCTCTAAGGTACTAGATGTGCTATTGCTACTAGGGAGAAAACAACAATCCTTTGTTCATAGAACAATCGTATTATTTACTTTACACGCAGTTCGTAAAGCAATAATCTGTTGCTTACAACTTAATACTAGAGGGAGTTCGGATGATAACCTGAAGGTGGATTATTAGTCATAGATGCAGTTGGATGGCGGTCTTTGTATAATATTGTAATGCCCAATCAAGTCTCAAAGGAGTCAAGATGATTAGTATATGCATGTATTGCTTTCTCGATGTTTGTCAATTGCCCCGCTATAATTTGTTCACCCAGCATGTTATCTATCTTAAGGAGAGCCACCTCTAGTGAACTATGGATCCCGGTCCTTTTCTCTACATACAATCTATAAACTGTTTACTGCTTTGTGTTTACTTTCTGCAAACTATTACTTCTTTCCATTCGATACGTTTAATCCTTTGTTTTCCGCAAAACACGGTGAGATTGACAACCTCATCGCAAGTTGGGGACAAAGTTCTGTGGTTGTGTTGTGCAGGTCTCCATGTTGCTACTAGCACTGGTAGTGCGCCCTGCCAAGGCTCAACTAGCAACACCTTTGGGGTGTTTCCTTGCTCTTACTGGTTCGATTAAACCTTGGTTTCATGACTAAGGGAAACTTGTTGTTGTGCTCATCATACCTTCCTCTTGGGGTTCCCAACGAGCTCTACATCAACATCACAGCAGCATTTCCTGGCGCCGACACTGAGCCATCAAGCATTTTTCTGGCGCCGTTGCCGGGGAGTCAAGGACATCTTCACAAGGGCAGTCCCTCATAACCAATCTCTTTACTTTGTTATTTTTTTTTGCTTGTTTCTTTATCAAAAACACACACAAAAATTAGTTCTACTAGTTTGCTTTCTTATTTGAAAACACACAAAAATGACTACCCTTGAAAACACTAAGTTGTGTGACTTCACTAGCACCAACAACAATGATTTTATGAGCACACCTATTGCTCCACATGTTCCTGAAGCTACTTTCTTTGAGATAAAACCTGTTTTACTCAATCTTGTTATGAGAGAACAATTTTCTGGTATTGGTAATGAAGATGTTGCTGCCCATCTAAATAACTTTGTTGAACTTTGTGAGATGAAAAGCATAGGGATATAGATGGTGATATTATTGAGCTGAAATTGTTTCCTTTCTCTTTGAGAGGAAACGCTAAAGAATGGTTGTATTCCTTAACTAGGAATAGTATTGATTCTTGGACTAAATGCAAAGATGCTTTCATTGGAAAATACTATCCTCCTGCTAAGATTATATCTATGAGAAGTGAAATAATGAAGTTTAAACAATCTGACAATGAACATGTTGCTCAAGCTTGGGAAAGAATGAAATCTTTGGTAAGGAATTGTCCCACTCATGGACTGACTCCTTGGATGATCATCCAAACTTTTATGCATGATTGAACTATTCTTCAAGGAACCTATTGGATTCTGCTGCTGGAGGTACCTTTATGACCATCACTTTGGGTGCTGCAACAAAACTTCTGGACAATATGATGGTTAATTATTCTGAATGGCATGCTGAGAGAGCTCCACAAGGTAGGAAGGTAAATTCTGTTGAGGAAACTTCCTTTGTGATGATATTATTATGTCTATGCTTGTTAATGGGAAAGCCCATATTGATCCGAATAATGTTCCTTTAGCCTCTTTGGTTGCTCAAGAAGAGCAAGTTGATGTGAACTTCATAAGAAATAACAATTTTGGCAATAATGCTTATAGGAGTAATTTTTGGTAACAACAATTATAAGCCATATCCTCCCAACAATGGTAATGCTTATGGAAATTCTTACAACAATAATAGGAGTGCACCCTCTGAACTTGAAGTTATGCTCAAAGACTTTATTAGTAAACAAACTGCTTTCAATAAAACTATTGAGGAAAAAATCTCTAATGCTGAAAGAAATATAGCATCTTTGGGCTGAAGCTCAATCTTCTTTGAATAACATGGCTGCTAAACCTGTAACTAATGATAATCCCTTTGCAGCTACTAATGCTATACAAGTTATAATTGATGAAAATGTTAGACTATTAGCTGAATTACATGCTAAATGGGAAAGAGAACATGAAATTGCTAGAAACATTAGTGTTCCTACTATCACCACCACTAGTGTTGAGGCTAGTAATAGTTCTACTACTTTAGATGATAAATTTGATTGTGATCTTGATGGTCGCAATATCTCTGAAGTTATTAAGTTCCTACAAAAGCTTGCTAAAATTCCTAATGCTAGTGCAATGAACATGGCCTTTACAAAACATATTACTGATGCTCTCATAAAGATTAAAGAAGAAAAGATGAAACATAAAGCTTCTATTCCTATAAAACAAGAAGATGGTTGATAACCATCATTAATATGATGGTGAATGACTTTGATTTCAAAGCTTTATGTGATCTTGATAGTAGTGTTTCTATTATGCCTAGAAGGATTTATGATATGCTTGATTTGCCTCCTCTCGAAGATTGTTATTTGAATGTACCACTTGATGATAATGCTAAAAATAAACTCATGAGGAGTCTTAATGATGTTCTTATTCTGGTTAACAATGCCTATGTCCCTGTTTATTTCTATGTTTTGGATATTGAATACAATGCTTCTTGTCCTATTACTTTGGGAAAACCTTTTCCTAGAACTGTTGGTACCATTATTGATATGAAAGAAGGCACCATTAAATATCAACTCCCACTCAAGAAAGGTATAGAACACTTACCTAAAAAGAAAGAGAAGATTTCTTTTTATTCTCCTATGAAAACAAAATTTGGTCTTAATGCTTCTTCATTTGAGAACACTTGATTCTTTCTTGCTTCTTATGCCTAACTTAAAGGCGTTAAAGAAAAGTACTTATTGAGAGATAACCCAAAAGTTTTAGATGAGTCTTGGAAGTTATTACCTCTGTAATAACCTCTCCTTATCCTTTTTATTTGCTTTTTGTGCCAAGAGTAATCTCTAATGAGAGAGAAGTAATGATTGGGAAAGTTGTTGTCCCGAAACAGATTTATGTGCTTCACCGTAAAAATTCGTGTAAAATCTATAAATGTCTTTTTGAGGCGTGAATTTTTGTGCTTCTGCCCCAGGTTGTTAGCTAATTTTTGTTAGTTCAACACTTTTTTTATTTGAGCAACAGAAGGTCTTCCAAAAAATTTGTCTTTACCTGCTGGTCTGTTTTGACAGATTTCTGCCATTTTCTGCATTTGCTTCTTGTTGGTTCCTTTTTGAGTTCTTTTGGGGAATTGAGCTTTCTGAGGGAAGTGCTACAGTAGCTAGTGTTCTAACGGAAGTTTATTTGGTGTTAGAACTGAACCTTAAGACTTATTTATCTTGAGTGTACCAATGTTGCTAATAAAGATTGTGTGAAGTTTTGTATGAAGGAAAAATTTCAGGTGTATGGAAGGAATGAGTAATGAGATGAAGGATGGACTAAAGCTCAAGCTTGGGGATGCCACACGTGTCACCCAAAGAAATATCCAAGAAGTACAAGCGCCAAAGCTTGGGGATGCCCAAGGCATCCCCTCTTCATCAATAAAAATCCCAGGTTTCTTCCAAACGCTTCATTTTTATTGTTTCATGCACAATTGTGTTGTTCTTGGAGCGTCTTCTTTTTCGTTTTGGTTTTGGTTTTTCGTTTGCTTTGGTTTTCTTAGTTTTCTGAATAAATTGGTTGGACCCCCTCTTTCATACATTGGTTTTTTAAATAGTTTGGTTTGGTTTGGAAAAGAGTAGGAAAGTTCATACTTATGTGGTAAAAAGAGCTTGTTTTTGACTGTGGCCTATGCTTTGTCATGCCATGCTTGATATTGTTTTGGCTTTGCTTAGTATTCTTTGCTATAGCATGACTTGTTATAAACAATTGAGATTGCTTAATGTGCCTTGGATGAATCATGCGTTGTTTTAGCATATTAAAGCATAGTATAGTGGTATTCTCCTTTGATGCTTTATTTGGGTTGACTTGGCGCATGCTAACACCATGTTATGACTATCCCAAGTCACCAAAGCCTTTATGATCCTTTAGTTTTCAACTTGTAGTATCACTTTATGCTTTGATCAATGATGTTTTGTCGCTCTGCATGATTATGGCCATTATTGCTCTCTTAGTTTGTCGCTCCTAGTCTTTTGCTAGCCTCCACAACCAAGTATGAGTTGCACTCATGCATCCAACTCCCTAAACCAAGTTATTCCAAAGAGTCCATAATACCTACCTATTAGCTTATGCTATTCCAACTATATTCATGCTTTTGTTTATCTTCCAAATTAAACTTGTTATGATAAAACTAGTGATTAAAGCTCTCACGAACTTGATGGCACACTTTATTTTTTTGCATCTAATAAACTTGAACCATTGGGTCCTTCTTTGTTGTGTATATGCTTGCGCTTTATAAGTTGAAATTAGCAGAACCATGTATCATGGGGAACGCTTTCAACATTGCACTTGTACTTTGTACCCCGTTGATATCATGTTCTTTTGCTTACGGATCGCGGCGATGTGAAATAAAAGTGGAACTTGTAAGATCATGGAGTTTGTATGTGTGTTAGAGAAACGCCTGGGCCGCTAGCCTAAGCCATGCCTAATCATGGTGGAAACTTGCAGCATCACCATAATGAGCACTCTATGAAGCATCCTCAATAAAAACCTATGCAAATAGCAAATAAAAAAGATCGCTGAGATGCTTATTGTCTGCTTTCCTTGTCATTTTTATTATGGGATAGCTCCTGTATCATGTGCAAGGGGTACCCCATTGGCGGTTCTTTATGATACACATGTACTTACAATGACAAGAGCTTACTTGTGACTAAAGTTGAGTAGCATGAGGTTCGGTCTTCGTAAGTAAGGGGCATGAGATTTCGGTTTATAACTTGTCAAGCATATCCTCTTAGTTGTGTCACTTTAACCTTAGTCACCTTAAAGATGCTTATGATAGGGGCAATGAGAGCTGAAAGCTATAAGTACCATAATTTTTGGAAGCTCTTTATGAGACTTGAATCCTTACTTCCTTTTATGAAGGCCTTTCTTCCACCATTATATTGAGTCTCCACCTTCTACCTTTATGCACCTACTTTGAGAGCATAGTGGCCATTCTTAGTTCTATGTGCATTGTCCCAAGACTAGTTGATTGATGCATAACTTGATATTGCTTGTTGTAAACTATTTGTATCTAGTCACTCTTATGAACTTTGAAGGTGTCCTATGCATTTATATTTGCTACTCTATGAGGGACAAGCTGAATACTATTATGCTATGTTTTCTTTATGTGAAACAAACAAACGTCTTGCAAAGCATCGTTATTCGTGAATCTTTTGTTTGTGCCTTTTCATGTTGCATCATAGTTTTTTTGTCTTATTGCTAGAACTTTGTCTTTCATGTTATGATTGAAGTACTATGATCCCAGCTCTGAATGTTTTACAAATACTTTGATCAAGTATTTGATGGTGCATGTCACCTTGATACGTCCATTTTGCATCACTATTCTATGTCTTAATTCACTATTATTCATTGATATATTTCGTATTGAGAGGTGATACTTATGTTATTTCATCTATTTTTGCATGGTTGATAACTTTTGGAGCATGGACCGCTACAGTCAGGATTCTGATGGAAAAGGTGCTATTTGGAGGCAAAATTCGCGAAGATTAGAAAATCCGGGAAAATATACGGAAAATCCTATTTTTCCAGAAGACTAAGGATGCCAGAAGATGGAGTGGAGATGGGCCGCAGGGGGCCCACACCACCCCATGGCGCGGGCAGCCCTAGGCCACGCCTGGAGGTGGTCTGGCCGCCCTGGCCCACTCCAGCCTCTCCCCTCTGGCGTATATCATCCTCCCAAAGCCCTAAGACTCGGGGAGCAACCACAGAAAGATTCCGCCGCCTCTGCGGGGCGGAAAACACCGAGAGAGAAAGATCTCTTCGGCAGACATATTTCTGCCAGGGGAATTCCTTCCCGGAGAGGGGAGATCGTCGCCATCAACACCACCATCAAGCTGGACTTCATCGGCATCATCATCATCATCATCACCACCATCATCACCATCAGCACCCTCATCACCATCTCCATTTTGCTGTAACAATTGCGTTGAATCTTGCATTAGTTCATAGGGGAAACTTTCCCGGTGTTGACTACTCTTTGTAGTTGATGCTATTGAGTGAACCATTGAATTATTGTTTATGTTCAGATTGTTATACATCATTATTCCATCTCTGATCATGATCCATATGATGTCTCGTGAGTAGTTCGTTTTGTTCTTGAGGACATGGGAGAAGTCTTGTTGTTAGTAGTGGAGTTGTGTTGAGAAAGATTCAATAGATTGTTATTTAAGTTGTGGTGTACTTCTTCTAGTGGTGTCATGTGAACGTCGACTACATGACACTTCACCTATATGGGCCTAGGGGAATGCATTGTGTATTTGGCTACTAATCGTAGGGGTTGCCGGAGTGACAGAAACCTGAACCCCCGTTAGGAAACCATGGCATAAGGGACGTAAGGGTCTTAGAGTTTAAATCTATGGTTAGGTTTCTACCTTAATTACTTTCTTGTACTTACATATGTTTGCAAGGGTATAATCACAAGTATGTATTAGTCTTGGATGGGGCGGTACATTAGCACAGGTTCACCCACACAACACTTAGCAAGCTAAAGAAGATTAATTGACTATATGAAGCGAAATCACTTGAAAGTCTTTCTATGTGTCCTCGAGAACGTTTGGTCATTTTAAGTAATACAATCGGCTTGTCCTTTGCTACATAAAGGATTGGGCCACTTGCTGCCATTATTCCTACTGTCTTTTATTTTACTCGTACTTTGTTTACTTGCTTTAATGAAAATCCCTAAAAATCCGTTTGCTAAGTATTTGCAGAGAATTCCTGATCCATACCACTAGCCAGCACCTTCTGCTCCTCGTTGGGTTCGACACTCTTACTTATCGAAAATACTGTGATACACCCCCTATACTTGTGGGTCATCACACCTCAAAAATTATTCTTTCTTTTTATCACTTACCTACTCGAGGACGAGTAGGAGTTAAGCTTGGGGATGTTGATACATTGCAAATGTATCTATAATTTTTGATGTTCCATGCTTGGTTTTATCCACTTTCTTGTGTTTTGTCCACACTTTGGAGTACTTTTCATATGATTTCTTGGACTAACCTATTAACATGAGCCACAGTGCCAGCTGCCTGTTTTCTGCTGTTTTTGGTTCCAGGAAAGTTAGAAAATGAATATTCTCGGAATTGGGCGGGACAAAAGCCAAAGTGCCTATTTTTCCGGAAGTCATCAGATGCCAGAGTACGAGACGGAGAGGGGCCAGGGGGCCACCACACCACCTGGCCGCGCGGCCTAGCCTGGCCCGCGCCAGGGGGTGGTGTGGCCGCCTCCAGCACCCTCTCGTCCTCCCCTTCCGCCTATAAGATGCCCTCGGGACGAAAACCCTAAGTACCCGATCAAAAATCCACGAAAGAGTCTGTAGCCACCATCATCTCCATCCCTAGATCGGGAGGGATCTGAAGCTCTTCCCGGCACCTTGCCGGAGAGGGGAATTCACCATGGAGGCCTTCTTCATCACCATGCAAGCCTCCAGTGTGATGCGTGAGTAGTTCATCCTTGGACTACGGATCCATGTAGTAGCTAGATGGCTGGTTCTCCTCCTTTGTGCTTTCATGTTTAGATCTTGTGAGCTCCGTTCATGATCAAGATCATCTATTTGTAATTCTGCATGTTGTGTTTGCGGGGATCCGATGGATATTGAGATGCTATTTCAGATTGATTATTGATTCTATCATGTCTTTGTTATTTGTGATCTTCCATGCTTTCCGTTGTTAGTAGCTATCTTGGCCAAGTAGATGCTAGCAACTCCAAGAGTTAGTATTTATGCTCGATAGTGGGTTCATGCCTCTGGTAATCTGGGGAAGTGATAGAAATCTCTAAGGTACTAGATGTGCTATTACTACTAGGGAGAAAACAACAATCCTTTGTTCATAGAACAATCGTATTATTTACTTTACACGTAGTTCGTAAAGCAATAATCTGTTGCTTGCAACTTAATACTAGAGGGAGTTCGGATGATAACCTGAAGGTGGATTATTAGTCATAGATGTAGTTGAATGGCGGTCTATGCATAATGTTGTAATGCTCAATCAAGTCTCAAAAGAGTCAAGATGATTAGTATATGCATGTATTGCTTTCTCGATGTTTGTCAATTTCCCCGCTGTAATTTATTCACCCAGCATGTTATCTATCTTAAGGAGAGCCACCTCTAGTGAACTATGGATCCCGGTCCTTTTCTTTACATACAATCTACAAACTGTTTACTGTTTTGTGTTTACTTTTTGCAAACTATTACTTCTTTCCATTTGATACGTTTAATCCTTTGTTTTCTGTAACACGGTGAGATTGACAACCTCATCGCAAGTTGGGGACAAAGTTCTGTGGTTGTGTTGTGCAGGTCTCCACGTTCCTACTAGCACCGGTAGTGCGCCCTGCCAAGGCTCAGCTAGCAACACCTTTGGGGTGTTTCTTTGCTCCTACTGGTTCGATTAAATCTTGGTTTCATAACTGAGGGAAACTTGCTGCTGTGCTCATCATACCTTCCTCTTGGGGTTCCCAACGAGCTCTACATCAACATCGCACCAGCATTTTCCTGGCGTCGACACTGAGCCATCAGTGGGCTTCTCCCGGCGACGTGCCCAGTGGCACTGACGTTCCCTTCTTCTTCTTCTTCTTCTTCTTCTTCTTCTTCCTTCCCTTGCAACTCGCTGACACCTCCTACAGGTTGACCTCAGCATTGACCTCTTCTTCCTCTTCCTGGTCAGCTTTAGCTTCATCTTCATCTTTGTCACCGTCGAAAACTTGTGTGTCCAGGCTATTCATGGTGGCTGTGCAGGCTTCCTCCTAGGTGAAGTACCTTGGAGCCGAAGAGGTGGCGGTTGAACCAGACGCGATCATGTTGTGCATGACATAGTCGCTCGGCATTCCGCCTAACAGGCTACCGGCGTTGGCGTTGTGGGCGCCGAAGTGGTTCGCTGAGGAAGAAACGAGGCCTGGGGCGAATGGCAGATGCCCGCGGCGAAGTGGAGGCGACATCCCAGGAAACACAACGTTGGGGTTGAAGCCGCCCAGCTGGCCGCCGTCGTACTCCGGCGAACGAGAGAACCTTGTGCGTAGTGTGGCATGAATGCTTGTATCCTAGAACATGGCATGCGGGGACGTCGTGTAGTTCACTGAGGAGACGCTCGATTGGCTGCCCCAGGTGCCATCGGCGCCGGTGAATAACTGGCTGTCATGGTGTGGATACACCATGGTCGACATAGGCGACGCTTGCACTAGGGCCTCCTGCTTCGCCGCCGCTTGCGCTAGGGCCTCCTGCTTTGCCTTGAATTTATTCTTCCTCTCCCGGTGACTCCCGGTTTCCACCTTTCGGTGCTTCACAACATTCACCCACTCGGGGTTGCGCATGCTGTCGGGTTTTTCCTTGGGCTTGCTCGGCTTTCTTAGCTGGTCGCTGGCGAGTCTTTGGGCCGTTGAATTTTTTCGGTGGCATGGCGCTGCAGATCTGGGGGGAGATGGAGGGGAAATGGCGGGAGGTAGCGGAAGCTCGTGGCCGGGTGGGGAAAAATGAGGGAAGTGGTAGAAAAGGGAGGGGGGTTGGCTTCTCTTGTCGATAATCCGGGCCCGCTTGTCTTTTCCCTCCATCCGATGCCCCCATACAAACCCGGTGCGCTGAGTTTGGCCTGTGGTCGTCGGATAGATTTTGGTCCAAATCCAGATGAAACTGAGAACCCGAGGACGCGACTGGGCCAAAAAATCGTCATCGGACTCGGCCTATGGGCGTCTCCTCAGGGCATGAGTGGAGATGCTCTAATGAGTAGACGATAGACGGTTTTGATGAGCAAATCGGATGACTTGTGGCGCCAAATCGCTACGTGAGAAATCTAGGTGGAGTTTACTATGTTTCTTAATTGCCTAACAAGGACACAGTTCAGGTTGCAGGCGGGGCGAGTTGCGGCTGACCGCTATAGACCTAAACGGGACAGCACCAGCATTGCGGACCCTCGCGACTCGCCGCCGTAATAAACCACTAAAATTAGCGCGGGGCATTGCGGCACCCGCATCAGCATGCATTAGCCGTTTCATGATCTCAGGCCGTTAATACGTGCAAAATAAGGACATCTCTACCGGCTCTATCCAAATGGTCCAGCCGTGTCCTAATCAGTTTGCATGGACAGCTGAGCCAAATGCGGCGTGCCAGTGGGGCGATCCATCCGGCAAAATTAGGCAGACCGACCCATCCGAGCATCTAATTTAGGTCTCGATGGGTCTGTCCGGACAGACGCGGGCGCTGGCCTGTCCAGGTTAAATACAGACTCTCCAAAGTGACCGCGGACTGACCTAAACAGTTAGAAACGCACTGTTTCGGTCTCGCGTTTTGGTTGGCCCGATGGAGATGCCCTAAATACCTCGCAGCTCACGTGATCTCAGGCCGTGAGCACATGAAAAAAAAAACAGATCTGCGTGAGCACATGCAAAACACATCACGTCTTCCTGCGGTGCCAACGACCTCAGCACTGGCGGATCTTAGTGAAGACATACCCGGGCCATGGCCCGCCCAGCCCAGCGGAGAGAATTTTTTTATTCCTATGCCTCACTGCCTCTACGTGTAAAGCCCGTAGTTCAGCCCAGTACAAACTAATCACCAGAAGCAAAATTGGTTCGTACCTCACGACCACTCCAGGCGACTCCTCACGACTTCACGAGGAAAACCATGGCGACTGCTAGCTAGGGCAGCTGTGGCGAGGCGGAGACTCGATCAGGCGACCGGAGAGCCCCTGCCGGCAAGGGCGTCCGTCGCCCAGGGCCCAGCCCCGTCCCCAAATACCCAAGCGGCCAATCGGCAAATCCTCCGATTCTCCCCAGGCGCAAGTGACAGGTAACTCACTTCCCCAAACCAATTCATGGCAAATCTGGATACCAATTTACTTATTGGCTGTAGCAACTAATTTACTTCTTGACAATTTAGTGGCATGAATAATTTATTCATTGTTTCTTACAAATTACAATTTAGGCGTAATGGGCAAGGATAGTCAAAGAAGAATCGATTTGGTTTTCAAAAGAAAAAGAGATGAAGTTGAGGAAAACCAGTCACAGTCAGTACCAGCAGATCATCCATTGCCTTTACTTGAATTAGAACAGCATCCGCAAAACAATCTTGATGTCGAAGATCAGTCAAATGAAGCTGTCATGTTTCAAGTGTAAGAACTAATTTACATGACTTAAATTATCCTAAACATGAACACCTAAAATGAATTAGATAGAGGGGGCTAACCATTGTTCTGGGAAGCCATCAGTGCCTGATCGGCTGTCGACGTAGATGTACGGCGATGAGAGAGAGGTCCTTCCAGCAGCGGGTACCGGAAACCTTCGGGACGCCATCGGCACTGCCCAGGGCGTGCGCAGTGAGGAAGTAGTCCTTCGGGTCTCAGAGCGCTGTCTCGCCGGTCTGCTCGAGGAACACCTGCAGAAGACGCACGGAACCTGTTGGCGCTACCGAAGACGTACGCCGGCATGCAGAGCTCGGCGGCGACGTCGAGGACCGAGGACCAGGGCGCGCACGGAAAGGAGCACCCAGGGGAGGTAGTTGCGGAAATGCGTTCTTGGAGGAGAGAAGAGAGGGCTGCGAGGATGCATGCCTTGCGCAAATTGCGGGCTATGCGGTCAGGCGGGGTGGCTGGTGGGCAATGCGGCGTGACCACTTCGACCCGCTAGGAACGTCGAGGTCAGCCCAAAGGCATCGCACGGATATTTTTTGTGGGGCGGCGTAGCAGCATAGTGTGCTGTCCTGCCCTGCTTGCAACCTTAGACGCAGTGTTCACCGTCCAATTGAATCCCATGTGACAAATCCTTTGACCGCTGCTTCCTCACCCTAAATTCTCTTCCACGTTTACTTATTCCTCCCCTACGCTCTCAGCCAAAAAAAGAAAAAAAAAGAAGCTCGGCACCGCCGCCGGCTACTGTTGCCTTCCTGCGTTGCCGCCGCCCTTAGGCCTTGCTGCCGCTGTAGGCCGTATCATCATGCTCGCGGATCAAGGGAACCCCCCGAAACCCTAGATTCGGTGAGTCGTGTATTTCTGTAATCCAATTTCTCGCGAGGTGGAACTCCTCTGGATTTTGTACTCGGGATGCCTCTGGTCGCCGTCGGAGCTATTGTAGTTTAGTGCTGACTGCTGACGCAGTTTTATTGTAGCAAACTATTTTCGCTTTTTTGTTTTCAGACTGGAAAAGTAACTAGAGATTATTCTGGAACATTATTTCTGGCACTGAATGGCTGTAACAAGGTTAATTTGAGTCTCATAGGTCATATGGCGTGGGTTTTGCAGATTGTAGCTTGCGTTTGCTCTAAGGTTGCTTAGTCCTTGTGCAATGGCTCCGCATTATCAATCCGCTACGCTGATTGCTTCTCCGTCCTATCCGAACGCCATCACCTGGTCATGCGAGAACTTGGTGGCTGTTGCTTCTGGTCACATTGTTACCATCCTGGTATTTGCAGTTTCATCAACCTATGGGAACTTGCTTGCAGGCATTACAATACTAAAGTTCATCCATTCGATTGACCTTGCATTCATCATGTTTTCTATATAGAACCCAGCCACACTTGAGGGGCCTCGGGGCTTTGTCTTGCTACGTGCTAGTGAACCTTTTTCCATTGGAGTTGTTAAACGAGAAGGTATTGGTCTTTCAGAGAAACACAAGTTTTTGCTATGTTCCTTTTGTTGTATGAAGCTTGACATGGTATCAGAGCTCTTTGATTGAGAAGGAGGAGGGCCAGCTTCAAAGGATGATGTTGATTAAGATACACATTTTTGTATTTTGCAAGAATTAATAAAGTTTAATTTAATTACTGAATCAGAAGTTTCTTCTCAACATCAACCTTGCAGTGAAAATATGATGCTAATGTGCTATTTGAAATGAATGGAAAATATATGTGGATTAGAAATTCTAATTTTTATATTCTCTAAATTAAATGCCTGTGAAAGTCCGAGCTATGTATTTAGTTCTGAGACACTGGACAGCTTGAAGTTTTGAATTGACACACGCTCAGTGAGCTGTTTGTTTGAGAAGGTGGATGGTCAACTTCAAAGGATGACGTTGATTAAGATACACATTTTTTTATTTTGCACGAATTAATAAAGATGTAATTTTATTACTGAATCTGAGTTTCTTCTCAACATCAACATTGCAGTGAAAATATGATGCTAATATGCTGTTCGAAATGAATGGAAAAGCCAGAAACATTTGAGACTATAGTTATTTATCTGTCTTGATTAGTGACAGTTTAAGAGATCAGATACTTTATGTGAATTGAAATTTAACAGCTGTTTGCTCGATCTGAATTGTTCCGTTGTCAACACTTGCAGATCTCTTTCAACCATGTTTAGTCCCTACTTTCTTAGTGCGTGATACTGAACCATGCGCACGGTCAATTTCATGGTCCCGGCCAGGATTTGCACCTAATTCTGGGTATATGTAGTTTTAGTGGTATTCAAAGCTATTTTTTCCTTCCTGTAAAGTTTATAGCTAATTTTTTCTTGTTTATATTGATAAAATATTTCAGGTGTTTGCTTGCTGTTTGCACTGCTGATGGTCATGTGAATCTTTACCGCCCACCAATTGGGGAATTTTGTGATGAATGGGTTAAGGTAAGCCTATTCTGTTAATATTTATGTATAATCATAATATGCATGAAACTTTCATGTTAAAACAACTAGAAAGTTAGATGGAATGCCCACCAAATTTCTATTTTGTGACACACGTGATCTGTAAATATTCCTCGAGGACAAGGAGGTCAGGATGAGCTCGCTGTTACAGCTTTAGTAGCAGTACTTCCTCCGTGAGAAATCTATATCAGTACTAAAAGCTCGAGTTCAATAGTGCACATGCATGGTGCTACTACGCTACTCAGGCTGATCAAGGACGAAACCAAGCTTTGGGCCCGACACCCTAGGCCTTAGAGTGTGTTTGCCTGGGAAATGGGATGTCATTAATCCCGAGTGCTGTATATTGCGTTGTACCTGGTCTCTTGGGGTTTTGTAACTATTTCTACCTTTTCAATACATCGAGACGCAAGCTTCGCATTTTCTGGAAAAAACACCTAATAGATGCACAGTCCCAACTTATCTTCATCAATTGCGTGAGTTCATATGTTCGCTTACGAATAATATAACTTCCATTTATATGGTGATCCAGTGCCATTCCTGTGGTGAATGAGCAATTCCTAGGGTTTGCAAGTGACTTCCACGTGCACAGTGACTATTAAAAGTAAACTTCCATTGCAGTTTTGGTTTGTCTATTCACAAAGTTCTTTATTGTTCTTTCTATCGAATTCCTTACAGGTTTGTTACTGGCAGAATTGTTTTTCATACTTTTGTTTATCTGGAGATGATCCAGGTCTCATATACTGATACACTCATGAACTATTCCTAGGTTGTGGATGTATCTAAGTTGCTGTTCAACTATTACAAAAGTATAAACTTCGGAGAGGATTATACTCCTGATTCAGTTCCTCAGGTATGCTCCCTTCCACTTGAGCACTGCACTGTTCCTTTACTTGATTATCTCAGAGTTTTATTGTTAAACGTTTTCTTTCATATATTAGGAGAAGGTAAATAGTAAGCAAGCACAGGAGATAGGATGTACTGCTCAACTGCAAGAACCCCTTTCCTGCAGTGATCTTGGACAGAGAAAAAGGAAACCAGCAAGGCGAATGATGTTTTCCTTTTTCAGTTATCAAGTTTTTTCACATCATCAAGGCTTTGCAGTTAGAAAAGCAGCATCTAGTTCTGGAATAATAGGATTGTCCAAAGTTGATTGTTCAATCAAGGGAAAGTAAATTGTGATTTTTTCTCGCAAACACACTTCTACATCACATCGACAGTCTCTCCAAAGAAAAATTTCTGTTCAGCAGTTTGCTCTGATTTGGATGCGATCGTGCGAGAGATTTTATATATATTGAGGATATTTTTCAGTTTCTTTCTAATCAAGTCCAATCTTTAGTGAGAAAGGATGTTCACCGATAAAAAATTATTAGTAAATTGCAGCAACAGTAACACTATATGGTAGTTCATCTTTCCTTTTCTTTGCATCCATATTCATCGAATTAGACTGGCAGAGATCTAAGAGTTCTTGCAAATGTGGTAGAATTGAGAAGGCTAATTCTAAGTTTACCCCTACTTGAATTAGCATTAGATGTGACTTCAGTGTGATTAACATAAACAAACATCTGTCACACTGTGGTGTGTGGTTTTAAACCAGCGCTAGCGGTATGGAGGCTGTTGCACAATCAGGTTGTGCTTTGTTGTTGATTTGTAGTTTTTATGATTGAATCGAAGAAGGTCAGCCGAGCTAAGGGTAGGCATGCTGCTAAATTCTATTCATCTTGACTATTATGTAGAGTGCCAACAGTTGATATGCCAGCCTTGTCTACCCTGTTCACATGAAAATTTCTTTGGCATTGTTTGGTTCCGCTCATGCATGACAACACCTTTTCGTTTTCTCAAAAAAAAAAATCGCTTTCACTAATTCCTTTTGTTGCCAAAGTTTGTCCAAAACCTGGGCCAAGAAATTGAAATAAAAATATACTGCCAAAATTGTCAAACAAGTAGGGTTTGATATTTGTGTATGGCATGAACCTAGCGGCCCCTTCTATTTTCTCCTTCTGCTTCTCTTAGGCTTATTTCTTTTATTCCCTTTCACGAGCCAGCATTGTTATATTGTACCTGAATTTACTTTAGTAGATCTTGTTTGTTTGTAGATTTACGAGCTATGTTTATGATGAGGATGAAGGTTATTTAGATGCTTCAAATGATGCAGATTTCTGGCTCAATCCATGCTCCAAGTCAAAGGTGATATCTATGAAAAAGGTATGGACTCTGCATGTTCACATGTACAGATTGACTCTGGATGTTCACAGTAGGCTGAAGTTTTGGTTCAAGTCCAAAAACAATTGAGTCATAAAAGGCAAACAATCGTGTTTATCAGTAGTTAGCAAATGAAACAACTAATTATCCTGTAAAATCCAAACTGTTTCAGAGCCTATATGTTTGGCTTTCCTTTTTTATTTATCAAACATCCCCAGACATCTCTGTGGAGTTCTACTTATTTATCCATTGTGTTCCCAGATTGTCAAACCTGGACATAAAATCGTCCTAAATGGGCTAGGTGGCTCACAAGGTAACAAAGCAGCACTCCCTTGCAATGTGGAGAACACATGTCTTCCTCTTATCACTGCAAAACAGTATGCACGTCGAAATGCAATTTTGTCTTCTCTGGTAGTTGCATGGTCTCCAGTTCTGCCATCAGGAGACGCCACTTCGTGTTTGTTGAGAAATTGGTGCGTTCTTGCTGTTGGCTCCAAGTCCGGGGATGTTTCATTTTGGAAAATATGCAAGCCCGAGTATTACACAATAGATGTTTGCATGGTTAACAGAGATCCTATACTCATCGGGGTTCTGAAAGCTCATACTTCATGGGTTAGTGCTATCAGTTGGGAAGTTCGCTCTGCAGACTCTTCAATGTCCTCACTACTTTTAGCAACTGGGTGTTCAGACGGAAGGTGAACACAATCACACTAATTTTGTTTCCACTCTTTGCCCCTGCTACCTTATTACCTGCTTGACATGTTTTTTGACTTAGCTCCTTGTAATTCATGAACGGTAAAAAGATAATTGTGTTTAATCAACCATGAAGTTTGAACATGATCTTTGAGCTAGTAAATAGTAATAGTGCTTTAGAACAAGTTCCCAGGTAAGCATGAGACATGCCTTTTCATACTTCTGCCTTAAATGAAGTTTTTTAAAATTAAAAAACATCTTCAGAAAGTTAAATTCATACTCTCTACCATGTGAAATTGAAGCATTGATGAAAATGATCTTCCCATATGCGAAATGATTTTCCTGGTCATTTCAGCACCACAGCTACTAAATTTTACTACCTCCATTCGTAAATAGATGACATCATAGAATGTGTGCAGCAGTACTTCCCTAAGGTTTCGGGGGAAAATTTCCGGCTGGGTTTGATCCCTTGGACCTCCACACCCTCTTATATATATAGCACAACTTAGCCTTACATCTTCACTCATACACTGGAATGATCTAGACTCTAGTAGGACACTACTACTATACTAACACTCCGTAGAATACTCTAGACTCAACTAGGACACCAACACAGACTCCAACACTCCACTAGAATACTCTAGACTCTCCTAGGATAACACTACTACACTAACTCAGATTCCAACACTCCCCCTCAAGATGGGCATGGGTTAATCACCACGGCAATCTTGCTACAACTCCATGAAACTTACTACAACCACCACACATCTAGCTTGCAAGCACACAAAGATACGTAAGAGCATTTTACTCTAGCTCTTGCTCATCGGTTTTTCACCATATGCGGTCAAGCACCCATTCGACACTGAAAATTCAAGCAGACAAACTTTGCATCAAGCTAGCCACCTCCAATCCTTCTTGCCTTGGTCCACTGTTGCCTCTCCACCCATGCGCCTTCTCATGTGGAGGTGACCATGGCCATCTTGCTACAACTCCATGAAACTTATTACAACCACCACACATCTAGCTTGCAAGCACACAAAGATACGTAAGAGCATTTTACTCTAGCTCTTGCTCATCGGTCTTTCACCATCGGCGGTCAAGCACCCATTCGACACTGAAAATTCAAGCACACAAACTTTGCATCAAGCTAGCCACCTTCAATCCTTCTTGCATTGGTCCACTGTTGCCTCTTCAACCATGCGCCTTCTCACACCGGCGCGTAGAACGGCGGCACCACACGCCTTCCCTCGTCAGCTTGAGCATAGTCATTGCCTCTTCATCACCTCCGGTTCCCGCAGAACCACGGCTGCCTCATCTCAACAACAGCTCCTACTGAGCCACAGCCGCCTCACCTCACCAGTCAGCTATCCACAGTTCCACACACTCCTAACCTCCACATGCCTTCCACCTCTCCAACACAGTCACGTGCTTGACCTCTACCTCCTCTCCATCAACCCTCTGGCCATCTTGCCTCAACCATCTACGCCTCGGTCACCATGGCCTCTACCATCTCTTTTGGACAACTCCAACAACACAATTTCAGCCATCAGCTCCTCCCTTACCATCTCCATTACCACACCTCCACAACATCTTCTCTTCAAGCTCCACCACTGCGCTACAGCCATCATCTCCATAACACAGATGCCTAGCTACTTCACAACCGCCGGCATCGCCTCAGCATCTGCCCATCTCCGACCAGATCAGAGGTCCTCCTCCATCCTCATTTTTTCTTGGTCCCCAAATCCAACCTCGCCAACTTACTATCCTCCTATCAGCACCTCAATTGCACCATTCTAAGTAGCTTTCTGAGCAACCCTCATGCAGAGCAGCAACCAAGCCTCACACAACGCACCGTTCAACATGAGGTGGCTACTGCCTGCAGAGAGCAACGGGGTTTGGCCACCCGCCGCTTGGGTGACTACAATGCTCCCGGTGTTGTTGACAACAAGAGGAGCCGGGATGGGTGCTGCAGTGGTGGAACAATGGCAGCTAGGGTTAGGAGGAGGAGCCTAGCTCTGATACAGTGATACCATGTAGGTTTCGAGGGAAAATTTCTGGATGGGTTTGACCTTCACATCCTCTTATATATAGCTCAGCTTTATATTACATCTCCACTCATACACTAGAATAGTCCAGAATCTAGTAGGACACTACTACTATACTAACACTCCCTAGACTACTCTAGACTCAACTAGGACACCAACACAGATTCCAACACTCCACTAGAATACTCTAGACTCTCCTAGGACAATACTACTACACTAACTCAGATTCCAACAAAAACTTATTTAGTTTCGTCATAAGAAACAAATATTATTAAACGTGATCTATTTACGAATATTGGGAATATATTCTGATTATTCTTGTCACTTCTTAAATCAATAATAGTTCACTGAAACCTTTAGTATCTCACTGGGGACAAAATATATCTTTTCAGTGTGAAGATATGGTCAGGTAATACCGAAGGATTGAATCAATGTACATATCTAAAAGAATTGCCATTTTCATTATTGGCCGAGGTATATAATCAGTGTTGCCTTGTTTTCTGTTCTTTATTTTTGCACATAGTTGATATACACTAGCTATTGGTGAAACATCCGATGAGTATGGACAAGCAAGTCTTTTGACTATCATGTTATCCATTCAAGTCCAAATGTTCTACTGGCCAGGTCACCACTAACTCGTCAGCTCCAGTCTCGTCAATTTCATTATATGTGCCAGCTCAGCCTCAACATGGGATTAATCTTAATTTGGCAATCGGAAGAGTGTCTGGGTCATTGGAAACATGGTTGTGGGATCCATGTAGAAACAAAATCGAGAATACCAGTGCATGTCATGCTCATGATCAAGTGGTAAAGTTTCATTGCATTTAAGTATCTTCTCTCTTCAATAAAAGAAAAATAAATGGCTAACATTGCCTCAGGTGACAGGGTTATCGTGGGGTTGGTATGGCCAATGTTTGTACAGCTGCAGCCAGGTCAGTTGACTTGCCACAGCACTATTTAGGCTACAGATTTCATGGACTATTTGTTTATTAGCTTGTCTAGAAGCAAAATATATTTGTTCTCTGAAGTTAATGTACTCATACCGTGTAGCTTTTCATTTTGACTAGTTGCTGTTTACTTACTGGAAAGAGCTACACAAAATGAATTTATTTTATCTAACAGTATATTATAGTAGTACTATTCTGGTGGAGATTGTGTGTTTGCATAGCCTCGCTAGTTGACTGCTGGTAACAGCAGAAATGGGTGATTCTCCTGTCAGATCTTATGTTTTCTGTCTATATTTTTCATGAAGACCACAAATTCTTAACTGCTTCAATCAGATTCCGCATAGTTCCACACAGTTCAATTTAATCCTAAGGGCAACTTGAAATTTCTATCAGTTTATTTGATAGATACGCTAATGTGGTGTGTTAAATGCCAGTTACACTGGAATTAACAAACACTTGCTACTAATATTGCGAGATGGGTGTCAATTTCTAATGAACATCAGTTGTCCATAACACTAACAGCACAACACATATTTCTCTTTCCTTAAAATTCAAAAGAAATTGGTGTCCTGGTTGGAACTCATTAGATGCGGGCATGATTGAAGCAAATACAGATTTGAGGATTTGAGCCAAAAAAGAAAACAGAGCATGGGTCCTATGGTGAAAATCTCTAAATCGGGGAAGCTAGTCAATGACTTGACCTACTTATGGAAAAGGCCATGTGCTGGGGATGATACCTTTTGATACTATAAATCCGGGTTTTATTCTGTAATTGCTGAAACTTTATGAGTCTACTTTCGATTAACGAGATACCTGGTGGACTTGTTTCATTTTATCATACATGCTTGTAATAACTTGAAAAGTTGAAGATTTTATTCATTACTGCACACTGTTATCTTAAACCTTATATTTTCATGCTGATGCTTAATATTTTCTTCTTTATCAGGATAATTCTGCACACTGTTGGATTTTCCAGGAAAAACAACTTGAAGAGATTCCTGTGCACACAAATTTTCAGGAGTTAAAAGCGTCAAGAGATGTAAAAAAATCAGCCTCTTCATATTCCTGTTTTCGCTAAATGTATGTGTTTTTCTTTTCTTTAGTTTCATATCCATTGTGCATGCAGCTATCAGAAGTATCGGATCAATGCTTTGGACTTTCAATTGCACCTGGACAACTAATGATTGCTATAGTATGCCATAGACTTTTTCATGTATACATTTGTTGCTCAACTGCACAGTTTATTTTCTTTTCTAATTTATGAACATTGTCTCCTTCAGGTTCGCAGCTTGGATCCAAATCTGTTAGATCAGATGTATCAAGCCAGGTAATTTTATTTACGGGCTCACTGAAAAGTTCCGGGGTCCTACATAAGAATCTTGATATAATGATTGCATTGCGGGATAACATTATAGAATGCTTGTCATTGTAAGTTTGTAACAATTTGTTAATAAAACAACAGGACACACAAAGCAGTGGTTGAGTTCATTTGGATTGGTGGTCAGTTCCTTGGTCTTCCACTAGTCAAGGGCATTAATATCTGCACTCAGCAATCTGGCACTAACTTCCTATGGTGGGGATCCAACATTTTTTGGTCATTGAAGAAATATGAGAGTGGTGAGACGGGGCTGGCCTTATGGGACATCATAGCTGCGCTTCAAGTGCTCAAGAAATCTGCACCAACATTTCTGGAAACTTTAATGCTTAAATGGGTCTTAGGTTTGTTTTCAGATAATGTACAGTGTGGTTCTATCAGTATCCTGTATCACTCAAGAAAGGACATGATGTCCAAGGCTAGCTTGAGGAAGTTACACTTGCTGAATATCATTATTAGGAAAGTAATGCTGAGCGATCATGGACAGTATTCTTCTGGTGGAGAAAACGGTAATGATGCGGCAACTGATCTATGGGAAAATCTTCTAGTAAGCAGTGAAACAGAGCTGCGGGAGAGGCTTGTAGCTTTCACTTTTGCTGCTGTCTTGGATCAAATAGCATACTTGCTCAAGGGCACCTCTAATGAGGACATGTGGTTTCCTGTTGGAATTGCCCAGATGGATTCTTGGGTATCTACGAATAGTGGAGAAGTGCATGATCATCTTAACTCTCTCAGATCGAGGATCAAAGACATTGGTAGCAGGTATATTCATTGTGCTTAATTCATTGATCGTAGTCAATTTCACTCCTGAAAGGACATGAAACATGTGTTTGTTTCCTTAAAAGTTTAGTGAAACACGTACTGTATTTGGGTATTGTATGTCTTGTTAATTGTTTTGATTTTACAGGATTGACTCGGTGTGTGAATATTCCGTAGAAGAAACCTGCCCCTACTGCTCTGCACCAGTGCCCTTGGAGTCACCTGATGTAGCCCTGTGCGGAGGCGGGGATCCTGCTACTGCCCCCGCTGGAAGGCACAAGCTGTTGAGATGCAGAGCGTCGATGCGGCTGTGCTCCGTTCTGGACCCAACCTGGTATTGCGTATGCTGCGAAGGAATGGTCGACAAGCTGGTACCGGAGACCTTCTTCGCATCCGCGACAGCTTCCCCTTTGAATGCCAACTGTGACGAGGAATCACTTTGTTTATCAGCGCCTGCTGTTCCGCTTTGCCCCTTGTGCGGTGTACTGCTGCAGAGGCCGACGCCGGAGTTCCTCCTTTCCGTCTCCCCGGTGTAGAAGCTAGTGGCACTTGCCAGTCCCAAGTGTGACATCCAATTTCTTCTTCTTCTTTTGCAGTGGTGTGCACTTGTTTTTAGTATAGGCTGCTTGTAGTCTGCGCAAAAAACAAGCGTTGCTATGCCACTACCGAGATGTTTTTCGTGTGTTAGTGCCTTTTTCTTTTCTATATCAGCATGGGTCACTCGTGTAAGGCAACAGTAAGTATTAAATGGAACCATGTATGCATGCATTCCACCGTGCCCACCGGACGTTCGGACCCCTTGTTTTGCTGGGCAAGTCCAACTTAATTTGGTATAAGTGGAAACCTAAGAGCAACTCTAGCAGCTACAGTATAATGGACTAAAACCGTAAAACTCCGGCGACATAGCGTACAGTTTCTCGCGCTGATTAGAGCCCGTATTCACGGTCCGGCACATAGAGATGGTTTACAGTGGCCCGTAACGCGGCCCGCGCGAGCAGTATATCTACGGCTTGCGTGGTCGGAATCGTATCCCCTCCGCTGCAAACCCTAACCCCCTCTGCCGCTTTCCTTCCCATGGCGGCCTCCGCCGGCTACCCCTTAGGCACCAAATCCGCCGCCGCTGGCCACCACTCCAGTCACCAAATCCGCTGCCGCCGGCCACCCCTTGCCAAATCCTCCCCCGTCATTCCCTCCGCTGAGATGAGATGCAGCCCGGCACGCCACCCTCGCCCCTCCTCTACGGCTGCCGAGGGCAACGCCTCCTCTCCAGCGCCGAGCTTCGCTGGAGCCGCTCGGAGGGGGCGAAGAAGCGCGCCGCGAGGAAATATGTCAAGTGGGACAAGCATGCGCCCGCGTCGCTCGCTAGGTACGCCGCCCTCTACACCGTCGGTTCCTCCTCCTCCTGTGTGGGGAGCAGCCGCCGCCCTCCCTCCCCGCCACCGGGAGCGATTCCTCGGGCTACCACGACTATGCATCCGAGGAATCGGATAGCTCCGACGCAAGCTCTGGCGACGGCGTCGTCGAGAGGGACTTCGTCACCTCCGACGTGGCCGAGGAGCGCGCGTTGGCGTGGCTGTGACGTTGCTCCGGGCGTGCCCATTTCAACGAGCAGGCGAGGGAGGATTGTGAGCTCGTCGACGCGCTCCGCTTGATAGAGCGCCAAAAGGAGGAGGAGGTGGCGGTGGAGCGGCTCAAGCGCTAGAAGGAGGAGGCCGAGGCGGAGCGGCTGAAGCGCGCGCGCCAGGACACCGTTGTCATCTCGAGCGACGACGAGAACTGAGCGGCACCGCCGCGGCCAAGAAGGGTGATTGCCGCCGCTTTTAGGATTTTGTTGTACAAAATATGTAAAAGTTATGTATGTAAAGATTGATGAATCATATATTCTTCTCTCTAAATTTTGCCGCGAAGGCATTTCCGGTGAGATTTTGAAATTGCGGTTTCTGTTACGGTTTCTGTTATTTGCGATGCGATTTAGAACTGCAAAGCGAGAGTTCAATGCGTTTACGGTTCGGAACTGAACCTTTGTCTTGTAAAGTGATCGGGTCCCAGGAAGCTTCCGCGCATCGACCACATCGCGCATCAACAAACTCCCATTAATCTCATACCTCAAAAAAAAAATCCCATTAATCCCCGGAAGCCTAAAAACCACCCACTCACTCCTCGGCCCTTCTTTTCGATTCTTGATCGCCTTGCCCTACCTCTCCAGATAATCGATCTTGGGAATGGTAATCGCGCCATCCGTTCCTCCCATTCGATCATCTCGGCGTTCGTTCAGCTGCAGTGCGAGTGCGATCTGGGAGGAGAGCTGCGATGGTGAAGGACAGCGCCTACTACGACACCTTGGGGGTCAGCACTGACGCCTCCGCGGCCGAGATCAAGAAGGCCTACTACGTCAAGGTGCGTAATCCTTCAGCGATCAAATGAAGAGATGGTATGCGTGTTGGTGGGTTTTGATTTGGTGAGGTTTGGGTCCCCTGTAGGCCAAGTTGGTTCACCCTGACAAGAATCAAGGGAACCCTGATGCCGCGCGGAAGTTTCAGGTACATTTCCCGCTTCTCTTCTCTGTTGCATCGTTGTGCTTCGCGCCCCGCCCCTCCCCCTGCCCCGTTCCTTGATTCGGAATGTGGTTTTGGACTTGTGCTCCTAGAATCAATGTCTCATTGCTGCAGCCATTATTATCTTCATAAACTTCAGAGACTTACTAGCTCGCTTCAAATACTGAATTAAATCGGTTACTTTTGCAAGGAATTAGGTGAGGCCTATCAAGTCCTAAGCGATCCTGCAAAAAAGGAATCCTATGATAAGCGTGGAAAGGAAGGTCTTCCGCAGTAAGTCCTAAAAGTTCTTAATAATATTTGCATTGACATTTAGGCTCCAACGCTTTTTTTTTTTGGTACAACACAGAATAAACTATAAGTTTTTAGGAAGATTCAGTTGCCACAAACAGTGGCGTGATATACTTTTTCCGCGAAGATGCAAAAGTTTTGTGTCTCCATGCATTGATATAAAACTCGCATGTGAATTTTATTAATTGCCCTGCCGTCAGAATTTTAGTTGAAGGTGCCACTGAATGTCTTATAATGACATTTCAGGGATAATATGCTTGACCCAACTACTGTTTTTGGAATGCTTTTTGGGAGTGACTATTTTGAAGATTATGTTGGCCAGCTTGCACTGGCATCCGTAGCTTGTGTTGAGAACGAGGACGAGTCAGATAGTGCAGAAGCAAAGGCAAGGGCTCAACAAAAAATAAAGGTATACTATCTCCATAATACTTCCCCCATTCCTTTTATTAGGTGTTTACATTAAGGTCAAAGTCAAACAATGTAGATTTTTACCAAACATAAAGAAAATTATATAAACTTCTATAGTACAAATAGATATAATATATATATCATGATGTATCTAATGATATTGACTTGGTCTTGTAGATGTTGATAGATTTTTTTATAAACTTAGTCAAACTTTACATTATGTGACATTAGAAAAAATCTATACACCTAATAAAAAGGAACGGAGGGAGTAGTTAGTTATTTGCAGCAAACTTGGTAGTATCTGATTTGGGTGCCAGCCTACTGCAGTCTGCACCTCGTAGTAGGTAGTTGATGCTTCACATCTACACCATAATAACTTCTCCCGATTGCAGGATCTGCAAACCGAAAGAGAGCGAGTACTTCTTTTGAGCCTTAAGGATCGAATTCAACCATATGTGGATGGAAATCATAGGGAATTCGGTTATTGGGCAGGTGCAGAAGCTCAACGCTTGTCTGAAGCAGGTACTATCTCCCTGTCATCATCCTCATTTTCTTAGAAATTTAGGAATATCATTAGACCTTTTTTGCTGCATATGCTCATTTTGATGTCTTATTTGCATGATTATAGCATGAAGAAGGCTCACTTCCATTCGTTAACTCTGAACATGATATGCATTCTGCTAGAGCTTTTCATATGGTTCATTCATGCAAAATAATATTTCAGCTTTCGGTGAGGCTATGCTTCACACGATTGGCTACATTTATGTTCGACAAGCAGCAAGAGAACTTGGAAAATGTAAAATGTATATGGGTGTGCCATTCATAGCTGAGTGGGTAAGAGACAAGGGCCACCACGTAAAGTCTCAGGTTAATGCAGCTGCAGGTATATCATAGTATGTCTTTTTCCCTTGTTATTTTCCTTGCTTTTGTTAAAAACGAGCTAATCCTATGATAAGTCCTATCATAGGTGCAATTGCTCTCATACAACTACAAGATGGTATGAAAAAGAACGAGGATGGTGACAACAAGGAAGAGCAGACACTGAAGAGTATTGAAGAGAAGAAGGATGCCATGCTCAATTCTTTGTGGAAAATTAACGTGGTTGATATCGAGTCAACGCTATGGCGTGTCTGTCGAGCAGTAAGCATTATCCACCTCTGTACATGTATAGTACTAATTGTGTATTAATATTCAAGTATAGACAATAAATAATGTTGGCGCCATTTTCACACTATTAATTGTGATTTATTCTTTGTCTAGTTTTTGAGAGAGAATAATGTATCCAAAGATGTTCTGACGTTGCGAGCAAAAGGATTGAAAAAACTAGGGACAATATTCCAGGTAAGTTACTTTAACCTAGTTATTTCTCCAGCTAAGGTGTGACGACAAAAGTTACGAGCTTTGACTTGCATTGGACCTTTGTTTGTCTCTGGCCTTCTTAAACAAAAACTGATGTGCATGACTCTCATATTTTGCCTTCTGGATTCGAGTACGGATCACATTGTGGTAAATCTGGTTTTGAACTGCAAACTGTTGAAGATAGTGCTGATTACTTAGCTTAGTTCCCGGACTTTCATCGTCATTGACTTGCCTGCATGGGTTGAAGTTGTGCATTTTCTATGAAGAAATATTAACTTGATAAAAATTGGTAACTTGGTATAGAATCATTCCCTGGCGAGGTTCTTTTATGCGGTAATTGCATCTAGAATCTGTAGTCACTGCTTGCTAAAGGGACTCTTTGATTTGGAGGAATTTAAAAGAATTTTGCAGGATTCTAATCCATAGGGATTTTTTCCATGGAGATTATTTGGTTCAAAGGAATGAACCCTCCAAAAATCCTTTGTACTTCCTATAGAGCTTGAATGTACATATACAAAGGAACCTCTTGCTAAAAATCCTACTGATTGTAGTGTACGAAAGCAATCCATTGGTAGGATTGAGTTCTATAGGATTTGCTAATGAATGAAGCCTTGAAAAATCCTATGTTGCTTGTTTGATTCGTCGGATTGAGTTCTATAGGATTTGTCCCCTAAGAAATCCCTTTGTACTAGTATGTTTCATAGGAAAGCCTGCATCCACTGAAACTTCTTTGAAAGGATCTTTTGTTTTCCTGTGACGCAATCAAACAAACCAAAGTCATGTAGGAGTCAAATAGACATGACACTTGAATACCATGTTTTTCCTATTTCTGCAAATCAAAGAGGCCAAGAAACCTTTTGAATTTCTCCTACGTAAGTTGTTTGGTTTTTAGAATGGAATCCCTACATATAATTCCTAAGACCTCACTTGGAATGGTTGTTCATGCCATGCTGAGTGATTTCTTCAAATCCATTTCCATTTTAAAGCCGGGCTCCGCTCGAGCCTAGCGTCTAATCCGTTCCCGTTTCGCGTGTAAAACCAGGGCGCAAAATCACACTACTATCGGGAGAACAGCTTGCGTGTTGAATCTGGCAGAGGGGAAAGGACGGCGCCGTCGCCCTGATGTGGACGATCTTGTGCATGCCACCGCGCTCGGCTGAGGCTTTTGATCCGAAGCACCGTACATCGAGAGGCAGGAGTCGGTCACTTCCACGGCTCATCCTTGTAAACGCGAAGGCATCAGACATCTTGCTGTAGTATACTGTACTGTAGTATTTTGTCCTGCAACATGTCGATACCAATAAAATTTCAGGCACTGTGCTTACTCTGCTGATCCGATCAGAATAGCAGCAAGTTACTGATGTTTACGATCTGATTCCATTGAAGGCATGCTATGTCCTGATGTACATGACGCGAACAAGCAACTTGGGATACTGTCTCTTGGGATGTGCGTCCTCGCCTGGGGCTTCTCAGATCGGGCCGAAACGTGGCACGCCCGGATCTTACGTGTCCTCCTCTCCTCGAGTACGTGTCCGGCTTGCGTGCACACGTGTCGCCTCTGCTCATACCGCTCTAGCCCCTGCTCCTCGTACATATACGTGATGTCGCGAACGTTGTCTCCGCCTCCGTTCCTATCCTCTTCGAGAGAGCAAGAGCAACAGACGACCCACATTGTGAAAAAAACCCAGTAGGAAGAAGCATCTTCGAGAGAGGGAGCAACTGATAATGGCGGACTATGGTGGAGAGTACGGGCACCCGTACCCGCGCGTTGACCAGTACGGCAATCCAGTGGGGCCGGTCGACCAGTACGGCATCCCAATCCCGCGGGAACCGAGCCAGCAGCCGGCGTACAGCTCGGGGGCCGTCGCTCCGTCGTACGGCGCTAGCGACGTCACCGGGGTGGCGCCGGCTGATTATGGCACGGGTGTCGCGGCGGGCCACGTCCTCGGTGACACGGCGTACCCGTACGAGGGCCCCCCAGGCGATGTCGTTTCCCCCCACGGTGCGGCGCACACGCATGAGGGCGGGGTACACGGTGGCCTCGCCCCTGGCGAGACGACGGCATACGCCATTTTCCCGGACGGCGCGGCGCACACGCACCAGGGCGGGGTACACGGTGGCCTCGCCCCTGGAGAGACAACGGTATACGCTTACGAAGGCATGGTCGGCAGCGGCATAACCACGGGCGACCAGATCCCTCCAATCAGGGAGGAGCACACGACGCTCGGCGAGACTTTACGGCGCTCCGGCAGCTCTAGCTCCAGCTCGGTATTCGCTCTTTTCCTCCCCTTCAATCAATCCCGTTTACGATGACTTCATACTATAGCTGACTGACTGATGTCTCACGATGCCGGACAGTCGTCGTCGGAGGATGACGGGCAAGGCGGGCGTCGGAGGAAGAAGAAGAGCCTCAAGGAGAAGATAAAGGAGAAGCTCCCGGGCAGCCACAAGCACGAGGAGTACAAGGCCGGGCAAACTGTGCCGACGGCTGGGACGGGGATGCAGGCAGCAGGGACGCACGAGAAGAAGGGCATTATGGACAAGATCAAGGAGAAGCTCCCTGGCCACCACTGAGGCTCATGTACTTCTTGGCCATGGCTTGACTGAGCGACGTACTTGTTGGCCATGTACGGCGACGTCAAGCCATAGCTGCTACTACCAGGCAGCTAGCCTGTATCGCGAGTTCGCGGTAGCCGATCACACTATCTCCACACTTGGCAGTGTGTGTGTTGCGCCGTACCATGGCCTCATGTTCTGTAGCATTACAAGTTCAAGGGTAGTACCAGTTTAGAGGTGGTCACTGTCACGCTCGTTCGTTTTTTTTTTTTTTGAATATCACGCTCGTTCGGGTTGGTTTATCTTGATGTAGTGTATCGTCAGTAGTCGTGTGTAGGTTGTGTTAATGTCTCTGCTCTGTATAAGTAGTGCCAGCACGTACTGCCACATGTAACTATGCAGTTCGTGTCATCCGAGCTTATCCATCTGTCTCCTTTGTATTTTCGCACCAATTTCCTGACTTACCGAGAAAACATTATCTTGGCGTGGCCTCCTAGGCTCATATATATATATATATATATACTCTCGGGTGTAACTGCACGTCTCATATCGGAAGTATTTGGTATTTGTAATTAAGTATGTTCGTATATCTGTTTAAGTATGTTAGTATACTATATATACTATATCTAAGATATTTCCAAAAAAATAAATTGCAAATACACCCATAGTTTGCGTACTATATATGTAAAATACCGTAACATTTGTATGTACAAAAAGTATGTGAACAAAAATTACATACTATAAAAAATGGTATATATACTGCCAAAATATTTTTATATACTTCATACTACCATATATAGTCTTCAGATACTGCCTAAATGACATGAAACATGCCTAAATGACATGAAACATACGTGGGTGTAACTAGACCCAGGTTTAGTATGAATATGTCATATATATATATATGTACCACTTTTTTAATTTTTATTTACATACTCCTTTTATACATATAAATCCTTTTATACATATAAATATTACTAGATAGACCAAGGTTGAACACCCATTAGGCACGCCTATGTCACATAGAGAACATTTTTAAGATGTAGTGATTGCGATGCATTGGTGGAAAGGGCAGAATGAACAATATGAGATATGATCATACCTCGACCATTTTTCATGTGCACATGATCTTTTCCCTAGTATAGTTCTTTTATGGCGAGCTTGTCCAACTCGCTAGTGAGGTGATCAGTTGCTCCCGAGTACATATATACCAGCTAGTGTCGATGTTGTAGGCTTTGGTGTGATCATTACCATGAGTCTCCATAGACACTTGATGTTGGAGGTTATTGTTGTCGTTGCCGATACCAAAAAATTCTTGGTTGAACCTCTTGTAGCACCGGGTGACCACGTGTCCAAGCATGTTGTAGAGCTAGCAAAGTGATCGATTGCCACCAGCGGTGTTCCAACATTGACCCTCACCCCCATCGCTAGTTGGAGCGGATGGACGGTTGTTGTTGGAGAAGGAAAGTGGTCCAGAAGATGGCGGCTTGGAGGGACCAGAACCATCACTACCCGCACTCAGACGGAAGGGGCGACCGTCGTATGAGCACGTTAGCAGATGCATCTGCGATGGTCTCGGTGGAATGACGCGTCTCAATTCATTGTTCCGTACTGAGGAGCTGGGAGTAGAGGTCCCGATGTGCGATGGGTGTCTCATCCATTGATGTTATCAACGAGGGAGAAGTAGTCACCATCTTGGCTTTCGAGAAGGTAGGCGGTGAACTGTGAAGAGCTGAGAGGCTGTCCGATGGATGACAAGGTGTCCACAAGATTCTGAATGTAGTTGTAGTACGCGGTGACGGACATGTTTAGCTTATTAGCCTCCCCAAGCTTGGTGAGAATCTGCATGGACTTGGCAGTGAATTGCGAGGAGAAGCTGCTACTCAAGGCTATCCATGCCTCCTACACAGCGGGGAAGAGGCTAAGAACCAACACACTCGGCGTCATGGAGGAGACGATGGCCGAGAGGATGGCAGCGTCCTGCTGCACCTAGGTGCGGTGTTCCGGTTTGGGGGCGAGAACCGTGAGACCATCTTCAACCCGACGAGTGATCTACTTCGGCTGACAGGGGTATGATCCATCCACGAAGGCAAGGAGATAGCGACTCCGGAGCAACTAGAGAACATGTGCCAGCGAGAGCAGGTAATTCTCCTGTGTGTGCTTGATCGGTAGGAGGTGGGTGAAGTTGACCGTCTCTGGAATGACCAAGGAAGAAGCGCCGATTCTAGAGAACATGGCACCGACAGAGGTCCTAGTGAAGACATCAGAGGTGGGCGAGGTGAGCGCGGCACTGGTGGATACCTGATGCAGGGTGCTAGAGGTAACGTTGGTGACGACACTAGAGGTTGAGGTGGGCAACGAAAGTCATGGTGGCGACGCTTATATTGGATCGTTGCTCACGTCTGATACCATGTGAAGACGTAACCTAGAGAGGTATATGGAATAACTGGGATGACTCAACCCTAGATGGTGTGGCCTGCTGTGAAGGGACTACCTAATATACATGCTATATAACACGGGACCGCCTATGTCTCGCTTGATGCAGGCGCTCCGCACATAGCAACTCTTATTTTGGGCCGGGCCCACCGTGCGATTTCTGCCGTTTATTTTCTAGCATGACTACTACCGTATTTTAAAACCGCTGCGTTCATACTTTAGATTACTTCAGTTATGTACTTTTTGTACTTCGACTTCTTAGTGTACTTTGTACTTGGGTTGCTACACACTTGTACTTTCGCATACTTCGACAACGAGTACACTTGTACTTTCTGTACTTTGGTTTTGAGTATGGTTATACTTTCGTGTACTTTGGCTGTTAGTAAACTTGTACTTTTTTTATACTTTCACTCTCAATGCAGTTGTATTTTCGTACTTTGGCTATGAGTAAACTTGTACTTTCCGTGTACTTTCGCTGTGAGTAAACTAGTACTTTTGCTAGTAACTTGTACTTTGGCTTGTACTTTCGTACTTCGGCTATGAGTAAGGTTGTATATTCGCGTACTTTGGTTGCCATTACGTGTATTTTCGTGTACTTGTATTCGAATGTTTGTGTACTTTGATCCAAGATTATGTACGAGAACAACTTCCTCCTACGCGCGATACGTGGCATTCCCTAGGAGCGCCCGCGTTCCCCAAACATACCTTTACGAAGGTCTCGATTTTTCCAAGGACACCCTTTGAAAACGCTTCTACGAGACGGCATCATGTTTTGAACAAATTTTGAACAATATTCAAATTCAAAAACTGTTCTGATTTGAGAGTTGTTCAAACTCAAAAATTATTTGAATTCAAAAAATTCAAATTGGAAACTGTTCAAAACTGTCTGAATTTTTTAAAAAAATGTCTGAATTTTTTAAAAAACTTTTTAAAAAACTGTTCAAAACTGTCTGAAAATGTTAATTTTTTAAAAAAATGTCTGAATTTTAAAATTATTCAGATATAAAATTTATCATATTTCAAAAAATGTTCGAATTTGAGAAGAACTGAAAAGAAAGAAACAAAAACAGCAAAAGCCATGCAGAAAAGAAGCGAGCCAGAAAAAACCAGAAAAATTGTTCCAAATACGTTTGTTGTAGCCGTGGCCCAGGTCCCAGGGTGCCTCCGCGCGCGGGCGGCAAGTACATCGTCCCGGAGCGGGCGAGATATTAGGGATTGCCGTCTACGCTTATCGATGCGTTGGAAGCGATGTTCTGTACGGGCCGCGGTGCGTTAGCGGCAAAGCCCTACGGCGGGTGAGGCCCAGTTCTTGGGATGAATTGTTGAAATAGTTGGACAGGCAGGCCGCAAGACGAGCCCGTGAAAATATGGCAACGTATTTATTTTGAAAAAACAAATTCAGGCCGCGTCCAAGGTGTGTCTAGGGCGGTCCGAGCGATCAGTGCGAAACTGGAGCGAGCACTTGGAGCAGTTGCTTGCAGGCTGCAGGCGTGCGTAGTCTGAGACCTGGTTAATTCCCTGCGTGGCGACAGGCGACGACCGGGTGGGCAACGGCATGTGCCGAGGAATGGATCCAATCCAAAGCTCCACTGGCGCCACGAGCCGCACGTACATCGCCGATGCTGTTCTGGCTTCAATCCGGAACAGCGGCCAGACCGACAAGATTCACGGACTCCTGCCAGTGCAACCTTCTGTTCACGCCATGCCGCGCCAAATTGACACCGTGCCGGCGGCAGAAGCAGAACAGCGCGCTTCCCCCTGCTCCGCGGAAGGCGGGCCTACCCGCGCGACACCTCCGTTCTGGCCGCGTGGCGGCGAGCAGCCGAGAGCCACGTCGTCGGCCCGATCGGTACGGTAGCCGTCGCGCGCCACTGGCAAGGCCCCGCGGCTCTCGTTTGTTCCTCGTGGTCTCTCGCTCTCTCGCCATGATGCTCTGCCTGGTCCACAGGCTGCTCATCATCCCAGTGCCTGACAGATAAGATCGGAATGTCAGGTCAGGTGTTTGGTGGTCTGCTCTTATACCTGATCGACAGCCAAAACTAACGTGCCACACGCAGCTTACTATAGCAGCATTCCATGCATAGCGATCATTCATCCGCACGACGTCATCCCTTAATTCTGAAATCTGGATTATTATTGGATCTGAAACACGATGTCCATCATCATGCTGCAGATTGCAGTGTTCGTGTCGCTAGCCGCGCGCGGTCAGAGTCTTGGCGTCAAGCAAGACATCCATCGTCATCATATCATATCACAGCGAGCTCCGCGCGCGGCGACAAAACTCATAGTCTCGTCTGCATTACGGTCCTCAAAACTGTCGGTACAAAATTAAATATAGCAATAAAACTGGCACGTCCGGTTCCGTAGAAAGGAATCCCAGATGGGCAGCAAGGTGGTTAGCGTCTTTCTTTAGTTCCACTCTTGCCCCTCTCTCTCTACCAACACCAACACCAACACCAACACGGCTAGAGTAGATTATTGGGTGTCATGGGACTAATTCATTCACGTAAGTGTACCTTTTAGCAAAAGGGACCTCTCGAGAAAAATTGGGTTTGAAGCTAACAGCAGCATTTAATTGTGCCACGAAATCGTTGTGCAAGCATTACTGTTCCTAAACAAGTCACTGAAATTGACCTGCATGGCATGGCAGCTGCTCCTGGTTCCGAGCAGCATCTTTCTTTCTCACTGCTTTCGTGAGATACAAATCAAGAAAAGGCTAGGAACAGGATAGCGACATGCCAAAGCAATTGGTAAGAACCAAATGATAGTTTCTCCTTCAGGAGAGGAAAACGCACCACACAGACAGTCTTCCAAGTGGTAGCAAAAGAGTAAGAGACTTGTTCTTACAAAAAATCTCATATATAAGTAAAACTACACAGTCTTCACGTTTCTATACCTTTTTTTATTTTAGACATAGATAGAAAAACCACAAAAAAAGAGAGAGTGTTAAAGGAGTAGGGACTAGAGGAAATTAACAAAGTACAGTCTCTAATCTCCCACAGTCGTTGGTCTTGTCTTGCGCGCGCCCGTGTGTAAATAAAAATTATATAAGTATATACGGCAATGGCTAAATGCAGATGAAACGGCCTGGCTCAAAAGTACTCGAGGTTGAAGTCAAAATTCGCCTCTTGCTGGCCGTGGCAGCTGGGCAGCTCGAACTTATGCTCCAGCGCCCCCTCCTCGCCGGCGTCGTCGTAGCCGACGAAAGGCTCCACCTTGCTCTCGGAGGCCCAATGCAGCGCCTCCCCCTCCAGCACATTGTTCGCGTCCGGCTGGCAGTTCCAGTTGCTGCTGTTGCTGGAGCTCTCGCCGTAGCCCAGGTTCTCCGACACGTCCAGCACGCTGCTGTAGTCCACGAACCCGGGCGCGTCCTTGGCGCCCAGGTGATCGTACAGTCCCACGAAGCCGCCGCTGAAGGCGTCGGCCACCGGGAACGGGTCGAACACCTGCTGCTGCTTCAGCGCGAAACCGTCGGCGGCAGCCTCTGGCTTCTGCTCCTTCGACGCCTGCTGGTCCAGTTCCTCCGCCGCCGCCCTGGAGATGGGTTTGTGGGTGCTGGGGTCGATGCCGCGCTGCCGCAGCTTCTTCTTCAGGCAGCTGTTCCAGAAGTTCTTGATCTCGTTGTCCGTCCGACCTGGCAAGTGGGATGCGATCTGCGACCACCTGCATTGATTGATTCCGTTTACTTCGTTGATCAGGCCGCCTGTCGCCTTTGATGATGAACCAATTTCGCATTTGCTAGAATGTAGTAGTAGTAGTAAAAAAAACATTAATGTACCTGTTCCCCAGGATCTCATGCAGGCCGACGATGGCGTCCTCCTCCTGCTGCGAGAAGCTTCCCCGTTTCAGGTCGGGACGCAGGTAGTTGATCCACCGCAGCCGGCAGCTCTTGCCGCACCTCTGCAGACCTGGATTCGGCACCAACGACGGTGAGAACTGGTCACACCTTCACGAAACTGAAGAGCTAGGGGCTAGTTCGTTTGTGTGCGCGTACCGGCGAGCTTGGGCACCGAGCTCCAGCACCCGACGCCGTAACGGATGATGTGATTGTAGAGCTTCTCGTCCTCCTCGGGAGACCACAGCCCCTTGCGCAGCTTCTGCTGGACGCCGCCGCCGGTGCCCGCGTGCCGTCCCATTTGCCGGACCGGGACGCGCGAGCGAGCGCTCGGCTGAACGAACGAACGAACGAACGAGTAACTCGATCACGAGCTACCTCCTCAGTCACTGTGTGAGATAGTTAGTTCGTTGCCTGTGTATCTATCTAACTATCTCGGAGGCTGGCCGGGGTATATATGGGGAAGCGTGCCAAGAACTGCGCACGTACGAGGGGAGGGGAAGACGATGACGGAGACACGATCAAGTGTAGGTCTCACGTAAGCTATACTACCCGAGGAGTGAGGAGTATGTGTGTCAGAGAGTGTTTGTGCTGCGATGGATTGGAGCTCAAGATACACCCCGTTTACGGGAGCAGGTGGGATTAAAAATAGTTGGGTGCGTGCGGGAGCAAGGAAGAGAAGCAACGTCTATACCGGTGTAACAGCAAGGAGGCAGAGAGACGGAGAGGCGAGAATCAAGGGCCCCAATCGCTACAGCCTACAGGATGGAAAAGACGGAGGGAAAAGTTGGTTAGTTGGAGGTATGACTTTTTTTCTTCTCATCGACACATGATTATTAGCAATGCGTACACCATTAATTAGCTAGGGGACTAGTGCGATAACGCAAGCTAGAACAGCTCCACAGGACCACATCCGTACTCTGTTTACAGGTGCGACCGGGCCATGAACTTCTTATTATCTTTCACTTGATGTCGCTTGATCCACCTCCCTGTATTTTCAAAGCCATCGACAAAATAAGAAGAGCATTCCTTTGGAAAGGAACTGACGCAGTAAAAGAAGGACACTGCTTAGTAAATTGGAAGATTGTCTGTCAACCAAAACAGAATCGCATTCTAAATCTAGAAATCATGCACACTGCCTTGCGAGTCAAGTGGGCATGGAACCTTAGAGTTGGAGATCACAAACCATGGAACTCCACCCGGCGACCCGGGCGGCTGCCCGGGCTCAGCTGCTCCGTCTACTTTGAAGTTTAGTGCAAAATAGCTAGTTCAACCGATTGTTTCTTTGGGCAAATGTTAATTAATCTGGGTGCACTAAGGCTTTGCCCAGGCTCCATGAACGGGCAAGCTTCCCACTGGCCACTCCCATGGTTTAACTTGATCAACAAATCTTTAAAGCAGCAGCCAAGGTGGCCGTTCGGAGCGGTGAAAGAGTTTTCTTTTGGACCGACAGGTGATTGAATGGATAAAAGGTTGATTATCGGATTGTCCTCAGAAGCGTCCATATACTCAGTTTTGCCCTCTGTTGCAAATGGTGCTCAGTTTTGCCCCTAGTCTGTGCGCAAG
The DNA here is from genome assembly GCA_910589775.1 of Avena eriantha. Lineage (NCBI taxonomy): Eukaryota > Viridiplantae > Streptophyta > Magnoliopsida > Poales > Poaceae > Avena > Avena eriantha. The sequence goes on from OU342742.1 coordinate 541,347,751, forward strand.
AGCTTGTTTCGTGACTCTTGCCCTCTCTGTTAGATCAAGGTATTTGACCCGGCCCTTTCAGGTGGGACCAGACGGCAGGCAGAGACGCGCTACAAGACCAGATCGTTGTTGGTCGCAGTTTGTAGGACCCAGTAGAGAACTGTTGGCATGTACGATAAAAGTGGCGGAACACGCCCCCGGAGCTCGTAGCGGTGAGTAGGAATCAGTCGAGCGGGGGACGGGGTTGGAGGCGGCCACGCGCAGAGGTGGGGGGCGACCCCTGTTGGTATCTAAGAGCCAAGCGCGGGTGACCGAGAGGGCGCGTCGATGGGGAGCGTCACCGACGGTGGGAAGATTGTTGTGGAGGGCGCGACCGTCTGCTACAGCTATAGGGCCGTGCGTGGGGCGTTGAGATCCCCTTCGGCTCCGGGCGGTCACGAATTGAGCTCCATGTCTTCTTCTAGCTCCCGCGCCACCTCGCGGATCGAGATTCCGGCGTGCATGGAGATGCTGATCTTTCTCTGTCCGCGGTGTTGGAGGACGTTGTTCGGAGGATTTTGCGCACACCGAAGAACACTAATCATCCGTTCTACATGTGCAGCGAGAAGGGGGTAAGAATCGGGGCAATTTCACTATTTGCATGGTCGGGATCCTTGAGCAATACAATTAATCTATTTGGCGTTCATGCAGGTAAAATATTTCTTCCTTTGGGTCGATGTACTAGCCCAGACGCTGATGAATGAACCGCTAGAAGAGCACAAAGAATGGTTGCCCATCCTGCAATAGACGACAGCGGCCACATGACAAGCTCTGGTAGAAGAGACGGAGGGCGAAACACACATTGATAGAGAGGTAGCTGTTGATCTAAGGAGGTTGAACCAGAAGATTAGATAGCTCGAATATCAAGCACAAATTTGCAATTACATTTGGAAATTTGTAGGTATGGTAATCGCACTGGGTGTAATGTTGAAATTGTATGAAAATATATGAATTTGGGAGGAATCTGTAAGCTTGAAATTGTATGAAAAAAGGTAGAAAAAAGAGAAAAGAAATGGGAAATTCAGAAACTTTTATCAATGAATGAAATGCAGTTGGGCTCTACCTTTCCCTAAAAAAAGGTTCCACTGTGGGCTATCTTAGAGCTAGAGCCCGGTGTCGGCTTGACTAATGGGCCAACTCCATCCAATTAGACCCATTCGGGTTGGGCAAATGAGAAGGGTGGATTCATTAACCCCAAAAATGAGAAGGGTGGAAAATGAACAAAAATGGTGTGACTGGGACTCGCACCCAAGACTGCGTTGGTTGGTGGCGTGAAGGGCTTCCCTCGTAACCGGTGGGGCGGATGGAAAGATATTGAGATGGAAAGAGAAGAAAGCTATCTATAGATAGTGCATGACTTAGTTTAGGGTTTAGAAACGCATGTTTGTACTGAATTTCTGGAACGTTGCTTAACCACTTGTGTAGTTTGATCTTTGGGCATAGATAATTGATCTTTGGGCACGTTGCTTAACCACTTGTGTATTTTGATCTTTGGGCACACATGATTGATCTTTGGGCACGAACATTTTTCAACACACATAAATGATCTTTGGGCACAAACATTTTTCAGCACACATAATGACTTAGTTAAATAAGATACAAAACGAGTACCACCGTTACATAGATAAGTCCAGAGACACGACACGACATAGAAAAACACGGGAAACAAAATAATTATGATAAAACTAAAACATGACAAGCTTGACAAACAACTTCGCTTTGGGCTCGCTTCACGAACATCTTCATCTTGAACTTTCTTCCACCTTGGTCGCGTCCCTTCACCATCGTCTTCAACTTCACTCCTCGTAGGGAGACAGTGCATCTGGTTTTCCGTGGGGAAGATTCTCTCGTAGTTAGTGAAGATATTGTACGTCGTGAAGAAGATTGACTCGCAGCCGCACCAAAACACTTGGCCGAGGAGCACGTACGCGTCGAACGGGTTGGTGAAGGTGACCGTGACTCCGTGAGCAACTTGAGGGCGACGCCTTCACGAACCTCATTGAGGTGAAACATCACTGGCAAGCCTGGTAGGAGGTGGGCAAAACCAGCGGTGAGGAAGGCGCGTGCGAGCTCGACAGACCCCCTCCACCTGAATTGCACCGACACACAGAGCAATCTCTCCACGACGACGCCCGCCAGGTAGTGCAGCTCTTGCACGATAGGCGATCGACGGAAGTTCGGTCCGTAGTACTACACTTCTGGTGGTGCTTGGGGGTTCTCGGAGAGGATGGAGGGCTCGCTGGGGTGCGTGGTGTTGGAAGTGGAGAGAATGGATCTGGCTTGGGTGATGTGTGGGAGAGGAAGAGAGGTATATAAATAGGCTAGAACGATAATTAGGGTTGCCAATGAAACGAGGGGGTGCGCGTGTGTATCCGGGGCGTGTATCCGTTGCTGTTTCACACTAAAACGAGGGGGTGGCGCGTGCGTACTTGAGTCACTTCGGTGCATCTGAATCGAGCATCTGAATTTAGCATGCTTAATGGCTCTGGTGTGATGAGTCACTGCGGTGCATCTGAATCGGCGTGGGAGGCACACATGCATGGAAACTTCGTCACTTCTCGCGCATGCATGCCAACATCGTTGCTTCCCGCGCATGCCTGGAAAAGCTGAGACGTGCTCATTGCATAATGGGCACGATCCCGAACCGCGACACGGCCCAACGGTCCATGTAGCGTGTCCACTCGGAACCCCCATCCGTGTTGAGAAAAAAGAGTTCAGCCAATAAGATTGAAGAATGAGCTTCTCATGGATCGCCTAGAGCCTACCCGCAGATTCCTTCTAAAAGAACGATCTGACGGCTATAGTTCAACGCTAGGGTTAGATCGACACTCATTGTTCGGTGAGGTTTGGTACAGGGTTTGGAGGCAGTAAACGGGGATTTGAAAAGTTTGAGAAAGTTTCAAAATTTTCAAAACCTTCATTTTAGAGTGACTAAGAAGGATCCAGGCTTAGTTTTTCATTTTCATGTTTTAAACTTGTTTAAATTTTGGTCGAAGTTAGGTTTGACCAATATTCAAATGAGCATAACAAATTTTTAAAAATCAAAAAAAGAAAAACATGTGCACATAGTCTTATGATGTCCTATGCTAACAATTCAAGTTGATAAACAAGGTCTACATACATTCAAATGAAAAATTCATGATGTGATATCACAAACTCTGTCGTATGAAGTCAAGGGTGAAGAGAAGTGGTTTAGGGTTTGGAACATGAAAAGTTTCAAAAGGCTTTGAAAAGCTTCATTTTGGAGTGACTAAGAAGGATCCAGGCTTAGTTTTTCATTTTCATGTTTCAAACTTGTTTAAATCTTGTTCAAACTTAGGTTAGACCAATATTAAAATTAGTACTTCATCACGACCTTGAGGTGTCGCACTTGAGGCACTCAAGTCGTTGGAGCCAGAGGAGCGCAAGGACTTCATCACGACCTTGAGGTCGGCTTCGGCTCGTCTACATCAACCACGCTCTCCTGAGCGTTGACAACGCTTTCAGTCTTCATAGGTAAGTTCGCGAAAAGCCCCTTCCCATTACTGTATTACTAATAGATAGGTCCTGGCAGCTTCAGGGTTCAGGGGCGTAGGGTAAAATTTTATTGTTTTCATACGCGGAACCCCTACATCCTCAACAACCCCGACGCCACCGGACGAGTCGCACTTTGGGGAATCGAGTTGTCTCCACGAGACATTACATATGAAAAGAGCGATGCGATCAAGTCGCAAGTTCTCCCTGACTTCCTCGTGCACTGGATGGAGAATCAGCTCCCTGAAAAACCAGATATGTCTTACCTCTGGACAATGCACTTCGACGGATCCAAGCAAAAGGATGGAGCTAGCGCAGGTGTTATACTAACATCGCCCCAGGGAGACAAGCTGAAATACATCCTGCGAATGCAGTTCACCGCCTCTAATAATGAAGCTGAATACGAGGCCCTGTTACACGGGATGCGAATGGCAAAAGCCTGCGGTGCCAAAATGCTCATTATCTATGGCGACTCCAAACCGGTCGTCAACCAGACAATGCACGAGTGCAACACACTGAATGACAATATGATCGCCTACCGCGACCTCTACGACACACTCGTAGGGGACTTTGACGGCTGTGAGTTGCGACACGTAGGCCGCGAGAGTAACGAAGAGGCAGATGCACTCGCCAACATTGGCTCTACCTGCGCCCACATACCACCTAGGGTATTTCTCGAGCATATCTGCGAACGCTCTATCAAGCCGAAGGCCACAGAGAAGAAAACAAGCACAACAATGGACTCGGGGGATGCGCCACCCTATGAGCCAATGGCACTCGACGACCTGGAGCTTGACACAGGACTCGAAGGACCGATGAGTGTCATGATGATCGAGCCATTTTAGACTCAACCGTACATCACATACCTTCTAAGCAAGAGGCTACCGGACGATCCGACTGACGCACGACACACCGCGCGGCGATCCAAGGCATTCGCTGTTATCAATGGCGAACTATACAAACGCAGCATAACAGGAGTGCTCCAAAGATGCGTCTCCAACAGAGACGAAAGAGCTGTCCTCCTCGACATCCACAAAGGCACTTGCGGACATCATGCTAGCAGCTGTGCCCTCGTCGCCAAAGCCCTACGAGCTGGATTCTACTGGCCCACGGCCATGCGCGACGCCAAGGACATCGTTCAGCGATGCAACGCTTGCCAGCGATTCGTGGACAAACCGCACGCACCAGGCGCGGAGCTCCGACCAATACCATTAGCTTGGACCTTTGCGCAATGGGGGCTCGACATGGTCGGCAAGCTCCCAAGGTCCTCACGAGGAGGCTACGTACCTCTTAGTCGCAATCGACAAATTCACCAAGTGGATAGAAGCCATGCCGGTGACAAACCAATCAGGGGACAACGTTGTAAAATTCTTCGAGTCCATCGTCTACCGTTTTGGCGTGCCACACAGTATCATCACGAACAACGGGATGAACTTCACCTCCAAGGAGTTCTAGGAATTCTGTGAAAATCTGGGAATCAACCTAAGCTACGCCTCGGTGGCTCACTCGCAGACCAACGGTCAAGTCAAAAAGTCCAATGGCCTCGTTTGCGGCGAAATCAAGAAACGGCTCCTCCGACCACTCTAGCAAGCCGCCGGATGCTGGCCGGACGAGCTGCAATCCGTACTCTAGAGCCTACGCACAACTCCCAACAGCGCCACGGGATACACCCCGTTCTTCATGGTGCATGGTGCTGAAGCGGTACTACCCACAGAAGTACGCTATAAGGCCCCACGGGTGGTCACCTACAGCAAGAAGGAGTCGACCCTCGCACTCGAAGATTCCGTCGACCTCCTCGACGAGGCACGAGAAATCGCAGCTGAGAGATCAACGATCTACCAGCAAAACCTCTGCAACTACCACAGCAGAAGGCTACGCCCCAGGTCCTTCGTCGAAGGAGACCAGGTCCTGCGATTGAAGCAACAAGGGCATCTCAAGCTCGAGTCCCCCTGGGAGGGACCATACGTGATTACAGAAGTAATCTCAGGTGGCGCCTATCGCCTTAAAGATTTCAAGACAGGAGTCGCATACTCCAACCCCTGGAACATCGCGCAGCTGCGGCGCTTCTACCCTTAGTCGTTTTCCTTTCTTTACATTACAAATAAGGCTTTTCAGCCAGGCTACTTAGCCACACATTGTACCTCGTACTGTTCTACGAATAAATAAAGCTAAGTGCCCCAAACTTTGCGTCTTTCCCATTATTTCTTGCATATCTATCTACTCGGGGGCTGCACCACCTTTTACGCATATGTTCTACGAACCAATCGCGATATCCTGAGTAGCTGACACATTAAATCGAACCCTTGGCAAACACCAACCCAGCTGCAATGCACCTGACAGGTTGGCAAGGTGCTGAGATAAACGCGAGTCAGGCTAACGAAAAGGAATCGCATAATGCAACGCACTCGCAAAACATACGAGCTAGCAAGCTCCTTTCATGTCAATATTAATCAATTATATACAGGATACATACGAACTTTACAACACTAGTATACTTCTGTGCAGGATACAATCTAAACTATTGCTGCAACAGAAGAATATTTGTCTACTCCTCGAAGAAGTCGACAATTTCCTCCGCTGGGCGATCCACCGCCTGATAATGAGGAACCATATTCCAGGTGGAACCTGCTGGCGGCGCCGGCGGTCCAGCAGCAATCGCTGCAACATCCACATTAGGCCTATGCAGTCGCACCAGTGATAGAGCAGCCTTGGCACTAGCCACTAACTGTTACCACACACACTCGCGGACTCTATTCAAGTCTTGAAATTTAGCAAGAAGGGCCAGCAGGCTCGAGGGAATGACGTCCAGCGGAAACATCGTCTAATAGATATTCCTTAAGCATGACTACGATTTCTTCACAAAATGAAGCACTCGCGAAGCACGATCCTGTAGGGTCGCAAGTGCGATTGCGCGATCATGGTCCACCCAGAAGTACCCACTCGCTTGAAGATGTTCTTGGGTCAGGTCATTCATGTGAATGGCGATCTTGCCCTTCTCATCCTGTGAATGACGCGCGCTAACAACTATACCAAGGAAAGAGGCAAAAGTATGAAGACAACGAACTACCGCGAGTGGCTACAAAGAAAAGATAAGAAGGAGGAAAGCTAACACTTGAATTGGTCGCCCAGCTGCGCCATCTCCCCTAGTAGATATTGCCCTCGGGCGGTGGCCTTCTCCGCCCTCGACTTCCATACATCCGCGTTACCGCGGAGGACGGGCAGTTCACGTTCCAGCTGCTTAACGCAATCACGTAGTCGTGAAAGCAGAGACAGCTCATCCACCCTTGAGTGCAACTGTGCTAGGGTATCATCAGTGGACGGAGGATCCCGAGGCTCACTCGAGAGACCACTTGATGTGCCCTATCACAAGCCAAGCAGGAGATAATAAGAAGACCAAACAACACATGCACAAAAACTCAAGTGCATTCAAGCATAACAAAGTATCAACAGATACACCCGCCAGCAACATGTTCTAGACAAAAGGGTCAAGCTTTTAACTATTACAGATATCACTACTGTGGAGCAGCTGACTTTTCGACTTGGACTTCGGTTTCGGGGGCCTCATCGAGTCTGTGGTAGTATCTGACGCCACAGACTTCCTGCCGGCCCCTGACGCCCCAGCCTTCGCCGCCTTCTTGGCTCGCTACAGCTCCTCAGAGTACTTCGTGATTGTGTTGATGAGTTGCGGCCCGTACTTGCCACAGGCAGTTGCAAAAGGAGCAAAAACTACTTGTTGACCATCCGCACCGACAGGCATCGCCTTGGAGACCGCAGTCGGATCCATCTCCATGCTATGGGCTTGAACCATCACGGGTGACATGGAAGCGCCAGCTGAACGAAGTGAATTCTTGAAGCCTGCAGGAACACCTCCAGCAAGGGACTCCGCCAGGTCATCTACGTTCTCGATCAGCTCTGCTTTGGGCATCAGCTCCTCGCGGAGGCGACTAAGGACACCCTTAGCTTTACTCAGCATTCCCTGAATGGAGGCACTGCGGTCTTCGACTGTCGCGACGGCGCCTGCCAGGGCATCATCGCGACTAAGCGCCTGGGCGTCGAAGCTCAGACCACCGGCATCTGCACAGAGCAAAATGTTAGCAAAAGTCAGCGCAATAACGAAGTCAAAAAGAAAGGACGCAACGGCGATCCAGACAAAAGAATACCTGAAAGAGCCTTGGCAATCGAGAGGAGCTGTTCTTCAAACAACTTCTCCCTAGCAGCAATGGAGGCGCGCAAATCCTCTTCGCGTTTTCGCGATTCATCAAGCATAGTGACTGCCTCATCGCGACCCTTCACCGCCGCGGCAAGCGTCTTTTCGAGGGAGGCGGTGTCGCGAAGAAGCGCGTTATGCTCAGCTGCAAAACATACAAAGATAGACAGTTAGTCTAGTACATAAAATCACAAGGAAGAAGAAGAAGAAGCTCAAAATACTCACTTTCAACCACGCGATGGCAATTGTCTAGCAACGCGTGCTGTCGACCCATTGCAAGTACCTGTTCTGCCAAGCGAGCAGCTTCCTTCACAATAAGCTGCAACAAAAGGGAAAAACAAAGAATCAATAGATAGCATGGATGATTAAAACGACTGCAAGTAAAAGCAACATCACACATACGTGATCCTCCGAAGACTCCGAAGTCAATTGCCGTGCAATCGTCCGGACAACCATCTGGTGCTCCATAGTGTGTGGATAACTTGATGAATTGTTCCCGGAGTGGGCCGCCAATGGAGGAGAAGGAGTGTGCTTAGCCACTTCCTTGGCCTTGGAGTCCGCGACTCAAGATTCTTTCAAAAATTGGACACTGCCAGAGGATGACGACGCCGGTTGACTACGGAACAAAACCAACATCAGGAAAATGCAACTCCAAAAAGAACCAAGAGAAGAATTATATACTTACCAATCAAACTTGTCAAAATCGAAGGTTTGGCCCTCCGACTCCAACGATGACTCCTTCGGCAGCCGCATCTTCTTGCATGTAGGCGGCGCCATAGAACTTACAGGAACAGCAGGAATAGGCTCCTCTGCGCCAATAGCTGGGCCTTCGGGATTCAATGGAGACAAAGCATCCGAATCCTTACTGGGCGAACGCTTGCGAATGTCTGAACCGCTGGACTCGGGGGCTTCCTCCTCATCTTCAGATTGGACGGTCGATTCCGATTTGTCCTCTTCTAAAGCTTCACGAGGAATAACCCCCTCAGGAAGAGGGGGCAAACTGGGAGACACCTTCCAATCCTACATGCAGAAAACAAGTTAGCACACGCCAAGAAATCAGAAGAATTCGACAAAATAAAGCTACTTCGTAGCATCATCATACCTTAGGAGGAGGGGTAGAAGCATCAAATGGGGGCATGACTGGTTCACTGGGAAGTATATCCTTGGCAGTGTACTTAGTCACTAGTCGCACCCTCTTATCTACTTCACTCGCATAAATGCCATCGGCAGATACACGAGTGACATTGTCTCCACCAATCCATTGGAACATGGGGTGGACTCTATCCTGCAAGGGCTGGATGCGACGGTGCAACCATGTGAGAATGAGGGTGCAGCCTCCCTCCTTCTTGCCCATGCGACTCTCGAGGTCGCAACCGCGCTCGTACAACACCTCTCTCTCCTCAGACTCGCCGAGCATCACCACGTTCTTCCAAGAACGCCTCCTCTTGCACGGTGTCGTGGGATCAAAGGGCATGAGTCCGAAGTGGTCTCCGTCAGCCTTCTGGTCGCGGATGTAGAACCACATGCCCCTCCACCCTTGGACGGACACCATGAGTTTGATGTCGAAGTATGTGACGGAGGAATCGACATGGATCCCGCAGCCTCCTACGTCGTAGACTATGGAACCAGACGTCGATTGACGTTTCAGCTTGAAGAGCCGCTTGAAGAGACCAAAGTGTGGCTCGATTACGAGCCAGCACTCGCAAAGTGTAATATAGCAGGCAACATGGAGAATAGAGTTGGGGGACAGCTGGTGCAGCTGGAGCCCATAGAAACAAAGGAGCCTCTAAAGAAAGGATACAGGGGCAGAGACAGACCGCGGATGATGAACGCTAGGAACATCACCCGGAAATCAGCAGGAGGACAAGGGGTTATCTCACCTCTTGGGACTCACGAGTCACCAACCGCGGAAGGCAGAACTCCATCTTGGCGCAGAAGGCGGAGCTCAGACGATTTGATGATGGACGCGCGCCATGCGCCATTGGTGACGCGGGTGCCCGCGCCCTTCTTCTTCCCGGCTACGGCAGTGCTCGTGCCCGCAGCAGCGGAGCCGCCCTTCTTCTTGATAGCGGCAATAGCAGCGGCAGACTTAGTGGCAGCACCTCCTTTCTTCTTCCCCATCTTGCGGAGGTGATGCGAGCGAAGGAAGTAACTAGGAAACACACAGAGTTGGTCCAGCGCCGCGAAACGAGATGAACTCTAAGAGGCCGAGAGCAGCAACAATGGCGATGGAGGCACAAAGTAGAGAAAGAGCAGATGAGAAATTACCACAGCTACGCTGCTACTTAACCCCTGGCGGATGCAATCCAACGGCCAGCAGAAACCCTACTGGACGCGTGGCACGCATCGCGATTGACACGTGGAAAGGTGGAAGCACGAACCGTCCCCCACTACCTCCATTACGCGCGAAAATCGAGGAGGCGCAGTTAAAACGAAAGATTACGCACGCCCGGTCAAGTTAGGGTCAGAAAATTGGACCCACCGCTCGTCACGTCCCGTCAAAACCGCTCACGTGGGCAACTGAGGTCATCACATCGTCAGCACTGATGTCATCAAAGATTGAGCACTAGAAGACTTCGACTACTTTAGTCCTTGCTCGAGTCTTCGACTCCACCAAGCACTCGGGGGCTACTCCCATAGGGAGCGCTGGTCGCGCACCCTACGATTTTCTTTTTTGCAGGAATATGGACATTTAAAAGACACCCAACCACTCGAATCCACAATTCGACTATGGACATGGATTACTCCCATAGGGAGCACCGGAAACAAATTCGACTGAAACAAGCAAACAAAAGACAAATGCAGTCGCAAAAGTTCTTTAGTCCCTTCCTGAGTCTTCGACTCAACCAGGCACTCGGGGGCTACTCCCATAGGGAGCGCTGGCCGCGCACCCTATGATTATTTGTACATCGTACTGTGTGTTGATAACATCCGCACTCGAAGTCTATGGCGACACCGCCTCATATTTTCCTGCAAAGAGACTGCGTCTCCTGGGTCACCCGAATCATCTCCGCGATGACAAAAATTCGGATGTCGCGCTTGCAGCGTGAAGATAAGACCTGAATAGGGCCTGGCAACGCATTTGCTGCGCACTACCAGAAATATATCCGTGCCTATAGGTGCGATGAACATGCCTTGACGGACACGTCGAGTGCTCACACCTATATACTGGAATTCAACTCCTATAAGACCTCCGTGGCTTGAGTCGAATTACACCAACACTTTTCCGAATTCGAGCCCGGGGACTCGAGTTCGAGTAGATTGCGTTGTTTTTCCCTAAACCAGGCACGCATATCAACAATCCCTATGACATAAACAGAACACTCGAAAATACGCTGTCATGTACTCGAAAGGCTTCATAAAGTCCCCAGTCAAATCTGCAATTCCACTGGACACTCGGGGGCTACTGACATGGGTATACCCTGCAGGTACTCGAGTTTGGTATATACGGTCCAAGTACGGTGAGAGCCCACGGCATTGCCATGGCCCAATGAGGACTTCAAGTGACTCACGGACTCTCAATGACTTGCGAGACAAGAAGAAGTATAAATATAGAAAGTTTAAAGGGAAAACCCTAATTTGTAACCGACTCGACCTGCTACCCGAGACCTAGCCTATCTATACAAAGGCTGGGAGGGAGCGGCGAGGAGGACACATGCAACCCTAGTTTCCACAACCCTCGCCAGATTGCATCTACGCACCGTTGTAGTCTTTGATTCCTTCGTTAATTCCAAGAGCAGACAAGCAGGAGTAGGGACCTCTACGAGGCCTGAACCTGGGTAAACCTTGCATCCCCGTGTGCTTGTTTGCTAGCCGACTGATGCTTCCAGCGCTCCCTCCTTCTCCAAAGCCCAAGTCCATAACAATGGGCATTGATGAGTTAAACCCTCGTCACTACCCCAGCAAGAAATACCTATGGGAGAAGGAGAAGATGAAGAAGTAGAACAAGGAGGACCCGAACAAGATGAGCAGCCGCCAAACTACTACACCACCTATAAAGACATTTATGCACTCGAAGGAAATATTCAAAACATGAACAACCTCTCCATCAACCTTCAAGATGCTACTGCAAGCCTCGCCACCCAGTTCCATGATTGGAGCAGCCAATGAAACGTGGGGAGATGTTCCCCCGGCAAATTTATTTGTGTAATAACAAGGTTGTACTCCGGCTCCTTGGGAGCTTTGAAACACTCGTGTTGGCTTGTTCCAACACTTTGCTTTTTAGTTTGCTTACGTTTTAGTTTCGTTTTGTATTTGTTTATTTTTCTTTTTTCTTAAACCCTTGCTTGGTCGCAAGTTCTTTTCTATTCTTTAGTCCTTATCCTAAAAAATACAAAAATGTTTTTCTGTTTTTCCTTTCTTCGTAAATGCGGATTCACACTTTGCCTCTTTGCCTTAATATCATTGTGAGAGTAATCGTATTTGAGTTTTGAAGGAACACATCCCTATAAGGAAGAGGATCATGAAGTTACTTATGAGAGGTATGTCCTATGTCTCCCACTTATGAAGTTTGATTTGTTTATCTTAGTTGGTTGATATGCTAAGATGCCATGCTAGTGGGAAGTAATTTAATATGGTTAGAGTAAGGCTTTTTATTAGTATGATGATTAGTTGTTGAAGCTCTTGCTCTAGTTCTTTTAGTTAACCGAGTCTTGCCTTGGAAATAATATTGCCAAACAAGTACAATAAGAAAAATTCTAAAATTTACAACTTGTTTGATGAATGATTGTCTTGAGAGTATACCCTTGATGATACTTAACCCCATAGATATTTTGATAGTCTTGACGACACTCATGAAAGGAATTGTTTGATTGAAAAAAGTCTAGTGGTAATTATGATGCATGTCAAAGCTAACCTTGTGGATCAAATCGCGGTACTAGCTCAAAAAAATAAAAAAGAATAAGTGAGACAACTTTGTTCTATGTCTCTAATGCACACCTGGGATGCCAACAACTCCGCTAGCTTTTGAACGATCTATGGTATAACTTCGGATTTAGGCTATGAGTTGATGACATGAGTGGCATACGTGTCAATACATGGGAACAAGTATTGGTACTCTCAAAGTTTGTGCAAACACTTGCAAAAGAAATATTGAGCGAAATGAAAGAAAGAAAAAAGATATCTATAAGGATCCACATAACAAGTCCTTGGCATGGTCTCATTACTACTTTACGATTTTTTCTTGAAAGACAATGATTTGATTAGAAGTGTTTTTGATAGACTTGATTTATTGATGTGGGTGTAAATAAGACACTTCATTGTTATACTACTTGGGACATGAAACTCTCTTACTCAATTATGCTATTTAAATATCCTAGTATTCCTTGGCAAGCTGAGAGTTAATTAGAAGAATTGGATTGATTGCTACACTTCTAGTTACTTATACTTATATTAAACTTTACTTTGATTGTCTTGACTTACTAAAGCTTGTATAGTATTCTTGTCATCTCTCTAACTTTGATAAGCCTCGCAAATAAATGAAGTGTTGAGAACACACTACTACCAATCGTAAGTGAATTCTTATTCTCGTTGTTTCGAGTTTAAATGCTGAATTCCTTATAGTTCTTTTGCTCATAGGAACCTCCGTGATAGAAAGGGTATTAAAGTCTTCGCTTAGCGCCCCATTCGGGTTCAACAACAACATCACCACTTAAAGCTTTGATTTGTGTTTTACACTTAATAATCGTTTGTAACCCGTGGCTTCAGTGTGCACTCGGTTGGACTAAAAGTCTATTTCTATGCTCGCTGCATCACGGGGGCTCTAGATTATTAGGATGTGTTGCCCACAAGAGATTATCTCCATTCAAACATTATACATGACTATGCTTATTATTATCTTTTATCCCATTTGATGTGAAGCTGTAGGTGGATCTTCAACCCTAGCCTATCTCCATCTATTGATTCAAACCCATTATAAAGTAAACTAGATTGGTCTGGTCAACTAAGGTAAAACGAACAAACAAAGTCTTGTAGATGTGTCCTTTTTATTTTATTTTAGCATTGCTTTCCGAGGTTCGATTAAACCTAGGTCTTCTAGGGAAAAAGCTATTATACTACATCCGTGAATCCGGATCGATGGTATCAATGAGTAAGTTTTTCTTAACCTGCAACCCCTTTATTTTCTGAACCTGATGTTTTCTTGTCTCTTGAACTCGCCATTTCCTAAACCTCCTTGACGAGTAGATATCACTGGTTATTCCTTGAATTTGGAAGAGGATCAACAATCCGATCTATTGTTGGATGTCGTGACTGTCTTGGAGGGGAACATCGTTCAAGCCAGGAACCTGCGACCTGATCTCGTCGTGCCTTTAAATGCCTCCATGAAGATCATTCCCGGACAGGGAGGTACCAACAGATTTCGACGACCTTATCGTTGTTTTCAACGCCGAGTCAAACCCGCTTGTGGACTATGGCCTCGTCCAAGCGAAAGTGGTGTTGAAAGCTCAGTGGCATTGGCATTGGCTCGCCGCGCAAAGGTCGACTAGGAGAAGGTCGTCTCTACCCTTCCAGTAACTGAAGCGGGTAAATAGGTGCCACTCAAGCCCTATTTTAAAGGTGTAGAAATTTTCTAAGCTGGTCCTTGCCATGGTAGAGGCATAAGATGCCTGGTTGAGAAAGATTTGGGTGATGCACCTTTATCTAATGCCACTCCAACAACGAGCGCATTAGATTATCTTGATAGATTCACCTTTTGTATTTGTAAAGAATCCACCATATGTATGGCCTAAACTAGGAAATGGAACATGCCCTTCTTTTATGGTGCATATCATTGTTTTTGGATGTTCGCCTAGTTTTTCCTCTGCTTCGGATGATTTTTCCTTTTGAAATTTTCACTTTTCTTGTTTAGAGAGCGAATGATGACTCGACCCCTCCAGCGACTACACCTGGTTCGTGGGGTCAAGAACTGTCCTTAAGAGAAGCAAGTGTACCCAAAAATGCCAATATCATCACTCGAGTTGTTGATCCTTCATTATATTCTGAGAAAATTAATCACATTAAGCAGATGGAAGATGAGCTCAGGGGTTGAATGCAATCTGAATTGGAACAACCACTACTACCAATAAAGACGCAAAACCACAATTTGATTGCCATATCCACTTCTTCATCCCCATCTTTCTATATCTCTTAACACCTAGCCATGGCCACTTCGAGCAGCGATTCCCACCATAAGACCTCCATCGGCCTCTCCAATGCCATTCACAACGACGACATCCAGAAGGAGTCACTGGACGAGCTCGATGTCTCTCCACCACCCTCTAGCCCAGAGACCTCGTGTACATCAAGATGGTGGAAGGGCCTCTGACGCCCAGAGTAACTTGGAATATGAGTCGACCGAGGAGGACGAGAAACACGAGGAGGATGACAATGGCAAAGAGGGGGAGGGCGACGAGGAGGAGGAAGATGACAATGAGAAGCTAACAATCATAAGCAAGAATGGTCGACAACCACACGTGGTATGGTAGTAGTAGGCTCTAGCTAATATACTCCCCCCCTTCCAGAAATAAGTGACTTACATCTGACATTTTGGCTAGGTTCGCATGTAGCTATACGCGTTTTAACGTATAGATAAATGTTAAATGTGAATCTAGACCCAAGTCGCTTATTTTCGGAAAAATGGAGTAGGCTGGTCAGAGCGGAGAGTGACTTCGACTAGTGTCATGCACATGACACTATAAGTTACCACCTTCATAGTGTATAGTAACTAATAGGTAGTGTCATAAGCACTATATTAATTAGCTTGTAGACTCATTTTCTCTTAAAAAGTGTTATGGTATGGTAACTTAGCTACTAGTTACCACATCCATCTATTTCGTCATTTAATAGAATACATGCCATCAAAATGCCTAGTTAGTACTGTTACATTTTACTAGTTTAGTTACTTCATTATGACTAGCCTTATGATCTATACTACTAGTAGAATTGTAGTTAGCATGGTAAACAAATAATAAATAGACCACCCGTCCCATGCACGTCGTTATCTTCAGCATAATTAATTTTTATTTTACATCTGAAAACTACGTGAGCGGAGGACGTTATTTTGTGTAACCCGACGTGGTTCTAGAAAATCTGTAAAGGTGAAAGTTACCGGTGAAAGGTGAACGATCGATTAGTTCTACTTGATGGGAGTAAAAAAAAGCTAGATACACATATGTGCTCAGTTCTGAACGTACGCACGTACACCTTCGGTTCAGAAATATAAAACATTTTAGCTTTATGAGCCGAATGTATCTAGACGTATTTTAATAAATAGATACGTAAAGGTTCGAAGTGAATCTATACACTAAAAAACGCTTAGATACATTCATTTCACAAATCTAAAATGTCTTATATTTCTGAATCGGAGGGAGGACGAGGCTACGAGCGAGCATTGTGGACCGATTGGTTCCTATGGTTCGTATGAGCAGGTACGAGAGCGAGTGAGTGCGTGCTTTGAGAAGGCGATCAATCGTGCAATCATGCCGCTTCCAGTACACACGCCCAGGCCGCGCGCTAAAAGGCGAAGGGGGTCCCTAGCTTCCAAAAGCCACTCGCCCCTCGCCCGTCGCGGCAGCGTGCAGGAGAGCCCGGCAACCCACGCGCACTTGGCTCTCACACCACGCCAGGGAAAAGGAGAACTTAATTATGCGCCAAAAGCATAAATGATTAATCTCGTGTTATATCCAGTAGTACTATACTTAGTTTAGACTATTGGGAATCGGGCATTGTGAGACGCAATTTCTTAACGGCGAGCCACAATAATACAGATACGAGCGTGGTTCAGCTCGATTCTGTGCAGCTGGGCAAAGCAAAGCTAGGCTTCGTCGTCGCGAGCGAGGGGGGCAGAGGTCGACCGACAGGAGACGATACGTATCTACTACTTAGTTAACTAAGCGCTCATGTGTACCGGTTATGGTAGTAGTACTATACGCCCGCAGCCCGCTGGTTAGTGTGGCTTGAAGGCTAGTGCCAAATGATGACACCTCGTTGGGGGGGGGGAGAGAGAGAGAGCTAGCAGTGCGGAGGTGAGGCTACTACTACTGTACAACCGCGTGGATAGTGACGTAACGGGGGATGTGTCCGCTCGCTCCGCGGGAAGGAAGGCTAGCTAGCGTGCGTTGGAGAAAGCATGCAGGTTAGCGTAGCACGGAGACCACCCGTGCGCACGGCCGTGGGCGTTTGGTAGCCTATCAGGGTCGGGATTAGCTTCCAACTTGCTCCATCCATGCATGTTAAGTCCGAGCTTTTCTTTCTTTCTTTCCTGAGCGAGGGCCTATAACGGTCGTGCCCTGCCCCCTATTGCTTGTGCTCTTCTACTGCAAGTATATGCAACTGCATGCATGGACGGTTCAAACCCTTATCATTTGGCAGGCAGCTAGCTAGGCCGGCACGTACCCACGGCCATTTACTCACATGATCGTGCACGTACCTCGCATTTCATGTGCACTTCTAGCCTTCAAGGACGAAGATGTTCTCGAGGATGCATGCATGGTGGTAAACTATTGAGTAATGACGACTCAATGTAATATGGCTTAATCTGGAACGCTGAGGGGCTGTCTTGGTCTCGTTGACTTAATTTAGAGAATTGAGATGGCTTTGTTGGCTTATATATTGGTCGTGGCGGTGACACAACAGAGCTAATTCCTAATGGTGAATAATGCACTGCTTGTTGGCCACTTGGCAGGCAGGCATTCATGCATGAGTAAAAATGAAGACACGTATACTCTGTTGGATTGAGATCACGGCACGCACGGGTAGTAACAATTTTGAGCAATAGTGCTTCTGTTCCAATTCTTCGGCCCAAGTTACCTCAACAAGGTAGGCAGCTTTTCCCTTTCAGTCGATCGAGCTGCAGGGGAGTGGTTAAAAGACAAGCTGGCTACCGTTTTCACTCACAGTTCACAGAGAGGGTGAAAAAAAGCTCAGCGCCAAAAAGGGCAAGACACAGTGCACATATGTGTTGACAACTTGTATCCCCTTTCCAGCCTTCCTTTTCTGCCCGGTTCATTTCTTCAAGAAAACTCCAATAATTTCAGTAGACCCAGGAGCGACGACAACTGCATGCCACCTCCGGTATTCCCATATTCTGCCGCCAGTTGACGTTGATTATTTCAGACTTCAGCCAAGCTAGTACGTATACGTACATGTCGCCTTACAGACAGATTGTAATTTTGTTACCGACACTAGGACTACGTGGTGGTAGTGTGTAAAAGGAACCGATCGTTGGCCCCGTTGATAAATTAAAAGAAGTTGTTACCGCCAAGTGCATGTCCCTATACATGTTGTGGAGCGAAAAGATCGCGCAGGATTCGATTCTACTGAGAGCCTGATCTTGACATATGCCTCCTCTAGAAAAAGTAAAAGTAAAAGTAAAAGGGCAAAATACAAGAGCAAGCAAAAAAAAGGAGTAGGGGCTATTCGCATGCATCATTGTGGCTCCTCTTTGAAGTTATGCAATCCCGAAGCTAAGTGGCCGCATTACACATCACATTACGCACGCCCGTTTGGCTCGACCGGCCGGCAGCGCGCACCCCACGCCTGAATAGTTTATTCGGCGCCACGTCGCTGCTTTGCCCGGCCTCCCGGGTGCGCGGGGGGAGAGAAACAGTGGCGCTCTGCTTGCCGCGCGCTGGCCGGTACCGCGAGCTTTTTTTCGCGAGCTAGAGAGAGGCCGTTGCCATCACAAAAAGAAGACGATGGCGTGATGTGCACTTGCCTTGCGTTGCATTGCATGAGTAAGCCGCTGCTGCATGATTGAGCCGTGCTCGCTGGCTACAACGGAAAAGGCATGCTCAAGGCTCAAGCCATGCAAACCAAACCGGCGCACTAATTAATTCCCCCCTCCCACCTAATTTAGCCTGCTGCCTTTTTCATTGGGAAGGCCGGTACACTAGTGGTGGTACTACTGTTGCTTTCCATCCTCTCGCTTGCTCTCACGGCACACTGACAGGATGCAGCTAGTACCAGTATCTACCTAGGTACTGCTAGTACACTGTACGTAGCTTTATACTAGTAGCAACAAGGTAGCTACCGCTGTGGGGGTTAAGAAGCTGAACCAAGCAACATAACTAACAAAGGTAGCTAGTACCGTCCTGTTTCTCCCTGGGACAGACTTGTCTCCAGTGCACAAAGTTTCTGGTGATCTCAGGAGGAGGAGTGGCCCTCCGCACTTGCACTTTGCTGGATTTATCCTCTTGTTCGCAACAAGTTTGCTAGATTCATGCGCTTCTTCTTCTTCTTCTTCTTCTTTTTTCCCTAGGTTCAACAACCATTCGATCAATCAAGGAATAGTACTATCAGATTTGGGCGCATGCTAAGTCAAGATACATTTAGTCCTAAAACGGCTACTATGAGGCTTATGTCCGAAAGAGGAGGTTTACATGAAACAATCCACTGATTTTAAAGTTTGGAATGCTCCGGAATATGTTTGCAAACTTACAAAGCTCTTTACGATCTAAACAAGCCCCTCAAGTATGATACTCTCTCGTCTCTGCTCTAAATTATATGAGCTTTGATTTATACCGTCGAAAGCACATACATCATTTTTTTTCTCTACAACAACTCAGGTATTACCATGTTATATTGATCTATGTTGATGACATCATTGTAACCATTTCTTCTAATCAAGCTATATATGCTTTGCTTCATGACTTGAGCAATAACTTTGCTCTTATGGATCTTGGTGATTTACATTATTGTCTGGGTATTGGAGTCAAGAAACAGCCTGATTGGTTATTGTCGGCTTTAAAATTATGATGATGACTTTCTTGCTGGTATTTGTATGACTACATGCACATCTCCTCCCACGCCATTGTCCATTAATGATAAATTTTCATTGAACGAAGGATCCCCTCTTGGCCATGAGGACAATACTCACTATCGCAACATCATTAGTTCACTTCAGTACTTAACTTTGACACGTCATAGTCTCTCTTTTTATACTGTCGGTATCTTCATGGACCTATTACTGCTCATTGGATAGCGGGAAAAAGGATCTTACGATATGTCAAAGGTATAATAAATGTTGGACTCACTTGTCATATATCCTCCTCTACACTCTTAATGCTTTTTTAGATGTAGACTAGGCTGGCTTCCTTGATGATAGGCGTTCGACGGAAGATTTTCCCTATTTTGCTTCGTCCTAACTTGGTTTTATGGAGTGTCAGAAAACAAGCAGTGTTTCTCGTTCCGGTACTGAAGCTAAATATAAAGGTTTACCAAATACAACAACTGAGTTGATATGGGTTGAATCTTTACTTCTTGAGCTCGTTGTGTCTTTACAACAAAAGCCTTGTCTTTAATTGGTGTGATAATCATGGAGCTAAATATCTCTTTGCCAATCCAGTTTTTTATGTACGGACCAAACATATAGATATTGACTATTATTTTGTTTGAGAATGGGTTGCAAGGAAACTTCTCTGACATCAAGTTTATTTCAGGAAAATATGAGATAACCGATTGTTTTACCAAAACATTGTCTACACAAAAGTTAAATGAGTCCATGCGTAATCTAAAGCTTGATGTATCCAATCCAGATTAGATTAAAGGGTGCTATTAGCCATACATGTAATCATATGTATTGTATCCAGTATGAAGTACTCCACCCGGATACATACCTCTCTTAAGCCATGTTGGAGGCTCTTTCTACCTCCATATCAACACATACCACGAACCTCTAAGGGCTATCATTTCCCTTCCATTGACACTCCCATGACTAGCACCGGGTTATTTGAATTTGGATCAATTACATTTATGTTGGATATTATTAATGCTGAATTATTTGTGATGTTTGTTATGTTGAAATACTCATAAATTTAGATAAAAATGCTAGGACCAAACCCAGACTTGGGTTTGCCTTTCGAGGTGCGCCATTGGATGCAAGCGACGGACATGGCGCGGACACATATCCACCGGCCCCTTAAAACGGACAAAAGGAAGATAATTTTGGACAAAATTTGGCGTCTTTTCTTGAAGATGCTCTGAAATCGCTGGTGAAGATGGTACACATGGTAACGCCATCGACCGCGAGAAGGGAGGACACAAGGTGAGCCCACGCTAGAGAGTGGGTTCACAAGCGGGCCAATGACGTCACGGCAGCATGATTTAGCTTTCTGTCAAGATGTCAATACAGGGGAGGAAATATCTGATTTTTGGTCGTGCGCAAAATCATGGCGGGGAGCATTGGCCACAGCGAAATAGCTAGACACGTGCGAGAAAGGCAACATGGCCGGGTGCACAGTACTTACTGCTATCGTCATGCCGCTTCAGAAATCAGAACTGAGAAAGTCACTCGATAAAAATTTGTCCTGCCGGCCCACACTTCCTGCAGCTCTGCTTTGCGCTGTATGCCCCTAGCTTTGCCATGTTTTGTGGAGCCTTTGCTCCATCCGTTTCTTCAGATGCACCTCAGAGCTCAGTGTCTGGCCTTCCCTTTTGGTGCTCTCGTTTTCCGAATGAAGTGACATTCTTTTTTTTGTTAACGTGTGATCAGAACATGCCACCCCCTGAGATCCAAGCCTCCATCATGCCAACCGGTGATATTTACCTCAGGGTCAAAGACGCAACTTTTTTTTGGGGGAAGGGAAAAGACACAAATGCCAGGATGAACTAACCACCGTGAATAATCTTAGCAGTCACATCTTTTCGTACAACGGGTGCAATACATTAGTGCAAGGCAGTCGTAATTCTTGCATGCCACCTGCTTCTCAGGGAAGATAGTATGTTATGGAAATGGGATCCTCGTGTGATGTCGACCTCTCTGCAGAAGAAGCTTCCACCCTGTTCCTAAAAGTATTTTCTGCTCCTCTATTTGTTTTCATGGAGTATACTTAATTACCGAGCTTGCAAAAAGCTCGATCGGCTGAGATCAGTACATGATCCAACAGGATGTACGTACTACTACTGCTTGACCGATCTCACTGCGCAGGTAGTACACGAAGAGCATTATTGGTTCGTTGCGTTGGGGTACAGACGTACAGTACAAGTTGGATGGAGTACATCATCAACGATTTGGCATAAGTTAGGGCTACATGCGTAATAAAAAACAAACATTTGATTTACATACCAACAGATAAATTTATAATTGTTCCTTAGAGTTTACATATATACTCACTCCGTTCTGTATTAGTAATATGAAAAGGAAGTGAGTATCAAAAACAGGCACTGCATCACACTGCTGTGCTGTGGCCACTCGTAGTAGATTATTAGGCTAACCACTCATCATATTATATGCATGCAAAACTCCGTGTCACCGCAACTATATTGACATAGTATCATACAAATTCATATTTTTTTCGGGTAAAAGTGGCTTTATTAAGCAATAGGTCTCGACTTGAGGGGCTACATACAGTACGTACGTCTGGGCGATCACGTCACGGACGTGCCTGCAGGCTGCAGGTAGTGTCGACGATCCATTTTTAGGAGTAGCGTTGACGATGCGAGCTGCGCGCTGTGCGATATTATTACGGCTATAAGATAGCTAGGCGATTATCGACTCGAGTCTCGTGTAGTCGATTGGCGCTACGACGATCTATATGCATGGCATAGAAGTAATTCCGTCGCGGACGATCCTAATTTTGACGTGTGGCGACGCTGTCCATTCGGTTTTTTTTTTTTGAGCGGACGCGGCGCTGTCCATTCAATCCTCGCATGGCGCACTGAAAGAGGTTGACGGATGGGCCGGCCTGCCTGGGTCTGAGTGTCGGCACGAGACGTCCGGAATGATGGATCCGGCCCACCGTACCACGCGCACGCTACTTTCCTCCTCAGAAAGATTGAAGGAAATCGGGCTAGCTAGATTGCAGCTGCATGCGACGTCGCAGCTTGCACACCGATAGAGCCGGCCGGCGTCCGTTGACAAATGGGTTGGATTGGATCAGGGTGATTCAGTATGTCTTTGGGTAATGATTTCGCACGACCTCTTCTCTCTCGCGCGCGCCGACGTAACGGCCGCAGTTGCTCTTGGTCGCGCGTCTGCACGAGACGAGAGCTACCTGTGTCGACCGATCGGCTTTATACTCACTTTGGTCGCCTTTGTCAAAACAGCGCAGATCGACATGTCTGCTCCAAAAAAAGGGCTAGCTAGCTAGCTTGGCTGGCCAGACTGACGTCTTCGGAAACCATGGACTTCCTTTTGCCGCGGTTCGGATAGCGTTGCTAGCTCCACCCACCAACGGATGAACCCATCGAGATAGGCTGGCATGCACGACCCACGTAGCACATAATATACGTAACCAAAACCTGTGTGCACGCGCGACATCGAATGACCACGCGTCCGATCGTTAGCAATAGCATTCATCACATGTACACGACCTGACGACCGGGTCCCCATCCGCAAACACGTACGTTACTGTGTAGAGCAATTAACGGCAGTGCTAGCTCGCTCGACCGTACTGAGATCGCAAAAAAAAAAAAAAAAACTCGATCGTACTGTACGTGTTATTGTTCGAACGATTGATCGGCATCATCTGATGGGATGAGAATCGAAGAAAAATACTCAGTGCCTAGCTAGATATTTCATAGGCCTCTAATTGATCAGACGAGAGGCGGCGGGGAAAAGACCGGGATCTTCCCTCCGCTGGTGACGCTATCGGTAAGCTCCATCTCCGATGGCCTTAGGGCCTTGTAGGTGGCGGACCACGGCCTCTCGCCGGCGGAAGTTTTTTGTTCTTCGTTTAGGCTATTTTCTCGTATCTTTTTCGGGATGTTGAGGCGACGGCTACATCTTGAAGTTAGAATAAAATCCTCCCCGCTCTATCCTCGCTCCGGTGGTGCGCCTAGCGCTAGCGGAGGGCGCGTGGAGTCGTGTGCCCGGCTGATCTTCTAGGATCTAGTCGTTTTTCGTGTTAATTTTAGGTCAGTCTCTTCCAATCTATTGATGTCATCATTGGCGATGGTTGCTGCTTTAGTGTGCTGGTTCTTTAGGACCTTAGCACGACGACTTCCCGTCTGTCTACTACAGCAAGCTCTACTACGATAAGCTTTGTCCGGCTCCGGTGATGGAGGGGCGAGGACGGCGGCATACCTTCAGCTCGTGCTAATGTTTGTAGTCTTCGCTAGGTGGTTCATCGACCTATTTGTAATTTTTATTACTTTTAGGCATCTTTGTACTACTGTTGATGATTATTAATGGACCGGTGGAATTTTCGCAATTTTTTTTTGATCAGCCAAGGCACGCGAGCAGGATGGTTGACTTGAGTTTCACTTTAAGACCTCGTTTTGCAAAGGCGGTTTATCTGCGATTATAGGGTATAACCCTAAGAGGATTTGGTGAAAACACTTGTGACACCCAACCCCCTAGATTCCACCCCAATCCTCTCCTCTAGTTTATCTCTAGGCGTCGGTCTGATTTGGCCAAGCCAGCAGAGCTGCGACGCGTCCGATCGCAGAAACGCGAGGGAGTAGGCGTGTCGCGAGTTACACCGGGATCGAAGGGTTTTCCTGGGATTGTCGGGGCTTGGCCCAACAAAAACCTGCCTGCAAAACATCCTACACGAGTTTTCTAGTGTTTTGAGATTGGGCCGGGATAATACTCGGCAAAACACTTCAAACCTCTCCCGCAAAACAAGGCCTAAGTGTGGTTCAGAGAAGAGGTACCAAGAGACCGTCGATGGATGATATATATATGGCTGAGTGACTCTGCACTGACGTGCATACGGAGGTGAACACTATACTAGATGGGCTGGCTGCATTGAGTTTTGGCACTGCGTGGGTTTATAAAAATTTGTCCGTAAATCCAAAGCCACTACAGGAATGGATAAATACGCCGACGGCCGGTCGCTACGTCGACGGTCAAACATCGGGGCCGTCGGCGTAGACCGTGACTAGGCCAGCCCCTCCAAGCAGCCGTCGGCATAGAAATGCCCTCGGCGTATCCTATGCTACGCCGACGGCTGCCCTCGGCGTAGCTATTTTTCCTTTTATCTCATTAAACTTTCAAAAATCGTAACTAAATTATTCTAATTCGGAAAAATACAAATAATATATTAAAATTTGCAGAAAAATAAGATCTATATATCTACACTCAAATATTACATATTTGTAAAAAAAAATAAGTGAAACATAAAATATTATATATAGTTTAAAACGGACATAAGAAATTCAAAAACGATCCAACCAATGTGAAACCTTCGCGTGGTGTCATATTATGTGACATAGTTATAAGAAAAAATATCAAACCTGCTATATTGATTATGTCTGAAAAAATCCTTCACAAAATGACCTATCTCATTCGAGGTTTCTTGGCTTTCGGGTCAAATGACCAATGTTATGGCTAGAATCAATGCATAGTTTGTGATAATCTGCCCAAATTGTGCATCATGGGATGTCGAACAATGTTGCAGGAGGAAGTTTTCATTTTTGTCGCACCAAAAAGCCATTTTCCATTTTCCGAGCACAAAAATGGGGGAGTTTTGTGAAACAACCACCAAATGGCTAATTCAAAATGCTACCACCATATTTTACAAAAATACTAGACCACCTTATATGGAAGGTGGACAATGTCCCAACAGGGGGATCTGAAACCTTTCCGTCCACCCCTGGTGAAAAAGACAAATTCCTGCCGAATCGGTAGGAAGTGGGTCAGATATGAACTACAGGTACACGATCCGATGCTCGTGTTTTTTTACAAAAATCATTTTTAGGTTCACAATATGCTATTTTATCAAAGATCCAAAGCAAGTTTAGTGAGGCTCGGCCCCGAGCTAAGAATCTTCATGCCTGTCGTTAGAGAAAGTTAGACGGTAGTTCAAAACAGGCATAAAAAATTCAAAAACCATCCAACCAATGTGAAACCTTCGCGTGGTGTCATATTATGTGACATAGTTATAAGGAAAAATATCAAACCTGATATATTGATTATGTCTGAAAAATCCTTTACAAAATGACCTATCTCATTCGAGGTTTCTTGGCTTTCGGGTCAAATGACCAATGTTATGGCTAGAATCAATGCATAGTTTGTGATAATATGCCCATATTGTGCATACATGTGCATCATGGGATGTTGAACAATATTGCAGGAGGAAGTTTTCATTTTTGTCGCACCAAAAAGCCATTTTCTATTTTCCGAGCACAAAAATGGGGGAGTTTTGTGAAGCAACCACCAAATGGCTAATTCAAAATGCTACCACCACATTTTACAAAAATACTAGAACACCTTGTATGGACAATGTCCCAACAGGGGGATCTGAAACCTTTCTGTCCACCCCTGGTGAAAAAGACAAATTCCTGCCGAATCGGTAGGAAGTGGGTCAGATATGAACTACAGGTACATGATCCGATGCTCATGTTTTTTTACAAAAATCATTTTTAGGTTCACAATATGCTATTTTATCAAATATCCAAAGCAAGTTTAGTGAGGCTCGGCCCCGAGCTAAGAATCTTCATGCCCGTCGTTCGAGAAAGTTAGACGATAGTTTAAAACAGGCATAAAAAATTCAAAAACCATCCAAACAATGTGAAACCTTCGCGTGGTGTCATATTATTTGACATAGTTACAAGGAAAAATATCAAACCTGCTATATTGATTATGTCTAAAAAATCCTTCACAAAATGACCTATCTCATTCGAGGTTTCTTGGCTTTCGGATCAAATGACCAATGTTATGGCTAGAATCAAGGCATAGTTTGTGATAATGTGCCCATATTGTGCATACATGTGCATCATGGGATGTCGAACAATGTTGCAGGAGGAAGTTTTCATTTTCGTCGCACCAAAAAGGCCTTTTCCATTTTCCGAGCACAAAAATGGGGGAGTTTTGTGAAGCAACCACCAAATGGCTAATTCAAAATGCTACCACCAAATTTTACAAAAATACTAGACCACCTTATATGGACAATATCCCAAGAGGGGGATCTGAAACCTTTCCGTCCACCCCTGGTGAAAAAGACAAATTCTTGCCAAATCGGTAGGAAGTGGGTCGGATATGAACTACAGGTACCTGATCCGATGCTCATGTTTTTTAATAAAATAATTTTTAGATTCAAAATATGCTATTTTATCAAAGATCCAAAGCAAGTTTAGTGAGGCTCGGTCCCGAGCTAAGAATCTTCATGCCCGTCGTTCGAGAAAGTTTGACGATAGTTTAAAACGGGCATAAAAAATTCAAAAACGATCGACACAATACAAAACCTTCGCGTGATGTCATATTATGTGACTTAGTTACAAGGAAATATATCAAACCTGCTATATTGATTATGTCTGAAAAAGCTTCACAAAATGACCTATCTCTTTTGAGGTTTCTTGGCTTTCGGGTCAAATGATCAATGTTATGGATAGAATCAAGACATAGTTTGAGATAATATGTCCATATTTCCATACATGTACATCATGGGATGTCGAACAATATTGTAGGAGGAAGTTTTTTCTTTTCGTCGCACCAAAAAGCCATTTTCCATTTTCCGAGCACAAAAAAGGGGGATTTTGTGAAGCAACCACCAAATAGCTAATTCAAAAACAGAGGGTTTGTGATAAGTTGATATGGATATCATATTTAGATTCCTTTTATTTTTCTGATCAATTTAGACATATTATTTATCAAATTCCGATTTACGGATTTAAAGATATTAATTATTCCATATTAAATAGAAAATACAAAAAAGTAAAATTATTATATTTTTATTTGAATTCAATAGTATTTTTATTTGAATTAGTAATATTTTTACTTATTTATTGTTGTTTACTTAAATAAGTGTTTGTAGTTTCAAAAAATAAAAACATGTGACATAATGATATAAGAGTTAATAAGATTGATATCATAGTATTGACAACTAGGTACAAATTGCTTTGCGGAAGCTAATTCAGAAGGAACTGAGAAGTTAAGCGTGCTGGAGTTGGAGTAGTGCTAGGATGGGTGACCAAGTGGGAAGTTTGTTCAAGACTGCAATTTGATTAAAGATTAACTATAATTAGTGTTAAAAATATTTCAGGTGAGAGATTAACGATTCAAACAATTCAAAGATTTAAAAAAGTTGAGAAAAAAATCAAAAAAAAATTCAATTTTTTTGATTTTTTTATAACCTGCCGTTATTACGCCGACGGGCAAAAGTGCCTCCGCCGAGGAGGCTACGCCGAGGGCATTGTGGCCTACGCCGACGGCTTTTTACCCTCGGCGTAGCGTGTCGTTCCTGTAGTGAGCAGACTTAAGTGGATCTTTGTCTGGTGTGGTCCATCTCTTGTTGTGTGAGTAAATTGCAAAAAAAACACTACAACTGAGGCAAAGTCATCAAACATCGACCAAAATGCATGTTTTGTGGTTATTTCTTGAGGATTGATAATTTTGATCCAATTGTGATGGATTTTTCCTTTTACTCGGTCTTGTAATATGTACAGTTGAGGCTCGGGCAAGATTTGTCAGAATTCTGCAAAATTCGTTTTCTTAGTCAGTGCATATTTGATAAGAAAACCTTGCACGTAACCCCTTTCAAAACCTTCATAAAGGCGAGTTCACAAACCTATATAATACTTTTGAACCATAGGAGGCGTCGATGAACAGAGTACAACATGGATTGCCTAGCACCAGCCAGCAGGTTGTAGAAGAATAGAAGAAGGAAAATTGCTATATGAGCTTACCTAAAAATTGACTATTCTTATTGCTTATGTGAGTAATTTGAGATGATGCATATAATGGGGAGTATATAAAATCATGCTCATGATTCATCAATCCCAAATATGCCTTCTAGCAATTTATTGCACATCAATTCCTCAAGGTACTCTCATGTGCAATATTTTTGAAATTGCATTGAATCCTTCCTTTTTGTACTGTTGCCTTTCTCAAAATATCCCAACTAGCATTTGTTCCCTTAGTGTTAGTTGTGATGTTTTTGAGGTTTTTGTTTTTATTTGGTGAAGTTCATTGATATACCTTGAGAGAAAATAGAGCCATGGACTGTATATGTACTTAAGCAAAATATCATTTTTTTGGTATATCTTATGACTTCCTCTTGGATATCATGTTTTCTTATTTTTATTAACCTCTTATGTGTGGATGTTTCTTTGTGGATTATTCTCATGTTTTTCCCACTTAGAAACTTATATACACGAGAGTGTTAATCTCTCGCCTTCATATCCTCGCTCTTTGCCAACCATCTCTCTTATCCTCTTGGTTTTTAATGGTATTGGTAAGGTCTTGAATTATGAGTGTTCGGTTTAGTTTTATTGCATCTTCACGCACTCATATCTCATTTTTTGTTTCTTTTGGACTTAAGCTTGTCTTGACAAGTGTATTAATTTCTATCTCTACTCCTTGTATCTTGGTTGTGTTATAAATGATATAGAGGGAGTGAGCATTCCATGTTTGTGTATATTGTATACAAATGAAACAACTAATTTATGCACGAACCTTGGGGAGCTTCCTTATTTCATTTAGAGCACTATTTGTCCATTTGTTTATTGGATCTTTTGATTGCTTGCTTCATCCGTTAAAGTTTCTTCACCTTGTTATCCTTTTAGCAATATTTGATCCTCAATATAGTTGATTTCCTCCAAGTATTCATCATTGGATATATGCGTATAATTTCACTCATATTACGAGTAATGTACACCTTGGCTAGGAACTCATACTATATTATCCTTCTAACCTTATCATCCATTTTGGCACTTGTTGTCAATGGGAGAGAAGTTTAGAGGCTTTTAAGGGAAATGGTTTTGTACTTAAGATTGGTTTGTTCTTAAGTGTTTGCCTTTCATGCATTTCATCTTTATTACGTTTTTCATGGTTGAATATATAGTGAAAACTCTCCCAAAGGTTATGCTACCAAAGGTTATGCTTGCAATAAAACTCAAGTTCATCACACGTGCATATATTGTGGGTGAGTTTGTTCTATATATGTTGGTTCTACTCACATCTTGTTCATTCGTTATAGTTTGTGTGAGTAAAATTGGTTTTGATGTGGGCTAGTATCTTTCTGTTACTTAACAGTATAAAATACAACCTCTTGTATACAACTTATTCTCAGATAAGCGGTGTACTTATTTCTAATATTCATTATATAAACCCTCTTAATGTGATTATCATCAATTACCAAAATGGGGGAGATTAAAAGGGTAATTGCCCCTATGTATGGTTTTGGTGATTAATGACAATCCCTATAGATTAATGTTTTCATTGATTTCATATGAAGGAATATTCCGTAGGTCATGCCTGTAGTCCATGTGACATGGGTATACCCTACAGGTACTCGAGTTTGGTATATACGGCCTGGATACAGCGGAAGTCCACGGCGTTGCCAAGACCCAAATGGAGAACTCGAGTGGCCCACGGACTCTTGGTTGCTTGCGAGACAAGAAGAAGCCAAAGATAGAAAGTTTAAAGGGAAAACCCTAACCTGTAACTGACTCGACCTGCTACTCGAGACCTAGCCTATCTATATAAAGGATAGGAGGGGAAGGCGAGGAGGACAAACGCAACCCTAGTTTCCAAAACTCTCACCAGATTGCATCTGCGCACCCCTGTAATCTTCGATTTCTCCATTAATTCCAAGAGCAGACAAGAAGGAGTAGGGACCTCTACGAGGTCTGAACCTGGGTAAACCTTGCGTCCCCTGTGTGCTAGTTTGCTAGCCGACTGATGCCTCCAGCGCTCCCTCCTTCTCCAAAACCCAAGTCCATAACAATGGGCAGTGATGAGTTAAACCCTCGTCACCATGTGTTGGATTCAAGTATGGATGCCATGAAGATAAAGATATACCTTGAAGTATTGGCATCAAGATCATAGAGTTGAAGAATAATATGATATG
Organism: Avena eriantha; assembly: GCA_910589775.1. Classification (NCBI taxonomy): domain Eukaryota; kingdom Viridiplantae; phylum Streptophyta; class Magnoliopsida; order Poales; family Poaceae; genus Avena; species Avena eriantha. The sequence goes on from OU342742.1 coordinate 541,378,198, forward strand.
ATCAAGATCTTGAGAGTGTGATCTCAATAGAAGAATTCAAGTTATGGCTCTAAGTCGGTGTCATGATAACCTCATTAGTTGAGTTATGGTTGACTAAGATTTAGACCATGTAATCAAATGAAGAGTTCCTTATGTATCTCAAGATATTGAGATGGAGCATGAGAAGATACATGGTTGACCAATACAAATAGTGAAGATTAGATTCAAGTTTGGTCAACACGTGAAGCATAAAGAATGTACCACATGTCTTGTGGTATGGTAAGTTTGTCAATTATGCTTCATGAACTAATCCATTATATATGTGTATTTGTGTTATCTATATTGGTTAGGTATCTTTCCATGGGCATGCTTCAAAATTTAATTAAGATCTCATATAACCCATGAGAGGATGACATCAAGTGGTGATCGTCATCAAGTTTGAGAAGGGAAAGTTCAAGATAAAGCATCTCGAGAAGATCATTTGCTTGAAGCTTGCCATCCATATTGGTGATAATGGATTTGTGAAGACATGTCTTAATGATGATATCCCATAGTGGTGTATGGGGGAGCAAATTATGAGTCTTCACGAAGCAACAATGATCAAGTGATGCATTACGGCTTGGATGGAGCTTGAAGCGTTGTCATCAAGATCAAGCGGGATGTGAAAGGCAAAGGTATGGCCTTGCTAGGTTTTCCTTTTACTAGTCTCAAGGTGGTTGTTGGGAGACCGGGTTATAGGATAGATAGCCACACTATCAAGAGGGACTTTCGGTTGGGTAACTTGATCACATCGTCGTAGGGAGCTTAATCCTTTGCATACTTTGCATCTTCCTATTTTGTTTCTTCTTGGTTTTTCTCCATGTGAGGTTATTGAGCTTGTTGCTAGCTCTTCAATAAGCCCATGTTCATCGAAAACGGAGTTTGTATGCATCTTCTATGGTGTTTTCGAGTTTGAAGGTTTTATCGGTTATTCTTATAGGGAAGCTTCATACCTTTCTTCATTTGGTTCTATCCTCCTTTGTCAGATTATGATGGTTTTATACACCATCTTGTAGAGCTTGTTTTCCACGTCAAAAGAATCCCAATATCATCAAAATCAGAGTCTGGATGCAAAAGCTATTGCGTTTTTCGTGAAGTCTGTTTCATCCCGGTTGTGGATCCGGTCCAACCAACTCCCACACCAGACGGTCCGGTGCCAGCACTGATAGACCGGATCTGAAATCGGGTTTTCCAGTTTTTGTGACCGAGTCTATTCTAAGTTGGTAAATAGAGCTATTCCGGTTTGTAGGCTGGTCCATCGGCCTGGGGACTGAGTTTCCCAGTCTCGAGGCCGGTCCAACCGACTTTTAAACCGAGTTTTCATAGAAATCCTCCCGACGGCCATATTTGCTTTTCCCCTATATAAGGGGGTTCTTCCGCCAATGTTTTTGGGTGTTCTTGACCAGGAAACTGGCCTCCATTGTTGAACCTCTTGAGCTTGCTTCCTCTCTCTTCCCTCCTATGATTCTTGCATCTTTTTGAGAGCTTTAGAAGAGGAGATCTAGATCTACAATCCCCATCAATCAATTCTTCCTCTAAGTGAGGGGAGCCCTTTGGATCTAGATCTTGAAGTCATTCATTAACTTTCACCATTGTTCTTCCTCTCTAATTCCTCCCTAGCACTTGTTGCTTTGGTGGGATTTGAGCACCCTTAGTGTTCTTCCTTTGCATTCTTTCATAAGTGTTGAGCTCTCCATTAAAAATTTGTTCGAATGAGAGACCGTGAGCTTGTTACTCTTGGATGGTGACTTCCTAGTTGGCTTGGCGGTTGGTGCCACGATGTCCTCTTCATGGAAGATTGTGAAGAGACTCGGGCTCCTCCTTCATGGAGCTTGTGAAGTGTTTGTGGAGCTTGCCATCTCCGAAGTGGCGGAAAAGCTAGCCATAAGGAAAGTGTCCATTCCTTCGTGGGATAGACTCGGAGAAGAAGGTGAGCCTTCATAGCGTTGGGAAATCCTTCATGGAATCCCACACCTCTCCAACATGATGTACCTTCTTGTAGGGAACATGGGAATACATCTTCATCTCCGCGTGCCTCGGTTATCTCTATACCCGAGCATACTTTCCTTATGATAGCCATCGTGCTTGAATTACTTATATCGTGTTGTGGTATATTTATCTTGTGCTATTTTGCTTAGCTTAAGTTGTTGTTGGTGCACTTAGTTGAGCCTAGTGTATTTAGGTTTTGTGCTTGTAAAATAAATGTTAGTTTAATTCCGCATTCTATCAAGCCAAAAACATATTAGTTTTGAAATTTCCTATTCGCCCCCTCTAGGCGAAATCTCTATCCTTTCATAAACAATTCAAACTTCAAAACTGGGAGACAAAGGTTTTAAGTGTAGAAATCATGGCAATGTATTTTATAGGATCACAATGTTCTTCTCAAGCCGGTTAAAGATATTAACAACGTGCATAAAGCTCTTACTCAACTCTTATGAATCCCAACAAAAGCAAGTGTATCCATTATATAAACATGAAACATAACATACCCAAGCAAGCATTCAAAAACAGTGGGGTACATGATTGCACAAAAAATTTCATCGAACAAGAACATTGCACAAGAAACTACACATCCGGAAGTAACTTTCCCAAGCTAGAATCTTTGTAAGAACTAAACTTGAATAGATTACCAAAAATAAAAGAGAAAATGCAGTTATCAAAAGAGAGTGTGAGAAGTGGTTACCTCCCCAAGCTTGAATAAAACAAGGGTGATACACTTTACTGTCGAGATACGAATAACCTTACTTTTGATGGACATGGACCTTTGGTTCTGATACATTGCAAATGTATCTATAATTTTTGATGTTCCATGCTTGGTTTTATCTACTTTCTTGTGTTTTTCCACACTTTGGAGTACTTTTCATATGATTTCTTGGACTAACCTATTAACAAGAGCCACAGTGCCAGCTGCCTGTTTTCTGCTGTTTTTGGTTCCAGGAAAGTCAGAAAATGAATATTATCGGAATTGGACGGGACAAAAGCCAAAGTGCCTATTTTTCCGGAAGACATCTGATGCCAGAATACGAGACGGAGAAGGGATGGGGGCGGGCCACACCACCTGGCCGCACGGCCAGGCCTGACCCACGCCAGGGGGTGGTCTGGCCGACCCCATCACCCTCTAGGCCTCTCCTTCCGCCTATATATTGCCCTCAGGACAAAAACCCTAAGGACCCGCTCAAAAAATCCACGAAAGAGTCTGTAGCCGCCGTCGTCTCTGTCCCTAGATCGGAAGGGATCTGAAGCTCTTCCCGGCACCCTGCCGGAGAGGGGAATTCACCCTGGAGGCCTTCTTCATCATCATGCAAACCTCCGGTGTGATGCGTGAGTAGTTCATCTCTGGACTACGGGTCCATGTAGTAGCTAGATGGCTGGTTCTCCTCCTTTGTTCTTCCATGTTCAGATCTTGTGAGCTCCATTCATGATCAAGATCATCTATTTGTAATTCTGCATGTTGTGTTTGCGGGGATCCGATGGATATTGAGATGCTATTTCAGATTGATTATTGATTCTATCATGTCTTTGTTATTTGTGATCTTGCATGCTTTCCGTTGTTAGTAGCTATCTTGGCCAAGTAGATGCTAGTAACTCCAAGAGTTAGTATTTATGCTCGATAGTGGGTTCATGCCTCTGGTGATCTGGGGAAGTGACAAAAATCTCTAAGGTACTAGATGTGTTGTTGCTACTAGGGAGAAAACAACAATTCTTTGTTCATAGAGCAATCGTACTGTTTACTTTACACACAATTCGTAAAGCAATAATCTGTTGCTTGCAACTTAATACTAGAGGGGGTTTAGATGATAACCTGAAGGTGGATTATTAGTCATAGATGCAGTTGGATGGCGGTCTATATATAATATTGTAATGCCCGATCAAGTTCCAAAGGAGTCAAGATGATTAGTATATGCATGTATTGCTTTCTCGATGTTTGTCAATTGCCTCGCTGTAATTTGTTCACCCAGCATGTTATCTATCTTAAGAAGAGCCACCTCTAGTGAACTATGGATCCCGGTCCTTTCTTTTACATACAATCTACAAACTGTTTACTACTTTGTGTTTACTTTCTGCAAACTATTACTTCCTTCCATTCGATACGTTTAATCCTTTGTTTTCAGCAAAACCGGTGAGATTGACAACCTCATCGCAAGTTGGGGACAAAGTTCTGTGATTGTGTTGTGCAGGTCTCCACGTTGCTACTAGCACCGGTAGTGCGCCCTGCCAAGGCTCAGCTAGCAATACCTTTGACGTGTTTCCTTGCTCCTACTATTTCGATTAAACCTTGGTTTCATAACTGAGGGAAACTTGCTGCTGTGCTCATCATACCTTCCTCTTGGGGTTCTCCAACGAGCTCTACATCAACACTGAGCCATCAGGTTCAACAAATACTTCCTTGTTGAAGTGTTGAGTTGAAACTACCAAGTGGCTTGTGCAAGTATTTACACGGTTGGCACAAACCATGCACGTCATCGCACAAGGTTCAAGTCCCTGCGAAAATAACAAACGAGGTAAAAGAAAATGATTCAGTGTATGAACGGAGTTCGTTCACCCAACCGTGAGAAGAAAATAAAAGAAACACGAAATGTACAGAGAATTATAGGCTACGGAGTTTAGAAGGTAGGTAAAATAAAATAAAGTATAAAGGAACATGTGGAAGGTAACCCACTGACCTGAGATTGTCAAAATAAAAATATCGGAGGGGTTATAACCTTTTTGTACTCGTCCCTGCCCTTACTACGCGATGCTGCTCCTTGGTACGGGCGCATGGTACGGACGGGCTCTGCGCGTACTGCACCTTGTCTTCTCTCCTTTTTTTTCTTTTTTCTTTTTTTATGGCTCCCGACGAAGTTCGTACGGCCGGGTGGTACGGGCGGGATGCGCGTGTACGGGTGATCATTAAAACTTCAGGGTCCTCTTCATGTTTTCTTTACCTGATAACAAGGTCGGTACGGACGCGTCCAACCGTACCAGTGCTCGTTAAGCGTGTTGTCACCTTTCTGGAAAATTTTCTACTTTTTCTGAATTGTCACATGAGCGGTACGGGCACACGGTACGGGCAGGTCCAGCCGTCCAACATCCAAACAAAGCAACATATATTTTTGTTGAGAAGATTTAACCAAGATATGCAACACATGATTAGAGCAACAATAATTCTACTTGTCAAAAATAGTCCCAAGTCAACTCTAATATGAAATCATGCATATATACAAGTGACAATGCAACATGAATGCAACTAAACTCAAGACACCTAAAAACTTCCGGGTTGCCTCCCAGGAAGCGCTTTCTTTATAGCCATATAGCCAGGCTTAGATGCTCCATTGAATTATCCACCTGGATCCAAGGGAATATCAATTCGAGGTGTGATGGTACTTACCTCTAGCAAGGAGTTGGAGCATCTCATAGTGGAGTATGGTCGAAGTCGTACCCTCTTGCGGTGCATCATCATCATATAGATGAATAAGTTCTCGCTTCCGAGCGAGTGTGGATGCACCAAGCGTGGTGAGCTTCCCTCCTTATATAGCTCCAACGAGAGGATTGGAGGTTGAAATATAATTATTGAAGTTTTACCTTGGTTAACGTTGTAGGGGAACACTTCATAATATTGTTTGTTTGCAACAGGGAGTAAATCAGTTCCCTGCATATTAGCATCTAAAGATTCATATCAAGGTTCTGTCTCTAGTTCATCAATAGTAATTCTCTCCTCATGAGTGTCTAGGCACAAGGCCTCCGCAGATAAATTACAATCAGTTTTAGCATTATAAGAATCATTACTAGAGATAGAGGCATCATATACAAATGTAGTATGTGTAGTGTGCCAATCTTTGTCAACCTCACCTTTTTATTGTTCCACCTCTTTATCTTGTGGTTCCTGCAAATGGTTATCTTCAGGCACTACGGTTTTAGACCGTGCCTTACTCTCTACCACAAGTGGATTATCACTAAGACGTTCTCGACAATAAGATTGTAACATTGGTAAAAAGTTGGTAAGTTTTATATGAAGCATACTATCACTTCTCTTTCTTATGATTGAATCTTTTGAGAGTAGATCATAGACATCTTTATAAACCAAATACTCTATGACTTCATCTCTAGTATGAGACACTAGGGACTCTTCAAGAGTAATGGAACATTGAAAACTAAAGTGCCCAACTGCCATACATTTATCACAAGGCTCATGATATGAATTACAAAAGGATTTTGCACAACCATCTAGCAGATCATACAAGTTAAAAAATCCATACCAGCAGCAATAGTATCTTCGCTACGGTGTATATCCTCTTCTTCTTTCTTCCGTGAGTCATGCAAAAGGATAGTCTCTTCCGCGGCTATCCGCTTGCGAGTAATCACTAATGCATTATCACAAAAGTTATCAATACAATAAGAGTATATAAGGTATACTATTCCATAGATCTTATCGAGTACTTCATCTTCTATTTTTATATCACTCATGCGAGCTAGCAACTCACAACAACCGGTAAAAAGTACTCTCTCATAAACCTCCACATTAGCAGAGAATTCGTAATTCCCATTATAAAGCGCTAATTTGATATCAAAGGTATTATTCTTACATTGATAAAAATAATGATCTTTGGAACCACAGCATTCACAAGTAAAATTGTACGAGGTACATAATATGGATGAATAGCCTTTCAACCAACTCACCCATTCTTCTAATACCTTTTCCCTCGTAATATAATATCCAAAAGTTCCAACTTTCTTCTCCTCTATTGCAAGCTTCATCTGTTCAAACATAGCAATCTCGGAAGACATGATTAGTAGCAAATGTTTTATAGTTTTTGTTTTATAATTTTTTATGGGTTTTTGGTTTTATAATTTTTTGTTCTTTTCAAATAAGTAAAAGCAGTAAAAAGTAATAAACCGAAATAACTTGAAACTCGTTAATAAATTTTAGTACAACAACAATAAATTAGCAACTAAAGACAAAGACCAAAAGCACTTAGCTCCCCGGCATCGGCGCCAGAAAATAACTTGATGACTGCAAGTGCATAGATCAATTGTAGCTAGTTTCGAAGTAAAGATATCGAACCCACATAGAGCTATTGGTAAAGGTCTTTATGCCCCTCGTAATTATTCACTAGAGAGTACTTGTAAGTTATCTCTAATTCCAAGTAATGGTGTATAAAGAGTATGTTTGGACAAGTGCTAAAATAAACAAGAACAAAGTAATTAACAAAAGTAAAGTAAAGCAAGAGACTATCTATGAAGTGTTGTGTGATGTGGTTAAGGGGTTCTCAAGGACTGTAGGATTCACCACTAGCATGGAATAATTATGAATGATTAGGATAACCTATCTCTTATGTCATGATATGTGTGGAGAGAGCTCCTTAGTAAGATGTTCACTATAAGGCTCATAGGAAGCCATTTTATTGAGCCAAGAGTGAGGTCACCTCTAAATAATCACTGCGATATTTGAGAGCAGTCACCCATGAAAACCACTGCAATTAAGGGTTTCCCCATTGATATCGTAATTAGCTTATGGAGTCCCACTTTAATCCTCCTTTGATCGTGTAGGTTAAGAGCCAGCGTCAATCTGTCACGGGGCATTCCGGGTATGCTTCCAAGACACGTTCAAAGGATTTATCCCTCCCTTTAGTCCCAAGGACAAATGATATGCGGCCGACTACACATACCATCTAAAGAGAGATATCAAAACCAATTCATAGATCAATAGATCTTTGTACACAAGTAATAGATCATCTTTATTTCAATGCATAATAATACTAGGGTTTCACCATCTCTCCCCAAGAACAAGGCAACTACTCATACATAAAGGGGATCAACATCATGGCAATTGTATGGATGCATGATACGTTGCAAACGTATCCATAATTTTTGATGTTCCATGCTTGGTTTTATCTACTTTCTTATGTGTTGTCCACATTTTGGAATACTTTTCATATGATTTCTTGGACTAACCTATTAACAAGAGTCACAGTGCCATCTGCCTGTTTTTGGTTCCAGGAAAGTCAAAAAATGAATATTCTTGGAATTGGACAGGACAAAAGCCAAAAATCCTATTTCACTAGAATACTTCCGGAGCCAGAATTGTTGGAGATATGCCCAAGAGGCAATAATAAAGTGGTTATTATTATATCTTTATGTTTATGATAAATGTTTACATCCCATGCTATAATTGTATTATTAGGAAACACTAATACATGTGTGTTTTGTAAACATAAAAGAGTCCCTAGTAAGCCTCTTGTTAAACTAGCTTGTTGATTAATGGATGATCATGGTTTCCTGATCATGGATATTGGATGTCGTTAATAACAAGGTTATATCATTAGGAGAATGATGTGATGGACACACACCCATAGTAAGCGTAGCATAAGATCAAGTCATTAAGTTCGTATTGCTATAAGCTTTTAAATGCATAGTAACCTAATCCTTCGACCATGAGGTTATGTTAATCACCATCACCGGATGGATACTTTGATGACATCAAACGCCGCTTCGTAACTGGGTGGTTATAAAAGTGTCATTGGGTATTCTGAAAGTATGTGTTGAAGCGCATGAACCAAGATTGGGATTTGTCCATCCATATGACGGATAGATATGCTCTGGGCCCTCTCGGTGGAATGTCATCTAGTTAGCTTGCAAGCATGTGACTAGGTCACAAGGGATGACATATCACGGAACGAGTAAAGAGTACTTATCAGTAACGAGGTAGAGCTAGGTATGGAGATACCAACGATCAAACCTCGGATAAGTATAGTATCGCGAGACAAAGGGAATTGGTTTCATATGTAAGTGGTTCAATCGATCGCGAAGTCATCGTTGAGTATGTGGGAGCCATTATGGATCTCCAGATCCCGCTGATGGTTATTGATAGGAGATGTGTCTCTATCATGTCTACATATTCACGAACCGTAGGGTGACACACTTAAGGTTCGAAGTTGTTTTAAGTAGATATGGAATGTGCGTTGGAGACCGAATGCTGTTCGGAGTCTCGGATTGGATTCGGGACATCACGAGGAGATCCGGAATGGTCCGGAGAATAAGATTCATATATAGGGGATCATTTTCTAAGTTAGGAAATGTTCCGGAGTGTTTGTATGAGGATTCTAGAAGGTTTCGGAATGTTCCGGAAGGTTCTAGAAGATATCTTGGAGTTTGCTTGAAAATCAAGATAGGGATCAAGGAGTCCTGGTGGGTCAAGACACGGATTCGTGGGGACTCCTCCCCCCTCCCCAAATTCGTTGGCCCTAGAGGAGGGGAGTCCTACAAGGACTCCCCCTCCCCAGGCGCGCCTCCTCCCCTTAAATAGAAGGGCAGGGGTGCCCCCTCCACCCAAGCTCTCATAACGTCCAATCTCTGCCGCCTCTCTCCTCCACCATCTTCTGCACAGGCATAGGCGAAGCCCTGCAGAATTCTCTACTCCACCACCACCACCACGCCGTCGTGCTGCTGGGATTCCGTGGAGAAGATCTACTACCTCCGCTGCTCGCTGGAACGGGGAGAGGAAGGTCTGCTTCGACTCCGCACGTGTGACCGACTGCGGAAGCGCTGCCGAATCGTGGCACCGAAAGGATCGTCTACTTGACCGAGGGCGGAAGCGCCGCTGGAACGCGACGCCGGAAGGATCGTCCACACGATCTTGAGATCGGCAAGTGATCGACTACATCATCCACGAGATCTAATCTCGTTAACGCTTTCGGATCTACGAGGGTTAGTTCCCATCTATCTCGTTGCTCATGTCTAATAGATTAGATCTTGGCTTTTATCTGGATTAGATCTAGGTTTTGTTCGTTCTTGCGGTAGAAATTTTTTGTTTTCCATGCTACGAACCCATCAGTGGTATCAGAGCCGTATCTATGCGTAGATCTGTTGCACGAGTAGAACACAATGTTTTTGTGGGCGTTGATGCTTTTGTTGTCGGTGTCTTAGCGTGTACTTTGCATCTTGCGGCATGGTGGGATGAAGCGGCTCGGGCTAACATTACATGTCATCGTACATGAGACTTGCTCCACGCTTGACGTGCAACTTGCTTTGCACAAGTGGCTTTGCGGGTGTCTGTCTCTCCCACCATAGTTAAGATTCAATTTACAATGAGCATCTTGACAACACTTGTATCAACGTTGTGGTCCTTGTTCGTAGGTAAGATCGGTCTTATGCGAAAGCCCCAAACCACGTAAAACATGCAAAGAAAATTAGAGGCGTCTAACTTGTTTTTGCAGGGGTTTTGTGATGTGATATGGCCATCATGTGATTATGATTATATTTGATGTATGCAATGATGCTTGTTGTAATATGGCAACCGGCAGGAGCCTAATGGTTGTCTTTTAATTCTGTTAAGACCTGCGTGTCTATTCATCTTGTAATAGCTTTATTCCAAGTAGTTGTAATAGTTGCTAGTGATGATGGACAATCATGAAGCGGTGCCACGGACCTTGACGCCACGCCGGTGATGATGGAAATCTTGTCCATGCTTTGGAGATGGAGATCAAAGGCACAAGAAGAAAGGCCATATCATATCACATATTATGAATTGCCTGTGATGTTAATCCTTTATGCATCTTGTATTGCTTAGATCGCGACGGTAGCATTATAAGATGATCCCTCTCACTAAATATCAAGTAATAAAGTGTTCGTCCTTAGTTGGCACCGTTGCTAAGACTCGTCGTTTCGAAGCATCTCGTGATGATCGGGTGTGATAGACTCTACGTGTGCATACAACGGGTGCAAGCCAGATTTGCACATGCAGAAACTAAGGTTAACCTTGACGAGCCTAGCATGTACAGACATGGTCTCGGAACACAGAATACCGAAAGGTAAAACATGAGTCATATGGATGATATGATGAACATGTTGATTGTTCGCCTTTAAAGCTACATCATCTCACGTGATGATCGGACTTGGTGTAGTGGATTTGGTTCATGTAATCACTAAAACAACTTGAGGGATGTTGTTTTGAGTGGGAGTTCATTTGTAATTTGGATTAGTCGAACTCAATTTATCATAAACACAATCAAAGTGAATTTGCATAGTTTGTTGTAGTCATTGGCATCCGTTCACCACCTTACGCTTAGTTATAGTTGAGATAGTGGAACTATAGAAATTCTGGATATTTGCTTTACGAACTGGTATCGTATTGTTTTGAGTGTCAATTAAAATTTATAAGTCCTATTGCAAACTTTCAGCAAACTCAATTTACTCCATAAAGTTTAATAAATAGTATTAAATCAAGAGTAACAATTCCAGTGTTAGTATCTAATGTATCATGTTAGCCTCCATGGTTCTTGATACTCAAAATATTGTTTTTAATATCAAGTTTATCTAAGAGCTGAAAGCAATGTTTCAGAAACCATCATATGTGAAAGGTATTGCGATATCTAAAACAATGTGTTGGTTACAACATGATAGAGTAAACGTCCTCATATTTGATGAGAATTTGTGAAGGTTGGAGACGCTAGTCGTCCTAATCCTCCAAAAGGTTTTGAAAAAGAAAAATTATACTCACAATTCACCTTTATAAGCTGTAGCAGCTTGATCATGAAAGTTGTCATGATAAGGATGAATAGAAAATGCATAAGTAAAATGTTTACTACGCTAAAAGATTACTAAAGAATGGATTTTTGAAAGAACACCAAACATTTGATGATGGTGATCCACCTCAAAGTGCAAGTCCAAAGGTATTAGTAGTTGACTATATACGCTTTGTACCATGTGTCATGTTAATGACACCGCTATTGATGTTAATAGATTCTTTTAAAAGAAAAGAAATTGCTGAAAGAGAATCTATAAAATATTTGGCAGAAAAGAAAAGATTGGAGATGTCCAACTTAAGCACATAGAAGATATACATGTTATGGTTGTATTCCTTGCTTGTTAAACAATGTGGTTCTCCGGTATTGGATGCCAAATTGGTTGGTATGCTATGTCATACAGGACAACGTAATTCATGAACTACAATGGCCTAAGTAACTAGCAAGAGAATAAGTGATGATGTTCATCGAAAACAAACAAAGGGTTGTTGTGTTGCTCGTTAACATCAAAGCTTGCCTTCAAGATTTGTTTCAATAATTGTTATGTTTCCGGTATTACGAAAACAATGGTTGTTCAAATAATTACTGTATTCCATAAAGGATGGATGAACTTTTACAAGTCTTGTGGGAGAAATCACAGCCATAAACACTATTGCTAAAATGTCGCAAGACAAAAGATTGAAAGATCACTTGCGAAGTGACATCGCCGTTTAAATTATATTGGAAAGAAAACATGAAGAAACTCCATGTTGATGGAATTTTGGAGTCTTTTGATTTTGACCAAATGACGCTTGTGAAACTTTCTACAGATAATTAAAACTTCGTTCATAGGCCAAAAGGAACGAATGACTGGCTTATTGGAACTTGTACATATAGATGTATGAAGCCCATTATGTAGTCAAGAGCGATGGATTTCAACTTTATATGCTTTCTCCGAGAATTTGAGTGAATATATGTATATTTACTTAATAAGGAGGAAGTATGAAACATTTGAAAATTGATCAAAGACTTTCAAGATGAAGTTGAAAATCATTGTAACAAGAAAATAAAGAGTTTATGATTCGATCATAAAGGAAGATATTTGAGTTACATGTTTAGCAAAAACACCTAAGACTTGAGGAATTGTTCTATGATTTGTGTTTCCCGATAAACCATAGGATTATGGCATATTCGAGAGATAAAATCAAACCATGTTTGAGATGGTAAGATCAAGGGTGTCATTTATAAAACTGCCATTATGTTTTTAAAGATTAAAGCTTTAGTGACTACCGCTTTTACACTGAAAAGAGCTCCATCGTGATCCGTTGAAATGACACCATATAAGTCATGGTTTGGGATAAAACCCGAATTGTCTTTTCTTAAAATTTTGGTATGTTATGCATAAGTAAAATGTTTACAACCAAAGTCGGATAAGCACGTCTTTGTAGGTTATCCCAAAAAAAATTGTTGGGAATTTCTCCATAACACTGAGGACAAAAGAGTTTGTTACTTGGAACATCAAGTTTCTTGAGAAGGAATTTTTCGTGAAAAGTTAAGTGGAAGGACAATAGAACTTTGATAAGGTTGTGGAACCTTAGCTATATGTGCTAAGTAGCGCAGCGCCGGAAAGTGTCCCGGTGACGGCCACAATGCTCATGGCTCTCGTGATTACAAAAGGTGTGATCTCGGAGATTAGAGTTCCTATAGAACCATGTGGGTCAGTAAGAATCAAATAGTAAGATTTGATAAGCAAGTCGTTATTGTTTTGACAATGATGAACCGACTACATGCAAAGAAGCGATGATGGGCCCTGACTCCATAAAATGACTAGAAGTCATGGAATCCGTGATAGCATCCATACACAAGAAATCAAGTTTCTGAACTTTGAAGACCCTCCGGAAAGGCGTGAAGCCTATCGGTCGTGTTTGGATCTATAAAGAAATAGACATGGATGTTTCAAATCTATGAAATAGTCGACATGTCGGAAAGAGTTTACGACAATGTTCAAGGAATTGACTATGATAAGATTTGATCTTTCATAGCGATATTTAGTCTGGACGGATTAATGTAGCAACCACTACATATATTTTGGTATATGGTAGTTGAACAAACAAAACAAGTTCTTCTAATAGAATAGTTACCTAGGACGTGTACATGACACGATCCAAAGGGTTTTGTTAATTCAAAGGATGCTAAAAGAGTATGCAAAACTTCAATGGTTGAAGTAAGCATAGCGGAGTTGGAATCTTCACCATGATGAAACTGTTAAAAGAGTTTAAATTCATCGGAGATGATGAAGATGCTTGCATTTGCAAGAAATTAAGTGGGAGCACTGAGACATATTTCTAATACATTATGTAGAGGACATATTGTTGATTGGAAATGATGTATCTTGTATTGACGCAGGTTAAGAATTTCATTTCAATGAAAGACTTAGGCATAACCCAAGAATTAGGCATCAATGTCTATATGGATAGATTGAGGCGCTAATATGGTTTTGCCAAATGTACATAGATAAGATGTTGAATGAGTTCAATATAGAAACAACAAGAAAGGTTCTTGATGCACGGAAAGGACTGAATCAAGATTTGAGTGTGTTGACACGAGATTCAAGTGTTTTGACACTTGGTGAAATTACAAGAATATTTTGATCAATCATTCTTTGAGATGTACACATCCAGATATGTCCTATGCTCTAAATGTTATGAGCATATACCAGAATGATTCATAAGATGATCATTGGACAATAGTAAAGATATTCTTATGAGCTTTGGAAGAACTAAGAATATATCATGTATAAGTGACAAATAGTTAAAGGTAGTTCATTGTAAAGTGTTACATTGATACTAGTTTTGTCAGAGGATACAAATTAAGTTTATCTCAATTTAAACTATGGGTGGCACAATGTAATGAAAGGAAGTTCCATAACGGATTTGGTTGAGTACCAAAGTTAAAACATTGTGACAGATACTACAACAAAAGGCTAAGTATATAAACTGCTATAGTAGCAGCAAAGGAGGGCATTTGTGTTAAGTAGTTTGTTATCAAACTAGGTGTGGTTCATAGCGGGATAATACTATGAAGATACATTGTATGACAATAGTATCAACATGATTTAATCCCGAGGAACTAAAGGTCTCACCAGAGGTCCAAATTTATACAATGCCATCTCATTGGAGAATGAGTAATGCGTAGAGACGCAAGGACATGCAAATACACACGGACCTGGAAGTGTCAGATCCGAAGATTATGTTTACCACTAGCAATAGTGTCTATACAACACCAGAAAGCCATAGGTGTTGAATGCACAAGTTTTTAACTAGATTATTGACTCTAGTGCAAGTGGGAGACTGTTGGAGATATGCCCAAGAGGCAATAATAAAGTGGTTATTATTATATCTTTATGTTTATGATAAATGTTTACATCCCATGCTATAATTGTATTATTAGGAAACACTAATACATGTGTGTTTTGTAAACATAAAAGAGTCCCTAGTAAGCCTCTTGTTAAACTAGCTTGTTGATTAATGGATGATCATGGTTTCCTGATCATGGATATTGGATGTCGTTAATAACAAGGTTATATCATTAGGAGAATGATGTGATGGACACACACCCATAGTAAGCGTAGCATAAGATCAAGTCATTAAGTTCGTATTGCTATAAGCTTTTAAATGCATAGTAACCTAATCCTTCGACCATGAGGTTATGTTAATCACCATCACCGGATGGATACTTTGATGACATCAAACGCCGCTTCGTAACTGGGTGGTTATAAAAGTGTCATTGGGTATTCTGAAAGTATGTGTTGAAGCGCATGAACCAAGATTGGGATTTGTCCATCCATATGACGGATAGATATGCTCTGGGCCCTCTCGGTGGAATGTCATCTAGTTAGCTTGCAAGCATGTGACTAGGTCACAAGGGATGACATATCACGGAACGAGTAAAGAGTACTTATCAGTAACGAGGTAGAGCTAGGTATGGAGATACCAACGATCAAACCTCGGATAAGTATAGTATCGCGAGACAAAGGGAATTGGTTTCATATGTAAGTGGTTCAATCGATCGCGAAGTCATCGTTGAGTATGTGGGAGCCATTATGGATCTCCAGATCCCGCTGATGGTTATTGATAGGAGATGTGTCTCTATCATGTCTACATATTCACGAACCGTAGGGTGACACACTTAAGGTTCGAAGTTGTTTTAAGTAGATATGGAATGTGCGTTGGAGACCGAATGCTGTTCGGAGTCTCGGATTGGATTCGGGACATCACGAGGAGATCCGGAATGGTCCGGAGAATAAGATTCATATATAGGGGATCATTTTCTAAGTTAGGAAATGTTCCGGAGTGTTTGTATGAGGATTCTAGAAGGTTTCGGAATGTTCCGGAAGGTTCTAGAAGATATCTTGGAGTTTGCTTGAAAATCAAGATAGGGATCAAGGAGTCCTGGTGGGTCAAGACACGGATTCGTGGGGGAGGAGGACTCCTCCCCCCTCCCCAAATTCGTTGGCCCTAGAGGAGGGGAGTCCTACAAGGACTCCCCCTCCCCAGGCGCGCCTCCTCCCCTTAAATAGAAGGGCAGGGGTGCCCCCTCCACCCAAGCTCTCATAACGTCCAATCTCTGCCGCCTCTCTCCTCCACCATCTTCTGCACAGGCATAGGCGAAGCCCTGCAGAATTCTCTACTCCACCACCACCACCACGCCGTCGTGCTGCTGGGATTCCGTGGAGAAGATCTACTACCTCCGCTGCTCGCTGGAACGGGGAGAGGAAGGTCTGCTTCGACTCCGCACGTGTGACCGACTGCGGAAGCGCTGCCGAATCGTGGCACCGAAAGGATCGTCTACTTGACCGAGGGCGGAAGCGCCGCTGGAACGCGACGCCGGAAGGATCGTCCACACGATCTTGAGATCGGCAAGTGATCGACTACATCATCCACGAGATCTAATCTCGTTAACGCTTTCGGATCTACGAGGGTTAGTTCCCATCTATCTCGTTGCTCATGTCTAATAGATTAGATCTTGGCTTTTATCTGGATTAGATCTAGGTTTTGTTCGTTCTTGCGGTAGAAATTTTTTGTTTTCCATGCTACGAACCCATCAGTGGTATCAGAGCCGTATCTATGCGTAGATCTGTTGCACGAGTAGAACACAATGTTTTTGTGGGCGTTGATGCTTTTGTTGTCGGTGTCTTAGCGTGTACTTTGCATCTTGCGGCATGGTGGGATGAAGCGGCTCGGGCTAACATTACATGTCATCGTACATGAGACTTGCTCCACGCTTGACGTGCAACTTGCTTTGCACAAGTGGCTTTGCGGGTGTCTGTCTCTCCCACCATAGTTAAGATTCAATTTACAATGAGCATCTTGACAACACTTGTATCAACGTTGTGGTCCTTGTTCGTAGGTAAGATCGGTCTTATGCGAAAGCCCCAAACCACGTAAAACATGCAAAGAAAATTAGAGGCGTCTAACTTGTTTTTGCAGGGGTTTTGTGATGTGATATGGCCATCATGTGATTATGATTATATTTGATGTATGCAATGATGCTTGTTGTAATATGGCAACCGGCAGGAGCCTAATGGTTGTCTTTTAATTCTGTTAAGACCTGCGTGTCTATTCATCTTGTAATAGCTTTATTCCAAGTAGTTGTAATAGTTGCTAGTGATGATGGACAATCATGAAGCGGTGCCACGGACCTTGACGCCACGCCGGTGATGATGGAAATCTTGTCCATGCTTTGGAGATGGAGATCAAAGGCACAAGAAGAAAGGCCATATCATATCACATATTATGAATTGCCTGTGATGTTAATCCTTTATGCATCTTGTATTGCTTAGATCGCGACGGTAGCATTATAAGATGATCCCTCTCACTAAATATCAAGTAATAAAGTGTTCGTCCTTAGTTGGCACCGTTGCTAAGACTCGTCGTTTCGAAGCATCTCGTGATGATCGGGTGTGATAGACTCTACGTGTGCATACAACGGGTGCAAGCCAGATTTGCACATGCAGAAACTAAGGTTAACCTTGACGAGCCTAGCATGTACAGACATGGTCTCGGAACACAGAATACCGAAAGGTAAAACATGAGTCATATGGATGATATGATGAACATGTTGATTGTTCGCCTTTAAAGCTACATCATCTCACGTGATGATCGGACTTGGTGTAGTGGATTTGGTTCATGTAATCACTAAAACAACTTGAGGGATGTTGTTTTGAGTGGGAGTTCATTTGTAATTTGGATTAGTCGAACTCAATTTATCATAAACACAATCAAAGTGAATTTGCATAGTTTGTTGTAGTCATTGGCATCCGTTCACCACCTTACGCTTAGTTATAGTTGAGATAGTGGAACTATAGAAATTCTGGATATTTGCTTTACGAACTGGTATCGTATTGTTTTGAGTGTCAATTAAAATTTATAAGTCCTATTGCAAACTTTCAGCAAACTCAATTTACTCCATAAAGTTTAATAAATAGTATTAAATCAAGAGTAACAATTCCAGTGTTAGTATCTAATGTATCATGTTAGCCTCCATGGTTCTTGATACTCAAAATATTGTTTTTAATATCAAGTTTATCTAAGAGCTGAAAGCAATGTTTCAGAAACCATCATATGTGAAAGGTATTGCGATATCTAAAACAATGTGTTGGTTACAACATGATAGAGTAAACGTCCTCATATTTGATGAGAATTTGTGAAGGTTGGAGACGCTAGTCGTCCTAATCCTCCAAAAGGTTTTGAAAAAGAAAAATTATACTCACAATTCACCTTTATAAGCTGTAGCAGCTTGATCATGAAAGTTGTCATGATAAGGATGAATAGAAAATGCATAAGTAAAATGTTTACTACGCTAAAAGATTACTAAAGAATGGATTTTTGAAAGAACACCAAACATTTGATGATGGTGATCCACCTCAAAGTGCAAGTCCAAAGGTATTAGTAGTTGACTATATACGCTTTGTACCATGTGTCATGTTAATGACACCGCTATTGATGTTAATAGATTCTTTTAAAAGAAAAGAAATTGCTGAAAGAGAATCTATAAAATATTTGGCAGAAAAGAAAAGATTGGAGATGTCCAACTTAAGCACATAGAAGATATACATGTTATGGTTGTATTCCTTGCTTGTTAAACAATGTGGTTCTCCGGTATTGGATGCCAAATTGGTTGGTATGCTATGTCATACAGGACAACGTAATTCATGAACTACAATGGCCTAAGTAACTAGCAAGAGAATAAGTGATGATGTTCATCGAAAACAAACAAAGGGTTGTTGTGTTGCTCGTTAACATCAAAGCTTGCCTTCAAGATTTGTTTCAATAATTGTTATGTTTCCGGTATTACGAAAACAATGGTTGTTCAAATAATTACTGTATTCCATAAAGGATGGATGAACTTTTACAAGTCTTGTGGGAGAAATCACAGCCATAAACACTATTGCTAAAATGTCGCAAGACAAAAGATTGAAAGATCACTTGCGAAGTGACATCGCCGTTTAAATTATATTGGAAAGAAAACATGAAGAAACTCCATGTTGATGGAATTTTGGAGTCTTTTGATTTTGACCAAATGACGCTTGTGAAACTTTCTACAGATAATTAAAACTTCGTTCATAGGCCAAAAGGAACGAATGACTGGCTTATTGGAACTTGTACATATAGATGTATGAAGCCCATTATGTAGTCAAGAGCGATGGATTTCAACTTTATATGCTTTCTCCGAGAATTTGAGTGAATATATGTATATTTACTTAATAAGGAGGAAGTATGAAACATTTGAAAATTGATCAAAGACTTTCAAGATGAAGTTGAAAATCATTGTAACAAGAAAATAAAGAGTTTATGATTCGATCATAAAGGAAGATATTTGAGTTACATGTTTAGCAAAAACACCTAAGACTTGAGGAATTGTTCTATGATTTGTGTTTCCCGATAAACCATAGGATTATGGCATATTCGAGAGATAAAATCAAACCATGTTTGAGATGGTAAGATCAAGGGTGTCATTTATAAAACTGCCATTATGTTTTTAAAGATTAAAGCTTTAGTGACTACCGCTTTTACACTGAAAAGAGCTCCATCGTGATCCGTTGAAATGACACCATATAAGTCATGGTTTGGGATAAAACCCGAATTGTCTTTTCTTAAAATTTTGGTATGTTATGCATAAGTAAAATGTTTACAACCAAAGTCGGATAAGCACGTCTTTGTAGGTTATCCCAAAAAAAATTGTTGGGAATTTCTCCATAACACTGAGGACAAAAGAGTTTGTTACTTGGAACATCAAGTTTCTTGAGAAGGAATTTTTCGTGAAAAGTTAAGTGGAAGGACAATAGAACTTTGATAAGGTTGTGGAACCTTAGCTATATGTGCTAAGTAGCGCAGCGCCGGAAAGTGTCCCGGTGACGGCCACAATGCTCATGGCTCTCGTGATTACAAAAGGTGTGATCTCGGAGATTAGAGTTCCTATAGAACCATGTGGGTCAGTAAGAATCAAATAGTAAGATTTGATAAGCAAGTCGTTATTGTTTTGACAATGATGAACCGACTACATGCAAAGAAGCGATGATGGGCCCTGACTCCATAAAATGACTAGAAGTCATGGAATCCGTGATAGCATCCATACACAAGAAATCAAGTTTCTGAACTTTGAAGACCCTCCGGAAAGGCGTGAAGCCTATCGGTCGTGTTTGGATCTATAAAGAAATAGACATGGATGTTTCAAATCTATGAAATAGTCGACATGTCGGAAAGAGTTTACGACAATGTTCAAGGAATTGACTATGATAAGATTTGATCTTTCATAGCGATATTTAGTCTGGACGGATTAATGTAGCAACCACTACATATATTTTGGTATATGGTAGTTGAACAAACAAAACAAGTTCTTCTAATAGAATAGTTACCTAGGACGTGTACATGACACGATCCAAAGGGTTTTGTTAATTCAAAGGATGCTAAAAGAGTATGCAAAACTTCAAT
The DNA here is from genome assembly GCA_910589775.1 of Avena eriantha. Classification (NCBI taxonomy): domain Eukaryota; kingdom Viridiplantae; phylum Streptophyta; class Magnoliopsida; order Poales; family Poaceae; genus Avena; species Avena eriantha. The sequence continues at coordinate 541,398,689 of OU342742.1, forward strand.
GGTTGAAGTAAGCATAGCGGAGTTGGAATCTTCACCATGATGAAACTGTTAAAAGAGTTTAAATTCATCGGAGATGATGAAGATGCTTGCATTTGCAAGAAATTAAGTGGGAGCACTGAGACATATTTCTAATACATTATGTAGAGGACATATTGTTGATTGGAAATGATGTATCTTGTATTGACGCAGGTTAAGAATTTCATTTCAATGAAAGACTTAGGCATAACCCAAGAATTAGGCATCAATGTCTATATGGATAGATTGAGGCGCTAATATGGTTTTGCCAAATGTACATAGATAAGATGTTGAATGAGTTCAATATAGAAACAACAAGAAAGGTTCTTGATGCACGGAAAGGACTGAATCAAGATTTGAGTGTGTTGACACGAGATTCAAGTGTTTTGATACTTGGTGAAATTACAAGAATATTTTGATCAATCATTCTTTGAGATGTACACATCCAGATATGTCCTATGCTCTAAATGTTATGAGCATATACCAGAATGATTCATAAGATGATCATTGGACAATAGTAAAGATATTCTTATGAGCTTTGGAAGAACTAAGAATATATCATGTATAAGTGACAAATAGTTAAAGGTAGTTCATTGTAAAGTGTTACATTGATACTAGTTTTGTCAGAGGATACAAATTAAGTTTATCTCAATTTAAACTATGGGTGGCACAATGTAATGAAAGGAAGTTCCATAACGGATTTGGTTGAGTACCAAAGTTAAAACATTGTGACAGATACTACAACAAAAGGCTAAGTATATAAACTGCTATAGTAGCAGCAAAGGAGGGCATTTGTGTTAAGTAGTTTGTTATCAAACTAGGTGTGGTTCATAGCGGGATAATACTATGAAGATACATTGTATGACAATAGTATCAACATGATTTAATCCCGAGGAACTAAAGGTCTCACCAGAGGTCCAAATTTATACAATGCCATCTCATTGGAGAATGAGTAATGCGTAGAGACGCAAGGACATGCAAATACACACGGACCTGGAAGTGTCAGATCCGAAGATTATGTTTACCACTAGCAATAGTGTCTATACAACACCAGAAAGCCATAGGTGTTGAATGCACAAGTTTTTAACTAGATTATTGACTCTAGTGCAAGTGGGAGACTGTTGGAGATATGCCCAAGAGGCAATAATAAAGTGGTTATTATTATATCTTTATGTTTATGATAAATGTTTACATCCCATGCTATAATTGTATTATTAGGAAACACTAATACATGTGTGTTTTGTAAACATAAAAGAGTCCCTAGTAAGCCTCTTGTTAAACTAGCTTGTTGATTAATGGATGATCATGGTTTCCTGATCATGGATATTGGATGTCGTTAATAACAAGGTTATATCATTAGGAGAATGATGTGATGGACACACACCCATAGTAAGCGTAGCATAAGATCAAGTCATTAAGTTCGTATTGCTATAAGCTTTTAAATGCATAGTAACCTAATCCTTCGACCATGAGGTTATGTTAATCACCATCACCGGATGGATACTTTGATGACATCAAACGCCGCTTCGTAACTGGGTGGTTATAAAAGTGTCATTGGGTATTCTGAAAGTATGTGTTGAAGCGCATGAACCAAGATTGGGATTTGTCCATCCATATGACGGATAGATATGCTCTGGGCCCTCTCGGTGGAATGTCATCTAGTTAGCTTGCAAGCATGTGACTAGGTCACAAGGGATGACATATCACGGAACGAGTAAAGAGTACTTATCAGTAACGAGGTAGAGCTAGGTATGGAGATACCAACGATCAAACCTCGGATAAGTATAGTATCGCGAGACAAAGGGAATTGGTTTCATATGTAAGTGGTTCAATCGATCGCGAAGTCATCGTTGAGTATGTGGGAGCCATTATGGATCTCCAGATCCCGCTGATGGTTATTGATAGGAGATGTGTCTCTATCATGTCTACATATTCACGAACCGTAGGGTGACACACTTAAGGTTCGAAGTTGTTTTAAGTAGATATGGAATGTGCGTTGGAGACCGAATGCTGTTCGGAGTCTCGGATTGGATTCGGGACATCACGAGGAGATCCGGAATGGTCCGGAGAATAAGATTCATATATAGGGGATCATTTTCTAAGTTAGGAAATGTTCCGGAGTGTTTGTATGAGGATTCTAGAAGGTTTCGGAATGTTCCGGAAGGTTCTAGAAGATATCTTGGAGTTTGCTTGAAAATCAAGATAGGGATCAAGGAGTCCTGGTGGGTCAAGACACGGATTCGTGGGGGAGGAGGACTCCTCCCCCCTCCCCAAATTCGTTGGCCCTAGAGGAGGGGAGTCCTACAAGGACTCCCCCTCCCCAGGCGCGCCTCCTCCCCTTAAATAGAAGGGCAGGGGTGCCCCCTCCACCCAAGCTCTCATAACGTCCAATCTCTGCCGCCTCTCTCCTCCACCATCTTCTGCACAGGCATAGGCGAAGCCCTGCAGAATTCTCTACTCCACCACCACCACCACGCCGTCGTGCTGCTGGGATTCCGTGGAGAAGATCTACTACCTCCGCTGCTCGCTGGAACAGGGAGAGGAAGGTCTGCTTCGACTCCGCACGTGTGACCGACTGCGGAAGCGCTGCCGAATCGTGGCGCCGAAAGGATCGTCTACTTGACCGAGGGCGGAAGCGCTGCTGGAACGCGACGCCGGAAGGATCGTCCACACGATCTTGAGATCGGGAAGTGATCGACTACATCATCCACGAGATCTAATCTCGTTAACGCTTTCGGATCTACGAGGGTTAGTTCCCATCTATCTCGTTGCTCATGTCTAATAGATTAGATCTTGGCTTTTATCTGGATTAGATCTAGGTTTTGTTCGTTCTTGCGGTAGAATTTTTTTGTTTTCCATGCTACGAACCCATCAAGAATATGAGACGGAGTGGGGCTGGGGCCCAGCCACACCACTTGGCCGCGCGGGCTCAGCCTGGCCGCCCCAGGGGGTGGTCTGGCCGCCCTAGAGACCCCCTCGGTCTCCCTCTTTGGCTATAAGATGGCTTCTGACCTAAAAACTTAAGGGGTCGACGTTTTTCCAGAAAGAGTTCCGCTCCGCCGCCTCCACCAGATTCCACAATTCGGAACCAAAAACTCCGTTCTGGCACCCTGTCGGGATGGGGAATTGGAGGAGATCATCGCCATCATCATCACCATCGCTTCTCCATCGACCATCCATGTTTCCCCCATCTATGAGTGAGTAATCCCTCGCTGTAGGCTATGGGGATGGTAGGGATTGGATGAGATCGTTCATGTAATGGCATCAGATTGTTAGGGCATGGTGCCTAGTATCTACTATTAGTGCTTTTTGACTTTGTTGCAACTTGTTATGCTTAATGCTTGTCACTAGGACCCGAGTGCCATGATTTCAGATCTGAACATGTTATTGATTCATTATGATAGTATTGTTTATGGTCTTACCTGCAAGTTGTGTACACACGTTGTTGTCCGGAACCAATGGCCCTGAAGTGACAGAAATCGGGATAACCGGAGGGAATGGCTTTGATGTGAGGATCACATGTGTTCACGGAGTGTTAATGCTTTGCTCTGGTGCTCTATTAAAAGGAGCACCTTAATTGCCAGTAGTTTCCTTGAGGCCCCGCAGCAAACGGGCTGGCAGGACAAAAGATGTTGTGTAAGTTCTCATTGCGAGCACGTATGACTATATATGGAACACATGCCTATGATTATCTAGTACTTGGATGCTTTATCTTATTTATCTGTAATTGCCCTATGTTCTGATGCTATGTGAATTGTCTTGTCCATGCAACGCCTGTCCATCCATCTCTATGCCTACCGCACTCGAATCCTACTGTTTACTGTTATTGTTGTCTTTACTTTACTATTGCTGTTACTTTGCTATTCCTACTACAAAACTGTTGCTACTGATAAACTGCTGTGAGCAAGATTGTTTCCAGGTGCAGCTGAATTGACAACTCAGTTGTTAAGGCTTATAAATATTCTTTGGCTCCCCTTATGTCGAATCAATAAATTGGGTTTCACTTTCCTCGAAAATACTGCGATACACCTCCTATACTTGTGGGTCATCAATGCAATATGAAGGTACAAGTGAATAATAGTGCAATCCACAATAGAGATTGGACTACAACAAAGTAAACAAAGGGGATTGATGTGAAGACGATGTTGATGAAGATGGCGATGAAGATCGGTGCATAGCCCTTCAAGATGCAAGTGTCCTCTCTCCTTTGAGGGATATGGTGATATAGATCTTGTGGGCGGCGGCTATGGAGGCAGCAGAGCGACAGGGCTCCGCCCCTATGGCGTGTGTGGACTCTCTCCTTTGTTTTAGGGTTTTCCCCTCTTTAAATAGGCATCTAGAGGTCAGTTTTTTGAACCGACGGAGCTAGGGTCCGAATATACCCATTGGGCCTTGAAAAATGTTGTTCTGTTTGACGAAACAAAGCTGTCGGAGGGCAGTACGGCTGTATGGTACGAACGGGCTACTCCTGTACCAGTGGTCGTTATGCATGCGGTACTCCGTAGTATTTTGCAGTCATTTCTTCATACAGACTCCGATTGAGGTGTTCTTTGGCTCGTTGGATTAGTATGGACGATGGATACAACACCATAACTTGGATCATCGGTTGGAGTTGATGGAAAATCCACTTTTTCCTCCCCTCAAATGGTTAAGTCTGATGCCTGCAACTCCTCCACATTGAATCTTCTTTGCTCCTTTTATCCATCAGTACACTGGATGATTTGTTACCAAATTAACTTTTGGAATGACTAAATTCGCCAGACTTTGGATGGGTGTGAGACTACTTTGTAGTTTTAACATGGAAGCCATCATCTCTTGATTTATAAAACCCAAATTCAAAAATATAATAAAATAATAGACACGATTTCGGCAGTCATGTTGCCATAATGCCATCTTCAACAAAACATTTTAGGAAAATCTTACTTGGCTCACTCACAAGTAGCTCGAGATCGTTACATGCAGCTGGCTTCCTGCAACTAGAGCAGCAACTAGCTAGAAATGTCTAAGAGTATTGACAATTGACGACGTACCTTGCCCTGGTTCTCTCTTGCAATATGCCAGCAAGATCTCGATTTTCTTCACGCCATTGTAATGCACGTCAAACCTATTTTTGCGTGGTCGCTTTCTTGGGGCCTAGAGCATGTTCCCTTGTCCATGGGAGAAAAATGCGTATACGTAGGATTCCGTTCTTGCCCTCTCCTGTCCTTGTCTTGGTTCCTTTATAGACTCCTTAATTTCCTTGCCACCTTGAAAGATCAACGTCAGAGGGGTCATCTTAGCTTCGCATTTCAACAAATGTTTCCAGTTCATAAGCGTTTCCACATCCATGGCATATGATGGCAGTGTGGTACGCCGTGCAGAAGTAGAAACCAGTTTAAAATATCAATTGGTTTCCCTGATAAAACGCAAGTGTTAATTAATTGTTTCAACATTCATCGGTATCGTGCGACTTTTCTACCTGCATGAGATTCGGATCAATCAGAAAAATAGTCGATCTGTTCATGCTAATTGGCTGTGCCACACAAAACTGTTCCAACCTTTTCTTCGTTTCAAATGCGTGGAAGCGATTTGCAGGCAAAGCTGCTAAGTAGCGTATGGTTTTATTTTATTTTTTAGAATAGGCGTCTGAACAATTGAACAGTGGCGCTAATGGCAGTGTGTTGCCCAAGTCCACAAATTGAGTGTCGAGAAGAGAAGGACGAGTTTTCGATGGAAGGGATCGTGCTCAGGACCTGCTGTATTCATGGGCCCATTTGTGTAGGGCTTTCATACTGTCGTCGTACCACTCATCTGGCCCATTTCAAGGGCCTCTATTAACTCACGGCAACTTATATTTTAGCACATTGAAATGCGATATGCGTGTGCATTGTTTTGAATCTGTATAAAGCAGATACACGTTTTGAGAGGCAAAATCCTATTTGCCGCCCGACGCGGGATGTTTTGTGCTTTGCTCACGCACCGTCCATGATGGGCCAACCCATTTAGCGCGGTTTTATCAGCTTGTGGTTGTTTTGTTCGTTTTTTCTGTTTTCTTTTTTTTCCCTTTTTTTCATTTAGTAATAAAATGTTCATATTTTGAAAACGTTTACACTTGAATTTTCTAAATCTGAATATTTTTGAATCGAAACATTTATTAAGTCAGAATAATTTTTCTATGTGATATTTATAAAATTGTTCATTTTCAAATCTGGATATTTTTTTAAACTGAACTTTTTTAGATCTTAATATTTTCAAAATCTAAACATTTTTTAAATCTAAACGTTTTTCAAAAAAAGGAAACGGAAAAGAATAAGCACTACCTGATAGTGGGCCGCTCCTAGTGCGGCCCATGAAGGAACTCCTGTGGGAGCGGGACACAACGTATAGGCGCTCCATTCTCGAAGAGGATCGTGCTGCCTTTTGTCCCTTGAATTTTTTTGTTTTTGAGCGGATGCATCTTATTTTTTATAGGGTGTACCCTGAAGCACCTTAACTGGCTATGTAAATTCAGTTTTTTTTTGGAAAAAAGTATATATTAATATCGCGGATATATCATTTACACTTAGCCTCTACACCAATGTATTCTCTAGCGGGCAATGCTCACACAAAGAAAAAAGAAAAAAAAAAAGAAAAGTCTCGCTATAGAGAACGATTTCTCAAAACAACGATACTAACACACCAGAACAACACCAGTAGACCAACCACTCCAGTAGCAACACGTACAAGAAGAAAACAATGCACCAGCACCATCGTCGTCTGATCAAAGATCATAGGTTTTCACCCTGAAAAAGGTTCTCGCTCGCAAAACAATGTCTTCACTTTAACTAGGTCATTGTCAGGCAGAACCAATTAAGGTTGGACCTTGGATTTTTATCCTGTAAGGTAAGACTGACAACTCCTCCTGTATTGTCGCCTCCACAAATAGTCGCTGCTGCGAGTCACAGATCACACAGCCAGTTACTCATCGCCACAAAAATCACCATCGCTGCCCAATGTTCCTGCTTTCCTTATTTGCTGGTATTTTAGTTTTATTTCATATAATTATGTCTAGTTATTTTACTTTTGAATAAATTGGTTTGTTAAATAAAAAGCTACTACTGCCGCTCCGTAATGTTGAATATTTTGGCAATCTAAATTAGTTTGCTAAAAGGTTCGACATTATGGAACAAATTTAGTATATTGTAAGAAAAAATGTCACATATGTCAACATAATTGTTCATAGGTATATGGATAATTTTTTATACAAGTCACAAAAAAGTGACGGGGTATGGTAGCAGGAAACCAAAAAACTTTACGGTATAACGCACCATATGCCAAGGATCTATCTATTAGTTAAAGCAGTAACGGGGATAAAGTTTCGGTAACATACTCTTATAGACCGAACACGATTAACGTCCCGCGGGGAACGTGGATGATGTAGTCGATCTTGGCCGACCTCAAGGTCGCGAAGCTCATCGCACGTCACCTTCTGATCCTTGCACGATAACTTCGGCACCACAATTGGCACGATAACTTCCGAGGTATCGCGCACGCATTGTGTTCAACGACGACTCTATTTCTCCTTGATCTAGTCGGGATGCGGAAGTAACCCTCTGAAACTGGGATCCAGCTGCGCGACGGCGTGCCGGTGGTGTCGACTCTCTCATGCGCAGTTTTTCATGAAACCGTACACGTGAATTTCAATAGAGAAAGAGAGAGGAAAATTCCCTAAAGACAATAGCCTTAGGAAATCCTCTTTTATTTTGTATGTCTTTTTTCCACCAATATGGACCTCTATATATAGGCGAAAAATGAGGACTTCCACCCTCCCGCGGTGGACTAAAGGAAAAAGCAAAAGGAGGGAGCAACCAACGGCAGAGGCAGTGGCCGGTGGGCCTCCCCGTGCTAGCCCAACGCTCGTGGCCTGCGCGACAGAGGCTGGCTGGGTGAGCCCAGCCATGGCTCACTAGTGCCTCGTGTTGCGCGCTGCTCACCCTGCCCGCCTGCGCGCTGCACCGCCGGCCATGGGCCAGCCTTGGCCCACCAGTGCCGCTTACATGTTAGCACCTATGCTGGCTTGCGCGTGCCCATCCGCGAGGTGGGCTAGCCGCTACGGCCCAGCAACGACGGTTGTTGCTGCCCATTGGGGTGGCTTTCCTCTGGGCTAATTTCCTCCGGGGATTTGGCCCAATAGAGGAAGTTGCCATTTTAATATTCAATTTAAAATATTTATTTAATATATATTAATGCATAATAACATATATAAATTGGTATTATAAATCTCTATTAATCCGAAATGCCTTTCTACTTCATTCCTTCTCCAAAAACTTCGGATCCTCTTTGGAACTCTTTCGGCAATCTCTCTCTGTCATCGGCAATCCCTTCACTTCCATAAAAATCTCAAAACGTCATCAGACCCTTAAGTGTGTGACCGTACGGTTCAGGAACGACACACATGATCAAGATCTCTCTCCGATCAATGATCAATAGTGGGACTGGGATGTTCATAATGACCCCTGTACATTGTACAAAACTCCATCGTTTCGAACCATAAACTTTGTGTATCTATCCCTTTGTTTGTTTGATACATGACTTGTCCATGATTTGATCTTTGGTATCAATATACCTATCTCATTACCGACAAGTCTACTTAAGTCGTTATCGTGATATTGCATCTCATGGCCTAGTCAATGGCTGCAACCTGTTGGATACAATCTCACCGAGTGGGCCTAGTGTATCTTCCCATCACGCGGGTGAAAAAATCCCGATCTCGCTGCATAGGCATCAACTATTCCTGAATACCCAATACATACTGTTATTGTCACCCAGTTATGGTCATGATATTTAGTGCGATCAAAGCAGCTGCGGGAGATAGTGATTAGTATGATCTCACGGTCTAAGGAGAAGGTCACTTAGTTTCTAACTATTGCAATGATAAACCATGTGACTTGATCACATTGCAATACTTATGTGGGTGATGCCCATCATATCATTCTCCAATAATACGACTCCATTGTCAACTGGCATAAATGCTCCATGATCAGGAAACATTGATCATCAGTTTCCCAACAAACTAGTTGAATAGAGGCTACTAGGAACTTGGTTTGTTTACATACCACACATGTATCAATATTTCCTCTTGATACAATTATAACACAATATGAAAATATTATAAACTAGTTCGAGCTATGATAATAAATATATTTATTATTTGCCTCTAGAGAATATCTCCTTCAATCTTTCATTTGCACTAGAGTGCAAATAATCTAGTTGCATTTGATGCTAATCATAAACACAATTTTGTTATCATGCTTGCTCATGGGAAACATCTTGTCTTTGATATGGTTTACCATATTTGTATGTCATTTGCAAATCGTTAAGTGTATCCTAATTATTGACAGTTACAACATTATCTCATACTTTAATTGACTATTTCCATGATGGTCTATCAGTCACGAGAACTTTAACTGTTGTCATTATACAAGAAACACATTTCGCTGAAGTCAAACTTCATTTGCCAAACTAGTCATACTTTTAGTCACCTACTTCAATATCTATGTAGATCTTTCCATAGTTTTTTATGATCCACCTATTACAGGTCCAGTAATCTATGAATCACCTCAAGAACTTGTTCTTCTCAAGAACCTGGGTCACATTTCAGCCAAGTATACAACATGTTGATTTCGTGTAAGAGACATATGACAGATTCATATGGTATGAACTTTATCCCTCTTTTTCGCATCAACATTTGTTGTTCATACCAATGTTTCACCTAGTTCAACAAGCAAGAACAACTTCGCTTGCTCCATTATGAAATCTCTTCAGAATACAATCTAGGCCATTCTAAACTTTCTTCAAAATCAAAATAGAAACATTTTGGCTTTGATGTCTATTAAATATACCAATCTATCTCGATAGATTTCAATATCTAATATTTTATTCAACTTCATTCACATAATATTTAAATATCACTAATATCAATTACACCGTCCATTATATGTCACACATATGTTAGGATGTTTGTCACGCTTCCACTCAAATATCTCATCATATATGAGATTTTGTGATGTCCCTATAGTTCCCACTCAAATACTTCTTTTCTCGATATTTTGGTAATCCCCAAAAGCCTTTCATCTGTTTATCAAATTGAAAACTTTCCACTACGAGATGTTTAGCATTCACATGATTTAACAAACTTTTGCTCATTGTACCGACTACAACCTTTCGTCAATCTAGTATTGGAGAACATGTAGATTTTTTTAATCAACTAACAATTAGTCATAATTGCATTAATTGCTAATTAAATCCACCAAGCTTCAAGCATCGCTACATTTCTGTAGTTAACCATTAAATTTGTCAAGACACTCTTCATGAAAAATCGAGCTTTAGGTCTTCCTTTAAAGTTGCATTTCTTCCTTATAACTCTCTAGTTATTTGGGAAGGATCAAGTAACCACTTACTTTGACAAGATCAAAAAATCATATTACTTTTGTAATCTTAAATGTAACTTACTGCTCGATTTCATGATTCTTAATCATTTCTGGTACTCAGGTCCATCATCGCTTCTTCTTAGTTCATAGGTATGTCATGTTTACTTATCAAGACAAGTGAATCAATCTATTTCCACAAAGTGGAAAACACACCATTGAATCCTACTTTTAAGTAAAGTGCTTAATAGAAATGTTATGATCACAATCATTAGTTTCACCCTTTTCTAGTAGAGTTTTGTCTCACGGAACACATTTTGTTGCGCCACTCAGATTCGGGTAAGATCGAACATCTTGATTTCAAACTTATACTTTCTTCCATCCACATTCTTATTGAGAAACCTTTTCTTGGTAAGAATACATTGGACAAGAGATAGTTTATCTTTTTTAATCATGGAATGCCATAATTGCCTATGAATACTTGTACAAAGATTTATTCGCAACGACTTTATCAAAGTATCTAGAAAACTGGAACATGCCATAACTCTTATGGTGATGTTTTCCCAAATCTAGATGATTTCCTATTTCAAAAAGTGTTTGCTAATTATATGACTTACAGCTCTAGTTCTACAATGACATATTCAGAAATTTTCTTCAGAACATATGTATCTAATACACTATGATTATGATGTTTGAGGTATATCAATATACTTTGATATATCTAATCATCATAATTTGAGAAACGGTTTTCAAAAGTATTTTATGTGATAAAATTTCAACTCAAATGCTAGTCATTATGACCGAATCATGAAGAATTGCATTTTGTTGTTAATATTTTATCCATCTTTTGTACTGAAAACATTTGAACATTTCAAACTATTTCAAACTCATGCTTAATCAGGTGAATACCTTTTATTCACTTGATTCCACAATTGTTCTTACAAAATAACGATTCCACTGTATTGATGAATAATACATCGCTATGTACATCATTCAGTGACTTATACGTTCTGTTTTATTTAAATGTATTAGTTTTAGTCATCTTTTCCCAAAGGCATAGTATTGCAAATGTCAAGAAATTTTGAACATCTCATGACTTCTTGTTTTCATAGACATAAATTCATACAATACTCTTATGACTTAAAATAGAATGTCATTCATTATTAAATTTGGATATCATTTAGCTTTAGATTATAAATGTATATTACCATCAAGACTATAAAGAGAATAACATATCTATAATTGAACAATGTGATCATAATATAAATTATTCATGATAATCGAACAACTGCTTTGTTATAAATTCATTATTAATAATTGTCTCGCGAGATGCAAGACACACTAATAAGTTCACTCTCAAATCAATTACAAATCTATCCAAATCTCAACTAATCTAGACAATAAATGTAGAATGAGAAATGTTGTCGGCCATCAACATCTTTCATGCCATGAACATGCTTGGTCTCCTTGTCTTCTCCATGCAACGCTATGCAACGCTCTGCGGGCGGTCCTGTTTTCATAAAACCAGAACAAGTATCAACATACTTGATGAAAATGCAACAGTGTTTTGCGAGAAACATATTTATAAACTATATATCACATATACCTTCTCAATTAATGATTTCCCCAGTGATGGGTTCTACCTTCACAGTTCTCAACTGTTGTAGGAATTCATGAAAGGTGAAATATTCCTCTCTCATGACGTATCCTTTGATGATATTTTCTTAGCTGGGGGTAAGTGAACACAACACCCCATCTTTCAGGAATTTTTCATTCACCTAGTAGTCTGCATCATATATGAGTGACTCATGCAAGTCATGCATAATCTCCACGTGATTATCCAGACATGTGTTTTCTTGCATCTTTTGTGAAAGAAACTTGTCAAGGAGCTCAAAATTTAGAAGCCTGACTTTTCCTTCAAACATCACCTTTAACTCAACCATTATCTCATACGATTGAGCATCCATAAATAGCTCACATAGTTCAGGAGCAATGCTAAACTATATGGCATCTCTAGCACAGATGAACTTCAAACAATGATCACGAAATTCGTCATAATAGTCCTGACTTGCACCAACCTTGGGAGAATCTCCAAGTGGGTCTTGTATGGTAAAGAGCGCGTCATTCCTTATGAGGACATCTTTTAAGTGCTCATACTAGTCTATGAAGCTAGACCTGTCTACTGTAAGAAACTCATCGTAGAAAAGGGAACCATGGTTGAAACACAAAGGTTTCAGTGCCATGATCTACAAGGAAATTTGCAAAGACATAAGACTAAGTTCATAATTTGGGTTCAAGTTTTATAATCAAATGATAACAAGTACTCCCACTAAAATCATCATCCCTAAGATTATTTTAACGATCACTGGCCCCTTTACACTGTATCATCATCCCCTATTGTTACTGATACGTCCATTTTGCATCACTATTCTATGTCATAATTCACTGTTATTCATTGATATATTTCGTATTGAGAGGTGATACTTATGTTATTTCATCTGTTTTTGTATGGTTGATGACTTTTGGAGCATGCACCGCTACAGTCAGGATTCTGATGGAAAATGTGCTGTTTGGAGGCAAAATTCACGAAGATCAGAAAATCCGGAAAAATACATGGAAAATCCTATGTTTTCAGAAACGAAGGAAGCCAGAAGGGGGGCTGGAGATGGGCCACAGGGGGCCCACACCACCCCCTGGCGCGGGCCACCCTGGGCCGCGCCACCAGGTGGTGTGGCCGCCCTGGTCCACCCCTGGCACTTTCCTCGGGCATATATTATCCTCCCGAAACCCTAAGACTCGGGGAGCAACCACAGAAAGATTCCGCCACTTCTGTGGGGCGAAAAACACCGAGAGAGAAAGATCTCTCCGGCAGACAAATTTCTGCAGGGGGAATTCCATCCCAGAGAGGGGAGATCATCGCCATCAACACCACCACCAAGCTGGACTTCATCAGGATCATCATCACCATCATCACCATCAGCACCCTCATCACCATCTCCATATTGCTGTAACAATTGGGTTGAATCTTGCATTAGTTCATAGGGGAAACCGGTGTTGATTACTCTTTGTAGTTGACGCTATTGAGTGAACCATTGAATTATTGTTTATGTTCAGATTGTTATACATCATTATTCTATCTCTGATCATGATCCATTTGATGTCTTGTGAGTAGTTCATTTTGTTCTTGAGGACATGGGAGAAGTCATGTTGTTAGTAGTGGAATTGTGTTGAGAAAGATTCAATAGTTTGATATTTAAGTTGTGGTGTACTTCTTCTAGTGGTGTCATGTGAACGTCGGCTACATGACACTTCACCTATATGGGCCTAGGGGAATGCATTGTGTATTTGGCTACTAATCGTAGGGGTTGCCGGAGTGACAGAAACCTGAACCCTCGTTAGAAAATCATTGCACAAGGGACGTAAGGATCTTAGAGTTTAAAGCTGTGGTTAGGTTTCTACCTTAATTACTTTCTTGTACTTACGGATGTTTGCAAGGGGTATAGTCACAAGTATGTATTAGTCCTAGGAAGGTCGGTACATTAGCATAGGTTCACCCACACAACACTTAGCAAGCTAAAGAAGATTAATCAACTATATGAAGCAAAAGCACTTGACAGTCTTCCCATGTGTCCTTGAGAACGTTTGGTCATCTTAAGTAATACAACCGGCTTATCCTTTGCTGCATAAAGGATTGGGCCACTTGCTGCATTTATTCCTACTATCTTTTATTTACTCGTACTTTCTTTACTTGCTTTATAAAAAAAACCCTAAAAATCCGTTTGCCAAGTATTTGCAGAGAATTCCTGATCCATACCACTAGCCAGCACCTTCTGCTCCTTGTTGGGTTCGACACTCTTACTTATCGAAAATACTGCGATACACCCACTATACTTATGGGTCATCAGTCACCCTTTGATATAGTTGCTAGGGTTGACAAATCCCATCGATCACATCATTTATGTGACTCGTGCTCGATTTATCAATCTTCTCGTGTTCTGAGGTCATGTTTGTACATGCTAGACTCGCCAATTCAACCTATGTGTATTCGTAGTGTATACATGGTTTGCATCCACCGTATCCGAATGCCGATGTGTCTAGCACCCGATCATTATGCCATGCTTCACAACGATGAACTTTCTTGGTGGTGCACACTTTAGGAAGAACACTAAATTTGTATTATTTAGGGATCATCCTATTTTACTACTGTCACGTATCTAATACAACTAAGAAAAATAAGATGCACAAAACAACATCACATATAATTTTATAACTGTGATATGACATGGTCCTTCATGTCATGTGCCGTGATCACCATCATACATTGTGGTTTGATCTCCATCACACGCCACTAGTATGACCAGTTGGTCATTTTACATGAAGCCCAAAGGATATGTGAATATGACCACATCACATAACTAGCCCCCCGCGCAACATAAAGCTAGACTCTTCTACATTATTAGTTGCATATTTTACATGGCTTCTAGGGATTTCGAGATAGAACCGTTCATCCCTACGAATATCAACCACACCATTGATCTAGTAGTTGTTTCTACTACACCATTCTTGGGACCCTCGTTGTAAGTGTCATATCTAGATGTATGTCAAGCGTGAAACCAGTCTCGCATGAGGTTACGTGTAAGGTTGGTTTGGATCGCTTCATCTCATAGTGCCATGACATGAACAAGTAAACGTGGGAGGGCAACAACTATGCGATTTTCCACATTCATCATGTGGTCTACCGTACTAGCATAATTATGCATATATCGGCTCTGATAGCACTGAAGGGGCCCAATAGCATAAAGCCAAAAATTTCTTAGGTAGAATGCACCATATGCCTAGGATATATCTATTAGTTAATGAAGTAATAGGGATGGAGTTTCAGTAACATACCCGTGTAGACCGAACGCGGTTAACGCCCCGCGGGGAACGCGGATAATGTAGTCGAACTTGGCTGACCTCAAGGTCGCGAAGCTCTTCCCACATCACCTCCTGGTCCTTGCACGACAGTTCTAGCGCCACAAGTGACAGCATCCCGAGGTATCCCACACATACGGTGTCTGATGATGACTCCCGTTCTCCTTGATCCAGTCAGGATGCGGAAGTAGACCCTCTGGAACTAGGATCCAGCAACGCGACAGCGTGTCGGCGGTGCGAATCTCTCGTGCATAGTTCTTCATGGAACCACACTCGTGAGTTTCAACACAAGAAGAGAGGGAAATTCCCTAAGGAAAATAGCCTTAATAAATTCTCTTTTATTTTGTGTGTATTTTTTCCACCAATATAGACCACTATATATAGGCGAAAAAGGAGGACTCCCACCCCTAAAGTCTCGCGGTAGGGCTAAAGGAAAAAATTAAAAGGAGGGAGCAGCCGGTGGCTAAAGCGGTGGCTGGGTGGGCATCCCCGCGCTAGCCCAGTGCCCGTGGCCTGGCGGCAGAGGCTAGCCAGGCGAGCCCATCCATGGCCCACCAGTGCCCCGCGCTACGAACCGCTCGCCTGCGTGTTGCGCCCGCCCGTCATGGGTTGGCCTTGGCCCACCAGTGCCGCTCGCCTACTAGCACTTGCACGCGCTTTCACGTGCATGCCCGTGAGGTGGGATGGCCGGTGTGGCCCAGCAACGACGACTGTTGCTACCCATTGGGGTGGCTGCCCTCTGGGCTAATTCCCTTCGGGAATTTGGCCTAATAGAGGAAGTTGCCCCTTTAATATTCAATTTAAAATATTTATTTGATATATACATTAATTCATAATTAACATATATAAATGCATACTATAAATATCTATCAATCCGAAACGTTGGAGGGAACTACCTCCATAACCGGAAGGTGGTAGTCGACAAGATGCATCAGCAGAGACAAACCATACCCTCATTGGCCCAATCGAGCATGTAAAGCCCCATGACCGCACTGCAACAAGGGTGTCGTTGTCATCACCATCCCTAGCACTAGTCCCTGCTCCTTCGTCCACTAGTGGAACCGTCACCGCGCCTGAGGCAGCCCATCCAGACCTAGATGGGACTCGCTGGACCTAGATCTAGGTCAGGAGAGCGACCGTTGACGGCTGCACATGCCAGCAGACCTCAGCCTACCGCAGCTCCTTGCCGCCAAGCAGCAGCTCCGTCGCCACCGTGCTCAACCGGGACTCGCCGGACCGACGCCAAACCGAAGCACACCGCCGCGGGTTACCATGCGCCGCGTCGCCACTCCTCGTGCACGGGGAAAAGCTGGCCACCGCCGCCGGTGCCGCCACCTCATAGGAAAAGCCCAGCGTTAGCATAGAGTGGAAGGGGAAGGGAGGAGGGAGAGGTGGCTGAGCTAGGGGTTCCCTTATTCACCCGTGCGGGGTGCGAAGCAGAGATGGGAGGGGCAGTTTTCTCGACAAATGACCTTCTTGTCTGTCTGCTGGCGACTTAGGGCATCTCCACCGGGCCCACCCACCTGCTCGGGCGCATCCGAATGCATCCTCCTAGATGTGTGGGATGTGCACGGTCTCCCCAGCGTCACGACCCAACCGGACAGACGCGTCCGGCTTGACCCATCGGTGCATCAAATTTGTGTGACCGATGCGTCGGCCCAGAGACGGATGGGTCGAGGACGTGTCCTCCCTAGAGGCGCTATTGGCCCACCCGTCAGCGACCAGCAGTGAGTCAGAGGCAACCGCGACACCGATTTAGACACTACCATGGCACCAATTTAGAGACGCGGGCGACAGCCTGACCAACATCACCGATTCAGATGCAAGTACAACAACCTTTGCCATCAATGCCGATGGGACAGGACACCGCCTGAGTTCTCGCGTCGGCATTGATGGCAAAAGCGTGAGAACCTGTGTGCGCTCACATGGGTAGGGGTTACTTAAGCAGGCCCCTGCGCTCGTCGGTGCCGCACTTCCCTCCTCTCGCCATCGCCATTGCCAGAGCCTCCCAGCACCTCCCATCGCCACAGCCACTTCCACGATAGCGATGAAGAAACAAGGGTGGTTCAAGAAGGGCAAGAACGATCACGAGGCGGGTGGATCCGGCTCAAGCGGCCGGCGTAGGCAGGGGAGAGGCAAGTCGGCCTTCCTTCAGGGGGTCGTGTTGTTGCCGCCGTGGTCGCATGACTTCTTTGGCCTTCCCGCCGCGTGCTAGGAGATGGAGGGGCCTGGCCACGACCGCCGCTACTTCCGCGTGGTGGAGTGCGAGCGGTGGTGGAGGATGGGGAGATGCATCGCCCACCATGATGTCTTCCTCCCCATGGGCTGGCACCTCAACCGGGAGTAGGTTCCGGTGCGGCCCGCACCAAAGGAGAGCAAGGGCCTGGAGGAGGAGATCGCCCGCCACATCCGCAAGCTCCCGCCGGCCCTCCTGTACGATCGCGCCTACAAGAACAAAACGTTTCGGAAGCGGTTTCTGGAATGGGAGCACACGGCATGGAGCGCGAGCTCCTACCACGGCAAGTTCGATCCGTGGGGGTCCCGCACCCTCCCTGCCTTCAAGCCTGATGACGACGGCACCGTCAACCACTCTGACGCCGACCTCGGCGACAATGACCTCGACATCGTCGTTAAGGAGGAAGAGGATGAGGAGGAGGCCGTATCTGCCGTCGCGCACCTGCCCCTGGAGTACCATGACATCCTGGCGCGGGGCTACGACGAGGATGCCTTCCTCGAGCAGGCCATCGCGGCCAACTTGAAGGAGGAGGGCGGCACGTGGGACGGATACCAGGAGGCCATCCAGCTCACCGGCCTGGTGGAGCAGGTGAACGCGGGGCTACCGCCACCGCATCCGCTACGGGGGTGGGCTGCTCTGCCCGTGCCGGCGAAGACGGATGCGTGGCCAGCGTGGCCTGGCCAGGTGCAGCCCGCGCCTCCCGCACCCGCGCCAGCTCCGGGCATGCCGCCGGCGTACCTCTGGACGTCCCTGGAGTATATCGACGTGGCGACGCCGGCGGCAGGGGAGATCGGTAGCTAGGGCTAGTACCAGTATATTTTTTTTAATATTTTGAATGTAATATTATGTATAAACATGTACGAACTTTGTTAATTTTAGCGCGAATTGTCTCGGTTTGAATTTCGAAAAAAAATATCGGCGTGGCACATGGCCAGGCGCGGACAAATAGGTCACGCCGCTTGGCGCGGTTGGTCGGACAGGCCGGACCGCGATGCAAAAACGACCGCGGCCAGACCCAAACGTACAGAAACAGACCGTTTCGGTCACCCCTTTGGGTCGGCCCGATAGAGATGCCCTTACAACGGCTAGTAACTTGGATGTTTAGAAACAAGCCTACTAGAATTACTATCCCAAAGAAATGGTTTCGTTAGGTTTAGAAATAATTATTAATGCGTCTATGCTAATCTGTATGGTCAAAACAGATCCAAAAGGATGAGCAAACCTTGATGAAAACATACAGATTTGGATTGAGAAATAAATAGTTCTAAATCAATTGAGTTATAGTCATATGATCAGTATCCAAAAGAAAACATAGTCAACTAACTAGGATCTTTTTGCAGGAATTAATTACTCCCTCCGTTTCGAAATAGATGACGAGAGTTTGTCTAAATTTAAATGTATCCGTATACTAAATAGTATCTAAACACATCTAAGTTTTGATAAATTTGCGCGTCTATTTTGAGTATTTTGAGAGAGAGAATAGCAATTAATCTTGGTCGAGGAGCCGAGCCATCCACCCACCGTAACCAGATTGCTCTGCTTGCTTTCTGCCTACACAAAACCAGACACAAGCCGGTGCCTGAGAGTAGCCAGGAGGAAGCATATGGCGGGAAGCAGACGGTTAGGCCAACCGTTTTTTTTCTCCTTCGTTCACCCCTTCCACTCTTGGCGCCAAAGCAAAGCCGTTAGATTATTGGTCACCATCTCGAACCCAACTCGCGTCTTCCCTCCCCACCCATTTATCGGTCGAGGCCCGAAACCAACCATGCCAATGCCCCTTCTCCCCACGACCGACCACCATGATGCCGTCCGCTTCGTCGTCGTCCTCGTTGGCGACGTCCGGAATGAGCCGTGGGGGCGGCGGCGGTAGGGTCTCCGCTTTTACTATGCGCGCGGTGGCGCGCATGTCGAGGGCGCGGTGGTTCATCTTCCTGAGGCGGGTGTACCAGTACCAGAACGGCCCGAGGTCCGACCTGGGATCGAACCCCTTCAACTCCGCTGGCTGGCTCGCCCTCGAGCTTGGCGTGATCGTCGCGCAGATGGCCATCACTGCCGTCATCGTCGCCACCTCCGCCAAGGAGCGCCCCGCGTGGCCGCTCAGGCTCTGGGTCGCGGCGTACAACGTGGGCAACGTGCTCAGCCTCCCCCTCCTCTATTGGCGACACCGGCATTCATCGCCGGCCGCCGGCCGCGGCAACGACCCCGAGATGCGCGGCGCCAGTGACGCTCTAAGGTTCAAGCTTGAGACCTTAATGTTGCGCAGAACGTCCAAATTAATGTACACACACACATATTTAGGTATCTTGACGAAATTCTTGTGCATCAATTGCAGGAACAGCTCGTATCTAATGAACAAGGCGAGGGCGTTCCTGGAGCTCTTCTTTGCCATGTGGTTCGTGATGGGCAACGTGTGGGTGTTCGACGCGCGGCTCGGGTCGTTCCACCGGGCACCGAGGCTGTATGCGCTCTGCATCGGCCTGCTCGCCTGGAACGCCATCGTTTACTCGCTCCCCTTCCTCCTCTTCCTCCTGCTCTGCTGCTTCGTCCCGGTCGTCGGGTACGCGCTCGGGTACAACATGAACTCCGCCTCCGTCGGCCGGGGCGCCTCGGACGAGCAGCTGGATGAGCTGCCGCGGTGGAGGTTCAAGGAGCTCGACGTGCCGAGAGACCACGAGCACGACGATCAAGTGAGTTCATGTCGATTTTACGCGCATTTCTCTGCAGATTTTCAGGCACATGTCCTGATTTGGATAAGTAGAAGCAAAGATAGCAGCGTTCATTTTAGCCGATGACGGGAAATGTAGTAAAAGGGGATATATCGGAAATCCACCAAGCATTAGCGACCTAAATTTATAATGGTATCCCAGAAAGTGATAAACGTGCGCGGGCAACTCGTAGATGATTCCTTTTTAGGCGATATACTAAGATAAGAAGTACTAACTTTGCCTTTTGGTACGGTGCCTACATCTCCCTGCTATTTAGCAACATAGAAAACATGGAGTGTTTGTTCTCTCTCTCTCGACGAAACATGATGTGATCCTAGATTAGCTGAACATTCGGCACATCTCGACTGCCTATGGATTATTATTTAGTACATGGTGTAGAATTCTCTGGAGATTAATTGCTCGAGTTGACACTTGACAGCGCACCAAGAAAATGTTCTCTGTTTTCTTCTTCCTAAAATTGACTCGCCTGCAACTTCTTGCAGGAGTGCTGCATATGCCTGGCGCAGTACAAGGAGAAGGAGGAGGTGAGGCAGCTGCCGTGCACGCACATGTTCCACCTGAAATGCGTGGATAGGTGGCTGAGGATCATCTCCTCTTGCCCTCTCTGCAAGCAAGAGCTCAGTTGATCGACGTCTGCATATATACGGCGCAACGGTAATTGATCAGGAACTTGCATTCTAAGCCACAGATGCGTCGATCGGATGGCACGGCACGGTCGGATGCATGCACCACACCTCACTCACCTCTTTCGCCAACCCTCTACTAACCTAGATGCTGACAAGCGATGGATACACTTCAGTTGCAGCTGGAGATATAGGTTAATTGACCAGCTTCGGCAGGTGGGAAATGTGTACAGAAATTGTTGTTATTTTTTTTTCCACACTTGTAGTTTCTGAATAATAATCCATAGGCAGTCGAGATGTTTGCTCGCCCCATAGCTCGTTACCTGTACTCCCTCCTTCCCAAATTGCGCATATTAGTTTTGGTTAAAGTCAAACGTAATAAATTTTGACTAAATGTCTATAAAATAATATGAACATCTACGACATCAACTCAATGTTATTAGAATCATCATGAAATATATTTTTATATTATATGCATTTATAATTATAAAAGTCAGAATGTTTTACATATTCTTGGTCATACTTCATAAATATTGATTTTGATCAAACCTAATATGCTTTCTAATTTGGGAACAAGGAGTACCATGCCATAACAGACTTAAGTGTTCGGTGACCCGCGCAAGCAACGTTGTATACTTTAATTAGAAATGTTGTTGATAGTGGGATGATAGCGAGTTTTCCAGATAACTTGGTACATAATGGGGTTAGTATGTTACGATATGCTGATGATACGATTTTTATGTTTAAGGACAATATCGAGGGAGGTAGACATCTTAAGTATATTTTATGTATTTTTAAACAATTATCTGGGTTGAAGATTAATTTTCTTAAAAGTGATTTGTTTTGCTTTGGTAAAGCTATAGACAAGGTAGCTGCTATTCTTTCATTTTTACTTGTGGTGGTGTGGGAGGTCCCTTTTAGGTATTTGGGAGTTCATGTGCATCATAGTAGACTTAGAAATTCAGACTGGGATTGTTCTGTAGGGAAAGTAAGTTTTTGTTCCGCCTTCTTGGTTTGTCATGGCTGTGTTTTAGCCTTGAGCCATGGTTCAGGTTTCAGTAGACCGCGGCTGCGTCGTGGCTATGCCGGTGTTAGCCCGGAGTTCCTCCTCTATGTGATCTAGCTTTGGTGCTACATCTGGGTGTTGTTTCTAGTATTGTGCACGTGGCCTCAGCACATGGGGCTCCACGTTGTGGCGCTTGTCTCCGGCTGCGTGAAGGAGCGTATTTTTTTTGTTATTAGCAGCCACCGCTAGACTAAATCACACTATGGTGCTATGAACCCCATGATTCACCGTTGTTCCTGATGCGAGGCGACTCGCCTGCTACGCATGTGTTTCGTATTACGGAGTCCTACTGGTGCTTCCTGTACCTGAGTGTCCATTGACATGTTACGGTTGAAGATACATGTTCCGATGAAGAGGGATCTCCACTCTAGGAGCTTGGTGGCTTGTTGGGTGTCCTGGAAGTTACAACCTCTCATGCTGAGGACGAAGTTGTTGCGTGGGTGCTCCGACTCGATGCAAGGTGAGGACCACTGCACCAGAACTCATCCCCGCCAAATCCTCCTTTAGGACAACCATCCTCTTCGGGCATACTCGATCAGTCCTCTTTGACCACTCCCCAACATCCTGGCACCGCCTATCCAAGAGATGAAGGTCATTGTTGTTCCTGCTTTCGCACACGGTCTGGGTTTATTTGTTGGGTTCCTTAAATGGTTGCAGTTCGAGGAGAAAAAGTTTTTATTCGACGTGAGATTATTTGGTATTTCATTACGGTGTATATTTACATGGAGTTAGACCTGTTACGAGAGCTTGGTTCACGGGTTATATTTCGTAAAAGAACTTTGCTTATGTTGTTCTTTCTTTTAGTCGAAAATCGATAGGATGTGGCCATATAACATGCTTGTCTGGCCGGTTATGGCCTGTAGAGGCTGGACACACCATTTCTTGCGTCAGAGGTGCGTGTGCCTCATGCGCAACTCATGGTAGGACGCGCCTTTTAGGTCTCTAGAGTTATAGCCTTTGGAGTGGTAGCGGATCGTGTAAATTACTGGCCCAGACTTTACTGTGGTTTCTTTTTTTTGTCGTGTCGCATGGAGAGGGATGTTTAGTCCAACCTCGCCGGTTTAAGGGTGCTCTAGGCCTGCTTATAAACCGAACCAGATTAATCCATGTTTATAGGATGGTGCTGTTTCTTTTTTGAGAATATACGGTACCGTTAACACACCTTCCTTTCTACTCCCTCCGTTCGGAAATATAAGACATTATAGTTTTGTGAAACGAATGTATCTAGCATTTTTTAGTATATAGGTTCACTTCGAACCTCTACGAACTTATACACTAAAAGTCGTCTAGATATATTCGATTCACAAAACTAAAACGTCTTATATTTTCGAAGGAAGGGAGTACAAGGTTATCTACGGAGCAAAGTACATGGAGCAAATATCTAGCAGGGGCACCAGGGCCGGCTAGATCGGTAGTAGCCTCACAAGAGAGCGAATGAACGAGGAATTTGTCATATCTTAACAAAACTCATCGCTACTTCTTCTCGCGTTTATATTCTTTGCTCGTTGCTAGAGCACGACGGGGTCTAGCTAGGGTGTCAAGCGGGGCGGGTTGCGGCACAACTTTTTTACTAATCTTTCTCTAATTTTACCAACTTCTGTGACGCCTTTTTTCCTATATTTTGCTTCGCGGGTTGTTATGCGGATGCCGCTTGACGCCCTAGGTCTAGCCCTGGCCTCCTACGCTTTGGTGTCGTCATAGGCTAGGGTGTCTTTTCATGGATTATTTGCCCATGTTTTTGGTTATTTTGTTCTTTCAGGTGTTGTTCGATGCTAGAATTGACATGGTCGCAGCGATGATCCGGGTTTGTTCCGCCCTTTTCCTTTTCTTACCGTTCCTTCGGGTGTTTTGTTCTCTCCTTCTTTCCGATGGTGGTTCCTTGCCTCTGTTGCACGGACATGCAGGGTCTCGCCTCCCTTGCGTCCCTATGGTTGTAGAACGAGGCAGAACAATCACTACAACACGGAGCCTGGACGCTGGAGCTTATCGACGTCGAGGCACAGTCTTAGTCGCCGCGTTCACGCTGGCGTGGCCAAAAAAAGTAGTCAGAAATAACTGCGCCGAGGATTGTGCAATGACCTAGATTTTTTGGCGCGGCACAACGTGATCCACCGAGCTAGCGCTTTTGTGGCAGCAAATCGTGTACGTCGTGGCCCATGTAGGGAGGCACTGCTTAGGTGCCACGACAGTTGTGTGTGGCTAGCACAATTCGGTGTCCTATAGACCCGTGCACAGCATGATTTTTTAGTGCCCCCAATGATGCTTCTAGGCGCAATAATTTAGTCAGCCGTTTCTATATTTAGGGTTACATTAGCTTAATAATCAAAAACCATAGATAATCATAATAAGCATCACACATGATGTTTCAAATATCATCACAAGTTCACAACATGTACGAAATATCACATAGGTAGCAATCAGTTCTACAATACTACATAAACTTGACTAGAATAGAACATGACTTAACAAACATCATCCTCTAAAAAATCCAAAATTCTTCCCATAAGAAAGTAGCACAATCGCGCTTGTAAGGGTTGTCCTTGTCTTCATAATCGTATGGCTCAAAGTTAGAGTCATTTTATGCAAGATTAGGCTTGTACGAGCACGCGTCACGATCCTGAATTCCAATAAGGATCTCATCTTCTTGTATAGTCGACTGCGAAAATTCTTCAGCTTGTGCATCCAGCTGTGACAACATCATGTTGATCTCCCTGCCATTAACATCAGCTGCCTCTGGGATGAAGTGCCCACACAAACTTTTGGAGTTCACTAGCAGCGTCAAAGGCCACTAAAATTGTTGTACTCCATCTTGATGTCAATTGAATGATACGCATAGTGGATGTGACCACTCTCTGTTTGAGTTGCCTAATCTGTCCCTCTTGACGTTTTAGTGTGTTCCAGAGATGCCTTATAGTCTTGTCATGAGATTTTTCTTTGTCTTCGAGATGCATACAACAACCAACATGGCCAGAAAGACACATCTTGCCTCCTGAGAGATAAGAAAGACTTGGATACTGCAAATTGTGTTGTAGCTAAGTTAGTTGGCAAGCGTAGCTCATCAAACAACACATATAACTAGATATTGTAAAATCTAGTTGCATACATCAGCGGAAGTGTTAAGAAAATAGGATGATTCCTGAGCGTTCTCAAACTTTGTGAGTGTGGACTGATCTGACTGAGAGAAATACTGCAATTGCAATGCAACACAGTAAATCGGTAAGCATATCTTAACAAGTAGCACAACATAAATAAAGGTGAATTTAGCTATGTACATCATGGCAAGGCTTCGGGTTATTGGATGCCTCTTCAGATAAGACATGGGCCTGATAATAAATAAAATACAGCAAAATCAGCTTATTGCGTATAACACAACTTCAATTTTAGCAATTTGGCTAAGTTAAATGCATCAAATTACCTTTGCATTCTTCATATGTAAAGGAACGGCCGGTCGATGAGGAAACGATTCACAAATCCCATATTAGTGAGGATTTTATTGTTCCTAACAATTCTTGCTTGACGCTTAAGCTCGTAATTTATGAGAATAGCTGAATCCATTGACCCAATATACAAGTTGTCCTAAAGAACATTATTTTAGCAATCCCCATGTCATGCCCTACAGATCTATATACCGATCCCAAGTACCCAGTAAAACTAGGTAGGGGGACATACTAGCGAATGCATGGGGGCGATTGGAATCTGCACGGCGACAGTGGAAGAAGGTGGCAGAAAAGGGATCTGCACGACGACGGTGGAAGTGAAAGCCGAGGGGCAAGGCGACGATGATGGAAGCAGGAGGATAGGGATCTGCATGGCGATGCTGGAAGCAGAGCGGAGGCACAAGGATCTACACGATGAGCTTGACGACAACGGTCGAAGCTCGGTCAAGGAGTAAGTGCTGGAACTAGTGGAGATATTTTTGAGTGAGACAACAAGACAATTGTGGGAACTAGTTTAAATATTTTGCTAAGTGCGGGAACGGTGAGGTAAGTCTAAAATTTTGGAAGTTTTCTCGAAAATAATACATACATATATATAAACACATGGGAAATACATACCACACTGTCAACTGCTTCAAACTAGATAATTAGCATAGTAATCCATAATTAGTTAGCACATAATACAAGATTAACTACCTCATCATGTTAATTGAACAACATCTAGCCTGGTCGTAACCGAGCACAGCGTTTCGGAGATATCAATTAAACTGGTCCTCATCGCATCTATCTCCTTGGTGTGCATTCGCTGGAGCTCATGTTTTCCCCTTCGAGCTCATTCTTCGCTTCCTCCAGGCCGGCGAAGTATTCATGATCATGCAACTCATAGCGCTATTATAAAGCGCTGCAGCAAAAGTGAGCACGACGGGTCATACCACTGGAAGAATGAGCATTTTGCACATTTGGAATTATAATCCAAGAACCTGCGGCCGAGGTCCATTTCCTCGAATGCCACGTGGCAGTGCGGAATCAGGCTGCACCAGCATCACGTCTTTGTATGTGTGTAGATGCCGCGCCAAATAGAGTTCGACCTCCATACCGGAATCTGATACGTACAAAGAAAACATCATCATCGAATCGCGAGAGTGCCCACATTAATGGGGAAAAACAGAAATTTGGCTAAAATACGAGAAAGAAAATTAACCAATCGGGGCTTGCCATACCTTGACGGGTTGGCCGTCTACGCTGTTGGTGGTTCCCCGCCGTGGGCCAGGCCTAGGAGGCCTGCGCGTCTCCATCGATGGCTCCGTGTTCACGCTCACTGGTAGAACGAACGGAGTTTGAGCAGAAGAAGAGATAACGAAGACAGGGAACGACTACTCTTATTCTAATCATCAACCGAGATGGGGCACACCAGTCAGCAAAACACGTATCGCGACTTAGCGAACTGAAATTTGGCCCTGTCTACAATACATTGCGGCGCATTGTACCACCGTGCAAGATATAATGCAGTTGTTTTCACATAAAAACATAACATAACTGCACTTAAATATCCCTTTTATACGCACCGATAACAAAAGGTAGAATAAACATTACAAAATATTGATATAAAACTACATTGATGGTGGCAACCCCTTTCTTCTTGCATGCGGGCCACCACCGCCGAAGCGATCGACCATCCCATGGTGATCGGCCGCGCGCGCCTATACTAATGCTACTGCAGGGAACGAGCAATGACCAACTCTCAAATTGTGCGTCCTCCTAGGCTTTTTTCACGTCGGCTTCCATCTTCGATAATCGCTCCACCGCTGCAAGGATCTGGACTTCTAGAGGATCTTCCTCCTCGCCCTCCCCCTCCGCCAGCTCCACCGGCTTGGCAGTTGGGTGAAGCGGATCAGAGGAGGAGCTTCCACGGGAGGAGAGGGCCCCGGAGGAGGAGGAGGGGCCTAGATCCTGCGGCGCTGCGTGACGGCGCCGGCCATCATGGTTGGCAAAGGCGATGGCGGAGCCGACAGTGGAGCAGCTTGGGAAGGAGGCGCGTTCGTTGGATAGATTGCTAGCCACCTCGACATTCCGGCGGCAGGGCATCATGGTGCACGGCGGGGGGCACGGTGGGTTGATCTTCCTCGGGCCATGCTCACTTGCTCAAGAGGAGGACGGTGATCGATGTCGAAGAATGAAGGATTAGAGAGAGGAGATGAGGAGTCAAGTGTTGTGCACAATGATGATGGAGATGGGGAGGAGAGGAGCATATGCATCTTTTGCACACCTGTGGTGGGAGATGAACGAGGCGGGCAATGAAGTCTGGCAGGGTTGTCGAGGCAGAGTGGACGTGACGACTGTGTAAACGAGCGGGCAAGGGCGCAACTTTTTGACCAGTCTTTGAATTTCGTGTGGAAGGAACCAGGACTCGACCCACCAGTCAGCGACACAAATTTGAATAGTTATTGTGAATTACGTCACAACCACCCCACGT
Organism: Avena eriantha; assembly: GCA_910589775.1. Lineage (NCBI taxonomy): Eukaryota > Viridiplantae > Streptophyta > Magnoliopsida > Poales > Poaceae > Avena > Avena eriantha. The sequence goes on from OU342742.1 coordinate 541,426,564, forward strand.
GGGAACCCACGACGCAGTAATTTGTGTCTCAGTTAAAGTACGACGACAATTAAATGCGCCGCTATTCATTGTAGCATTTCACAGCACAATTATATGCCGGTATGGGCTCTGCCACGGCGTAAAAGTGGCTTCCGAGACAAAATGATGCCGCCAAAGCTCATCTGTTCCGTAACCAACTATTACCTGTTCTTTTTTCTCATGTCACCCAAAAATTCCAGGTACGGGGTACTTTTATAGTGAGTGTGCATCGTTCATATAGAGGGAGGTCGGCTATAAAGGCTTCTCGCTTTTGGATTGGACGCACGCGATACATGTAGATGTAAACTGGTCCTATGGCTGCCACAATATTTCATGATGCATGTCATTAGTTCTCTACTTAGCTGACGGATGGATGTGTTACGTCGATGTGTATGCACGTGTGCTGGAAGCCTGGAAGACGAGGGTCATGGGAGGGTGCTTCGGTGTTTATGTTTGTACGAGGCATGTTCAGCAGGGCCACACAATTCTTCGTGAATGTTAGAAAACGAGTTGAATCTTCGTTGTCTACTGGGCCAGGTGGCTCTCGCTAGAAGAAGGATGTTTTTGGGTTTTACTTTTGTATTCAGTGTTGATGTATTGGCTTGATGGTAACGTTGCCTTATTCCATGGGACATGCCTAACCTTAGCTCCGAGCTTCGTATCGAAGCTTGTTGCGCTTTAAACGGGACTGCGCACTTGCAAGACGGAGCTACCAATATGTTTGATCGAATAATTTATAAGGTCTTTACTTCGGTACCAGGAAGAGAAAGGGTGATGCACCTCAATGCAGTTTCAGTAGGCCGATCTTACAGCACGATACACAAGACAGTGAGGCAGCGCTCTTCAGACCAGAAGCCCCAGTTTCTCGGGAGGGACCCTGTATGAGATACAGATGGCTATAGGCTGATTTAGTCGATCTAATCACCCTAACTCGGTTGTCGATCCTGTGAAACACAGAGTCGCCGAAGAATCGGAAGCAGGACAATGGTTGGGAAGGTAAAAGTTGGTGAAAGGTAAATTGTATTGAAGTTGACAATTGTGTGCTTAGTTCAATCACCAGCACCCCTCACAACTTATATAGGGTGGCTGGTCTTTCCGTATAAGCCTAGAAAACTATTACACGAGTACAATGTGGTTTCTTTAGTAGGAAAATAACTCTAAACTAGGGAATTATCGCCAACTTTGTACTAGACTCGGGATCCAAGCGTCCGAATAACCCTTTATAGAGTCATCTTTCCTTCTGTGTTGGCACGGTTTCCAAGATCTTTGAGCATTTTCTGGCTAAGTCATGGTCTCCTTGGGCATAAGTTGGCTCATATCACCGGTCTCTAGAATATTCTGCTTGGTAGGCCCACCGATAATGGAATTCCCTACTATCTCGGTCGACTTCTTGATAGTCCTCCGGATCTTTTCCGTGCACCGACTGTCTTCAGCCTTTAGTCACCTGGTATTGGCCTAGAATCTAGAAATTAAAAAAATATGTCCATCTCCCGACTAAAACCACTGGTATTTTTGTCGGCCTAAAACAAGCACTAACAGATGCCCATGTTTCTCGGTAAACCTCGCGTACCAGCAAATACTCTGTGCAATCCGCTAAAGGCGATGGTGTAGTAATTGGCTATTCACTTTTATTTTGAGGGCGATACACTGATATCGGCCATTTACAGCGAGTTAGGTATATTGCCATATGTTGGGTGGAATTTATTCAAGTATCGTCCATTAAGCGCTCCAGGAAGCAAATCTCCCTCCATTGTTTCCACCAAATATGAGTTGCTCAGCACCAGTCTTGTGACTTGGTAAGGGCCATCCCAACTCGGTGACCATTTTCCGAATTTGTGACTACAAGAGCGGACTGGTAGTATGACTTTTCAGACTAAGTCGCTGATTCGGAAGTCCTTTGGCCGAACTCTAATGTTATAGATCCTGGACAAGTGTAACTTCCATCTCTCGATACCTCTGAGAGCTGCTACTCGTTTTTCGGCCACCTCATCAATGTTGTCCATCATCTAATTGTAATAATTCTTGTCTGATAACCCGTTTTGCTTGGCAAACCTCAAAGCAGCCATATTAACATCCACTGGTAAAACGGCTTCTTGTCCATAGGTTAACTCGAAGGGAGTTACTTTAATAGCACCGTGCTTTGAGATCCTATGAGCCCACAGTGCTTACGATAACATTTCATGCCATCACTTAGGATAGTCCCAAATTATCTTTTTGATTAAGATTTTGTTACCAGATTTAGCCTGTCCATTGGTTTGCATAATAGGGAGATGAATTGAGCATCTTGATTCCCAGTGACTCAGCAAACTGCTTCACCTATTTTGCCATGAAGGATGTCCCTTGATCTGTGGTGGGAGTCTATGGTATGCCAAATCTATGATAAATTGAATTACCTCCATGTGGGTCATATTCCTGAGGGTAATGCTTCAGACCATTTGGTGAAATAGTTGGTAGAAACTAGCACAAACTAGTGCCCTTTTGATGATATTGGATGAATCTTACCGACAAAATCTAGCACCCATCCTCGAAAAGGCCACAGTTTTATAATCGGCTACATAAGTGAACTCGGCACTAGCTATATATCACCGAACTTCTGACAAGCCTCGCACCCTTTATAGTACTTGAAGAATTATTGAATCATACACTACAACACGTAGCTTGGCCCTGGCGCTTATAGACGTTGGTCGCGTTGGCGCGGCAAAAAAGGCGCTAGGGATAACTGCGTCGGGGATTCTGAAACAGCGGCGGATTTTTTGGCTCAGCACAACGTGATCCGCCGAGCTAGCGCTTTCGCGCAACAGAGGATATTGCCACACCACGTTGAATCTGGCGTTATAGAAAGTGCCCCGATAAAGAAACAAAATTCACCGTGTTGGCATACTTAGGCGGCAAAAAATATAATTTTATTTCTGTTAATTAGGATCAACAATACACAAATTAGCCCCTCTATTCCATTACAATTTCCATTACAATATAATTTTATTTCCATTACATATTTTGAACCCTCTATTCAATAACCCTATACTTATTCTTGAGGGTCTCTCTAAATTTTCTCCATCTCATTGTAGGCTCGCGACCATCGGATGGTTCTACGACGGCCACAACGATGCGGCCACCGTCCTCCGCGGACGGTTCTTTCACGGCTGTAGCAACATGGACTCCGTCCTTCATGGACGGTTCTTTGACGGTTGTAGCAATGAAGCCACCGTCCTCCGCGATCGGTCATGTGACGGCCGCAGCTATGAGCCACCGTCCTCCGTGCACGTTCTTTGACGCCCGCAGTGGCGCGGTTGCCATCCTTCGCACACGGTTCCTCCATGGCCACAATGGCGCAGTTACCATCCTCCATGATGCAAACATCGTCTTGGATCTAGAGAGAGAGAGCACATCAATCACAAAAATAACAAGATGAAGGATGGTAGATCTGTAGATGAGATGAACAAGATGAAGAAGATACCATAGACTCGGGAAAGAAGGGGCGGTGGGTTTAATCTATAGTAACCGCTACACAATCTACATGTCTTGAGATTCTGAGGCATGGCGATGTTCAGATCTAGGTATGCCAAACAGGGAGTGTGGCACCCTACGGAGCGGGGAGCTGGGAGCGGGGATTAAGGGTTTCCTGTATTTTATGGAAATGGGGCAGGCAGTTGGTGAGATCTAGGATTTGGTTTATGGGATATAGAACAAGTGCGTCCACTCACGTGGGGTGAACTTGGACAGAAGGTCCATACGTCAATATCCAGCATTAAGGACCATACTCGGGTGGGCTATCATTGGTCACATCTGTCAGCTACACAAGCCTAACCAGTCAACGGGTTGTGCATGACCATTTCCCAGCGTATAACCACAACTAATGGTGCTTGCAATGGACGATGTAACAAGAGAATACCACTGTTTGCCAAGTGCGGCATGAAAATTGTCGCTCTTGTGAGACACCAACCACGGCACCAAAATCCGCCGGTACCCTATGTGCCATCGCGCCTAATTGGCCGCCGCGACAAAATGGTGTCATGAAAGCCCATCCACGGCATAACCAACTTTTGCCGGTTCTTTTTGTTTGTGCCGCCCTAAAAATCCGTTGGGTATGGGGGTATTTTTGTAGTATGGTCAACCAATAGAACTCGACTCCTTTTAGCATCCACTTCATCTTACGGGTCGACTGATGTGTCCCGCATAAGCCTTCAAGAACTTCACCCATGGCGACTTTGGCTTAATCTTCATCCAACACTTTAGAAGAAGATCATCTGTTATTCAGCGATATAGATCATTGTCGACTAAGAAATATTTCAAATCTAGTCGCTCAACAACTCTCTCTGTCTTCTAGTTTGGACCTTGCAAGTAATGAATAATTGGTTTTCTCCAATCAACCTTGTGGTCATTTCTAGCTTTCTCTTTGCCGACTGATTTATCAAAACAATCAGCTCAATCGAGTTGGTCGTACATAAATTAGCAACGAGATGCATCGGTTGTTCTCAAACATAGAACATCCATAGGATAATATGATAACTCGATGCGTGTTGTGCTAACTTATTGGCAAACCAATTTTCATGCCTAGAAACATGTGAGATGGTAAAACAATTCAAAGAAGAAATTATGTCTAGGCATTTATCAAGGTATGATTTGAGTTGTCCTTCATTGCACTAGAAGATCCTAGCAACTTGTTGTACCAGTAGCAATGAATCACTGAGTGCCTCGATATAGCAAACCGCTACGGCAACCAGAAATTCTAACCCGAATAACATAGTTTCATAATCGTCTTGATTATTAATGCAATCATATTCTAGTTGGCATGATGCCTCATATATAACCCCTAAAGGTGATATGCAAACAATTCTGACTCTCTTACCACTGCTGCATACTGAACCATCGAAGTATAACTTCCATGGTATTACCGAGAAGAACTATAAACTAGCACTCTTGTCAATCTGATGTTCTACTATAAAGTCAGCTACAATTTGTCCCTTCATAGACCTGAGAGGTTCATAAGTCAAATCATACTCGATTAGACTGTAGGCCCACTCGTTGATTCTTCCACTTAGGATCAGCTTTTGAATCATGTGTTTGATAACATCGGCTTGGCAAGCTACTACACATTCACTAGAGAGTAGATAATGTCGTAACTTGGTGCATGCATAGTAGAGTGACAAACATATTTGCTCGATGAAACTGTATCATGTTTCGGTTTCTAGTAACCACTGACTAAGATAAGTGATAGCATGTTCCTTACCGTCGATTAACTGTGTAAGAGTGGTGCCAATAACCCTGACTCATCAACTATGTAGAGCCGGAAAGGTTTCCCTCTCTTTAGCACTCTCAAAACTGGAGGTGTGGACAAGCAGGTTTTAATCTTTTCAAATGCTTCTGGCTGCTTTGACCCTAAAAAAAGTCCTCTTTCTTGATCCGAAGAATGTTAGTGAAAGCATCTAACTTAAGTGAATTACCCAAGGTTTATCGAACTCAGGGAGGAAGTGGTTAAAGGTATCCCCTCTCAAACAACCCTGCAATCAAGATATAAGAAGTCTTTTGTGTCCCCAACACACCCAATACACTTGTCAGGTGTATAGGTGCACTAGTTCGACGAAAAGATAGTAAAATACAAGTGGTATGGATGATTATAAATGGTAATGGTGCCAAAAATAGCTTGATGGTGTGGAAGAGACTAAAGGAAAACTGAAATAAAGATAGCAGCAAACAAACATGTAACAGATCTAGTTGCAAACGGTATTTCAATGCTTTGAAACAAGGCCTAGGGATCATACTTTCGCTAGTGAACACTCTCATATAAATATCTTCTCTTCATGATACTACTCTGAACTACTCTCCGGTTGGACACTCTAATCCACGGTAGGGCTATAACAGCACACCTCAAAGTTCGCTTTCCCTATCTAGATAACCCCACACTGTCACCTTGAGGTCTAGATGGTTCCAACAAACACCACAATTTCATAGAGACATCCAACTCCAAATATAACTCATAACAAGTATTTGTAATCTCTAGCCTAAGTGCCACCATGGTGTGCACGCTATCACTTTCACACACGTGGGGAGAGCAGAGATTTATTAAAGCGCTTGAGTAGCAAGGTAGATCTACTTGATTACAAAGCTCATGATCACAATATGATCATGCATAGAGAGAGAGATGAACACATAGCTACCGGTAGAACCCTTAGCCTCGAGAGAGAACTACTCCCTCCTCATCATGGGAATCAGCAACGGCGATGGAGATGGCGGTGGAGATCGATGGAGATGGCTCTGGGGGCACTTCCCCATCCCGGCAGGGTGGCGGAACACAGACTTTCTGTCCCCCGAATCTCCCCTTTGGTGGCGGCGGCGCTGTGGACCTTTTCGTGGAATTCTGATCTCGTACTTAGGGTTTCTGTATCGGAGGCGATATATAGGCGAAAGGGGACGCCGAGGGGGTGCCCTAGGCGGCCACACCACCCCCTGGCGTGGGCCAGGCCTGGCCGCGCGGCCAAGTGGTGTGGCTGGCCTCTGGCCCCTCTCCGTCTCATCTTCTGGCTCCGTGTCCCCCTCGGTGAAATATTGACTTTGGCTTTTGTCCCGTCCAATTTTGAGAATATTCATTTTCTAACTTTCCTGGAACCAAAAACAGCAGAAAACAGGCAGCTGGCACTGTGGCATCTTGTTAATAGGTTAGTCCAAGAAAGTGTATAAAAATACTCCAAAATGTGGACAAAACATAATAAAGTAGATATAAAACAAGCATGGAACATCAAAAATTATAGATACGTTTGCAACGTATCAATATTCCCAAGCTTAACTCCTACTCGTCCTCGAGTAGGTAAGTGATAAAAAGAAAGAATAATTTTTGAGGTGACATGCACCATCAAAAACTTGATCAAAGTATTTGTAAAACATTGATAGCTGGGATCATAGTACTTCAACATACTATGAAAGATAAACTTCTAACAATAAGACATAGCAACTATGTTGTAACAGGAAAAGGCACAAACAAAAGATTCATGAATAACAATGCTTTGCAAGACGTTTGTTTGTTTCACATAAAGATAACATAGCATAGTGGCATTCAGCTTGTCCCTCATAATGTAGCAAATCATAATTGCATAGGACACCTTCAAAGTTTATAAGGGTGACTAGATACAAATAGTTTAAGAACAAGCAAATCAAAGTCATGCATCAATCAACAAGTCTTGGGACAATACACATTAAACTAAGAATGGCCACTATGCTCTATGAATAGGTGCATAAAGATAGAAGATGGAGACTCAACATAAAAGTAAAAGAAAGGCCTTCACAGAAGGAAGCAGGGATTCAAGTTTCATAAAGAGCTTACAAAAATTATGGTACTTATTAGCTTTCAGCTCTCATTTCCCCTATCATAAGCATCTTGAAGTGATTAAGGTTAAAGTGGACAAACTATGGAGTATATGCTTGACAAAGTATAAGTTGGCAATCTCATGTCCCTTGAATACGAGGGTCGCTCCTCATGCTACTCAAGTTTAGTTACCGGTAAGTTCTTGTCATAGTAAGTACATGTGTATCATAGAGAACTGCCAACGGGGTGCCCCTTTCCCGATGATACGGAAGAATCCCCATATCAAAATGACAAGGAAAGCAGACAATAAGCATCTCAGCAATCTTCTTATTTACCATGGGAAAATGGTGCTTTTTTCTCTCTTTCCTCTTTTCTCATCTTTTTTTTTCTTTTTCTCTTTTTCTCAATCTCTATCTCTTTTTTATAAGAAGAATGCTTCATAGATTGCTCATTATGGTTACGATGCAGGTTTCCACCATGATTAGGCATGGATTAGACCAACGGCCCAGATGTTTCTCTAACACACATACATAACTCCATGGACTTACAAGCTCCCCTTTCATTTCACACCGACGACATCCATAAGACCATGATATCAACTAGGTACAATGTACAAGTACAATGTTGAAAGCGTTCCCCATGACAGCATGGTTTTGCTAATTCCCAATGTATAAGTGCAAGTATATACAACATAGATGACACAATGGTTCAAGTTTATTAGGGGCAAGAAAAGTAAAGTGTGCCATCAAGTTCGTGAGAGCTTTAATCACTAATTTTCACATAACAAGTTTAATTCGGAAGGTAGATAAAAACATGAATATAATTGGAATAGCAAATGCTAATAGGTAGGTATGGTGGAATCTTTGGAATAACTTGGTTTTAGTTGGAGTTGGATGCATGAGTAGAACTCATACTTGGTTATGGAGGCTAACAAAAGACTGAGAGCGATCAACTAAGAGAGAAATAATGGCCATAATCATGCAAAGCGACAAAACATCATTAATTAAAGCATAAAGTGATATTACAAGTCGAAAACTAAAGGATCATAAAGGCTATGGTGACTTGGGATAGTCATAACATGGTGTGAGCATGCGCCAAGTCAACCCAAATAAAGCATCAAAGGAGAATACCACAATACTATGCTTTAATATGCTAAAACAACACATGATTCTTTCAAGGCACATTAAGCAATCTCAATTGTTTATAACATGTCATGCTACAGCAAAAATCACTAAGCATAAAGCCAAAACGATATCAAGCATGACATGACAAAGCATAGGCCACAGTCAAAAACAAGCTCCTTTTACCACTTAAACATGAACTTTTCCTACTCTTTTTCAATCCAAACCAACCTATTTGAAAACTAATGTATGAAAGAGGGGGTCCAACCAATTTATTCAAGCAAACTAAGCAAACCAAGAAAACGAAAACTAAAAACTAAAACGAAGACGCTCCAAGAACAACACAACTGTGCATGAAACAATAAAAATGAAGTTTTTGGAAGAAACCTGAGATTTTTATTGATGAAGAAGGGGATGCCTTGGGCATCCCCAAGCTTTGACACTTGTACTTCTTGGATATTTTTTGGGGTGACACGCGTGGCATCGCCAAGCTTGAGCTTTAGTCCATTCTTCATCTCATTACATCATTCTCTTCATACACCTGGAATTTTTTCTTCATACAAAACTTCACACAATCTTTATTAGCAACATTAGTGCACTCAAGATAATAAGTCTTTGGGTTCATTTTAAACACCAATAAAACTTCCAATAAAACACAAGATACTGTATCACTTTCCTCAAAAATATCAATTCCCCAAAGATAACTCAAAAAGGAATCAACAAGAAGCAAATGCAAATAATGGCAGAAATCTGTCAAAACAGACCAGCAGTTACAAAACAATTTTTTCGAGGACCTTCTGTTGTTTAAATCGAAAAGTGTTGAACTAACGAAAGTTAGATAACAACCTGGGGCAGAAGCACAAAAAATCACAGCTCAAACCAACATACAGAGTGTTTACACGAATTTGCACAACGAAGCACAAAAATCTATTTCGGGACAACAACTTTACCAAGTATTACTTCTCTCTTATTAGAGGTTACTCTTAGCACAAAAAACAAATAAAAAGGATAAGGAGCGGTTATTACAGAGGTAATAACTTCCAAGACTCATCTAAAACTTTTGGGTTATCTCCCAATAAGTACTTTTCTTTAACGCCTTTAAGTTAGGCATGATAGTTTGAGAAGATGCTCACATAAGAAATATGAATTGAAGTAAAAGAGAGCATCAAGAAGCAAATTCAAAGCACATTTAAATCTAACCCACTTCCTATGCATAGGAATCTTGTAAAGAAAAAAATCATGAAAGCACAAAGAAACAAACATAGGAAAGCAAAACAAGTGCAACTTCAAGACTTTCAACATAAAGAGGGGAACTTAATATTGTTGAGATACATAAAACCATGTTTCCCTCTCTCATAATAACTTTCAGTAGCATCATGAATAAAATTAACAATATAACTATCACATAAAACATTCTTATCATGAGCCACATGCATAAAAGAATTAATACTCTCCACATAAATATAGTCATTCTTATTAATTGTAGTGGGAGCAAATTCAACAAAATAGCTATCATTATTATTCTCATCACCATAATCATCAAATATAGGAGGCATATTGTAATCATAATTAATTTTCTCCTCAATAGTAGGTGGACTGAAAATATCATATTCATCATTGTAATCATCATATATTGGAGGTTTGGTATCATCATAAGCAATAGAATAGCTATCTTCCAAAACTAGGGAACTAAAAAGATCATTTAAATAAAAACTAGCTTCCCTAAGTTTAGACTTTTCCATAGCATTAGCAATAATGGTGTCCAAAGAATTCATACTAACAACATTGCTATTAGCATGCAAATAAAGTTCCATAAGTTTTTTAATTTTCTCTTCAAACACTTCATGTCCTAACTCAAGATAAATACTACAAAGCTCTCTATTTTTTTTGTTTTTTTTCCATTAAGCCTAACTAGTGAAAACAAGAAACAAAAAGACAAAATTGCAGAATCTAAAGGAAATAACTTCGAGCACTCAAACCGGAGGATGTGAGTACCTTTTACCTTACCTGCCTGGCTACAGCGCCAGAAAATAGCTTGATGTCTACGCACTTCTATTCTTGTAGACAGTTGTTGGGTCTCCAAGTGAAGAGGTTTGTAGAACAGGAGCAAGTTTTCCTTTAAGTGGATTACCCAAGGTTTATTGAACTCAGGGAGGAAGTGGTCAAAGGTATCCCCTCTCAAACAACCCTGCAATCAAGATACAAGAAGTCTCTTGTATCCCCAATACACCTAATACACTTGTCAGGTGTATAGGTGCACTAGTTCAGCGAAGAGATAGTAAAAAACAAGTGGTATGGATGATTATAAATGGTAACGGTGCCAGAAAATAGCTTAATGGTGTGGAAGAGACTAAAGGAAAACTGAAATAAAGATAGCAGCAAGCAAACATGTAACAGATCTAGTTGCAAACGGTGTTTCAATGCTTAGAAACAAGGCCTAGGGATCATACTTTTGCTAGTGAACACTCTCATATAAATATCTTCTCTTCATGATACTACTCTCTGGTTGGACACTCTAATCCATGGTAGGGCTATAACAGCACACCTCAAAGTTCGCTTTCCCCATCTAGATAACCCCACACTGTCACCTTGAGCTCTAGATGGTTCCAACAAACACCACAATTTCATAGAGACATCCAACTCCAAATATAACTCATAACAAGTATTTGTAATCTCTAGCCTAAGTGCCACCATGGTGTGCACGCTGTCACTTTCACACACATGGGGAGAGTAGAGATCTATTAAAGCACTTGAGTAGCAAGGTAGATCTACTTGCTTACAAAGCTCATGATCATAATATGATCATGCATAGAGAGAGATGAACACATAGCTACCGATAGAACCCTTAGCCTCGAGAGAGAACTACTCCCTCCTCATCAGGGGAATCAGCAATAGCGATGGAGATGGCGGTGGAGATTGATGGAGATGGCTCCGGGGGCACTTCCCTGTCCCGGCAGGGTGCCGGAACGGAGACTTTCTATCCCCTGAATCTCCCCTTCAGTGGTGGCAGCGCTATAGAACTTTTCATGGAATTCTGATCTCGTACTTAGGGTTTCTGTATCGGAGGCGATATATAGGCGAAAGGGGAGGCCAAGGGGGTGCCCTAGGCGGCCACACCACACCCGGCGTGGGCCAGACCTGGCCGTGTGGCCAGGTGGTGTGGCCAGTCTCTGGCCCCTCTCCATCTCGTCTTTTGGCTCCGTGTCCCCCTCGTTGAAATATTGACTTTGGCTTTTGTCCCGACCAATTCCGAGAATATTCATTTTCTAACTTTCCTAGAACCAAAAAAAGGAGAAAACAGGCAGCTGGCACTATGGCATCTTGTTAATAGGTTAGTCCAAGAAAGTGTATAAAAATACTCCAAAGTGTGGACAAAACATAAGAAAGTAGATATAAAACAAGCATGGAACATCAAAAAGATACGTTTGCAACGTATCACACAATAATAAACATATCTCTTCTTTGATCCAATCGTACATGATTAGATTGAACTTCCTTGGAGCTTGCTTATAAGGGCAAAAGCTAGCTTTAATTGGAAGTCAGTGTTCCACATGTTCCCTACAAATACCAGGCATCTCATGATACTCCCAAGAAAAACAATCAATGTATTCTCGGATGAGACTAATTAATACAAACTTGTAATCGGCTTCCAAATCTCTATTTACATAAGTCAGCCTAGGTACTATTCCATCTCTAATGCCTATCTCTTCTAATGGATCAGCCAACTTAAAGCCATTTCCTAACTTTTCCATACCATCTAGCTCCTATATAGGCTCATACATATCGTTCTCATTGGCTAGATACTCCACTAGTCTCTTCTAGAGCCACTCGTCATTGGGATTCCTCTAATCGACAACTTTGATAGCCGATCTAGATCAATTAGCCCGATTGAAATAGGAACAAACCCGTTCTGAAGGAGATATTCCCTAGAGAAAAATAATAAAGGATGTTTATTATCATATCTCATCAGGAGTAAATAAAAATGCTAGATTGTTTTGGCTCAAACTACTATCCACGTCATGCTGATTCTTTTTGGTCGTGGGATGGACGCCGGAAAGGACACGCGGTGACGTCGCAATGGAGCCCTTCTATCCCATGAGGTGGGACCCACTATGGGCCAAGGCGAAAGATTCTAGACCACGTTGGGGTGTTGAGGTCGTTGTCGTACCCCGCGTCACTAGACGGTGAACCGCGTGCGTGCCATGGGCCCACTGTCAGCATACGTGGGCAGAACCGCGCTCTATGAGAGGCGTTCCAGGCGCGACACGCCTCTGCACCCGCCGGGTGAAGGGTCCCGCCGAGAGCCGATGTGACGCGGTCAGCGCATGCTGAACGTGGTTTCTCTTAGCTATGGGCCCGCCAGAAGCCGACGTGGTAGTGTAGATTCTAGGAGGCTGCATGTTCCTACGGAGGTGGGGCCCAGCCAGAGGCGACATTGTGGTGTACAACATGGGCATTCATGGGTTATCGCGTTGAAGAGGTGAGCTGGCAGCGTAAGTTGCATCAGATAGGATGGGCGTACGTATATTCTCATGGTGGAGGGACAAGGTGGTAGCCTAGGCTATAGACGTGTCAACACCCGGATTTTTAATCCCAGATGCTTGTTATGCCATTCATCGCAATCCCAGAATTACTATTTTTGCGAGACATAACCGATTGGATATCAATGTACATCATCCATTACAAACCATAACAAGGTCTTACAACAAATAAAGGATCTCATGATCTAGTCTTAGTACAATCAAATAGCGTAACAAATAGCATAGCGGTGGGGTCCATCTTCAGAGTCATAGGCAATGCTGACGATGGAAGATAGACCTAGTTATCATAGTCGTCCTGCTGTCCTTCACCTTGGTAGTCCTCTTTATATTCTGGCCATAGGAATAGCCAGGGACAAAAGCCATGAGTACTCTTCAAGTACTCGCAAACTATCACTAACAAGTAAGATAGTTCTAGTAGGAATGCTAAGTTCTAAGTTTATTTGTAAAGTTAAGTTTGAAACCTAAGCTGAGTTCAGAAACAAAGAAATATAAAATAAGTTTGAAAATCACCTAAGTGGGAACTGAGTTATCATAGTCACAACTCGGTTGTGGTCAAGTCATGTCACAATTCATTTCATAAGTTGTTTTCTAAATATTTGACAAACGGAACAGTATGGCCACTCCAACTGTCCATAACTGCGGACGCGGCTATTCGAATAGTTTGACACTCTGCAGAGGTGGTACACTTTCACCACAAGATTCGATACATCTGTCAGGGGTAACCCTGAATCATCATACTTAGTATGCAGATAATCAAACATAACCTTTCCTTTACACACTCTAGTATAAGCACCTCTCCTATGAGTATGGCCTCCCAGCCATGACCATCTGTCATCCTGGGCACTGCATAGGTGGACAACATTGAGAGGTAGCCTCAGCTCAAACCTCTCCCGCGAGGGAACTAATACTAATGCATATAAACTTCCGGCTAAGCCTTACCCAATTCAGGTATTGTGGTTGTACGATAAAATTGGAATGGTATCGCATCCGAACCCAACCATCAGTTTTTGTAAAACGGCTAAGGCTCATGCCTCAACATTTTCATCATCATAAACCATTTGTGTTTCTCAACACAGGTCAAAACATCTCAATAGAATGACTCATCATTCCAAGGTTTTCACAAGTCATTTTCACCAAGTATTCCCATCTAAAGTGATCAAGTTTTGGTTTAGCTCCAAACTACTAAGTTAAGAGTGTTCACTAATGTGGGATGCTAATCTCAATCTCATGCCATAGAATGACATCTAAGTCTAACTAGATAGGTCAAGTTTTATACTCTTTATGCTACCTTTAAACAAGTAAAGGACTTTGGTAAAGTAAAGAAGGTAAAGCTTGTAAATAAAACTTAGAATAGGTATAAGTCAAAAATATAACCAAAGCATGCCTAGTGCATCTTGCTTAGGTTATCTAGCTTGCAAGGGTTAGCTTGCATTGTTAATGATGGCTTGCCTTGATTGGTGCAGTGGTTGAAATTCTCTTCCTCCTCTTCTGGGTAGAACTTTTCCTCCTCGTAGACTTGGTCGTTACTATCATCTATAAATACAAACGGAATACACAATCACCAAACAATACTTAACTAGTCTACTTAGCACACGAAGGAACACATTTGATGATCTAGCATCATCACAAACATCCCAAGGTTTAATAAACTAGCTTCATTCTTTTTATTTGAGAAAAGTAATTTCTACTCATTGAAATTAACTAAGATTTAATATTCTCCAATTAAAATATGGGATCATGTGGACACATGTCCTCACCACATATTCTAACATAGGGGAATGTGATTTAAAGGTTGGATCATATTTTAATAAGTTCAAGTTTAATAATTAATGATTTAAAGTGACTAGAAATGCCTATATAGAATTATTTTGGTACTAGTCCAAAGTCACTGCATGGAAACTTTAATATTATTACATATTTAGATAGGTATGGTTAAATGTGTTTTTTGAGAGTTGGAAACAACTCAAAAGCTATTATGGTTGATTTTATAAAAATGTTTGAATGTGCAAAAGCTTCTGTCTTGTTATTTTTACTAGGAGAGATCTCTAATTCTAAATGTTTTAAATCCAACGGTGTTGGATAGATATTTTCATTAACTTTCGAATAAAATTGGAATCACTCAATTTGGATTTGTAAAACTCCCTGAATTGATTTTTAAACTAAAGGACAGAACTAAGTTTTTATTAAAATAGAAAACACTTATTTGAATTACTGGGCCAGCGCGGGAAACTAAATGGGCCGGCCCATGTACACTCCGCGGCGCTGAGGGCTACTGACAGGGGGTCCCGCCTATCAGTGACACATTAAACGCGAAGCGGTACGGGGCGATAAGGACCACACGATTAGAACAAGATCTAACAGCTCACGGTCGTCATCGACAACGGACACGTCGCCGGCGAGACCGAACCATAGCACGGTTGGTGGGGGTGTAGTGGAGGCATACCAGGGCTCCAGCTAGTGCGTCAAGGCGGGCAAACAAACTAGTGGACGACGGTGGACTCAGGCGAGTTCGCGGTAGGGGCTGAGGTGGACGAAATTGACGGGAGCTTCTCCTCATCTGTTGCGGCTGCCTCAGGTGGAATTCCGGCGATGGGCTACTCGAGCGGCTCTGACGAGAGAGGGGAAACAATCAGTGGAGAGAGAGG